>CM071860.1:64028655-64106459 GCA_036759665.1 Gynandropsis gynandra | reverse complement strand
ATATATATATATATATATTTACAATACTTTACAAAACTTTAATACTTCCAATTATGAAAGCAAACACGTATATTTCCTTTTTTATTCATAAAAAAATCCCATGATTTGATAAATTTCAATAATTATCAATTCATATACGCATGTCTAAACTTTACAAACATGTTTATACACCACTAATACAGAGAGACACTCAGATCATCATATATGCATACACAAATGCTTACATGTGGGCAAAACAAACATTCAAAAGAATGATAAATTAGACGTGACAATAATTATGCTCTTTACTTTATGATTACATTCATCGAAGCAACAAGAGTCATATTTAACGAACATCTTTACGTCGGAAATTTATGTGGACGATCTCGGTGCTAATATACGAATACCAACCCATTATTCAACAATAAAAAAAACATAAACTTTAATTGATGAATTATACTTAGCCACAACCAGGCTCTGATACCAATTGTTAGATAATTTCAGGCTTTCAGAGATTTAACTTTTATGAAAAACCTAAACACAAATAGGATCTGGCTTTGCATAATTCATACAATATTCACTATAATAACATAGATCAAAAACTTACCTGGATCCATGTTGTGCAGCGGAAAAAAAAAACTTGAAGAAACTCTGAAACTAGGGTTTGTTTCTCTCCTTTTACCCTTTCTGTGATTTGCCTTTTGATGGATAAAAGCGTAGACGGTAAGATCTCTTTTTTATAGGTTTAGGAAACCCTAAACCCTAATACTATATGGGTAAGGAGAGATGGGCGTTAATTAGATAATTGCCCACGGGCTTTAATTCATTAACAGATACCTAACCATCAAAGTGATCTACTTTAATATTAAAGCCCAAAAGCCCAAGTTACATGGGCCATAATATTTAATTAATTCTAACAAGTTAGTGAACTTAGCTTCGAATTTATGTTCTAAAATTAAATCTCGGGTTAAGCTTTAATAATTATGAAAACTATTGAAACAAATTTGTAATACACAATCTAATACCATATGTTAGCTTATATTAAAATTCAAATAATGAAATTTGTTTTTTAAAAGAATATAAGAATATTTAAGATCAATGTCTATTTTACACATAAATTTGCTTTTAATCTATTTGTGGGTGAGAATTGTCACTTTAACTATTACTTTAATATATTCAAAATTGTTCGAATCTATCATCCTTATTAGAAGATAAAATGTTAAATCCAATCCATTGAAAATTTCTTAGGAAAACCCTAAAAAAGGGCCAAGTGGAGGAATCTTGATATTCAAAGTTGAAAATGAACCAAGGGGTCTTAGTGAGCTTCAACTTTAGGAAATTCCAATAATAAATATATTATATATCAACTAATCGAAATGAAATTTTTAAACAATCTTTTTTTTCTACATTTACAATATTTTTATTGAAAAGATTAGAGAACAAAAATAGAAATATTTTTCAAAGTGGGGTTTCAATTGAGGCACTTACCATCAACGGTGAAGCGATTAAGCTTTTAACTCTTCAAAATGTTCTTCCAATATAAAATCAACCAATAAACATGTTGAAGAAAAAACATAATAAATGTTTTTTTCTCTGTTAATAAGAAAAGCATTGCAAAATTTGCCCCGTTGTTGATGTATAGAAACAAAGATGGCAATGGGACTCACCAAAAAGTTCAAAGATATCCATTCGTCTTTATCTACGTTTATATATATATATATATATATAATTTATTTTAAAATATTAAAATTATATATAAATTTATAAATGATTTATCATATTATTTTATAAAATAATATATAAACTATAATAATTATTTCAAATCAATTTATAAATATATAACATGTCAATATAAACATATCTACATAGCTTTGGTTCAACTATTGATGATCTATAAGCATTTTTTTTTGTTCCTTATGTTTATTATATTGCGAATCAGGAACCCACTTCCATGCACCCAAAAGGAATTCCACTCAAAGATAAAATTCATAAAGAAGACCAAACACATAAATAAAAAAAAAGTTGATAAAAAAAGGTGAGGAGTTATGATCATTCATACGTGGGTCTTGTAAAGATATGTAGATTCTCTGCGTTATCATGAAGCATTCATTGTTTCTGGTGATGATGATGCTAATGCATGATGATGATGTATTTTAGTTCTTGTCTGAAAAATTCAAGAAAACATATAAAAAACTTTCATACATATAAAGATGTTAGATACATAATATGCAGAGGAGAAGAGGAGTTATAGTTGCTCTGTTATTAATATATATCTATATAGGCATCGGTATATGTTTCTATGTATATAAATACCATTAGTACAAGAAATATAATTTACGTATACGTACATACATATATATATAGTTGTAGGAAGTTGTGATCAGAATCTTGATGGGGCCCTTTATGGTTCACATGGTTTCTTTGTCTTCAAGACATGATCTGATGAAGCATCTCTTGGCTTGTTTGAGGATTTTGATGAGTCTAATCTACAAGGCGCTGCGTCGATAAGCAATTGCACGACTTCGTTCATGGTCGGACGGATGGTTGGACTCCTACTGGTGCAACGAATGGCCACTCGAAGAGCATTGATCATATCTTCTTTCGACATTTCTGATAATCTCTTGTCTAATGTCTCCATCAGTCCTTCCTTTGTATCAATCTTTGTGGACACCCAATTCACAATGTTCTTGTTTTCACCAAATGCTGAATCCACTGGTTTCTTCCCTGTGATTAACTCCATTAACACCACTCCGAAGCTGTAAACGTCACACTTTGTTGTTGCTTTGGAGGAATATGCAAATTCTGTGAGAAGCAAAGAATGTAGAATGTTGAGATGAATGACACTTGTTTGGCCATTTCAGGCAAAACAAAAACACAATGACAATGTACCTGGAGCTAAGTAACCATAAGTGCCCGCGATTACAGTCGTGGTTGAGTCTTTGCCTCTGGCTTGCAGGACCTTGGCGATACCAAAGTCTGCAACTTTAGGATGGTAATTGACATCTAACAAGATGTTTGTGGATTTGATGTCTCGATGAATAATGGGTGGTGAAAGATCATGGTGAAGGTAAGCCAAACCTTGAGCCACACCCACTGCAATTTGGTGACGAGTAGGCCAATCAAGATGCACAAACCCTTTGTGAAGTGCATCCCATAAGTTTCCATTAGGCATGTATTCATAGACCAAAAGACTGCAATCCAAACTCGAGAAGTAACTGTATAACTTGACGATGTTCTTATGACGAATGCTTCCCAGTGTTTCAACCTCAGTTTTCAACTCCTTGTCCAAATGAACTCTATCTTCTTCAGCGTACTCTTTTGTTCTTTGGCTCCATAATTTCTTGACTGCCACCACTTCGCTGTTCTTCAGCTCTACTCTGTACACTGTACCTGATCCTCCATGACCCACAATGTTCTTCTCCACCATGGCTTCAAGAAGCTCTCTTTGATCAAAGCTTACACGGTGGAAGCTCTTCACGTCGTAGGAGAAGAAAGAAGAAGCTAAGGTCTCGTCATGTTCCATCACCGCTCGCTCTTTATTCAACCGTTGTCTTAGGTACAACATAGCTCCTAGGACCAGGACGAACACAGAGACGAGGATCGCCCATGTGGAACTCAGTTTCTTCTTGTTGTGAGCGCCAGGACATAACGGAAATTTTATGTCAGATGAACCAGAATTCGGTGGAACACAGAGTCCAGGGTTGTCTGAAAAACTCTCAATCAATCCTCCTCTGATCAACGAAATAGGAATGGGACCCGACAGACGGTTGTTTGAGAAATTGATCGAAGTTGGTAACAATTCCGAGAGACTTTCAGGGATTTTTCCGGAGAGGAGATTGGTGGAGAGATCGAGGACGTTTAAAGATTTCAGGGAAGAAAGCGAATCTGGAATCGAGGAGCGGAGCCGGTTGCCTTGCAACATAAGTAAGTTGAGCTTCCTGAGTTTACCAATCTCCCAAGGTATTGGACCAGACAAATCATTGTTACTGAGATCAAGCTTGACAAGATTGGTTGCTCGAGAGATCTCGGGAGGTATAACGCCGGAGATTCTGTTCCCCTGCATGAACAGCTCCGACAAATTCCAAGCGTTTCCGACCACATTGGGTATTGGACCAGATAAGTTGTTGTAAGCCAAGTCGATGATGGAAACATGGGGAAGAGACATGATTCCTTCTGGAACAGATCCTTCCAATCGATTGTTCGTAACACGGAATCTTATAAGGGTCTTGCAGCTTCCATAGGTGTCTGGGATTTCACCAGAGAACATGTTTTGCAAGACAAGGAAGTAGAGAAGCTTACCGGAAGTGCAAACATGGCTTGGCAATGGACCCGAAAGCCGATTTTCAGACACATCAAGAGCGATCATTGGAGAGAATGAGCCGAGATTGGAAGGAAGCTCACCGGTTAGGAAGTTGTCATAAAGAGAGAGAAGTTTCAACGTTGTTGAGTTCCCTAAAGCCTTTGGAATCGTCCCTGTCAAACTGTTGTTGTACATCTGAAGAACTCGGAGTTTGGGGAGGCTACAAATGGATTCCGGTATGCTTCCGGTGAGTTTGTTGACGGAGATATCGATATCGGTAAGCTCCTTGAGATTACCGAGTTCCTCCGGGATGCTTCCTGTCAAATGGTAATTGTAATACAGCTCAAGTTGCCTGAGGTTCTTCAGATTCCCTAACTCTTTAGGAATCTCTCCAGAGAGGAAATTGCCACTGAGTTCAAGATCGACGATGTAAGTCATGTTCCCGATGGATCTGGGGATGTTACCATGCAACATACATGTCATCAGAAGCATAAATTTGAGCTTTGCGAGTCTCGAGACATTCTCAGGGAGTTGCCATAAGTTGAGCTCTGCGTTTTCATTGAAGTTGAGGTATTCAAGATGAGTGAGATTGAAGACCGACATGGGAAAGTTTCCGGTGAAGAGATTGTAGGACATGTCAAGAACTCTGAGAGACTTCATGTTGGAGAAGTCGGGGAGATTTGTCTTGAGGAAGATGGAACTCATGTTGAGCTCTTGAAGAAGTGAACAGTTGGTGATGCTGTCCAGGAAGCTTCCATGGAAATGATTGTGAGAGAGGCGAAGGCGACGCAAGTAAGGGAAATACGAACAAATACCTTGAGGGAAACTCCCTGAGAGAGACCAACCAGAGACGTCAAGATCTGTCACAAAACCTTGATCATCACAAGCGACTCCATTGAAGTTGCAGAGAGAGTTCAAGTCTTTGAGATTCCAAGAATTCAAAGCTTCACCAGAAAGCGAAGTTCTCATGAGTCTGAAGAAGTCTGTCTGATTAGGACTTAAACTCCATGAACTCCTCAGAAGAAGGAAGAAGAGAACAAGAAAGACACCAATTCTGAAACCCATTTGAGAGAAAGATCAAAAGGGAAAAGAGAGGTTAACTTAGGATGCAAGAAAGGAGTGTATAGAGAGGAAGATGGAGAAGAAAAAGGATGTGAAATAAGTAGAAGAAATGAAATAAAGGGTTCTAAAACAAAATGCTTGTATTATTCAGATAGATACATGGAAAAGAGAAAAAAGAAATGAAAGAAGAAGAAAAAGGAACATACATATTTTTGCTTTGCATAAAGAAGCTTTATGTTTTATACCCACTAAAAATATTTTAGAGAATATAAATGTGGGAGTGTATAGCCAGCCACTTTATACCCATAATATATTTTTATTTTTTTATATTTGGGAAAACAGTTAATAAAAAAATAAATAAATTAGATGAAAGTGAATCTGATACTAAAGAAGTGCATGTTCACCTGTCCAAGAACCTCGCTGTTTGTCTCGACATGTTTTTGGTTTGGCCTTTGTTTGGATGGACACAAACAACAAGAGCTTAATCTTTCTCATTTTCTTCTTTTATTTTTTTCAATTAGTATTCCATATATATTGACAAAACTATGCAGCTTTTTTACAAAACACATACAAAGAGTACATTTGTCCACTCTTAATACCAATACATAATCATAGATTCTACAAACGATATACATAAAATGACCCAAAAACCTAATCACATTTGGTAGAATTAATCTGCGGGAGGAAGCTCCACAATGAAAAATTGCAAAAACGAGCAAATCCTCTAAACCATCAATGCACCTTTAACTTTGAAAAAGTTGCCAACTTTGGATTGGTATGTCATACAAAGGCCGCAAAGTTCCCGATGACCTATTAATCATGTTATTATTTGAAAACTTGTAGAAGATAACTAGTGAATCAATAATCTAAAGAGATCAGAAATATCAAACAGTATTTGTTTATTTATTTGTCAATCTTTAAGTGCATTTGCCAGTTTATACAATGTACCAAAGATCTCCGCGGATAATTCCCCTGAGTTAGACGTAAATACAACCTCTATTGTTTCTCCGCACAGTACAGTATCTAACTAAGTACACTTAAAACCTTAGAACTCTCTCTTTCTTTGTTTCGTGTACTCCAGTGATACCACCCAGAATCGTTAACCTTCTTTTTCTTTTTCAGGTTAACTTATCTGTCTTCCGCTCGGCTCAGCAACCCTCACCGGTTCTTCAGCCGCGCCGTCTTGCAGATTTTTCTTCAGCATTGAATCCGCCAGATTCAACTTGACTCCTCCTTCTTCTCCTTAATCTTCTCGTTGACTTCCTTCAGTCTTCCTTGATTTGAATTCGTGCTCCTTAAATATCTCAACTTCCTGAAATAGCAATTTTAACCTGCAATCATATTTTTATTGCATTCACAATCTCTCCCTTTGAATTCTTATCACAAAAACATACGTCAATCAAACATATAAAATTCAAGACAATGCAATAAAATCATTCAGGCACAAGACAAACGCCATATAAGATCAAACAGCATAAAATGGATCCACGCAAATATGTCCAGACCATCATAAGTTCAAGCATGGAAATTAAGGCATTAAGTACACTTAAGATAAGCATTGTCTTTAAATGCACTTAAAGAAAATAAAGAACACATAGGAACATATCAGTTCCTCTGTCTTTTTCCTTTGCTCTTTTTTGCAGTAGATTCCCCATGAATCTCTTCAACCTCATCGTCCGCAACCTCCTCTTCGTCCTGCATTTCTACCCTATTTATGTGATAAGATTTCAAACCAGATTAGACACATATTAATTAGAAACAAATCACACAACAATATAAGTGCACTTGATTACTCTGAAATCGCAAGAGCAGCCCATCAATGGATCTAAGCGCTGCACATAAGGTTTGTTTCAGTTAAGTAAGCTCCTGAACATTCAGTAAGCTCCTGAACTGTACTATTCCTTGACGTTCCGGCAGCTGAAGCAGATGGCATCTTGGCCATATAACGCTTCTCCAATATGATCCACGGTGGGGTATTCTCACGTACCTCATCTCTCCCAATGACATCAGCAACTTGTTGGCACAAAATATTTTGGATCAGGCAAGGGAACGGAAGAATGAGCTTCGTGGAGTTAGACAAATCCAATCCAACAATCGAGTCCAGAAACACGTTGCCAAAGTTGATGGGTATGTCATTCTTCAAGCAGTACAAAAAGACTGTTGTATCCTGCCTGATTGCATCCGATTTCTTATTAGGCACCCAGTTTGTGCGGGAAATTTTGTTCAGTAACGCATACTCCCATTGGAGTTTGGAATTTGGGATCTGCCCAGGCCAAGAACTTAGCTTACCATCTTTCAACTCCTTTGTGATAGCGTCCATATCTAAGTCAAGCTGGAGTTCCTTGGTGCGAGTCACCGGTATATGTGGGATTCCTAAAAACTCATTTATTACTTCAGCACTGAACCTAAAAACGTGACCACGAACATACGTGGTGCCAAACATAGCCGATCCAGGTTCTTCAATATCAGGAACTAAATTCGCATAGAACTCATATACGAGTTCCTTACAAAGAGAAGTCACAGTGATGACTGTGTTTGTCAGCTTCATGTTGACCAATAAATCCCACACAAAGAGGTGCTGAAATTGATGCACATTAAGTCCTCTTTCAGAGAAAATTTCCCTTTCCTTAAGGGTTCTAAATCTACTGAGGTATGATTCCTTGTACATTTGGTATGAAAAGGATTTGGAGATAGATAGAGGGGTACCTCATCTCGAAGAAGCAAAAGATTGTGTGCCAGTGGCAGGGACCGGTCTTCCAGTAGATGCCGGCGTTGATGGGACGGTGGAAGGAGTAGCACTCGGTAGGGGAACCGAGGTTGTGTGAGTGTCCCGTGGTTGGGTTGAAGAGGTAGAAGTTTCCCTTTGCTCAGTGGAAGTATAATATGGGTCATGTTGTGGGGTCGACATGGAGGGAGCTCTGAGGTCGCTATAAGGGTACGTATGGAGGTGGACCATCGAAGTTGCACCTGATCTCAGATTTTCACGTTTATTTGGTGCAAAAAATTTCGTCGCCATCACCTTGTAGCGGCGTCCATTTACACGCGAAGGATTTCGTGTAAACACTAGATCCCCCATCCTGACTTCCTGATTATCAACCAGGAGTATATCGTCTGCATTGAGACCGAAGTTATTGCTGCAAGTCTGCATTTTGGTGAAAGAAAAATCTGCAACGAAGAAACTGCTGCTCGTTTTCTCTAGAGAAAATGGGTTAGAGTTTCAGAAATGGAAGCAAAAGGTTAAATACAGTAGTTTTGGAGAAGTTAAGTGCAATTGTAGAGATAAATTAGGGATTTTTAAACATTTGAAGTAACTGCACTAGTCACATCAGCCCATAAACTATCCCATCACATTAAAAAAACTGCTAGGTTACTCTGAAAGAGAAAAAACACTCAAGTGTTGCTAGTGCTCATCAGATCAATGTGAACTCCTTGTCATAAAAACATGATAGAAAGAATCAAAACAAAATCAGACCGTTAAGAATTAATCAAGAACTGTAAATGGCTGATTGTTTAAGTACACTTACTGAAAATTGTTCTCCACTTAAAACAATATGTTCTATTGCATCACTACTTATCATTATTTTATTTTCTCCTTGTTTGTTTTTATTTATTTTAACTACTCATTTACAGCTTCTAGGACGTTGTGTAGATATCCTTTTGTTCATATAACAAGCTCCTTGACTATCCTTTTAGGTATACTCTTATGCACGCATAGAGGAGTATTTAAGCACAATTTTTGCTTTGTGTCATAGGACGTTATAACTGAAACTGAATATCTTCCAACTTAGACCCGAGCATATACTCATGACGAACTAATTTTATTTTTGCATATGAATACGCATAAAAGTTATCAGAGGAGTAAGTAGAGTTTTAAGTGCACTTAGGTCACCAGATAAAAGACCTGTAATTTGCAAATATGATAACAGTGTTCAAACACAGAACAAAGAGCATTTAAGTGTACTTAGATCAAACAGACATTTCAGTAATTTCCCTCTTCTACTTAAGATCATCAGACACTCCGAAACACAATTCTACCAATGTAATATGCAAGAAACGATCAAAGCTCACAAACACCAAGTGATTTTCTCAGAGAGACAAACCGATTTAAATCCAGGGGTTTTGTGAAAATATCTACAAGCTGACGTTCCGTAGGCACATACTCCACTTTCATTTGTTTCTGCTCAACTTTTTCCCTCAGAAAATGGTGTCTTATTTCAATATGTTTTGTTCTAGAATGTTGAACAGGATTTTTCGAAATGTCTATAGCACTAGTATTATCACACCATGCAGTAAATGTTCTGGATTTCATACCGTAGTTCATAAGCATTTGATTCATCTATAACAGTTGAGTGCAACAACTTTCCAAGGCAATGTATTCAGCTTCAGCAGTAGAAAGAGATGTCGAATTTTGCTTTTTGCTAACATTAGGATATGATAAATTTGATAAATTGTGTTTTTAGACAACACTTTAAATTTCAAAGAGTTAAAATATGATTCAGTATTTTTGTTTGTGTATGGATATGTTTAATTTGATAAGTTTGTGGATTTTTAGACAAAATGTAAAAATTCAAAATTTTTAGGTTTAAAATAATAATTGTGTTTTATAGGCAAAAATTAACAAGTTTGGTATTTTTTACACAAGATTCCTAAAGTTAATGTTTTTAAGGAAAAAAATAAGTTTGGGTTTTTTAGGTTAAAGATAATAATTCATGTTTTATAGACTAAAATAAAATAGTTTGATATTTTTTATGCTATATGTGGTTGTTAAATTATATCAAGTTAAAGATAATAATTCATGTTTTAACAACAATTATAATATTTTAATTTAAAAGTTTAGTATGTCTTGTCACATTGGAAGAGGCGGTAACACGAGAAATCGTTCTACTTCAGAGGAAAGTATTAATGGTCTATCTCCTCCACAACACATTAGACAATCTGATACGGTATTTTCGGATTTTATGAATCCGAATTTATTTCCGAACACTAGATCGACACAATATATGTTGTATCCTTATTATCAGCAGATGAGACCACTGGTCGAGACAATGATGCATCACGAGCCTCCGATGCATCACGAACCAACGGTGGAAGAACTTCTATCGATGGATGAGAAAACACGTAAACTTTCTCGTTTAGACTTGAGTCTTGAAAACGACGCACTGTGGTACGTATCACTAAATTTAAATTCAACTTTTAAAAAGTTAGTTAATTAAGTGTTAATTTACCTTAATTTTGATTTATAGGTTTGGTTACGATCAGTTTTCTAGTCATATAACAAAGACAATGAAAGTTGATTACGATCGTCCATGTTATAACTAGACGTGGATCGATCCCGATATCAAGGAACGTTGGTAGAAATCTTTTGTGGTACGCTTTTAATAACTTTAATCAAAAATTTAAATAATAGTTTAAATAAAATAATTATTTCATTATTTCAGCAAAAATTTTATTGGAACCCCGAGATTACCGGACTGGTAAAGTCTCAATCGGAACGGGTTGCTGGAGTTCGTCTCAAAGCTCTCATAAATGATTACAAAAAATATCAAGAGAAAAAATGCAAACCCGTTTGGATGGCAGATCATGTATGGGAACAAATGTGTGTTTATTGGGATGATCCTTCTTTTAAGCAAAGAAGCGGGCGAGCAAGTCAATCTCGTCGTCCCGATAGAGAAGGATAGGAAATGAGCACATATACAGCTTGTTCTCGTTCTTTCGCAGAAGTTTACGAAGATTTGATAAGATTTTTAATTTTGTTTAGGATTTTATACGATTGACATTTTTTAATATTAAAACATATATTTGAAATTTGTTTTAGACGAAAGAGAAATTATCTGAATCGTCATATGAAGAATTGTTGGAACGTACACACACTAAGAAATCTGGCGGTTCACGGGTAGATGCTAGAGCGAAACGTGTTCATGACGATGTTCAAAACATGGCATCAGAACGAGTTTCCCAAATTTCACCGAGAGAAGACGGGACGCAACCTTCTCTAAGTTACGAAGAATACAATGAGTTGTATTTCGAGGTAAATTCATTACAATTTATTATAATTTTTTACTTATAATTGTAATTAAATTTTGATATTTCTTTTACAACAAGTAACACTGTTTTAAAGGTCACATATTTGGTATTGGAGAAATGGTATCACAACATACAAGTTTCTCTAAACGCAAGGCAAAAGCGACAGACGAACTTCGAAATATTGTATCCCAATTACAACAAGAATGGGAAAAAGAAAGTCAAGAATCACAAAGGCAACGTGAACGATCACAAAGACAACATCAACTGTTGCTAAAAATGCTGAAAGAACAAATGTGGTCTGTCAATTAGGATGCGTACGAAACAATGATTCCGACGATAACTCAGAAGTATCACCAACAAATTTGTAAATATACGTTAGTTATGTAAAAACATTAATTAATTAATATTATTTTAAAATTTATAAATTTTAATTATAAATTTATTTTAAAAACATTTCCAGACGGGTCAGGTCCGTACGCAAAATTTAAGGACGGGTCGTGTCCATCCGTAAAATTTAAGGACGTGTCGTTTCCGTCCGCAAATTTGCGAAGTTTTCCATTCGTAAACTGGTCGCCTTTTCTATCGAGTTGCGAACGGCCTTGGAGTCCATAATTATAGACAATTTACGGACATAATCGTTTGTTCGTATTTGCAGACGGATTACGGACGTTTTTAGTTTGGCGACGCACGTTTGCAGATCAATGTTTTTCGTCTCTAATATGTCCTTAAACATGTTTAGGTATGTATTCTTCAATCCCTAAATGATTAATTTATAATAATGCATCTTTCGATTATATATCCTGACGGAAATAATCAATGACCCGATCGGAGGTTATCTTCCGCCTATATTTCCAAATATGAGGTAATCTTACGTCTATATACTTAGATGTGGAGTCATTTTACACTTATATATTCAATGTGATAGTGTCATGTGATAGTGTCATGTTAATATGTTGCGTAGACACTAGGGGTAGGCAAATTACCCGAAGAACCCGTCCCGACCCGAAACTCGTCCCGAACCCGCGAAAAATTACTCGAACCCGCGGGTTCGGGTTCGGGTAATGAAATCTCATCACCCGCGGGTTCGGGTTTTTTATTTCTATGACGGGTACCCGCGGGTACCCGAGCATATATAAACAAAAATATTAAAATACCCATATATGTCAAGTTATTTACGAAAATGCCATTAGGGTTTATTTTTTCCCTTTCTCTTTCTCTTTTTCTCCTGCAGCCTCCATCCCTCTTCTTGCCTCCTTGGTTCTCGCCTCCCCATCTCCTTGCCTCCTTGGTGCTCGCCTCCCTCCCCCTCCCTCCGTTTTGTGCTCGTCTCCTTCCGGCCGGTGCTCCCCTCCCTCCCGGAGACCGCTTCTCCACCTCACGCGGTTGGTGCGGCCGCTTCTCACCTCTTCTCGTGCGGTCGCTTCTCACCTTTTCTCGTGCGGTTGCTTCTCGTCGCCATTCTTCTCTTCTCTTTTTCCACTCAATTCAATTTCTTTTCTATCGATGTATGTTTGATCCTTTTGGTTTAATTGGCTTTCGTATATGTTAGTTCGTTGGCTACATCGATGTAATGTGGATTTCTTGGCTAAATTTTAGGGATTTGATATTTTTGTATATGACTTGCTTCAAAAATCTCTCTGTTATCGATTTCCAGTTCTTGGCTGATATTTATATCGATTTCAGGGATTTTCCGAGCCCCGGATACCCGAACCCCTCGAGTTCGGATTCGGGTAGGAATATATCTACCCGTCCAGGTTCGGATTCGGATATCCTCAAAAATTCGGATATCCGACCCGTGTCCAACCCTAGTAGACACATGTAAAAAAAATTCTAAAACTAACACATTCCGAGAATAAATATTTTATCTATTTAGAAAAAAATCTGAAAATAATGGGATAGAAATAACAAAATAACATTTTAAAAAATTCAAAAAAAGCAAACTACAGACATCCTTTTTAATACACACGAATTTGGAAAAGTCTATGATATCAAACAAATTTTGATAATATATTTTAAAATAAGATTGAAAGAAAAAAAATTAATTGAATTCGATCATAACGAATTCAAGGTCATATTTAAATATAAAAATTGTACAAACAATAAAGAAATAAGTTCAGAAAATTGAAAAAGAATATTCTATATATATTAAACTCGATCAAATAAATCGAATAAAAATATTCTAGATATTATAAGAAATTTTGATTGAGAATATAGAGTAATAATGATGGTGATTGCCCATATTTATATGACAAAATGTCTCCTAATTCTTTTCCTAAAATCGGATTTTCAGATACTAAACGAACTGATTTTCTACAGATCATGTGCTTAATTATTATATTTTGTAATTATAATATATATATATATACCACGTATGATTTATGAGAATTAAGGACCCCACTTCTTCAATTCACATAAGCACATATTTTAATGGGACCAAAATTTTGCATTAGATATTTACTTGAAAAAAAAACATGAATTAGTTTCTTTTCTCTCAAATTAGCAGGAATTTAAAAAAAAATTGGTTAAATTGAAAACGAAACAAGAATTCTCAAGTTTTGATTATTTTAAAACAAAAGTTTAAGAGTTTATTTTTAAAATATAACAAAAATTTTGTAAAATATTACATTTGATACTCAATAATTATGTATCCGGGATCCTCCAAAATAATAATTTCTGGAAAATAATTTATTTTGGGTAATTTTTTTCTTTTTTTAACATGTATTCTATTGTTTTTTTCGGCACTCACAAAAATAAATTATAGTTTTTTTTTACATCGAGGCGAGAACAAGTACCGTTGAACATATAGTTGACAATTGTTTCTTTAAATTCCTCGGGACCAATCTATAGCATCCACTTTGTATAATTTTCGCTTATTTTATTTTTTAATCTGTCAATTTTTCTTTTACTTTATATCATGAAAAATGACCGGAAAATATATTGTAAGTCTTACAAATATTCGAACACTAGAGTATTCAGATTTCGATCTAACTTACTTTTATCCATTCGTGAGTATTAGTGCTTTCTTTGTACTGTACTAATTATCCGGGTGAATTTCTAGTGCTTTTATTTATTTTATTAAAATAAAAAGGAACAAACCCTTTAATCCAATACAAATGGACAGGAATACAATTGTTTACAAAGAGAAGGATCAGAATATTTTTAGTGCATTTAAATATCCGGCATAAGTTTTTTTTTCCTTACATCCCTAGTGGATTAAAAAACTAAATCAAACTATAACATTTTTCTCATGAAAACTATATTATATAATCTATATATTATATCATATCATCTCATATTTTTATAGATGTATTTTTTGGGCTACCTAAGTTTAATTTGCTTAAATTAATGAGCTAAAAATGTGAGTGAAGGTAGAATCTCTCCAAATGTGCATGATGGGTGAACAAAAGGGCGACCAAAAAAATGCCAAATGAAATTCCATTAAAAATGAGATTTAATTTGATATTTTTTCATTTGTTTTAAAAAAAATATTTTTTTTGCAATATATAGTTGGACATATATAAGTTCTTAATATAACGTGAGATTTTGTAAAACAAAAATAATAATAAACCAAACAAATTATTATGAAATTTTATTTTGATAATGATTATCTTTATAATACAATTAATATTTCAACAAATTTATAAATCTGATCATTACAAAATCTCATTAATTCAATCATAGGGTTCAAATGGAGTATTGTATACGATGCAGAAGTACTATAAAAAGCTTGGTAAATTCCGAATTGCAAATTTGATCATTATTGTTATTGGCTAAATTTTTTATATATTTAAATATTATGACTTTATTCAAAAAGGTTTATCATGATATATCTCCATTATTAAAGAAGTATAATCCAAAGTGGATGCCAAGGGTAAGTGCTCGTCTCCATCTTAATTTTTATTTATTTCATCACGATATATTTTATATAAAGACCGATTATGTTTCATTTCATATCAAATTAGTGGTAATTATTCTAATGATCATGATAGTTACTGAATAAATGGGCCGTTAATGGGCCATCTAAGAGATTTGTCTCGGGAGTCAAATATCCATCCAAAAATATCCATCCATAATTGGATGCATGATTCATTTTCCAAAGAATACATATCTTTTGTAATTTCTATTGTTTTGATACCAATTGAAAATATTAAAGACAATACATATAGCGGAAATAAAAAAGTGTGTTTCACCGAACTATTGTTTTTATTTATGTATCAATCTCCAAGTACACGAGTGTTTCGTCTTACAATACCCTCGAGAATATCATAGTTATCTCCCCCTGAGTTAGACCACGAATATAAAAATCTAAGTTAAAAAACACACATCCACACATTCAAGCAACTCTCCAAATCTTTTTTTTTTGTCCCTAAGAGTATATTATCACAATTTACTCAATGTTTTGTTACTCTTCAAAGATTCCACCATCCTCCTTTTATATAGGTCATTTTTAACTGCACTTGCCGAAAATACAGGAACACCTTGTCCGAAATTTTAGTTCACCAAATTGTTTCATGACCAAATCAAATCCAATAAACTCTTAGCAACATTTGATCAATTCCACTCCCCAAGACTCTCAAACAGCTTTGATCAAGTTCATTCCCTAAGATTCTCAACAACATGAAACAAACACAGTGACTTTTGATATGTTCCAAATTTGAACCATTGACGACAATAACTTTTGATATGTTCCAAATTTGCTTTGACAATGATTCTTGATCTTCAACATTCAAGATCCATCGCCAACCCATTGTGGACTTTGACCAAAACCGAGATCTTTGACCGAAACCGAGCAATCGCCCTTTGTCCAAGTAGTATGTCTCACAGTTCTAGGGCTAATTCGGAGATTGGACAGACTATTCTTTCGGAATCATCTCATTGAACCATTGATCATTATGATATCACTCCGGCGACAATCCCGGATTACATCTCTCGCAACCATTACTTTGAAGAGAAAACTATGATGAATAGGCATCAAATTTTCGTACTACTTTGAAATATTGGAAAAGGTTTTTGTTTCTTGATGGCACGATTCCAAGAAAATCTCTTTATTCACCGGATTTTGCGGAATGGGACACAATTAATGTTCTTTTAGTGTCTTTGATAAAAAATACCCTTGAACCAGAATTACATTCTCAGATGACCCACCGAGAGGATGCATCGAAGCTTTGGGATCATTTGAAGAATCTGTTTTTTTTAAATGGACCTCGTATTCAATGGCTTTGTTCTGAATTGGTGCAATTTGATGTACTCTCGATCTTTCCATGTTTGAAAATGTGGAAAGATTGCAATGAGAGAAACTCCTTGATTTTCTAGTGAGATTTGATGATTCAATTTTTGGTATTATGCGCTCGAATATTCTATTTCCCTATCCATTACATGACCTCGATATTGTTTACAATATTGTTTTACAATATGAGAGCTATTGAATGTCGTTGAAATCTGTTGACGAACGCCCTACAACAATGGTTTTTGCATCAAAAGCCATATAGTCTGATCTTATTACAGAAGACAAAGCAAAATTAATATATTCACATTGTGCACGAACGCCCTACAACAATGGTTGTTTTCAGTTGTTAGGGTTTCCAGGTTGGTGGGCAGATTGACTTCGGAATCGTCCCAATAAAGGATATGGATCTGGTTCTGCTACATCAAGTAAAGGTCGTGGATCCACTTCTTCAGCGAGAGCAAACATTGCCCATGTTAATTCTCTTACTCCTTCAATTACACAATCTGATGCTATAGATGTTGATCATAAAACAGTCAGTAACATAAGTGATGAACAACAGAAAACTCTTGTTTCTTTGCTCAATGCAAAAAAATTGGCAGAGACTTAATCCGGTGAGTTGTCTCCTATGTCATGGATTTTAGATTTGGATGTACTCATCATATGATGAGGACATCGGACGCGACCCGAGGACCGGACATGCAAGCGAGGAGGCGACCCGAGGCACCCAAGAAGTAGAGTCCTCTCGCGGTCTGATCACGAGGGGCCGAGCTTGGAGCTTAAGGACCAAGGCGGCCGAGATTGTGAAGGACGCATGGGAGACTCTCGTCCGAAGAGACCACTCGTCTGTGGCCGTTGGCCGGGTCGCGACCATCTTCTCCATTAGCCCGAGCGCCTAGGACGCCCAAATGGCCCAGGCGACCTGATGACGTCATTTCCACGGGTCGCAACGGTCACATGACGTCACGGGACGATTCAGCGCGTTCTAACGGTAACATGACGTCAGCCCGCGCCCCCAAACGGTAACATGACGTCACCCCGCGCCCCCAACGGTCTGATGACGTCATTTGTCCATTCCAGAAAGTTTTTGGCCCATTTTCCCATTTTCAGACTATTTTCGGCCAATAGGGGACTTAGGGCAATCATTTGATGTATTTTGGCTTCTTTTAAGGCTTGAGACTTGCCTATAAAAGCAGTCTCAACCTTCTTTTGTAATCAGTTTGGATTTGGGAGTGAATAAAGTTTGAGAGAATTTTACTTTTATTCCAAGAACGTTTCCGGGAAACGTCTTTGCCTTCAATTCGTTCCGGGAACCTTTGAAGTGCGTTTTAGACTCTTGTGGTGTCGATCATTCCATCCAACTCAAGGAAATCTTGCTTGACAAACGAGGATTTCGGTTCAGCGAATACACGTCCCGAGCCGCTTAACCCGAGCGTGTATCAGTTTGTCTCTCGTGTTGCACCCCTTTTTTGTGTTTTGGTTTTTGTTTTTTTTGGTATCAGAGCCCGGTTCAAGTACCAAAGTTACGCTTCCATCCCTTTAAATTCGTTTTAAACTAATCATTCTTCTTTGATAAAGGATGGCCGAAAGAGGTGAAAACTCAGCTCAAAACAACCAACTTGATGCGATTATGCAAATGCTCCAAAAAATGGAGACAAGGATGAATCGCCTTGAGAGTGAAAGAAGGCAACAAATACCGGAAGCTGCAGTGGTTCGTGAGAACCGTGCGGATCGAGATGATCGCCCAGCTCCTCAACAAAGACGACGTGAACGTCGGAATGACTCGGAAGATAATGAATAAGAGTTGTCGAGACGAGCGAGGCGTCGACCCATCATCCGGGATGATGAGGCTTCGGAAGAGGAGCAACCCAGGAGGCGACGGCCCATCATCCGTGAAGACGAATCTTCGGATGAGGAGCCGCCCCGAAGACGACGGCAAAACGAGGATGGTAACAGTTTAAAACTTAAACCACCCACCTTTTCAGGTCGCATGGATCTAGAAGCTTACCTCGATTGGGAGAGGTGGATGGACAACATCTTTGAATGCTACAACTTTACGGAACGTAAAGAAGTGCAGTATGCCGCAGCCCAGCTCACGAAAGGCACGCTCACTTGGTGGGATCGCGAGGAGAGCAGTAGGCGGCGAACACGAGTGGGAACAGTCTCATCATGGGGGGAAATGAAGGCCCTCATGCGGAAGAGATATGTGCCTCCTCACTTCCACCGGGAGCTTCAACGGAAGTAGAGGAAGCTAACCCAAGGAGGCAAAACGGTCGAAGAATACTTCGACGAATTTGAGCATCTTCGGAACAGGCTGGAGCTAGACGAAGATGAGGAGACGATAATGGCTCAATTTCTGGACGGGCTGAACGAAAGGATAGCAAGGAAGGTAGAGAGACAACACTACCACGACTTGCAGGACATCCTACACTTGTCCATTCAGATAGAGCAACAGATCCGTCGAAAGCAAATCGTAAACCGCGGGAGAATCCAACCCATGAGGCCCGACGAACAACACCCAAGGTTGCTGGAAAGACCAAGGGACGATGAACGTTCTAAGGGCAAAGCACCCGAAACGTCGAGGGGTGCCATAGGGGAAGGTAACAGACCAAGCCCTACTAACCAAACCCGTACTCGCGAACTCGTGTGTTTCAGGTGCAAGGGAATAGGGCACATGGCGAGAGACTGAGAACTTAAGTAGTTTATTTACATTTAGTATTTCATTCCTCATCACAATTCTTTCGTTAGAAAGTTTGATTCATAGTTCGAGTTTAGGTAGTGTTGCGTAGTTTCTATGGGATCGACACCAAAAATACTACACACATGCCGTGCACTTGCGGGTAGATTAGGTTATTTATATTTAACTCTGATACGCATCACTAACGTTTCCAGTGAATATATGGTACGGAAGCTTGGCTTGGAGACGACGAAGCACCCGCATCCGTACAAGCTACAGTGGCTGAACGACAAAGGGGAGGTCAAGGTGAACGAGCAAGCGAAGGTACCATTCCGCATCGGCAAGTACAAGGACGAAGTACTTTGCGATGTCGTGCCCATGCAAGTAGGGCACATCTTACTGGGAAGGCCGTGGCAGTATGACCGCGAGGTAACGCATGACGGGAAGTCGAACTTCTACTCATTTGTCATGAACAACCGAAAGGTAACACTAGCGCCCCTTAGTCCAGCTCAGGTTTATGAGATGCATTTAAAACTGAGTGGCGACGATAAGCCTAAACCGAATTTTTATGTTAAGGCTAGCGTAATACCTAAGGCTTTGAGCAATCAAAGCCCCGTTTTAATGATGGTTTACAAAGATGTCTTAGTAAGCCAGGAAACCGCAGACTCTTTGGCGGAAACTAGGGACCAAGCTGTTGTTCTCCACAACAAGTCATCCGCAGATGGATGGTCAGACAGAGGTAGTCGACCGCACCTTGGCAGCCCTTCTAGGGTCACTCGTTGGAAGGTACCCAAAGAAGTGGCTCGAGTATCTGCACCATGCAGAATTCGCTTACAGCAGGACGCAGCATTCTGCCACCAAACACTCCACATTCGAAGTCGTCTATGGGTTCAATCCCATAAGTCCCTTGGATCTCTAGGCCCTACCAAGCAAGGAGACCACAAGCCAGGACGGCGAGAAGAAGGCTGAACTCACCAAAGGGATGCACGAGAAGGTTCGGAACATAAGGGGAAAGACCGAACAATACGCCATGCAAGCCAACAAGGGGCGAAGACCACAGGTGTTCAGCGAGGGAGACTGGGTGTGGCTACATATGCGACCCGAACGATTCCCTGAGAGGAGAAGCTCGAAGCTTGCACTAAGAGGGGATGGGCCATTTCGTGTCAACGAACGGATCAATGACAACGCCTACCGCCTCGAGCTACCCGGTGAGTATAACGTGTCAACAACATTTAACGTTGCTGACTTATCTCCTTTCGATGCAGATGATAGCATTCCACAGATGGAACACTCGCAAGGGGGAGGGAATGATGAGGACATCGGACGCGACCCGAGGCCCGGACATGCAAGCGAGGAGGCGCCCCGAGGCCCCCAAGAAGTGGAGTCCTCTCGCGGTCTGATCACGAGGGGCCGAGCTTGGAGCTTAAGGACCAAGGCGGCCGAGATTGTGAAGGACGCATGGGAGACTCTCGTCCGATGAGACCACTCGTCTGTGGCCGTTGGCCGGGTCGCGACCATCTTCTCCATTAGCCCGAGCGCCTAGGACGCCCAAATGGCCCAGGCGACCTGATGACGTCACTTCCACGGGTCGCAACGGTCACATGACATCACGGGACGATCCAGTGCGTTCTAACGGTAACATGACGTCAGCCCGCGCCCCCAAATGGTAACATGACGTCACCCCGCGCCCCCAACGGTCTGATGACGTCATTTGTCCATTCCAGCAAGTTTGTGGCCCATTTTCCCATTTTTCAGACTATTTTCGGCCAATAGGGGACTTAGGGCAATCATTTGATGTATTTTGGCTTCTTTTAAGGCTTGAGACTTGCCTATAAAAGCAGTCTCAACCTTCTTTTGTAATCAGTTTGGATTTGGGAGTGAATAAAGTTTGAGAGAATTTTACTTTTATTCCGGGAACCTTTGAAGTGTGTTTTAGACACTTGTGGTGTCGATCATTCCATCCAACTGAAGGAAATCTCGCTTGACAAACGAGGATTTCGGTTCACCGAATACACGTCCCGAGCCGCTTAACCCGAGCGTGTATCATCATATGACAGAAAACTATTCATATTTATCAAATATATCCGACATATCTCCATGTTCCATTTATTTACCTCATGGACTACAATTTATGGCATCAAAACAAGGGAATGTTACTCTTTAATTGAATCTACTTTTGGAAGATGTTTTTTTTTTGTGTTGAAGGCTTCAGTTTTAACTTGAGTTCGATATCTTAGATGTTGAAGCAAATGGATTGTGTGGTACAATTCTCTAATAAGTTTCGTGTCATCAATGACTGCATTACCAAGATATTGATTGGAGCATATAATGTGTTGGACAGACTTTATTACTTTCAAGGTTATGAGGTAACAACATTTGTCCATACATGTGTTCCTTCTATTATGGAAACATGACATAGACGACTTGGTCATCTTGTGTCGAAGACATTGGATTTTATCTCTGATTTGCATGTTACTTATTGATTTGAGTATTTGACTATAATATGTGATGTTTTTATTCGTGCAAAACATACAAGAGATTGTTTTCCAGTCAGTATGAACAACTTTTCATCTGTTTTTAAGCTTATTCGTTGTGATTTGTGGGGGGGGGGGGGGGGGTTTTTCTCTATGAGTATATCTTATGACAAACAAAGATGAGAGAATCATTTATATACGACAGTTTTTTGCTATGGTTGAATGATAATTTCGTACTAAGGTTAAAATTGATCTCTCGGGCAATGACACCGAGTTTATGTGTCTCAACAATGTTTTTCTTAGACAACGTAATTCTTCATCAAAATTCTTATGTTGGTACACCTCAACAAAATGGTAGAGTTGAACAGAAACAACGACATATTCTTGAGGTTGCACGATCGTTACTTTTCCAAAAAAAAAATTACCGTTGAGTTTTAAGGTAACGTTGTTCTCACAGTCGTATATCTTATAAATTGTACACCATCATTTTGGTTCGCTTTTTTATGTTCGTAACCATGCAACAAAAGGAGACAATTTTTCTAGTCATAGTCATCGATGTATCTTTGTGGGTTATCCATTTTGGAAGAAAGGATGGCGTGTTTATGATATTGATCGTCAAATATTTTTTGTGTCTCTTGATGTCATGTTTTGTGAAGATATGTTTACGTTATCATCAACATTCACATGTTCGCCTACAACACATATATTACTTTATGTTAAAGACTATGTTTGGCCAGACTTGGATAACGATCATCATCATGAGCCTGTTTCATCGGCAACACTCGTTGTTCTAAATGACAACGTGGGATCTTCTTCAAATCCATCATTATTGCCAATTGCTCCATCTTATCATGCTCAATTCGACCTTGGAAAAGGTCGACACATTAAGAGTCCATCGACATGTTTGAAGGACTTCATACAAATACAATTTGTGTCTCACGTATCGTTTCTCCTACCTACCTTTCTCTTTATCCAATTGACAACTACGTTATTTGTGACATTTTTGCACTTCATCATCGTGCTTTCCTCGCTGCAATACCTGTTGGCTGTAAACCACGGTCTTATCGTGAAGTCATGACCAATAAAAATTGGAAGAACACCATGAATGCTAAAATTCAAGCTCTAGAAGACAATGACACATAGACACTTGTTCCATTATCACCAGACAAAAAGGCGACCGGATGTAAATAGATTTCATGATTATATATTATTCGGATGGCACGATTGAACGTTTCAAAGCAAGTTTAGTTGTTCATGGGAATAATCAAGTTGATAGCATTGACTATGAAGATACTTTTGCTCCAGTAGCCAAGATGGTTATAGTGCGTCTTGTTCTTGCGATTGTTGATGCTCGTAATTAGGAAGTACATGGGTGTGCATAATACATTTTTACATGGATATTTACATGAAGAAGTCTAAATGAAGCCTCCTCCTGGTTTTCAACCACAAGATTCCTCACTTGTATGTCGTTTTTACAAGTCTTTGTATGGTTTGAGACAAGCTTCTCGCTATTGGTTTGCCAAGCTTGGTCAATACTTGAAGACATATGGATTTCTTCAATCCTTATATGATCATTTCTTGATTATTTTTTCAAAGGGTGATATCCATTTAAATATACTAGTTTATGTTGATGATTTGATAATCACGGGAAATTCAACATTCGTTATTCATGCGATCAAGAAATATTTGAGTTCGTATTTTCACATGAAGGATCTTGGCTTGCTCAAATATTTTTTTTTTATATTGAAGTTGCAAGCAGTCCATCTGGTATTTATCTTTGTCAACAGAAATATGCTTTGGACATTATTTCTGAGACCAGCCTTCTTGGAAGTAAACATGTCTCTATTTCGATGAATCAAAATCATCATTTATTGTCTTCCTGTGGGAGATTATTTGAGGATTCGGCCGCATATCATCAGCTGGTCGGACATCTACTTCATTTAGTAATCATTCATCTACAACTTTCTTATTATGTTCAGGTTTTGACTGATTTTATGCAAACACCATGTCAAGAACATTAGCAAGTTGCACTCCGGTTAGTTTGATATCTCAAGGGCAATCTGGGTTTCATTCAAATTTGATCTACATATCTATGTGTAGTGTCATTCTGATTGGGCTGGTATTCTTTTAACTCGAAGTTCATTAATAGAATGGTTCGTTCAATTGGGTTTCTCACAAAGTTCTTGGAAGATGAAGAAACAACACGTGGTCTCTCGTTCTTTAGCCGAAGTAGAATATAATGTCATGGCAATGACTACATACAAACTCATATGGCTCAAGGATTTACACCGAGATCTTGGTGTTTTTCTCTCTCGTCTTATGTGGCTTTATTGTGATAGTCAAGTAGCTTTACACATTAGTTCGAATCCGGTGTTCCATGAACATACAAAACACATTGAGATCGATTTTTATTTTGTTCGCGAAGCCATTACTGAGCACATTATTACTCTCGACATGTTTTCTACGCGACTGCAATTTGCTAATATCTTCACTAAAGCTCTTGGTCAAAAGGAATGCAACGATTTCATGGACAAATTGGACGTTTGTAACTTATACGCAAACAATTTCAGATGGATGTTGAGGAAAATATGGATTTCCTATTTAGGATTATATGTTTATCTCCTATTATTATGTTATTTCAGTTGTGTGTCCGTATATATATTCGATAATATGATTAATAAGATTAAAGGATTTCAGAATTATCTTACCACATACCATACAGTATATCACTACAAGAAAAATAGGATTTCGGGACTCAATTTCCGGACTGAGTCAACCGTCCCTAAATTTAGGGACGGATTAGGAACAATTTAAGGCCTTACACAGTTTATGACGGTGGCGACAAATCAGCAAGTTTATAGAGAAAACGGTAAGTTGGTTTGTCCATGCGTAAAATGCAAAAATGAAAAATTTGTTAATGAGAAAACCGTTTGGAATCATTTGTATTTAAGAGGGTTTACTCCAAATTATTTTATTTGGTTATCTCATGGAGAGAATTTTGCATCACGACCCAGTAATATTGTGGAAAATTTTTAGTAGGGGTATCGTAAATCATGAAGTGTCTCAAACTTTTCAAGATGTAGAAAACCCTTATGTAGAAATGGTGCAAAATGCATTCGTCGAAAGAAAAGAAGATGAAAATATTGAAGAAGATCCGAATGAAGAAGCAAATTTTTTTTTAAAATGTTAGAAAGTGATAGGTATCCACTTTATGATGGTTGTAGAAGTGGTCTATCACGGTTGTCTTTATCTGCACGATTGATGAATTTGAAGACTGAAAATAATCTTTCTCAGAATTGCATGGATTCTATATCGTAATTAGTAAGAGATTATTTGCCCGAAGATAATAATGCAGTCGAGTCATATCATGAAACAAAGAAGATGATGAGATCATTGGGTTTATTGCCATATCAAAAGATTGATGTTTGCCAAGACAACTGTATGATTTTTTGGAAAGAAACTTCGGATTTGATCATTTGTTGATTTTGTAGAAAAGATCGGTTTTATTTGACAAGAAATGAAAATCGGTTCTGTTTCGTCATATGTGGTATTTACCAATTACAGACAGGATAAAAAGATTGTATCAATCGGAGAAGACCGCAAGCGACATGAGATGGCATGTCGAGTATTCAAGTCTTGACGGAGAAATGTGTCATCCCTCAGATGGTGAGACGTGGAAATACTTTAACAAGGTATATCCTGATTTTGCAGCTGAGAGTCGAAACGTTTATTTAGGCCTTTGCACTGATGGTTTTAATCCATTCGGGATGTCTGGGAGAAATTATTCGTTGTGGCCAGTTATTAGGACACTATATAATTTACCACTAGATATGTGCATGAAGCGTTAGTTTTTGTTCTTAACAATATTGATTCCCGGGCCTAATCATCCGAAAAGAAGTTTGGATATATTTCTTCAAACACTGATTGAAGAATTGAAAGAATTATGGAAGAGAGTTCCAGCGTACGACGTTTCAAGACGACAAAATTTTATATTTTAAGGTGCTCTTATGTGGACAATAAGTGATTTTCCAGCTTATGGTATGCTATCTGGGTGGACAACGCATGATCGATTGGTTTGTCCATATTGCATGGAGGAAACAAACACTTTTCAGTTGAAGTATGGACGAAAGACGAGTTGGTTTGATAGTCATCGTCGTTTTCTTCCTCCTGATGATACACTACGACGCAACAAGAGGAATTTCAAAAGGAATATTGTAGTGCGGAAATCTCCTCCTCCAGTTTTGACCGGCGAAGAGATATTATATGAACTACTTCTTGCTTTGGGTATTTCTAGGAGTATAGATCGGAGGAAACAATCATCCGAGAATTGATGGTTACGGAATTACCCATAATTGGTACAAGAAGATCATATTTTGGGATCTGCCGTATTGGAAAAATCTGAAACTTCACCACAATCTTGATGTCATGCACATAGAGAAAACTTTTTTCGATAATATCATCAATACGGTAATGAATATCACAGGAAAAATGAAGGATAACATTAAATCATGGAAAGATCTCGTAGAGTATTGCTCACGGAAGGAGTTACATATAAGTGGAGATGGTAAAGCTCCAGTTCCGATATTCAGATTGTCTAATAAGAAAAAATATAAATTGTTGAATTGGTTGAAAGAAGACGTGAAATTTCCTGATGGTTATGCATCTAACATCGGAAGGTGCGTCGATATTCATGGAGGAAAGTTATCAAGGATGAAAAGTCACGATTGTCATGTAATCATGGAACGACTACTTCCATATGTTTTTCTAAATTGATGGACAAACATGCACACGAAGCAATTGGAGGTATCATTATTATTTTATATAGTATAATTAGTGATTAATAATTTATAGAAATATTAATTGTAAAATAAACTAATTAATATACTTGAATTTTCAGGTATTGGCATATTTTTCCGAGATTTATGTGCGAGAAACTTTAGTGTAGATGTGGTTCGTAGACTTAAAAGTAACATGGTTACAGTACTATGCAATTTGGAGAAGATTTTCCCACCATCATTCTTTGATGTTATGGAGCATCTGACAGTTTATCTACCACACGAAGCCGCATTAGGAGGTCCAAATCAATTTCGTTGGATGTATCCATTCGAGCAATTTATGTTCCATTAGAAGAAAAAGCCAAACAAAAAGCTCGTTCAGAGGGTTCAATTGTGGAACAATACGTGAATGAGGAGATATCGTTCTTCACTTCTTACTACTTCGAACCACATGTTCAAACACGAAGTAAAAATCCAGACATATGTTTTGATGGTGGTCTGGCATTTCAATATCCAGTACCAGATGTTCGAGATATTTTTTATGGAGTTGGTCGAAGAGCTGGTAAGGCGAAAGAGATATGGCTATCACAACAAGATCTACACATCGCACATACGTATGTTTTACCCAACTGTGAATATCTACGACCTTTCGAAAGGTAATATCCTATAAATATATAGATTCAATTGCGTATGCATATTTTATTTGTAATATTAACATAATGTTTCTGACATTTTTCAGGATGTTCGATGATGTATTGAAGAATACATATATGAATATTGATGAATCTCAACTCCAAGAACTTAAAAAAACAGATCTC
Organism: Gynandropsis gynandra; assembly: GCA_036759665.1. Classification (NCBI taxonomy): domain Eukaryota; kingdom Viridiplantae; phylum Streptophyta; class Magnoliopsida; order Brassicales; family Cleomaceae; genus Gynandropsis; species Gynandropsis gynandra. The sequence continues at coordinate 64,079,126 of CM071860.1, read as the reverse complement.
TCCACATGGATAAGACAATATGTAAGTAAATGATAGATATATATTATTGTTAAAGGAAGAGATTTCTCCACATGGATATATTATTGTAAAGGAAGAGATTTCTCCACATGGATAAGACGTTTATATCGATGATTGTTTCATTTAATGCAGATTGAGATTGGCAATCACCCGTTATGGCTACACGATCCTGTTAAAGGGCCAACTCTAAAAGTTACGAGTTGGCCAATGTATTTTACACGTGGTTACAACTTTAATACTTACGAGCACGGAAAATTGAAGTCAACTATGAACTATGGTGTATGTGTGAAAGGTGGAAGCTATTGTGAATCGACCGACGAACCAGATTTTTATGGGATTTTGAAAGATATTTTGCAATTGGAATATCCACGTATTAATACTAATCCAAAAAAAATTTCTTATGATATTTTCGAATATGTTGACTTATATTTTCCATTTTTTGTAGGTTACGTCGGTTTAAGAGTAATGTTATTCCGATGTGATTGGTTCGATCCAATAAACGGTCGCATAACAAGAATAAACAAATTAGGTGTCATAGAAATTAATTCTACAAGAATATATGCAAAATACGAGCCTTTTATTCTTACGTCACAAGCCGATCAAGTTTGTTACGTTTCCTATCCACATATCAAAAGATCTTCAGGTTGGCGTTTCGCAATGAAGATACTTCCAAGGGGTAAATTTATCGACAACACAGAAGAACAACAATTGGCCATGCAACAACAAAACACCGAGATTGTTGCTATTGATGAAGTTACAATTGAAGCATTGGCACATGGTGAAGTCGAAGAAATTGAAGATGAAGAAATAGAAGGAAACGAAGAAGATGAAGAATTTGAATCAAATTCTCGGTCGAACCCCGTCCCTCGGTCGAAACCCATCCCTCGGTCGGAACCCGTCCCTCAGTTGAAACCCGTCCCTCGGTCGAAACCCGTCCCTCGGTCGAACCCCGTCTCTCGGTCAAAACTCGTCCCTCGGTCGAACCCCATCCCTCGGTCGAAACCCATTCTTCAATCAAATATCCTGTTTGTGGACGGCTTTGGGACGCACAAGGGCGCCGATCTGTGATTTCCGGACGGGTCACGACTCCCGTCCGGAAATTGTCTCGAAATTTCGAACGGTTTGCGACTCCGTCCGGAAGTAAACGCCAATTTCCGGACAGGTCGCGGCCCGCGTCCGGAAGTAGTCTCCAATTTCCGGACGGGGACCGCGACCCGTCCGGAAGTAGTCTCCAATTTCCGGATGAGGGTCGCGACCCGTCCGGAAGTCGTCTCTAATTTCCAGACGGGTCGCGACCCCCGTCCAGAAATTTTTATAAATTTCGGCTTCCACCATCCCTTCCTCACTTCCATTTCGACCGAAAACTGAAATTTCTTTTCGACGGGTTGTTCGCTGTCCGCCGCCCGTCGCCGCGTTAGTCCGCGCCGTTCGCCTACCGTCCGTCGTCCGTTCGTCGCCGCCCCTCTGGTAAGTTGCTCTCTCGGTTTACAAGTTTTAATGTCCGTCGCATAGCCGAAAAACTGATTTCGGGTTCATTTTTTCAGGTCGCCCGTTCGCGCCGGTCCGCCGCCCGTTCGTTGTCTGTCCGCCTGTCCGTCCGTCCGCTGGTCCACCGAGGTATATGTTAAATAGAAATGTCTGAAGTTAAATATAAATCTCTTAATATAATGAAGATTAGGTTTATGTACAATGTGTAGAAATATATATAAATTGTGAAAAAAATTATGTTTGTATGTTTAATATAATGAATATTAGGTGTATGTTTAATATATTTGAAAGAATTGAATATAAATGTATGTACTAAGTTATGTAGATTAGGTGTTCGATAAAATGTCTAAATGAAATATATCGTATTAAGTGATATTTAGTTGTTAAGTTATATTATGTACGTTAAGTTATATACGTTATATTATCTCGTTAAGTTATATACATTGTTAAAAAAACATATATTAAAAAACATATATTAAGTTATATATTTTTTAAAATTAAAACACATATATTCAATTATATGTTGTTTAAAAAATTAAATTAAATTTAATTAATATTCAAGTAGCAATTAAAATTTTTAATATAAACATTGAATTAAATGTTTATATAATTTTTTAAATTACAATTTTAGTATGTCGTGTCGTTTTGGAAGAGGCGGCAACAACAGAAACCGCTCAACATCTGAAGAAAGTGCTAATGGTCCACAACACCATAGACAATCGGATCCAATATATTCGAATTTTATGAATCCGAATTTATTTACGACTGGAACCATATCCCTTCTATCAGTAGATGCCACCGCCGGTCGAACCGATGATGCATCACGAGCCTCTGATGCATCAGGAACCAACAGTGGAAGAGCTTTTAGCAATGGACGAGGAAAGACGCAAACTTCCTCGTATATATCCGGTTTCAAAATCCGGTGCACTTTGGTATAAACTAACTTTTAAATTAATTTTGTAACTAGTTAATTATCAAGTCTTAATTTACTTTTATTTTTAGGTTTGTTCGTATGCAGCTTAATCGTCATATCACAAAGATAATGAAAGCTTATTATAATTGTCTATGTTATAACTGGACGCGAACCGATCCCGAAATAAAGGAACGATGGTGGAAAGCTTTCGTGGTATATTTTTTTAAATATTCATTTCATTATAAATTTTAAACTTAAAATAATATTTAAATAAATAATTATTTCATTATTTTCAGCAAAAATTTTATTGGGATCCTGCAATAACCATACTAGTAAAGTCCGAATTTCAAAAGAATGCGGCACAACGACTGAAAAACCTTGTATACGACACGAAACATGAGTGGGAGGTAAAAAATGTCAAACCCGTTTGGGTCCCAGATAATGCCTGGGAACAGTTGCTTGCCTATTGGGACTCTCCTATCTTTAAGGAGAGAAGTGAGCGTGCTAGTCGATCCCGTCGTTATGATAGAACGGGATATGGGATAAGTGCGCATACTGCTGGTTCCCGCTCTTTCACGGAGGTTTACGAAAATATGGTAAGATTTAAAATTTTTTAAAGTTTTATTACGAGTGACATTTGTTTAATAGGTAAAACATCAAATTTGTTTTAGGCGAAAGAGAAAGGATGTGAACCGTCGTACGTGGAATTGTTAGAACGTACACACAAGAAAAAATCTGACAATTCATGGATAGATGCCAGGGCGAAACAAATTCACGATGATGGTTTGAACATGGGATCGGAACGAGTGTCCCAAATTCCTCCAAGAGAAGATGGGACACAACCGACTCTTTCTCAAGAAGAATACAACGAGATGTATTTCGAGGTAAATTTATTACAATTTTACAATAAATATTTTATTAATAATTTAAATTTAAATTAAATGTCAATATTTTTGTAGCACGTAACACCGTACAAAGGTCGTCTATTTGGTCTTGGAAGAATATCATCAAACCATGCGAGTTCCTCCAAAAGCAAGGAAAAGGTCACGAACAAGGAATTATAAAACACAATCTTGGAGATGAAAGCACAATTACAACAACAAAGTTCAGAGTTCAACGCTCTGCAAAGAGAAGTTGAACGATCAAGAAGGAAACGTCAGCAGTGGCTCAGAATGATGAAGGAACACATGCCCACTATCAATTGGGATACGGCCGAAAACAATGATGATGACGATGATAATTCCCAATTACCACATGAATAAAATTTATTTAATTTCAATTTTAGTTTTTAAAATTTTGGTTTTTTATTTAAAAAAAAAAACATTTCCGGACGACATTGTTCCCGTCCGGAAATTTTGGGGATGGAACAGGGTCGTCCGGAAATTTTGGGCACGATATCGTCCGGGTTTCGCGTCGATTTCCGGACTAACCTTTTCGTCCAAAATTGCAGACGGTTTGCGGACTACATATTCCGTATGTATTTGCGGATGGATTGCAGACGAAAATGGGTTGGCGACACTGGTTTGCGGACGGCATCTACCCGTCCCTAATCCGTCCCGAATCAGAGTTTCGGACGGATTAGGGACTGATTCGTCAGTCCCTAATCCGTGAATTTCTTGTAGTGTATATCATTTGTCTGTGCATAAACATTTTTATGAAGATTTAAGAAAGTGATATGTCATAAATAGGTTGTTACCTAATATTTAGTGTTTAGAGTGGTGGAATATCAGATATACCCTCATAGGGCTAAACCGCTTCAAAAATACCATTTCCTAAATAATTATTAAATAAAAAAAACTGAAGAAATGACAAATTTGCCCTTAATGTTCGGATGTGAAAAAAACCACGTTCTGCAGTTTTTCGACGTGAAAATCTGTCAAACCGTGTCAAAAGCAAGAAAGCCGAACAGTTTTTCGACGTGAAACCTGTTTCAAAGTTTAGAGCAAGAAATAATATGTGATGTCGATCATGAGAGGGATCGATTTGAAGTTGGCAAGAAGGAAAATGGTTAGAATTGGCAGCAACAGTGAAGAAGAGAGTACGAGTCAATCTTCAATGGCATCAATAAGTGTAAGTAGATCGATTTCTAGGGTTTTGCAAGCTGTCGAGTCACAAAATAGTTTATTGGTTTGAAATAGGTGAGTGTCAGTGAGTCGGTTGTCTCAGTGAGTGGGTTGGGTTGCAATGGTCGTTTGAGCGTCGCAGGCGGTCCAAGGGTCGTTTGAGTCACACGGGTCGCTTATGTCATTGAGTCGCAAGGGTCTTTTACGTCGCAAGGGTCGTTTGAGTCGCAACGGTTGTTTGAGTCGCATAGGTCGCTTGATATTATGCCTCGTGGGTCGCTTGGTATTATGCCCCATGGGTCGCTTGATATTATACCTCGTGGGTCGCATGAGTCGCATGGGTCGCTTGAGTCTCAGTGAGACGGTTCAATGTCGCAAAGTGTCTGAGGGTCGTTTGAGTCGCATGGGTTGCACGGGTCGGTTGGGTCGCATGGTCGCTTAAGTCGGTAGAAGTATAATGTATTCTTAATTGGTCATTTTGTAGGTGGCGCCAAAGCCAAAGTTTGTGTATGAATTCAAACACATGGACAGAATGCCAAAGATCACCACCAAATGTTATCCCCACGAGACAATAACGACACTGAAAGGAATCTTAGATGAATACGAGTTGCATTACTTCGAGAAGGAGTCACATTTTAGACATTTATTCCATTTACAATGTGACTCCACATTGATGAAGGTTTAAATATCTATCCTACTAAATCACTCTTTGATTATACGGGACAAGAAGGGTTGTGGTTCGTCTTAAACATCATTCCATCTGGTACTCTATAGTGGAGCACGCACTAATTTCTGGATTGAAATGCAGACCATATCCCAAAGGATGGGAGTCCATAAGGGGTGACACATTCAGGCTGAAGAATTTCGGCGACCGGAAGAGGTTGGCAATTTTGATGTTGTTGGCGCAAGTTATGGCTCACAAGCCTTTAGCAGAAAACTCTATCAGCCATGATCTCATTGACATGGTGGATGACTTGGAATTTTGTAAAGGCTTTCCATGGAGGCGTTACACATTTGAGAAGATTGTGGAACTTGCCGCAAGCACGTTAGCGGGGAATCACCGAAACCAAAATGGTATTGTGGCGGTTTCATGATCCCACTAATGGTAAGTTATATATATTATTCGAATAATTTGAATGTTTTCGTATTTTTTGCATTCTTATCATTTTGTTTTAATGTTTCAGTTACTTCCATTCGAAACCATCCTTAGTTTAGGCAGAAAGGGATGGTATGTTGAGGTTATGGATGTGCATCCATCATGCCCAAGAATGTGCAAGAAGATGGTTAAATTCAATTTTAACCCGAAGTATGTAGATGTGATAAGGCAGATCGGAGATTCTAAGGTAACAATTACACAAGGGTCACAAGGGAAACAAGGGTCAGAGAGGGTAATAATGGTTATTTTTTGTTTTCGGGATATTCTAAGTATTCTTCGTACTGAACACGAAGAAGAAGTTTTACTTTCTGATCTGGAAGATTACGAGGGATGTGATAATCCCGATGTTCAGATATGGATGGAACATCTAAAGGGTATTTTTGGGAGGATATCCGTAAGCAAGAACTGCTGACACGAAAAGCAGCTCTTGGTGATCAAAAAAAGGGGAAAGAAAAGGGGACTAAGAGGAAAGAGAGCGTGAGTGAAAAAATAATAGAGGTCCAAGAGGACGAAGACGAAAGATGGATAGGTGTCGTTGATGCTGATGTTGTAGTCCCTCTGACACTGGAGTAGAAATTAATAGAGGAAATAAGGAAGTTGGAGAAAAGAATCATCAACGTCGTAAGAGACCTTCTAAGGGATGTTGGGATTCATTTGCCTAATCCAAAATCAAAGGCTGCCGAGAAAGTTATGAGCACCGAAAACCAATCTTTCGGCACTGTTAGTGATTATGTTTTTGAATTCCTTCGACGTTTAAATCTAGTGTCAAGAAAAGAGCCAAACGAAGAGCCGGTTGACTCTGGAGATGGCTCAAAAGAGGATTTGGCAAACATTGCTCCTGATGAAGTTCCTCCAAGTAAGTAATATTTAGTGAAAAAGGTCATTTGATAGTCAATTTCCATCGAGAGTCGGCATGGGTCGTAAGAGTCGGATTGGTCGTAGGGACATTTAAGTCGTAGGGTCGCATAAGTCGCATGGGTCGCATGGGTTTCATATGTCCCATGGGTCACTACGTCGCTAAAATCGCATGGGTTCCATGTGTTACATAATCAATGTAATGAACAATGAGTCTAATGAATGAAGTAATTTTATGCAGATGCTCCAGTGGGTCCTATCGAAGAAGTGCACACTAAAGATACTTTAATGGGTCATGTCGATGACGTCGCCGACGAGGTTCCTGCCAAGCATACTCCAGCAGTGGGTCCTGTCCAAGAGGTCGCTGCTATTGTCGAAGTACCACCAAGTAAGTACGGTCATTTGAGTCACAGAGGTCGCATTGGTCACATGGGTCGCATAGGTCGCACGATCGCATATGTTTAATAAAGTAAATTTTATGTCGGTAGGACCTTTATCGAAGGAGTCTGCGCCATATGTTGAATCTCCACCGGTGAAAAGAGCAAGAAAAGTGCGAGGGAGAGGGCGAGGGAAAGATGTTGATGGAGAATCCATAGAAAATGTAGTTCAAGAACCCGTAAAGAAGGTGGTTCAAGAATCTGAAGGGGAAGGGGAGTTTGTGTGGAAGCCCAAGGGAATAGTAAAGGGCGAGATAACCTGATTTCCTTCGTTCGTTGATGCTACCGGTGAAAAGTTGACTAATCTATATGTGTTCTTGAATACACCTCGACATGAGCGGTGGTGGAAATCTAAGCTAGATATTCCCCGGGGGCCAAAGTTTTGGGAGATTATATTAATGGCCAACGTATGGCTTGGAGATGATGTAAATTTTTTTAAACCCTTAGTCTCATAGAGTTCTGTGTCATATGTATTCATGTGTGTTAATTTTTTTGCAGCAATTGGATGAGGTGTTGATGGTGTTGTCTTCTTGCTCGGCATTGAATCCCATCGCATATCAGAATTATTACGTTTGTTCTGTTGCTTTCATGCAAACGCTCTCGCTATGGATGTACGAGGATATGGAAACTTTGTCGGAAATTCTTAGTGAGTTTTTGAATGCCAAGTATCCATTCAGAAGTACGAAGACATCAATTAGTGATTACGAAGGTTTTGCCTCGGTTCTAAACATTCCATCGGAGAAAAGTCGATGGGTAGGATGTCATTGGGTAGCCATCAAAACGGATTTCAAACCCGATGCATCACGGTATACGATTGCCAGAGCAGAATCAAGGAAACGCATATCGATTCGGTGATTGAGAAGATAAGAAAATTTGTCCCCAAGATGCTCATTCTCGGAGAGTTTCCTTCTTTGGCTTCTGGAGAAGATGAATGGAAGTATGAGTATTAGTCGTTCAACCCTTGACCCTGCGACCCTTTTACACCTTCGACCCTTTTACCCCTGCGATCTTTTTACCCATGCGACCCTTTTACCCCTGCGACCCATGTGACCGTGTGGTCATGTTATTTCGAATTTCATCTAACGTCGATTCGATGTCATGTCTTTTCGAATTCCAGTCGTTTCCTTTTTCCAATCCATTTTTTCCTCTCATCATCTTCCATCCATTTTTTCCGAAAATACCACATTTCCCTCATTTCTTCCGAGAGATTCTTGTGCAGTATCTGTACTACCTTGTAATCTTCTTTAAAACACTATGTCGATATGTTTCATGTAGAGAATGTACAGATTTGACTTTGTTTTTCGTTTTTTGTTACAGGATATTCCAAAGATCTTCTTCGATGATTATATTTACGGGAATACGAGGGACAACAATAGGGGTGCGATACGGGCCTGGTCGGCCCGAACCCGATCCGAGCCCGAAAAAAGCCCGCATTTTTGCGAGTCGGGTCAGCCCAGCCCGGATACGATCGGGCCTAGAAAATAAGGCCCGGAACCCGGCCCAACGGGCTTGTGGTGGGCTCGAGCCGGGCCTCAGGCCTAAAGAGATAAAAAATTAAAAAATTTAAACAAGTCTAAAACGCCTAAATTAATCCATACGTATCCAAAATTCACGTTAATAAATTCAGAAATGCTAAACAAATCATGAGTCTAATAGTCTAAAACACATATCAACAAAGATTAAAAACTATTCCATATAAGTCCATAAATGAAAAAACGAAAATACAAACAAATTTGACTTGAATCTCTTGTTCTTCCGGTTTTACCATCAACATGCTTATTGGGTTGCGGCTAGAAATCCGTCGGGGTCGCTAAATATAGAATCTACACATTAGTCAATCAAAGAATCCAAATCAACAACATAAGCAATCGTATAATCTCGATAATTTGAATTGAAATGTATAAACTTAACCTTCTTCTTCGTAACCAAGTAGCCAAGAACGAGCAAAAATTAAGGCTTGAACATTTGAGGGCAAGAGACAGCTTTTGTATTTGTTGAGCACACGCGAGTCGACGCTGAAAGAAGACTCTGAAGCAACTGTGGTGATCGGAATACTTAGGATATAATAAGCCATAAGCGTTAACTCAATACCATATGTCTTAGTGTTAGACTTCTAGAACTGCAACACATCCATATCGGTATGATCTTGCATGCATATATTAAGATCACACATACATTTATGATATTTTTCTTTTTACTTTTTTGTGTCACATATATAATATATGTCTAAAGTAAAAATTATCTGTATTCATATCCTTTTAAATTTTCTTAATTTTATTATTAATGGAAAATAACTCAAATGAAGTTAATATATATTATAAATTATATCATAGCACATAATATTTAGGGATTTCTATCTTAGAAAAACTAGTCTGAACATAAAGAATACACAAAATATAAGAAGAAAAAAATTTATTAATAAACAAAATAAAAAAGTATTTAATTACAAATTAATAGCTTATGCATGAGGGAGAGAGACGTCACGACGAGGAGGTAGGGGAGGGAGAGAGCTTCTGAAACTGAGGGAGGAGAAATCACTAGGGTTAGGGGTGCGGGCCATTTTCGGGCTCGGGCAGCCCGCGGGTCGAGCCCGGCCCGGCCCGAATTTTGCGGGTCAAAATTTCCCAAGCTCGAGCCCGGCCCGATTGAAAACGGGCCTATTATTTTCGGCCCAAACCTGTAATTTTTCGGGTCGAGTTTCAGGCCGAGCTTGAAATTGACATCCCTAGACAACAACATGGCAACGATTAAATCTAATGCATCTAACCGAACATGGAAAGTCAAGTTGGATGGCTCTAAATTCACTGATGGATGGATAGATTTCTACAACGACTAAAACATTCGTATTGGAGATGTACTTTTCCGTCACGAAGGTGACATGGTCTTTAACGTCACTAAGGCCACCCCTGATGAGAGGGTTTTCATTGTACCAGTCACACGTTCAAATCTGGCCCTAGATTCATTGGTAAGTGACCTCAAATCAACTCAACATATATAATTTGGTTATTTATTCGACTTTTATTCATTTATACTGATGTAACTTGGTGATTTCGCAGACACTTCCGATAGGATTTGCGAGGGATAACGGTCTTTGTCGTAGACGATGTCATATAATGATGTACCTCGATTGCGGAATCGATCGCGGAACGTTCGATTTTTTGGCTAGTAGCTTTAAGGCCCGTGAGTCGTGGTGGCGCTTGCATCAGAGGGGGGTGGAGACAGTTTTGTCAAGAAAATGGACTAAACGTGGGTTGTTCCCTCATAGTAAAAAAGTTCTTCATTGGAGGAGAACCCGTGCTTTGATTTGTCAATAACATATTTTGATTTGAGTTGTATTTTGATTTCTTTGAACCTCCTTTTAACTTGAACTTCATTTGATCTTGTGGATTTACTATTATTTAATTGTTAGTGTTATTGTTAGTATCGTTGTTTTTGTGGATTTACTATTATTGTAACAAGGGTAGCAAATGGACAAGGGTCGAAGGGGGACTAGGGTCGCACGGGTCCAAGGGTCGCGAGGGACAAGAGTCGCACGGGTCCAAGGGTCGCGAATGTACAAGGCTCGTAGATACTTGAGTCAATTATTTGTAAATAACTTGATAAATTATTATTTTCAAAATTTTATTCATATTATTGTAAATAATTGTATTTGTAAATGATAAATTATTTTTCCTATATTGTTAGTATCGTTGTTTTTGTGGATTTAATATTATTGTAACAAGAGTCGTAGAGGGACAAAGGTCACAGGGGTCCAAGGGTCACAGAGGGATAAGGATCGTAGGGGTCCAGGGGTCGAAGAGGTACAAGGATCGCAGGGGTCCTAGGGTCGAGAGGTCCCTCTGTGACACTTGTACCTCTGCGACCCTTTTATCTCTTTGACCCTTGGACCCCTACGATCCTTTTACCCTCTTCGACCCTTGAACCCCTATGACCCTATCCCTAAACCCTGCGACCCTTTACCCCTATGACCCTTTGACCCATTTACGACCTCTTTACCCCTACGACCCTTGGACCCTAAGACTCTGTGACCCAATACAATAGTTTTTCTGCGGAACCTCTTTAATTGCGAGCTTCTTTGTTGACAACAAACAATTTCAACCTATTGGCAGCGAATCTGATGTCGATTTCAAGCTACTCTTGTCGAATCAGTCGTGGTGTGGGAGAACAGTTATTTTCGCGCCACAGTAGAAAGAGAAATCAAGGTGCTCTGGAGGAGAGAAAAGTATTATCGAAAAGGGTAATATGGGATTATCAATATTTTAAAGGTAAATTGAAACTTTTTTTTTCAGAGAAAGTTATTTTTGAAATACTTTAACTCTACGAAAATATTTTTGAAATTTCCCCGTTTAGATGGGTTGACGAAGTCTATACGGAGTGTATAGATCAAGGTTCAAGAAAGCGCTAGGCGCTAGGCGGGCGGACACCCAGCGCCTAGCGCCTAGAGCGCCTAGGCGGGGCCTAGGCGGTGGCTAGGCGGGCTAGGCGGAAATGTATATATATTATATATATATATATGTTATTTATACTATACATAAATGTGCAAATAATATAATTCAAATTCTTAATTTAAAACATTTGCAAATGTTTAATTGTTTGAAAGAAATAACAAAAACAAACAAGTAACACATTACACACTTAAACATCTAAGTCCACATCTCCATATTCTTCATTGAATTGTTCTTCGTCGGATTCAAATTCTATGTTAACTTCTTCTTCTTCTTCAGATTCAAAATCAGATTCATCAAGTTCTCTAACCACAAGCAAATCATCTACTTGATCTCTTGAACCCTCACACATCATTGCATCTTCTTGGTTTGAATCTTCGTTTCCTTCCCTTGATTCATTCTCCGATTTTTCACTTTCAACGATCCAATCTTGAACATGATATGGATCATTAGATAGAAGCACATCCAATGTCTTGTTCATTTGTTTTTTCCGTTCCACCATCAACCTCGCATTAAATTGAACATAAACAAGATTGTTCAACCTTTTGGTATCAAGCCGGTTTCGTTTTTTCGTATGTACCTACATAAGACCATAAATGATTATTCATAGAACTATAACGAAAAATAAAAAGATGATTTATGTTAATCACTTACTCCTTCAAAAGTACTCTGTTTTTGTGGATTTACTATTATTGTAACAAGGGTAGCAAATGGACAAGGGTCGAAGGGGGACTAGGGTCGCACGGGTCCAAGGGTCGCGAGGGACAAGGGTCGCACGGGTCCAAGGGTCGCGAGGGACAAGGGTCGCACGGGTCCAAGGGTCGCGAGGGACAAGAGTCGCACGGGTCCAAGGGTCGCGAATGTACAAGGCTCGTAGATACTTGAGTCAATTATTTGTAAATAACTTGATAAATTATTATTTTCAAAATTTTATTCATATTATTGTAAATAATTGTATTTGTAAATGATAAATTATTTTTCCTATATTGTTAGTATCGTTGTTTTTGTGGATTTAATATTATTGTAACAAGAGTCGTAGAGGGACAAAGGTCACAGGGGTCCAAGGGTCACAGAGGGATAAGGATCGTAGGGGTCCAGGGGTCGAAGAGGTACAAGGATCGCAGGGGTCCTAGGGTCGAGAGGTCCCTCTGTGACACTTGTACCTCTGCGACCCTTTTATCTCTTTGACCCTTGGACCCCTACGATCCTTTTACCCTCTTCGACCCTTGAACCCCTATGACCCTATCCCTAAACCCTGCGACCCTTTACCCCTATGACCCTTTGACCCATTTACGACCTCTTTACCCCTACGACCCTTGGACCCTAAGACTCTGTGACCCAATACAATAGTTTTTCTGCGGAACCTCTTTAATTGCGAGCTTCTTTGTTGACAACAAACAATTTCAACCTATTGGCAGCGAATCTGATGTCGATTTCAAGCTACTCTTGTCGAATCAGTCGTGGTGTGGGAGAACAGTTATTTTCGCGCCACAGTAGAAAGAGAAATCAAGGTGCTCTGGAGGAGAGAAAAGTATTATCGAAAAGGGTAATATGGGATTATCAATATTTTAAAGGTAAATTGAAACTTTTTTTTTCAGAGAAAGTTATTTTTGAAATACTTTAACTCTACGAAAATATTTTTGAAATTTCCCCGTTTAGATGGGTTGACGAAGTCTATACGGAGTGTATAGATGGAGTTTTACGGACTATACTAATATATGTATATATTATATAATATTATATAAATTAATATAATATAATTTAAATACGTATTTTTAAATATTAATATCAAATGTTAAAAACAAAATTAGATAATTAAAAACCGAAAAAAATTATACTTCTTCATATTTTTCATTAAAATATTTTTCATTGAACTCAAATTCAAATTCAAGTTAACTTCTTCATTTAAATACTAATATATAAAAAATAGATTTTATCTACCTTATAATATATATTTATTTGGGATAACTAAAGGTAAATAGTTTTATCATAAATAAATGAAAAAAATATTATAAAAAAATTATGCTGTATAACAAATATAAAAGAAACTTAATATTTATATAGGGGTTTTTAATTATAAAAGTTATATTTAGAAAATAAAACTAAATATTAAACTAAAATTTTAATTTAAGATGTCACGACAAAATGCTGAAATTTTATTAAACCATCAATTAAATATAATAATTAATTTTAAATTTTTTATAGGCTAATTTTTGTATATTAAAGAAATGAAAAAAACATACTATAGAAAAATTATGTTGTAGAACAAATATAAAATAAACTTAATTGGGGGTTTTAATTATAAAATTTATATTTAGAAAATATAACTAGAAAATAAACTAAAAGTTTAACTTAAGATGTTCAACAAAATAGTGAAATTTTATTAAACCATCAATTAAATAAAAATAATTAATTGTTAATTTTTTATATTCCATCCAAATGCATATTGGATAAACTCTAATTAATAAGATATTCTATCTATTAATAAAATGAAAACTTAAATTAATTTTAGTAGTTTATTCCAATGTAAAGATATATCTTATTATATTAATATATCTTTAATTTTTAAAAATGATAAAGTTAATTAACAAGTAAATTGAAAAACCATATTATAAGAAATACAAAAAATTGCAGTATAATCGCTCTTTTTCTTTATTTATGAAAAAAACTATTCACATAATTTTTTCGATTATAATTACTGTATTTGATTAAATTACTACAAAAATACACAAAATTAGTTTTTGACTACCAAATTGATACCTGATGGTTAATTGGTTAATGATGGGATAGATTATTGTTTATTCACTAAAGCTTACTTACGTGATCTATCGGAAACCACGTCATTAAAAGAATAAAAAATCATATATATAAAAGGGGAGTTTTTTTCCCCTCTCGTGTTGCCACGTCAGCAAAAGGAGAGAGAAAAGACTCCCCAACGTCATTGAAAAATATTGCACAACCATCTTAATCGTATCTCTCCCCTCTTTCTATGCTGAATGGCCATTAAAGACCTCTAATCATTTATTGTATTTGTACTCTGACCTTTGAAACCCTTCAATAACCCCATACAGCATGTCTCTTCGCATTCTCCCTCCTCTGCCTCTCCCACCGCGATCTCTCCCCTGCCCAGATGGCCGAAATCATTACCCACATCGTCAAGCACCTCAATGATGCGGACTCCGGCATTCAAGCCGCTTGCCGGGACCCGATCAGCTCGCTCTCGGCGCAGTTTTAAAGGAGAAGGAAGACGGAAATAGCTGCGGAAGGGGAGCTGAGACACTGGTGGCTTGCAAGCTGGTGTTGCGATTTGTTTGGTGACGATTGTGGAATCAGCCACGACTCCTCCTGTTCCTGCATTTCAGAAGTTGTCCCCGAGGATCTGCAAGTTTCGAATAGCCCTAATTTCTTGACTAGGGCTTCTCTCTTGCAGGTGGTTGGAAAAGGAGGCAGAATCATGGATTAGTTTATAATGTTAGGATTACCCTACCCAAATGATGTATTGCACTCATGGGTCTTGATGGAACGGGGATAAACGAAGAGAATGAGATAAGCTTTTGCTAGGAGAAAACCAAGGCCCTGCCAAAGTGAAAGTGATTCTTCAACTGCAAAATGCGGCGACACCAGTGGCTCGGAGTGTGAAGATCTGCCGGGTACCAATTCTAAAAAGATTTTATCATCATCACCCAAGGCTAAATTTAGTGGGAATGTGTGTCTCAAAGGACACAAAAGAGGCAAAAGAAGATGGAAGACTCTGATACATTCTGTTGCCAGAAGAAATCATTCATTCAGTGATACGAAACATATGTTCAGACCCATGTAAAGAAAATGAAGATGCTATGTCCTTTTCTCAAAAGCATGTAAAAGCCGGGAGCTATGGAAAGTCTAAGAAGAATGGGACCAACAATTCTATGAAGGAAAAGGAAGCTGGTGTTCAATTAAATGAGGTTTTCTCTGAACTTGATGCGCCTTGTATCCTTGAAAAAGAGGAATTCGTGGGTGAAAGTGCATGTAGAGAAGAATTGGTTGAAAACAAATCGTGGAAGCCTCTTGAGGAAAGCCTGTTCCAAAAAGGCGTTGAGATTTTTGGAATGAATAGGTAAGTATACTGAATGCGGTGATTGGTAGTTCCTGTGACCCGTGAATTCTGTTATCGTGAAATTTCTTATTAAACAGCTAAGCTAACCCTCCATATTATCGGTCTTTCATCTGCCTCTAGATTGCCACTTTTGAAATCTGATTATCGTTCTTGATCTCTGACCAGTTGTTTGATTTCAAGAAATCTTTGAGTGGTTTAAAGTCATGCTGGGAGGTTCTACAATACATGAATTGCTGGGAAAATAAAGCATCCTTCCAGTCCAGGGAAGCGATACCTTAAACCTCAAAGGCTCTTCCAACTTTGATATTAATAGATCTATTGTTAGTAAATTTTTCATTCTGTATACTATTGATAAAGATTCTTTCTTCTTTTGTGAGTTGATGCATTTATGTGGATATCTAATCAGGCCAATAACCAAGTGAGAAGAAGGCCAAGATTTTTTCGTAGACGTGGCAAAGTGCGTCGCTTAAAGTATACTTGGAAGTCTGTTGCGTATCATTCAATTAGAAAAAGGATTACCGAGAGGAAAGATCAGCCATGCCGTCAATACAATCCGTGTAATTGCCAAACTGCTTGCGGAAAACATTGCAGTTGTCTGCAAAAAAGGTACATGTTGCGAGAAGTACTGTGGGTAAATGATCTTCTATTCACTTTTAAACAGAATGTTTTACTTATGCATGAATCTTAAAACCAACCCATTATTTTTTATAGATGTCCAAAGGCCTGTAAGAATCGGTTTCGAGGTTGCCATTGTGCTAAAAGTAAATGTCGTAGTCGTCAATGCCCATGCTTTGCTGCAGATCGGGAATGCGATCCAGATGTTTGTAGGAATTGTTGGGTCGGGTGAGTTTATTGCTTTGACGAATGACAGGCTTTTCTTTTTTCCCTGCTTTATACGTTAACCGAGGAGCGAGTCAAGAATACAACCCTTTGAATTTCAATATGCAGTTGTGGCGATGGTACGCTGGGCATTCCTAACCAAAGAGGCGATAATTACGAGTGCAGGAACATGAAACTACTGCTGAAACAACAACAGAGGGTATATATATATATATATATATATATTTACCTCAGCTTTGTTTCGTTAATAGTCGATCTATATATGTATATATATCTATACATGTTGTCTTTGCATCATATGAGCGATAATCAGAAATTCATTACCGACTCTTACGAGCCTGTTATTTCCGTTGATATTCAGGTTTTACTTTGAAGATCGGATATATCTGGTTGGGGAGCTTTCTTGAAGGTAACATCGAAAATGGTTTATGTATAGAACTAACTGTGTATTGTTTGTGCTAAATCATTCTTGAATCCGTACAGAATAGCGTCATAAAGCATGAATACTTATGGGAATACACATGAGAGCTCATCTCACATAAGGAGGCAGATAAACGTGGAGAACTATATGATCGTGTGAATTTGTCTTTCCTCTTCAATCTAAATGATCAGGCACGTCTAGCATTTTGTATCGGTTATACTTTCCATTTTTCGATCTTATTTGGATTCTTGAATCTACGTCCCGACCTTCTGTAGTTTGTTCTTGATGCTTACCAAAAGGGAGATAAGCTGAAATTCGCCAATCATTCACCGGAGCCTAATTGTTATGCTAAGGTATATGTAACAACACCTACACTTATTATCACAAAGATAGACATGTCTAATGTCATCTAAGTTTTAAATTTTGTGCCGTTATAGATTTAGCGGTAGCCAATCCGGGTTTCGGTTTGGGTTTCTCGGGTTTCAGCTCTGTTTCGAGCTCCTCGGGGTTTGAAAAATTGGATCCGAATTGAATGTTATTCTACAAAGTTTAAAATCAAGAAAACTTTCTTGGCATTTTGCTTATGCATGAGTGTGCATATTCCAGGAAAACTGCCCCGAAATTATCAGCTGAAGTTGCGGGCGATAGAAAATACGATGTCTACATGGGAATAGATGTATTCGGTAGGAACACCTTCGATGGTGGACAGTGGACGGTATATACCCCTAATTTCATACATATTTGTACCCTTTTTCTTTGGAGTATTAAGAGAATACATGTCTGCAATTCCTGTCGTTTGTGTATTGTTTTCTAAATGAGTTTTGTCTTATAGACCGTGTTCGATTCTCTGTATCTATGTTGAAGATTGTTTTATCGATGGAACAGAAATGGGCTTTATATATGTTTAATCGACGTGATGTATGGAGTATGAGAGATTTGGAGTGGGTGAATAAATGTAACATAGGTTTTGGTTTGTTCATCGACGAGAGTGCTTTGTCCTTTCTGAATCTATACAAGTCCTCTTTGCTTACCAGTTCGATTGATAGGAGATGATGGAACCTGTAATTACGTCATTAACTATATCTTGTGAGCTTTCAAATAACATTGAGCAACCTCATGTATGAACTGCCAAAAGCATGGAAACTATTGAAAAAATGAATTTTTCTGTTTTTGCTTCAAGAACCTTTAACATGGTTGATGATATAATAAACTACAGAGTTCTATTAATGTGGTTAAACTTTGTGTTGACAGAATAGGAAAGCTCTTTGGAGTTTAAATTTTTCTTATTCTCATCACCTTGGCTGCGATCATGGAACGAGAAGCTGAGAACCTGTTGCCTTCAGTTTACAAAGTCGGTGAGGCTTTCAGTGCCGAGTCGTCTGATCTCGGCTGTTGAGAATCGCGAGTCAGTTATCAAACACTTTGTATGCAGAGCTTGCTCCAGATTTAGGATTTGACGGCTGGCTGGTGTGGTTTTGTTTTCAGTTCTAATAATCATCCACAATCACTCCTTTATGTATGACATAACTGCCACTTGCAGATCAATATTGAGAAGGAAATAGATAAAGAGCAAATTGTGTATCTGATAGAATTTTTAGTCCATCTAACAAAGGTCGTGCATTTTTCCTGTGCCTAGGGCATTGGTTATATGGTGAGTTTTCAGAAATTATCAGTGTTAAATGACTTTATTCTATTGCTAAATTCTTTGTTGTTTAATCTGATACGTCTTTGCAGGTACGACAGTGTCATTGTTTGTGATCATCTTGAATGGCACAACCAAAACTGCGGATCACTCAGGTAAACAATCCATTTGGGCATCTTCCTGAATATGTTCTACGTTCAACATGACGTCAGGATGTAATATAGTGGAAATAAGTACGAAACGGATTCTCCATTGACGTCGAATTGAAGTATTCATTATGTTAGGTTCTCTATAGTGGAACCCATCCAACACATGCGGAAGTACTCATGAATTCTCTATTGACGCCGAATTGAAGTATTCATCATGTTAGGTTCATTTGGTAGATTTATAGAGACTTCAAAGCTTCCAATATTCCACTCGACAGAGTAAGTAATTCCATTCTCTGTTTAAATCCATTTGTTTTTAATTCCATTCTCTGTTTTCATATTGACCTATGCTGCTTGAAATTATGCTTTTGATGCATTCTGGTTATAGTTTGACCATTTTCATGTAGATAAGTATTACTCATCCCGATTCACTTCCACGTTGCTTCAGGTGCCCTTTTCATAAATTTTAATTGAACTCATAGGAATCATGGCATTCATCCAAGACCAAGTGAATTCACTTAGAACGATCACGGTGTAGATAACACAGATACCAATCATTCATCTCAAGTGCCGTAGTCAAATTTCATTCCTTGCATATGTTATTGTCCATTAAATCTGCCTTTTATGGACTCTTTTGAACCTGCTTTGTTCAATTTATATTAATGGTCTTGGTGTTTTCGCAGATTTTAGATGTCGGCAAACAAATGGTTTTATCAAATGGAATGCTATCTGATGCTTCTAAAGTCAATAGGAGTTATGATGAATCTGTTGGTCCATCCAAAGTTGAGAATGAGGAAGGTGAATTGTCTCCTAACTGTGATTTTGAGGAAATTTTTGGTGTTTATGGAGATCTCGGGGTGAATGCGATGCCCAAAGAGCGGTCAGCTGAGGCTGAAGTAGAAAATGACATAGATGCTGCTGACGAGGACAGTGTAAGTCGATTCGTTTTTCTAGAATTGACTAACTATGTTGTTCTTCGCTTCGATATTCATTTTTAATTCCAGTGCAAGTAGGATGTTTTTGGACCAGTACAGGTGTTCTCATTTTTCCATTAAATCTGTCGAATTAGGGTTCATTCTTCCATAATTATCAGAATATGTATTACTATCCCAGTTGATGTTGACGAAGAAGTTGCCACTAAAGCATAAACTTCCTGCGGTGCTTTATGCATTTCATCCATCATAAGCGAATGGCATAAATTTTTTCAAGGTTTTCATGGCATTCATCCAAGACCAAGTGAGAAAGATCACGGTGCAGATAACACGGATATCAATTATTCATCTCAGGTGCCATAGTCAATTTTCATTCCTTGCATATGTTATTATTCATTGAATCTACCTTTTATAGGTTGTTTTGAACCTGCTTTGTTCAATTTATATTAATGGTCCATGGCTTCAATCCTCTTCGCAAATCCATTGTACCTTCTACCTCAAGCCTTTGAAACCCTTCGATTCATCGCTGACGCACGGATTGGGGTCTTTTTCAGAACCGAAAGCAGCTATCTTGGGTAGCTAGGTCAGCACAGCGGTGATGTATCGCACATCAAAGTTTCTGAGGGTGATGAAGCCAGAATCCAGAATTCTCGAGTGTCACCTGAGGGTGATGATATCATATCCTAGATACTTAATCGCCCTGAGATCGATGTGGATATTGATGGTTCCAATGTTGGTTTGTGGAAACTCTTGAGAATGCACTAGAAAATTTACACGAAAATGGTGTCAATGTTCAGATTGCATCCGGTGGATGTCGCATGTATGTGCAATGGATTGATACGAGGTGAGATCCCATTTGGAATTATTTTTTCTTAAAAGAGTACCAGCTTAAAATATTCAAGTGCATATGCAAAATTGTTTGCTTTAAATTTGATGTTTATTCTCGAGGTGCTTTTCTTTGTGTTTCTTTCTTTAAATTTTAAAAAATTGGGTCTTAAAAATGTTAGCTAATGTAGTTTAGTAGTTCAAAATTGGAATAAATAGATTAGATCTGTCGCCAAAGACTCCACTTAGAACTGATATGCTAATTTAGTACTTTTATTTGTTTGATACCCTGTTTGTCATCTATTCAACTTACTCTGATGTCTCACTTGTATTAGCAATAATGTCATGACACCTTTTGTTAGCAGCTCTCCAATGGATTAATTTTTTTTACAGTTAACATGTCCCATTTGCATCACCCTTATGGGATGTGATAGTTCTCATGTTTATTCCTTTTTTTATTTTCCGATAAAATAGATTTAACTCATGTATGGATCTGCAGGGTGGTGGTGTGATTTCGAGAGATTTCGAGAGCCTCAAGGTGTCAAAGGATTTCTGTATTTTTTCTATTAATAAATTTAGTAGTTGAGTATAATTATTTTTGTCTCTCTTTTGCATTTGGGTTTTGTAGAAATGCAGGTTTTTGTGCTCTTTTCTTTTTCTTGAGCTTACAAATCAGCTTGGCCTTTTTTTCGGTTATTATTTCAGGGTTGCTTCTACAATAGATGTTGTTTTACTTTCCCATCCAGATACGGTTCACATAGGTGCTCGCCCATATGCCATGAAACAGATGGGACTCTTAGTTCCCGTTATTGCCACTAAACATGTTCACGGATTAGGTCTCCTGACAAAGTATGATCCGTATCTATCACGGAAGGTGAACTTTCATGTTTGGTTAATTGTGTAGAATTAATGTTTTGTGGAGTGTGCTATGTCATTCCTTTTGCAAATACTTGCATAACTTTATTTCTTATTTATTTATTTCTATACTAGGTTATAACCTACATATTGTACGAATAAATTTTCTTTTGTAACGATAAATTTAAATATATATATATAAATTCGAAATAAAGTATGATATTATATTCGTTTATTTATATATTTTATTTTTTATGGATTATTTTCAATGTAGAGATTTAATTTATAAAAAGTTATTTATTTATTTTAATTATAGAAAAAATATAAATTAGTTAAGAGATAGGTCGAATCTAAATTGTATAAAAAATATAAATTAATTAGAAAGGATAAATGATATGATGAACATTAATTTTTTTTCATTCCATTTATTTTTCAACAATATATCTAATGTAGAATACTTATAACTATAGTTTTAAAAATTATAATTTATTAAAATATGTTAAATTTAAAAAAAAATCAAGATAATTAAATTTAAATCATATAGATAATAAAAACGAATATTTCTAATAATTATTTTGTCAAAGTTTAATATTTGTATTTCAGCATTGTGTGGATATATTTTTATTTTGTAACGATAGAGTTGGAAAATATATGTAAACTAAAAATAATTATGATATCATCTTTGTTTATTTAAATATTTTAATTTTTCATGGATCATTTTCTTCGTTTATTTGTTTATTTATATATTTTTTAAATATATATATATATATATATATATATTTATTAAAGAGGGAAAGAAAGAGATATTAACATTGGTTTAGGCTTGGTTTGATATAATTGAGTTGGTTTGATATAATTGGGTTGGTTTTGATTTAATTTGACCAAAACAATTTGTTTAAAAAAAATTGTATAATAAATTGTACTTTTAGTTATTGTCAATTCCATTTGTGTTTTTGGAATCATTCTAATTTTCATGTTTATTTATTTATTCATTCATTTTTTAAATATTTTTTACTAATTTTTTATATTTTTATTTTTTAAGTTTAAGATTATATTTATATATTCTGGTTTTCATTTATTGATTATATACTTATATGCACATGAAAATAATGATAAAATATGGTGGTTGTATATGTTTTCCATTTTTATTTTACTTTAATTTCTATTGTTTCACACTATATTTTATTATCTTTCAAATTTAGATATATATATATGTGTGTGCTCGGAAGGTTAATTTTCCATATTTGTTTCGTATTTTTGAAACAATTTATGATCTTAAGATTAATTTTATCTTCATCTAATTTGGTTTATCACAATTGTTTTAAAAAATTTGTTTTACATAATATGGTTACGATGAAATTATACTTATATTTGGTTAGATTTAAAAAATTCTAAATTGAAATTATAATTATTTATGTTCTTATATAATTTTAAATATTAATTAAATCAATTTAAGTTTTAAAATACAAGTAATTAAGTTTTTAAAATATTTTTATTCCAAAACATTTAGAAAGAAAGTAAATTTTTTTAAAAAAATATAAACTTATAAAAAATGCCATTAAAAATAATTATAAATTCAAAAATTTCATATCACAAAACACTGGTTTGACTAATACATATATTAAATGTCATAACAATGTTTGAATTAATGAATTATATACGATACTTTATAAAAACACAATTTAATTATCACAAAACAATCAATTTAAAAATACAAGTAATTAAGTTTTTAAAATATTTTTATTCCAAAACATTTAGAAAGAAAGTAAATTTTTTTAAAAAAATATAAACTTATAAAAAATGCCATTAAAAATAATTATAAATTCAAAAATTTCATATCACAAAACACTGGTTTGACTAATACATATATTAAATGTCATAACAATGTTTGAATTAATGAATTATATACGATACTTTATAAAAACACAATTTAATTATCACAAAACTGCGCAATGCGCGAATATCATCTAGATTTTGATAAACAGTATTAAAAAAGTAACACTTATATTAATTAATATATGTTTTTTTGTTCATGTCGTTGCGTAATTAGCATTTGTAAATTTATCATGTTTGTTAACACTTCGACTGTCATACCCTACAAACATCTACATCAATCAAAATCTAAAGACAATCAAGAAATTAAAACATAAGTTAGTTTTAAAGATTTTTAAATTATGTTCATACCTCAATATTTATTTTTAAATCATGTTATAAATTAAATTTAGTCTTAAACAATTATTCAGATACACATAGAAAAAACAATCATGCGAAAAACTCCAATGCAATCACTACATCCACAGATTACGTTATAAAAATTTAATGATATTATAAACAAATGACATTGTTAGTTTTCATTATATCTTATAAATATATTATTTGAACTTTTACATTGAAAATTAGAGTATATGTATTTGTATTGAACGATACATATATAAAAGGCCATAACAATTTGAATTATGTATGCCGTTTAAAAACATACAATATAATTATCAAAAAACCGCGCAACACGCGGCTATGATCTAGTTAATTTAAAAAATAATAATAAAAAATAAAATTCAAATTAGAGAAATAAAAAAATTATAAAAAATCATTTTCTAACATTTTTTCTTTTTCTTCCTTTTTTTTCTTTCTTCTCTCTCTTCATATTCTTCATTCGTGATCGGTGATCAGGGTCCTAACATCCGCTCTGTTGTGTAATAATTAGTAAAAAAAGTGACTTAATGAAGAGAAGACCCGTAACTCTGATCTACCATCTATTCAAAGGCTCTAACTCAAATTCCAGCATTGATCCTGACCTATCTTGTCGAGTCTATTAAATTGGTTGAATTATCTTCCTCGTGGGTGTCCAAGAACCCAGTTGCTTCTCCTCACATTTTTGGCTCCTTGTCTGCATCTTTTTCGGTATTCCGGATACACCACAGTGACTACTCCCAGGAATATGCAAAACATCGATGTCTAGTTGAACATATACATATATATGTTCATTTTTATTACCTTCCTTGTCTATTTTAATTTCTATTTCATTTTTATTACCTTTTAAAAGTGAATTTTTTACTTTTTTATGTTAAATATCAGGTATCAATTTAAGAGATGACTTTTATGTATTTTTATAAGATTTGAATAAATGTAATAATTATAATGACGAAAAAAAATACCAATTTCGAACAATTTTTTTTTTTTAAGATGAACTTTCTAACTATTTGTTTGAACCTAAAATCAGTCCAAAGGTGTATAAAATCAAACTGAAAGGCATAATCAATAGACAATAGGTGAATATTCTTATATTCACTCTTGTTGGTTTTGAAGGTTTTATAATAAATAAATAAATAAATATAATAATTATCTTTAATTATTTAAAAATTCTTTCTTTTAGAAAGATGAAACCATAAATATTAACTAACAAGTAAATTGAAAAAACATATTATAAGACATATAAATTTAATGAATATAAAGCAATATAATGGAAACTGATTATTCTAGATTTAACAAATATATAAATTTATTATGCATGTTATAAATTCGTATTTGTAAAATGTATGATTATGGCCCATGATCTTACCACGTGTCCCACGAGGCCAAATTCGCATTGGCGCACAAGCGCGTAGCTTTTTTTCTGTAAAAAAAAAATATCTCTCTTGGCAACTGAAACTTGATCGTCCTCTTAGATCTCGGCGGCTACGGAATCCACATCGAATTTTGAAGTCGGAGGTTCCGAAATTTGTTGCCGGAATCTGAAATTTCTTGGATATTTTAGCTCGGAGAAGAACTTCGATTGTTGCATTTCGTTAATTTCCGGCGAATCGATTCGGTTTTTGCTTGTTGGTCTTTGAGTATTTTGTTGTTTGATTCTTTTGAGTGTTCGACGAATCGATCCGATTGAATGGCTTCGATCCGGCGAACTCTCTCGCCGGCTTATCACGACCGTCAGTACGATAACGGCACTGCTCAGTTATCGCCCCTATCCATCTCTACTCTCTCTCACAAGGGCTTCACCAATGGCGGTGGAAACAATAGCAGTAGCAGTAGTGGCCTTAGTAAACAAAGTTCTTCGCATTTGCTTTCGTTCCTCACCAGATTGATCGGAGCGGTTTTCGTCCCCAAGAGCTCGCGACGGAGCACATGGAGGCGTCCGTTTTTCCGCTGCGTCGTGTTCTTCCTTCTAGGGTTTCTGTTGGGTATAACGCCTTTCGGCGAAGTGAACGACGTTCGCGACACTGACCGGCTCTCGTTCGAGATCAAGCCGCCGTACATTGAGGTCCGTTCGAATGGTGGGAACATGAGACGCGATGAGTTGGCCATCGATGCGGTAAGTTTCGCGGTGGAGACGGACGTAAGGAAGAAGATCGATTTAGTGCCAAGGAAGCAAATAATTGTGGTGACTCCGACGTACAATAGGGCGATGCAGGCGTATTACCTGAACAGGCTGGCTCAAACGCTGAGGCTGGTTCAGCCTCCAGTAGTGTGGATTGTTGTGGAGGCCAATGCAGCGTCCTTTGAAACCGCGGAGATACTGAGAAAGACGGGTGTTATGTATAGACACTTGGTTTGCAAGAAGAATATGACGAATATTAAAGACAGAGGGGTTCATCAGAGAAACACGGCCTTGGAGCATATAGAATTGCACAAGCTCGACGGAATTGCCTACTTCGCTGATGATGATAATGTGTACTCGCTTGAGCTGTTTGAAAGCTTGAGACAAGTCAGGTATCTATTCTGACAATGTCTTGGTTGTGCCCGTGTGTGATTTGTGATTAGGGGTGATTTGTTCCTTGCTGGTTACCTGGTTATAAGTGTGAATAGGTTTAGCTGATTGCATATGAACTTCAATTGTGAGTTGCTAGGCGAAAGGGCAATTGAAATAATGGGCAGATCTAGTTTCAAATATCTTCCCATCTTGTTAGTGAATTGTAGTTAGTGTTGATTGGTGATGTTGATACTATTCAGACTTTGAAGTTTGCTGTACAAAGTATAGGTTGTCTATCAGTTCATCTTCCATATGTCTCTCTAAATGTCTTCTACATCTGCTGCTTCTTCTGTGCACATGTTCTTTTCTTGTTTTTCTAGTGATCTTTTCTCTGAATCCCTCCTACAAATCTCTGCAGTTCCATAATGGTTCCAATTATCATTTCTCTCTGTTATTGGTCTTTTTAGCTGTCAGTTGGTTAATAATTTAAGTTTTGTGCTTTATTATAGTCCAGTTCGTTGATTTTTTGTGTATCGTGTCTTGTAGCCGATTTGGTACATGGCCTGTAGCTATGCTTGCACCAAGCAAAAATAAGGCTATCCTTGAGGGACCAGTATGCAACGGAAGCCAAGTAATAGGATGGCACACAAATGAAAAGAGTAAAAGACTACGGAGGTTCCATGTTGATATGTCCGGATTTGCTTTCAACAGCACTATACTCTGGGATCCAAAAAGATGGCGACGCCCCTTTTCAAGCCCGATCCGTCAGTTAGACACGGTGAAGGAAGGCTTTCAAGTATGTTTCAGGTTTCTCCTGTGCTCGTATGTTCTTAAACGTGAGATGGAAGTGTTAGTTGAGTGTGTCGTGGCGTTTTGTTTTGGAGCAGGAAACTACATTTATAGAGCAAGTGGTGGAAGATGAGAGTCAGATGGAAGGCGTCCCACATGGTTGCTCAAGGATACTAAACTGGCATCTCCACTTGGATGCTCTAAATGTCCCTTACCCCAAAGGATGGGTGATTCAGAAAAACCTTGAAGCTGACATCACTTTACCCGAAAGCATGGGTGATTCAGGAAAACCTTGAAGTTGTCATCACTTAACAATTCAAAGATGGTTTTGACCGGTGAGAGAGACTGCAGCTTCTACCTGCAAATGTCTTTTAACAGTGCTTGTATTCAACACATAAATTGCGTCAAACATGAATCTAACACGAGGGAAACATTCGCTTTTCGCTTAGAAAACGATAAAAACCAGGCGTTGATCGATCATGCTGAGAAGTGAACTCTCCTGATGATCCTCCTGCCTAAGCTTATATAGGTATGTACTGTACTCAACCATGTATGTTTTGTGGTGTGCCATCGCAAATGCTTCAATTGTTGCCATCAATGGTGACAATAGAAAAGTATTACCGTTGTAATTCTATCATTTTTTTCAATACAAGGGAAATAAAGAGTGACATTCACGTGATCATACAACATGAGCTTATATGAAAAAAAAATATATCATCCGATGAACAAATGGTTTGATTATTATCACTCGTGCCAGAGACATAAAACTACACTACTCCCAGAGATCAAACAGTTAATTCATTCCACGCCAGTGATGATTTTCACAAGCATGGAAATACACATTACATCTATCAACAGATGGCCCAAAACACGGTTAATCGAATCCAACGTGTAACTTTTTGATCGTTGGTGACTGCATCATGGCGCAATAAAGCTCTTTTGCTGGCAACTTCACTTCCTGAGAGTAGTTAGTAGTTAAGGGATTTTGTGTAGCGTTCTCTGATATCATGTATGTATGCGGCTCAAGTTTTGTCTCCTCCGTGTCAAGGGAGGCAAGAAACTGAAGAGGGCTATGGACAATGCTACTTCCAGAGATTCCCGGAAACTATTTCAGGATAATGTTGCTCCGTGAATTGAAGAACTTGCATCCGAAGGGTGCAACGGTTGAGCATATTGCGTTTGCAAGTCTTGGTCAATCTCAATCCCAAGAACTGTGAGTGTAGAGCTGGTAAAAATTCAGATGAAAAGTGGATTAGCGTTTGACCATGTAAATAGAATGCAAAAATGTTGTGTACTCCAAACACATTCTCAGAGGTTTGTACCTCGGTAAAGAAGCTTTAACGGTTGGCTGGTTTGCGTAAGCAGCAACGGATGTTCTGAGATTAGGATACTTGTTCAGTGTATTCTCAAGTTGGGTCGACGGTAACTGCAAATAAAATGAAGAATATTTCGTTTAAACTGCATATATTAAGCAAAACCCGTCGCTTAAACGTACAACTACTGTCTCAAGTACCTTTAACAATACAGGGTAAGAATGCGGCTGTGTCTGGGAGACACATTTCACGAACCCGACCCATAGCTTTGGCAGTCTCCAGATCTGTGCACCCAAAAGGCAAAAAATTAATAGACGATAGATAAACTAACAGCGAAAGAATGTCCTCAGCTTGCATTCTTACGAACGATTCTTAAAATCAGTGTTTACGCACCTGCTTACTGACCAGCTTGGAGAGGATTTCCATGACAAAATCAACCTGACAAAGATACAGAAATCCATTTTACCTTCAAGGCACACAATACAGACTGCTACACATACTAACATAAAGCTCAAAATACAAACAAACTTCATCATATCCTTAGAATCGCTCAATCTCGAGAGAGTTCAGAAAAGGTTTTCGAAACTTGTCATAAAACATCTCTTGAAGCTGCACATTTCAAATCTAGCTTCGGTTTAATCTGACATGCCACGAGTTTGAGTATTCACATACATCTTTTAACTTAGTACCCTGAAAACTACAGTATAACCTTAGTATAAAAAGAAAACTACAGTAAACGTGTGTTTTCATGGTGTTTATATAAAAAGAAAACTACAGTATAACCTTAGTAAAAGTGTTAGTATAAAAAGAAATCGTTTAAAGAGAAACAATTATCGGAAGTACTAAAAGCTATATGGAGGCTAATACTATTATGTGCGTGAAACTACATGATACTAATCAAATTGTTCGTGATGGTTTGTGTGTCTGAATAGCTTGCTAAGTACAGAAATTTAGAAGTCTTATACTTACCAGTTTTGGAAAAGCATCAATTGACTGAATCACTGTTCTCATGAAGAGGAGAGGTAGAGGAGTTTGATCAACCTGAAGTGAAAAAATCGTCGGACGTGATTATTAAAACATCATAGTTCATGTTTTTACAATGTCGACATACCATTTGACTGAGAGCCTTTGCCAAGACTTGTTGCGTGAAAACTGTGCGTTGTTCAAAGCATGCCGAGCATGCATCTGTTATCTGACAACAAAGAAAATAATCAAATAAACGAAAAACAATTAAGAGAAGAGCAAGCACACATGCATAGTTTTATCAAAGATCAGTGGACAACTACTTTAGATAATCAAAAGCAATTTTGAAAATTAACAGATCTGTTCCCACCTAGTCTCTTAACTTCTTATCGCATTGTATGACGCAACAAGAACACTGAACTTTATACAATAGATAATTGCAGGCAGCACACGAAATAGAGAAGACTGATAAGAAAAGACATTCAACAATTTATCCAGGAGAAGTGCATGAAGCAAAAAAGTATCCGCAATAATTATCTTATTGTGAATACTCGCATGGTCACATTAGCTCTATTAACAAACACATAATGGCATATAGAGAATCCCAGATATATGTCAACGAATGTATTAGGCCCTCCAATTAAGCCAGATGTATCGAACTCATAATTCCTGGTCATCTATAGAAGAACAATGTTTATCCTTTCTTAATCTAATAATTTAATCCCAGATAATGTAAGAATGATGAGTCTTTCAAGCTAATCAGATTCTTTATACTAGGTAGGAACCAGAAGAACATCAATTGAGGAAGCGGACATAACATTACAGAAATGTGAACACGAAATAGAATAAAGACATCAGGTAGAAGATGACACCCAAAAGAGAACAAAGTGAAAAGCTTCAAAAGCAGTCTAGTACCAAAATAGATTTAAAGCAACCAAGAGCAGAGAAAAGTCCTCTTCCAATTCTACCGAGATGGAAAACAGGGAGATACCTTCTTTAGAGGGAGACCATCCTTCTCAGGAACAATGCCATGGATAGCAATCAGTACTTCTGCTGGTGTTAAGGCTGGACCCGTGTGAGCAGAACCCTGCCATAAATAGAAAAAAGGGCTCTCATGAGATCATGATAACAGAAGAAAGCACAAAATCCATCAGAATAGGCACCGCCTCTCAGCCAAAGATCTCCCACGGGATTTTTAATAAGAAATGAAAAACAACACATAATGAAACTGTTAATAAGAAACATTGATATAGCATATCCAAAATGCTAATCCCAAATGCTTTGCACAGACCTTATATGTTCCTTTTTGATAAAAAACTGTGGAGCAAGTTACTTCAAATATAAACAACATAATTGAACTTTTATGTCACCAGCCTCATCTACACTTGGAAGGTGTCACATGTGAATGACAGGTGATATGTTTAGCTAATTACATACAAAGCAACAGTTCAGGAGACAACAAACTCGTTCTATAAAAGACAAAAGTGACATCTCAGATCAATTCCATCCACAGCATGATCCAAGAACAACTAAAAAATTAGATGAACCAAGATAATATTAATATGTACATACCTGCAATATATGAGCAAGCGCCATTTGGAACTTATCCAGCGGAAGATTAACGAGCCGAGGAAAGATGGGCAGAACCTGTTACAGTGGCAAAACAACGACCATGGCCAAATAAGAAATGGACGAGCAGTTGAAACATATCTATTACATCCGGCAACAACCAACTACATAGGTTTCAAAAACATTTAATAGCTACAAGGTGATGTTGTTTATGTATGATTTGTATCTTATATACATATTTAACTTGATTCCAGAATCGTCTTCTCTATCAGAATGATCTCAGGATGAAATTTTAATTCCGTTTTGTTTGACTAGTTTCTCCCCAACTTTATAATCCTTATTCATTTTTAACACTTTTAGACATGAAATTATGACAGAAGAAAAGAAAGAAAAAACCAGAAGGGCATTTGTTTCTTTATAAAGAAGGAATGTAAAAGTAGGGAGGAACCTCATCTTTAGAGAGCGAAGATAACAACGGAATAAGAATGGAAACATCCTGCACACAACAAATTTAATATAAGGCATTAAGAACTCAGTTTCCATAAGTATTTACAGATAAGAAAGATACTAAGAATCTTTCTGTAACAAGTCAAACCTTTATCTTAGTTTCGTATAGATGCTTTACAGTAGCAATCAAATCTGGGGGAGGCACTGTTTCTTGCGTCAATATTTGCAGCACCTTGACACCAAAACAATCATAGAGCATGATTATTCAAAACTGGAGAAGAGTTTAAGGCTAAAGAGACATACTAGAAGAAAATGTAGGAGCTTACCAATGTTAATAAATTCTCGCTTCCCATAGGAGGATCAGATACTATTTGGAGCAGCTCTGAATAAGATGAACCCAGTGTCCGTATCAAGATAGATATATGTCGGTGAAATGCCTGAAGCATTCAGAAAATAATCAAATATCAGTTTAGCGTCTCTGTGTGCGCATTATTCTCTCTCCCATAAAACTTAGATAGAGAACAATTTAACAAAGATATTGCCCTAAATAGACCACAACAATATTGAAAAGTTTCACAGCCATTGTATCATCAGATCATGTGGATTGCAAGATAGTGGGAGGGCGGGTTGAATCACCTGTTTTACTGCTTTTGGAGCTCGTCCATAAACCTCAAATACAAGGTGAAGGAGACTAGGTTTCTGGAAAAGGTTGCGGCCTTTGTTAGTTCAGTGAATTTACATAAAGCGAATTTAGAAGCAACTCAAAGAATGATAGCATACTTTTTTACATAAAGCGAAAAACAGAGAAGTTAGTCTCTGAGCTTCAGGAAATGACATAGCAGAAACATCACGAGCAGGCCGTGTATCCGTTTGAGAGCCAACATCAGATGTCCCAGAGCCTAAAACCTGATGGCTACTTGTGGAAGTTCTCTGGTTTTCCACCTGGAAAGGTTTCAGTACAAAAAGCCTTTGTGATCAACTAGCAAGAATACCCAAGGGACAAATTGAGAGGGCTATGTAAGCAAGCTGTAAAGAAAACAGCTAACACACAAATGCACTGAAAATTCGTTGTCCTTATAGTGCTAATTTCTTCAGATGAAGCTGTTATGCCTGTTCATGTGCGACTCTCACTATCCAATCATACTATATTAAATGCTATTACCTCTGTTTCAATTCTTAGAGAAGCAACGCCCGCTTGCGAGACCTCTGTCTCAGAATTTACAGCAGTGAACAACATATCTGTTGCAAATTGCTCAATATGTTCCGATATGTATGTCAAGTGATAGAGCTTGTTTGTGACCTGTGCATACATACCAGCCCCAGAAAATCTCAGAAAACAACATATCAACATTAATAAAAATAAATAAATAATGCAGATCCTCAATAGGATTACTCACCAGTCGGATAGCTTTTGCACGTATGTCGTCTTCAGAATGAACAGAACACTGTCATCACAAGTTTATATGCATAAGAAACAGAGATAAAGTAACCAAATCATAAACACATGGGTTTGAACAAAAAACGAATATCAACAAGAAAGCTTTGTACACATCATGCTTTTCAGAATAGAAATCCCAATTCCACTCTTTTCAGGTATATAAAACACAGGAAAATCTACTGTATTTAATTAAGTTTGAAATAGTCAGATGACAAAATGTTCATGCAACATAAATTCCACATTTTCTCTTGTCCAAGTTCCTGCATCGTATAATACAAAAATTCGTTTTTTCAATTTAGTCTGTATGATGGGAAAAATTGAGCATCTGTATTGATGCTAAATAATGACTTATGACAGGCTGATCTAGTGCATGACAATGTACAGTCAACTGAACGAGCCAAATCACCTTACCACAGCAGACAGCCTAACTTGGTCTAGTTCTAGCAATTGGACCAACATTATTTAGATGTTTTGTAGCAATAGTCAATAGAAGGCGACCCGACGTCATGTCAATGGGCAAAATGTAGATAAACAAGTTAGGGAAAATAATTCATCTAGCTGCTCTTTCTGCTGATACCAGATCATTAACCCCAAATATGCCTCCATCATCAGAGACAAGAAGGTACTAGATACATTGGTGCTAGATAACTAGATTCTCACCTTCAGTGCTATACCTAGGCATGCTTGTCGGTCATTTGGACGTCCAACAATTAAGCTCCATACTGCACCAAGTCCTTGGGTAACACGCTCACTATCACGTACTTCTCCTCCATTCGGGGCAAGAACAGTGGAGGAGCATAGATCATCCAGTAGCTTTATAGCGGAATCAGGTAAATGAGGAGCTTCTCCGAAAAGTCTGCTGAAAGACTTGTCCGAGGCGGGAAGAACATCCAACAATGATCGTGCCTATAGTTTAAGTACTTATTAAGAAACATTTCAGATACAAAAAATTGGAGAAGAAACTGAATAATTGCTTACCACTGCTATGAGAAAAGTCTCATAAACAGTAGCACAGGTAGAAGATTCATCTGTGTCCAGCATTGCTGTTGAATGTAGATGGTACAGGACATGTAACACAAGTTCGTGCCCCTGAAGAAAATCAAGCAAAGAGATCAAGGATATGGCATTCGGCAAATCTACATTCCAGTCTACATTCTCCATTCCTGATACTAAAGAAGGGGAAAATACATGTGAATGCAGACACATGTGCGCAAATACTGACACTACAAAAACGCATAAGCTAGCAACTCCAAGATACTTCAGTACTTTTTATGAAAGTGGAGACCAACCCTTCACAAAGGAGGAAGAAAATCCAAAATCCTAACCACAGATAATAGAAAACAGATTTTCAGTTTGACGAGCACTACGGCATTTTCAATACCTTATGTTCCTGATAATCCACAAGAACATGCTCTCTTAGCATAGCTGTAACGTCATCACCAACATCAATCTGAAAACAAAAATTAACCACCAAGTATCAATGCAGCTGAAGAAGGTAAGATCAGCTTGATGTACGGACTTCTTTCGTGTAAATTCGAAAGATGGAGCAATTTCACCAGTCTCAAAATTTGACAAGAAGATCACATCACAAGAACCATAAGAGATATTCACCTTAGCAATCAATCGGGCAAGCAATGACATGCGGATCTTGTTATAGTCAAACCCAGAAACATGTCTACGTGATCCAAATATGCGTTCGATGGCCATCTTCCCTATGGTTCTGCATTTATCTATGGTTAGCTCAACATATGAAGGAACAGATGGCAATTCTCGGTAGGTTTCCTCTGAGGCAGTTGTGTTTGATGCGGCTGGAGAATGCTGATCAGAATCTAATGGAGATGCCGAATCCAAGTCATAATTTGGTTCAGCACCTGAAAACTTTGTCTCCCTGATATCATCATGAACCTGGCGAGGAGAAAGTGGAATATCTGAAGGTGCTGTACCTTCAGAGGGACAAACAGATTCTTTGGGAGCAGCCAAGACATCCTCTCTGCCATTCAACTGATCAATTCCTGGAACTGCTGAACTCACCATTAGTTTATTATCACTTTGGACACTCATCATTGGGTGTGCTGGACCACTGGCATCCACTGTCACAATGGGAGTCAAGATTGACTTATTTGGTAAGACAGAGACATCCATCTCCGGAGAAACTGAGTCTTTTCCCTCAGAATTAGGCAAAGATTCTAGTACTACAGATGCATTTGCCCGTCTTGGGTCCAGGCGACGAGGATCCTGCAAATGTAATTGTCACTCGTGCTGGAGAAAGAACATATAACATACATACAAACAAGTAATGAAAGAAGATTGTTACCCTTCTTGGATCACGTCTAGGGTCTGCAACCATACTGTTCGAGCTAGGCACCTCAGACAATGATGATACTCCAGCAACAGGTGGCAGTACAGGAAATTGTGTTGGCAAAGCTGGAGAAGGCGTGGAAGTTTTAGGAGAAGGAGATGCTGAAATCTCTACTGGATTACCCAGTGAACTAGCAGACTGGTTTACAGGAATGTTTGTAAACCTCGTCAATGGAGGGGGAATTTTAGGCAAGTGCTTCATGTTGGTTATTACTATATCAGCAAGCATATCTGGATGGAGCTTAGAAATAAGAATTTCAAGTGATTCAGCTCCTCTCTCTCCTTCCGCAAGCAAAGCACCAATCATTGCAACCATTTGTTCCACTGGAGTCAGATCACCATCCAAGTTCCCACCAGAGGAAATGCCATTGACAGCTACTGAGTCCTGAGGAGAATCACTAGATTGAACTTGTGAAACTGAATGCATGTTAGAATTGTAGCGAACACGCTTGGAAGCAATCTCTCCATTAGTCATATCTTCATCATCCTGATGCATCATTCGTTTCTTTGACGATTCCCAGTAAGCAATTTGATTATTCATCACCTGGTTATTCTGAAAATTAGGTTCGATGTGAGATTTAATGAACATTAGTGGGTAACTATGAATAAGATTGATTTGGAACTGCAGTAGACCTAGAAGGAGGACTATTACCTTGCCTGACCAATTTTCACGTGCAGCCCGTTCATTATTTCTAATCATTTTATCTACTTGACGAATAGCTTGATCAGCAGCATCCGCGGCATTCATTGCACGTAAAGCTCTAAGGAGCTTATCTCTCGACTGGAGGTACAAATTAAAACAAAATCCATCAGTTACAAGACAGTGAAAAGGAAAAATCATACAATGCTTGTAATATTGCATCTTACAGAACCTAACTTCTTTTTACCTAATGACCAGGTTTCCCTAGATGAAATAGAAACTACTCTTTTGGTCTCCAAGATTTATAAGAAAATAGGACAAATTTTAAATTCTTATGAACCCTGTTGGATCCTCAGGAACTTTAATTTAAGTATTAATAAAAGCCGAGAAACAATTAATTGGCATCTTGATGTCAAGAAATACTATGTTTGCAATCAGACCGCGGCAAAACAACCATTATCTTTGGATTTGAGGTGGGAAGACAGGTACATGGTATGCTGTTTGATAGTGATTTCAAACTATCTTTACCAAAAACAGGATGGAAGTTGGGGAGTGATAGATGGACGACCATACAAAAGCATGTGAAAAGGAAACAAATATAAACTCTACCTCTACAATGGGTGATATTGTACATCTAAGAAATCCCAGAAATGCTGTTCTAATCGAATACTGGACGCTTGATGCATGGCATCCCTTAGTAGCCTCAAGATTTGGGCGAAAGTCCAGCAAAGCAGAAAGAATAGTACTGTAATGGACAGGCCTCTTCCTTGCTATTGCTGCAAGACTGACAAACAAAGGCTACTGTTAGATGAGATGCTGGACAAAGAGTAGAAAATAGTGTTCTTAGAAAACAAAATGATGAGAAATATATAAGAAACCAATCTAGCAGGCATTAGGATTTGAAGCTGGGTTCCCAGAGATTCTACAGAAGTTCACAGCTAAAACTTTCCACCAATTCTAAGTATGCTATAACTATTATAGCCTTAACATCAACACTGTGCAATTCAGGAGCCCACATGACACACAGCAACAGACAAGCAAGAGATTGCAAGTAATACTAGAAACTTTAGCACGCACATCTGCCAAATAGATCTACAAATTTGAAAAACTTGGACTTGCGGGAATATGCAAAGTTCAGGAAGCAAAATACAGGAGAACCAAAACAAAAACAAGAAAGAGATTAAGGTGTTCCTTCCATGGAGTCCAGAATCTAAATGCATAGAAAACACATTGTTGAAGCTTTGCAACCTAACCAGCATAGAACAGGAAATGCCAAATCATCCAGATCTTTGAATTCATGCGGCATAGGACACAAAACACAGTCACAACATTCAAACAATTTAACATAAGTGAGAATTGAGTAGAAATTTTTAACTTTGTTCAACCTACATACACAATCCGTGACAAGATGCAATTGATTTGTGGTCAGCCCCTGGCCACAGAACCAACAATTCGATGATAATATGGAAGAAAAAAAACTTATGAACTATACAAAAAACAATCCAGCACAAAAACATTTTATCTTATCAAATGATGAATGCCATCACCTTTCAGCAAACAGAAGGACCAGCAGATTCCAAAGAGACAATCACTGAGTTCTTCCTACCTAAGATGCATTGAGATTATATGAGCATCTACCATGACTGATACTAGAGATAGAGGTTAACCTTTTAAATAATCATTTCTATGAGACATGCTGTTGATGATCCTAATGCAGTTGCATACCACATGAATTAAAAGCTCCTAAACAGGAGAACTATGCTCAAAGCTCCAAGGTATACGTAACTGAACCATATATCAATAGCTTGAGCAGATGACACAGATTCTGCATTGTTCCCTAAATTCCAAATGAAGATAATACAAAATCTTCATAGATCTCAAAACAACACTCTGAGCAGTCAGAGGTTCCCCTACTGGAAACATGTTGACAGCAAAAGATACTCAACAAAACTAGCAAAAGTTTAAGATACTTCACCAAAAGTAGAACTGATTATGCGATAAAAACTAAAAAAACTCTCCCCAAGCAATGACTGTGTACTGGCAATGCATCCAATGTGGCTCGACCTATGACCAACAAATGACCACAAAACCAACCAAGCATATGACAGTACAAACAGGTGAAAATATAGTACAATACACAATATTCAATCCAGAATTCCATTGACGCATCACATAATTTCTAGACATATTCGACGAACAGGATAACTTTTTCTTGCACTGGAGAAAACAGGTCGCAGAAAAATATACTTCAGAGAACCAAACTAATACTCACAACTTCCACCCAAACATTGCAAAACAAGGCAAATGTCTCCAGCCCTAATAAGGAAAAGATATGTCCTACATCTTGACCACTTCCACAAAACTTAACTGCAAAATAAACTGCTCTTACTGATTAAAAGCAGCACTATATAACCAAAGAATTTGAAAAGCTTAGTTGCATGAGAAACACAACAGTCTTGTGTAAGGAAAAAACCTTATCCTGATAGCAGCACCCGATTACCAGCCAAAGACCATTTGCAAACATGTCATGCTTGAAAAGACCCAATCAATCAGTAACAAAATAACACAAGGAAAGTCCTCAAATTACAGCTCAAGACAATCTATCAAAAACTTAAATGGAGACAATTAATAATAAGAACTTTCCATGAAGAACACAATATGTTTACATATGGCCCATCAGAACAGCAAAATATGACAAATGTATGAGGTTAACTCAATATAAATGTAAAATGCAAGCTACAGACTTTCAGCACAAAGGGTTTCTTATAAGATTTTTATGACTATCCAGTGTGTCTGTTAATTACTACAGTTTCAAAGCTTTTATCTAACCAATGAAATTACTTTGCTCTGCGCATATATTTCCCATGATCAAACTTAGACATTGCTCTGAGACAGATACTGAACTTCCTGCTTTTCAGTGATCAAAGATCTGATACCTACTTGACATGACAACCTTGAGATGACTTCTCCATGTACTGATCAGAGAAAAAAAACCACAATGTCATCTAGTACCTTACAAAACAGCAAGAATCATGTGTCATTCAATATCAACCATGTCAACATGCCCTGTTGATTGCATAAGCAAAAGTAACATTTATCAAAAGCAGTTGACAAATCTATTATGCAAGAAAATTATGCCAATCTCCAGCATAAAGAGAACTTCGATTGCCAAAAGATATTCAATTGTGCATAAACTGTTATACTGTAATGTATACATTTTCAATAGCACAAACATAACGGCTGTCAGTACGTACAGTCAGTGCAAATAACCGAATAGAAGATTTCTCTAAATTGTTTCCGCATTACTTGGCAACCACATTTCTGACTATGAAAGTTGACTGTTCTATCCATTCTTTCGTGTCCCTATCACTTCGAAACGAAGCTTCAGAGCACCCCAAACAAGACTGCAGCGAATAGCCATGTAACTGCCAATACGTGATCATTGATGCAGCTTCAACCGAGCCATTAATCCCTCGGAATAGTTTTCGGTTTGCTGCAATTCTATCATAGGAGTTGAACTGCAACTAAAACCTGTATCCATGATTGAGCCCTTCTTCCAAAAGTTTAGTAGGCACTTACAGAGGGCAAACAGCAGTTTATTCTCCCAAAAGGATTATTTTTAATAAAGCTTGTCCCATGAAGTAACATTAAATTAAGACCAAAGAAGTGCAAGCAGTCAAGCCTGATAATGGAAATGTAAGTATAACTCAATCCTATATTCTTTCTGCTCTAAATCACATTATGAGGCAATTGCAACGAATACTATTACTAGCACCACGTGACCCTAAAGGATAATTATCACTGAAAAGAAGTACAACTTGCAGGATTCCCCAACAAATAATGGATCACCAACATGCATGTGAGAACGAGAGGCGCTAGAAAAGTACTAAACAACAGAAAAACAAATCAAGCATACAGAGTTCCACTTGGAGAAGCATAAACAAAAATCAGAGCCAATCAATGTGATCGGATAGTGGCCCCCCTACAGCGCAAGGGTAAATGATCCTCTTGGAGTAATTATTACATCTCCATGATATTTAGTCTTAGATAGTATTTTTTTTAAATTCCCCATCAGAGATTCACAAATCAATCAACACACTGAAGAATATTGCATAATAAGGAACCGTAATTGCAACCAATGATGTTGGAAAGACAACCGAAACTAAAGTAAACCAAATGAACTCAACTGCGGTCCCAGATAATTTAGACAAAAGAAGAATATACAGAAAACAATTAATGGGATGTAGCCAGAAACATACCAACTAACAACAGTTATTGTCAATGCACCCGGAAGACGATCAGTCGACTGAAACAAATCTAATAAAATGCCAACAGTCCTATTGGACTCAGACATAAGCATTGATGGATTCAGAATGGGGTGGCCACCAGAAAGCCAGGAAATATTGAACCTCCGCCTGCCCCCTGTCACAGGATAAGAAAAATTTGACATGCTACAGTTAATAAAAAAAGGAAAAAAAATGAACAAATACGTTAGAGCAATTCCAGAATCAGAGTACTACAAGCTGAAATTAGCAATTGATTTGAAACAAGATACCTTCAATGTAGAGTTTCTCGGAATCTGAGGCTTCGGGAGTAAAAAGCAAAACAAACATCTCCATAAATTTTAAAGCTAAAACCCTCACTCCCACAGAACCAGGCTGCAATAAGATATAATACTTAAGTTAGAAAACCTTTAAAATGACAAAGGAACAAAACATGCAATTATTAAACAAAGGACCCAAAACCAAAAGTTCAAACAGAAAGGGGAAAGAAAGAGACAAATGGACACATATACCTCAAACGAAGTAGCAAAGACAGCATCTTTGAACTTAACAAGCCACATCCATAGTTCTCCAACCCATCGCTCAATATTACCACGATGAAGAAACTGTAAAGATCAACAAGCATATAATGCAGCAGCAGGTAAAAATAAAGGGTTATTCAATGTTGCAAAGACTTATGCAAAACATAAATAAATAAATCAATAACAAAATGTATCTTGTTAGAGGAGCATGCAAGACTAGATATGAGCACAGTAAAACCAGTAAAATGTCGAGCAGATATGTTTACTACAGATTTTGAGCCTTTGCTGCCTTACATTCTCTAAAATATTTGAGGGAAGAAAACCAATCCAGAATTGAAAACAGTTTACCCTAAAAAAAATTCAAACCCAAGTGTTCATATATACTATCAAATATTATAAGACCATCATAGCAAAAAAGATTTTTTGCTGGTAAACACCAACACATTGCTTTAAATTGTCAAAAGATCACATCAGCGAAACAGCAAACAAGATTATCTTAAAAGAACAAATGGGCATGCCACATCCAATTTGAGAAGGAGTACACACCTGCAACGTCATTTCCTCCAAGACACTGCAAAAGAAATTTGTACCAGAAGAAATAGATTGCTTCGCAACAACAGGATCATTGTCTCTTAATAATGCTAGCAACACAGCCACTAGAACATGAGAATGCTCCATCATCCTCAAACCAACCTCCTCAATAATCCTGTCATCCAAAAGAAACCATCAGCTATTTTCCTAACATGGCACACCATTAATAGATATTGAAGTAAGCTGGTGAAACAAACAAAAAACATGGACCTCGGCTAAGCTCTCGGCAGCCATTACCCTTAAACGATCAATTTACAGGAAGTAGGGCTTAGCATAAAAATCTGGGTACTAGACAAACATAATGCTGAAGAAGCTTCAAATTATCGCACAAGAAAGCAAGATCGTAACCACGAGATATAGCAAAGACTTGAAGTTTGATAAAATTAACCTCTTTTTTTCCGAATTGGGTAAACAAACAGCCCAACACAACACGAGAAAAACCTTAAAACACACCGCCTAAGAAAACAGCAAAGAAGAGCAAAGCAAAACCATCTAAGAAAGGCCAAGAATTCCACTCACTCGATAAGCGATTTACGAACAAGAGGTTCACGAGAAGACTGAAGCTCCGCGAGATAAGGGAACAGCTCAGCGGCAAGAGATGAGTCCACTGACAACAAAATCTCCTTCAGCTGT
The DNA here is from genome assembly GCA_036759665.1 of Gynandropsis gynandra. Taxonomy (NCBI): domain Eukaryota; kingdom Viridiplantae; phylum Streptophyta; class Magnoliopsida; order Brassicales; family Cleomaceae; genus Gynandropsis; species Gynandropsis gynandra. The sequence continues at coordinate 64,037,765 of CM071860.1, read as the reverse complement.
CGGAGAGAGGAGAGCTTCACCGCCAAATCGCCATGGTTGTTAGCAGCAGCGAGGAGGGAGAGAGCCTGGTCCCTCGAAGCTGAAGCCGCCATTGCTGGATCACGGATTGCGACAGGCAAAATCGCGTTGCAGTACCACAAGGCTTCAAGGAGTTAGCCCTTTTTCAGTGGCTTTTCTCTATGGTTAGGGTTTTGAAGGGTTGAAGAAGTCACTGCAACACAGATACATCGCAAAATAGGAAAACAAATTCGAACAATCTAACCAGGATAGGGATTTGGCCTCTCCATTTTTCTCTGTAGGGCTGGCGGAGTAAAACATAGTGCCGTTTAACAGTTTTGTGAAGAAATGCTCGACGTTATTTATACACAACTCCGACGAGTAGTGCACGCCAGATTTCCACGAATGTTCATAATTGAAATTTGAACCCTCTCAAGCGCGATTGGTGTTCTATTGTCGCATGTATCGGTTTGGTTAAACCGAATAATAAGATAAATTCTAAATCCATACTAATTCGGTTTAGAATATTTACGAACCGAATTAGTTCCAAAATCAATCTGAACGGAATCTAATTATTCCGATTATTTTAGTAATTATTTAGCAAAATTAACTCTAATGAAACTAAACCAAACCGAAAAATATAATTGAACCAATAAAATCGGATAAAATTAAGATCTCGAATAAAATTAAGTTCATAAAAGATTACAATTAAATCATTTTTTCAATTTGGTTTGACTTATGATAGATTCGAACCAAATCTAAACAAACTTGATTGAATTCAATTATATCTTAATTAGGTAGTTTTATTTTAGCCAATGATATTAAAACTAAATTAGTAAAGTAGAAGTTGGCAGTTGGATATGAGAATAATATCATCAAAGTTCTATTTGAATTGAATCGATTCTCCTGAAAAAGAAAATAATAATCGAATTAAGACCGAATTAAATTCGGTATAGTTCTCTATGCCTTGGCTTCGGTTTAGCGTCGGTTAGCGTGATTTAAAACTTCAATTAAACCAAATTGGGGGTTAAAGTAAAAAGAAAAGATTTGGTTTAAATATTATTTTTGGCACAGCGTTTGATCTGATCTCGTAGCTGTTTGATGTGACCACGAGAAGCTTTGCCATAGATGTTTGCTAGAGTTCTCCACGCATCACGAACGGAGGTTGCTCGGGCAATGACCGGTTGAAGCGGAAGGGAGAGTGCGCCGAGCATGGAGCTGAAAATCAGACGATCTTGGTGTTTCCATGGGCTGAAGGCGGGGTTTGGTTGCTGGAACCCATCGACTTGGATCATGGCCGACGGTACAATAGAGTCTTCGGTGATGAAGCACTCGAGATTGTACCCTTCGAGGAGGGAGCGGATTTGAACGCTCCACGTAAGATAGTTCGTCGGGGTGAGTTTCGTGACGCTTGAAATGTTGCAAGCGAAAAGAAGCTTCTGTGGTTGTTGCGGATTAAACATGTTCACGGCTTCAGTGCAATTCAATTGCTCCGAGATGTTGGCCATGAGAGGAAGACGCGGCGCACACAATTAGGGGTGGGTGTTTCGGGTTTCGGGACGGGTTCCTCGGGTTCGGGTCGGGTTCGGGTTCCTCGGGTTCTAAAAAATTGAACCCATAAAAACCCATTTGGTTTGCGGGACGGGTTCCTCGGGTTTCGGGTTGGGTTCGGGTTGTTCGGGTTCTGAAATATTGAACCCATAAAACCCCGAATTGTATTCGGGTTCGTTCGGGTTCTTCAGGTTCCTCGGGTTTTCAATGGTTAATTCGGGTTTTCAATGATTAAACCAATGATAAAACTTCAATTAAACCAAATTGGGGGTTTTCAATGATAAAACTTCAATTAAACCAAATTGGGGGTTAAAGTAAAAAGAAAAGATTTGGTTTAAATATTATGGCTTAGGAAAACAAAATCGAAACGGGCAGTAAAGAGGAATCAGAATCAAGCTTCGGATTCGGATTCTGGTCGATCAAATTCTAGGGTTTTTTAGATTACGCCTTACATTGCGAGAGGAAAGGGGCAAATCTTTTGCAGCGAAAAATGGAGGGCTGGGATCCGAGCACGAAATCGACGCTGACGCAGATCCCGCTCTTGACGACGAAGGCGGGTCCAAGAGATGGACAAGCATGGACGCAGAGGCTGAAGGAGGAGTACAAATCTCTGATCGCTTACACGCAGATGAACAAGTCCAAAGACAATGACTGGTTCCGTATCTCCGCCGCGAATCCGGAGGGGACTCGTTGGACCGGCAAGTGTTGGTACGTCCACAACCTCCTCAAGTACGAATTCGATCTCCAGTTTGATATTCCGGTGACTTATCCGGCGACTGGTCCGGAGCTTGAGTTACCGGAGCTCGACGGCAAGACTCAGAAGGTAAATTTGGATTCTTTGATTTGTTTGTGGATTTTTGAGTGCATGAGGTTACGGTTTTGTGGTTTGGGGTCCTTGGAGAATTGGGTTTAGCTTAATGATTAGTTTTGTGTATCTTTAGATGTATAGAGGAGGGAAGATTTGCTTGACTGTGCATTTCAAGCCTCTGTGGGCCAAAAACAGGTAATTCCCCTAGCCTCTCTTGTTCCTTGTGTTTTATATGTTGCATGGTCATTGTCGAGAAACAATTAGTGTTCTTCGATCAGCAGCTCCATGGTTTTTCTGAAGCAATTTATCTCCTGTCAGCCTTAATTGTTCTGGAGTTGTTGTATTGAAGCCAATATAACCTTTCAGAATCATGGTTGATTTCATATAGGTGAAATGTAAGTTGTCATAAATCTAAGGTTCTTTAGGAAAATGTCGAGAAAATATGAAACTCTGTGCCACATTCTCGTAAATGCATTTGCATCGACTTGAGAGTAGTGTGATTGAGTTCTGGGATAGAAATAATCTATCCATTTCCATTAATGCATTTGCATCGAAAGAATTAGCAGCTGCTCGTTTTCTTGGCTTGGATAAGTAATAACTCCTCTTTTGCAGTCCTCGATTTGGTATAGCACATGCGCTTTGTTTGGGCCTCGCGCCGTGGCTTGCTGCTGAGATTCCAATTCTCGTGGAGTCAGGTATGATTAAGCACAAAGATGATGCAGCCTCATCTGTCGAGTCTTAAGTCTATTTAAGCATTCTCTTGGAACCTTTGACATCAGATGTTTGCAGTTAAAACAACAGAAATAACTGTTGAAAAGAGAATTGTGCATTTCAGAAGATGATCTGATCCGACTGAACAAATGGTACAATAAAACAAACATCTTATGTGGAAATAGGAAGTTTCTGTTGTAGTTGCATGATTTTTTTACTTCTCCTTCAAAGGTGGCTGTGGGATGTCTTGCTGTGGATAATCTATTATGAACATCCTATAGGATCTGGTAAGCTTTTTTTTTTTTTTGGTCTCTGATCAAAATACAGCACTGGCTTCAAGCATCATCCTTATCAAGCAATCTCTTTCGCCAAACTCTCTAAATCCTCCTGAAAATGCCACTCAAGCTTCCTTCTAAGCATCCTTGTTCTACTAAACTCCTTGAGATAACACAGAATAGACTGAAACATGAAAAACCATGAAGGTTAAGCGGATCACGACCCTTTTGAAACAAGCATTTGCTAAAGTGACCTTATGATGACTTAGTTCGCGTTTAATAGAATGGCTAAGTGGGTATTCGGAGGAACGAATTCAGTTTAGAGGAAGAAAAGCCTCAGACATACTTCCCTATTATGGTCCAAATGGGGATGATATCAAGTTTGCCCAATAGAGTAATAGGACTTAAGTGGAGATGATAGTCAATCCTCGCAAGAGGAATATGCAAACAATTTACACATGATAATCATCAAGTCCCTTTGCTTTGCAAGGGATTTCTTGTTGAGAGGAACCATTAGAGCTGAAATTAGCTAATGAGAAGACTCATAGGAGTCCAATCTTCTAGTAAAAAAAGAAGTGGATAGGCCATTCCCCTGCATATTTGCTTAGTTATATCACCATTTAGGTCTCTTTTTGAAGATCTATGAATGTTTTATCGAAATACCAAGCAAGCACACCAATCACGGGAGCAAACACGAGGAATCTGCGCTCACAAAACAACCAATCCGTCTGCAAGTTTGCAAACTAGGTGAAAGTCGAATAACACATCAAGAAATGACACATTCTTGTCATAAACTATGCAAGTCCTATGAAGTATAATTGCTTAGAGTACAAATCCAAGAAGTTGTAAAGCATACATAGCCACGTGGGAACAAAAAAGAAAGCCAATTCTATTTTGTTTCTATATGTCATGTGAATTAATCTACCAAGAATCAATGAGATACCACATACCTTATTTGATACAAGACCCAACGGCTATAACATGGAGAGTGATTGATTTATTGCCTTATTTATTCCATTGATTGAAAGGCAACATTATCTCTTTATTCAACCAAGATTGCCTCCAACGGCTTGTTTGGTTTCACCACTAATGTTATTGTTATTTTCCTTTGTTTTTAGCTCAATAACCTTTAAAACAATTGGTCGTGTACTAATGAAGTAAAACCGTGTTTTCTTGTTCAATTCTCTAGACTTTATAGTGAAGTTTCAGGATTGTATTCAAGGAGTCTCACCGTCTTTGTGGTATCTATCGATCCACCAATCTCGGTTTGCTTGTGAAAACATTTTGATTCTTAAAATGTCTCGCACATTCAAACGGTTTAAAAATGCTGAAAATAGTTTTAAAATTTCACAATAAACGATATTTAAATCTCTATGTTAGAACTCGTGTTGATATCAAGAAAATTATAATAATTATTGACAAGTTAGTTTATACCTAATTCAATCCAAAATTTAGTTTAATAGTTTAATTTTATTTTAAATCATATATATATTTTATGTTTTAACGGATGTAAAATGTATTTTTCTTTGTATAATTATAGTTTAATTTTTAATAGCATCAAGTTAGTTTTTTTAATATATTATTGTAAGTTACAAACTATGTTCGTAGTTTGTATTCTATTGTTGAATAAATGCATTTTGAAGGAAGATGAGGTGTATTGTTGCATTGTTGTTGGTTGTTGAAACAGAATCATTTTTATGTATGCAATAAATTACGAATTGGAGTAAATAATTTAAGCTTTTTATTCTTATATTTTCTTTTTCATAAATCAGATTATTAAATGAGTAATAACGATATGAACAGAACTAATTATAGAGAGTTATTTATTGACAAAACAAAACCCAACAATATTAACTAAATCAATAATGATGTATATATCATCTATTTTCGTCCCTATCATAGAGAGGTTAGTTGACTTAAATTCCATTGAATATTTTGTTCGGAAATAAATATATATTATATTGTTTGTATTTTGAGCTAATTATTTGTAATTATTTTTTCTTTCGTGTGAAACATTAGAGATTCGACAAATACAAATACAAATAATATATTCAATTATTCACAATTATTCGTATCCGTAAATATTAAATATATAATTTATTTAATATATATATATTAATTTTAATGATCAAATTATAAATAAAAAATGTTATTAATTTTATTTTAAAATCAAATATAAAATATATAACCAAACAGATGTTATACTTAAAAATTAGAGAACTAAAATATAATTTATAAATTTCTAACTCTAATATTTGTTTTAACATAATATTCTGATTCCTACTGTCGCTTCCCTCTTCTTTATGGCCACCATCCACATACCTAAACGTCCGAATACATCTTATACTCGCCTTCCGCCAGACGCCCTCCTACGTCACACGCTCTCTGTTGTACACCTTCCTCCGTCGCACGCCCTCCTCTGTCGCATACCCTCCACATTCGCACGCTCTCTGTTTCGAGTAAGTTTGTGGTTGTCATATCCCAAACGTTATTTCTCCTACTTAGTCGATTTTTTTAGTTTCACTGGTTTAGATGTATTTACCGTAATATTCATTGGACATTTGTATGTTTTTATCAACTTGGCCGCATTACCTTTATCAGATTGGCCGCATTATGTATCCCTCGAGCTCGAGCCATCGTGTCCATCTCGCATTACGTCGGTAATCTCTCTTTGTGTGGATATTTGTACATTGGGGTTTAATTGATTTTTTGTTGTTTATATGAGTAGTGTAAGATAGAGTATACACCAGAAAATTGGAAGGTTGCAACTTGGAATAGATAGTTCAATGCTGCTTACAATAGAAACTGAAACACAATCGGATGATATAATACAAAAAAGGTATTTCAATCTCAACCTCGACCTCTTTCAAGGGTTTGGGATCATTTTTTTTAAAAGATGCATCAAAAGCTAAATGTAGTCATTGTTCATGAATTATTGGTTGTCACAAACACTACAAGAAATTCACAGATTAGGGATTGACAAAACAGTCCCTAATCCGTCCGGATGAGATTCGGGACCGATTAGAGACTGCAACTCCCCGTCCGCAAATGAGCGTCGCAAACCAATTTATGTTCGCAATCAGTCCGCAAATACAAACGGTAAAGTTAGTCCGTAAACCGTCCGCAATTTCGGACGATATTGTTAGTCCGGAAATTGTCGGGAAGTTCGACGACCTAGAAAAAATTTCCGGACGGGCCGCGACAGGTCCCTAAATTTTCCGGACGGGACAACGGCCGTCCGGAAAATTTAGGGACTGGTCGTGTCCCGTCCGGAAGTTTTAGAGACTGGTTGCGACCCATCTGGAAATATTAGGGACTGGCCGCGTCCCGTCCCTAAAATTTTCGGACGGGACTTAGGCCGTCCGAAATTAAAAAAAAAATAAAAACAAAAATTTTAAAAACTAAAATTGAAATTAAATAAATAATATTCATACAATACTAAAATAGTTCATAAAATATTACAATTATCCATTTACAAACTAGTAGGTGGCAATTGCAAATTATCATCGTCGTCGTCATCATTGTTTTCGGTCGTATCCCAATTGATAGTGGGCATGTGTGCCTTCATCATTCTTCCACTGCTCACGTTCCCTTCTTGATCGTTGAACTTCTTTTTGGAGAGCGTTGACCTGTGAGTTTTGTTGTTCTAATTGTGTTTTCATCTCCGAGATTGTGTTTTGTAATTCCTCGTTCGCGACCTTTTCCTTGCCTTTGGAGGAACTCGCATGTTTTGATGACATTCCTCCAAGACCAAATAGACGACCTTTGTACGGTGTTACGTGCTACAGAAAATATTGACATTTATCGTGAATTTGTTTCGTCCTGGCATCTACCCACGAACCTTCGGATTTTTTTCTTGTGTGTACGTTCTAACAATTCCACGTACGACGGTTCACATCCTTTCTCTTTCGTCTAAAACAAATTTGATGTTTTACCTATTAAACAAATGTCACTCGTAATAAAACTTTAAAAAATTTTAAATCTTACCATATCTTCGTAAACCTCCGCGAAAGAGCGAGAACCAGCAGTATGCACACTTAACTCATATCCCACTCTATCAGAACGATGGGATCAACTAGCGCGCTTACTTCTCGCCTTAAATTCAAGAGTCTCCCAATAGGCAAGCAGCTCTTCCCAGGCATTACCAGGGACCCAAACAGGTTTGATATGTTTTTCATCATACTCCTTTTTCGTGTTGTATACAAGATTTTTCAGGCGATATGCCGCATTCTTTTGAAATTCGGACTTTACTAGTCCGGTTATTGCGGGATTCCAATAAAATTTTTGCTGAAAAATAATGATTTAATTATTTATTTAAATATTATATTTAAGTTTAAAATTTATAATGAAATGAATATTTAAAAAAATATACCACAAAAGCTTTCCTCCATCGTTCCTTTATTTCGGGATCGGTTCGCGTCCAGTTATAACATAGACGATCATAATCAGCTTTCATTATCTTTGTGATATGACGATTAAGCTGCTTACGCCCAAACTTAAAAATAAAAGTAAATTAAAACTTGATACTTAATTAGTTACAAAATTAATTTAAAGTTAATTTGTACCAAAATTCATCGGATTTTGCATCCGGATCTATACGAGGAAGTTTACGTCTTTTCTCGTCCATTGCTAAAAGCTCTTCAGCTGTTGGTTCCTGATGCATCGAAGGCTCGTGTTGCATCATCGGTTCGATCGGCGGTGGCGTCTGCTGATAGAATGGATACGCCATATATTGTGTCGATCCACTCGAAAATATATTCGGATTCATAAAATCCGAATATATTGGATCCGATTATCTCTGATGTTGTGGACCATTAGCACTTTTTTCAGATGTTGAACGGTTTATGTTGTTACCGCCTCTCCCAGCACGACGCGACATATTAAAATTGTAATTTTAAAGTAATTTTTATATTAAAAATTTTAATTTTTATATAAACATTAATTAATTTTAATATGATGTTACTTTTGGAGATACATCGTCTTTTGAATTAATTTTAAAAAACATATATTTAAATTATACGAGACTTAACTTATTATTATTTTGTAGAGTTGAAACACATTCATAATACTTATTATTTTTTTATAGACATGAAACACATATATAATGCACCGATATTATCATTTATGATTACCATACTCTTTTTGTACGTTTATGAGAGTTTATTGCATATTTATGATATTCTTTTCGAAATCTCATTTTATACCTCAATATATTTTGCCGGATATAATTTATAGTATATTGATATATACTATAATGACGTTTTTGTATGTTAAACTTATATTTAATAACTTAAATGATTTTTCAAGATGACTTTTCATTTAGACATTTCATCGAACAACTTATCTACATAAATATACATTGGCGAAGCGACGGAGGGCGGATTGCTGACACACTGGGCGGCGGGCGGCGGAAACTCGGCGGCCGGGCGGCGGTCCCTCGGCGGACGGGGCGGCGGAAATCGGCGGCGGTCAGGCTGTGGGATAGTGAGAGTGTAAAAAACGTAACAATACAACCGTAAAAAACGTAAAAAATACAACCAAAAGAAAGTTACCTCGGCGGACCTTCGGCGGACGATTGGCGGACGAGCGTCGGACGACAAAAACTTTTAGGCGAAAACGGGAACAAAATCGGCTGAGAGGTTATGAGAAATGAAGTTTGGCCGAGAATAAATAAGTATTTCCGGACGGGGGTCGCGACCCGTCCGGAAATTGGAGATTGATTCCGGATGCGGGCCGCGACCCGGCCGGGAATTAGAGACTATTTTTGG
>CM071860.1:64013434-64028110 GCA_036759665.1 Gynandropsis gynandra | reverse complement strand
GTCTGAATTTGATTCAGAGTCACATAATTCTTCCGTCTATTCTTTTGATTCTAAATTTGATTTGAATTCTTCATCTTCTTCGTTTTCTTCTATCGTTTCATCTTTAATTTCTTCGACTTCACCATGTGCCAATGCTTCAATTGTAATTTCATCAATAGCAACAATCTCGGTGGTTTGTTGTTGCATGGCCAATTGTTGTTCTTCTGTGTTGTCGATAAATTTACCCCTTGGAAATATCTTCATTGCAAAATGCCAACCTGAAGATCGTCTGATATGTGGATAGGAAACATAACAAACTTGATCGGCTTGTGATGCAAGAATAAAAGGCTCGTATTTTCTTCTTGTAGAATTAATTTCTACAACACCTAATTTGTTTATTCTTGTTCCATGACCGTTTATTGGATCGAACCAATCACATCGGAATAACATCACTCTTAAACCGACGTAACCTACAAAAAATGGCAAATATAAGTCAAAATATTCGAAAAATAACATACGTGGTATCGAAAGGAATTTTTTTGGATTATTAGTATTAATACCTGGATATTCCAATGGCAAAATGTCTTTCAAAATCCAATAAAAATCTGGTTCGTCGGTCGATTCACAATAGCTTTCACCTTTCATAGTTCATAAAAATCTAGTTCGTCCATCCTTCAACTGAAAAAGCATATGGTTCCTCCATAAAATATGGACAAGCCAATCGACCATGCGTTGTCCACCCAGATAACATACCATAAGCTGGAAAATCACTTATTGTCCACATTAGAGCACCTCGTAATATAAAATTTTGTCGTCTCGAAACGTTGTACGCTGGAACTCCCTTCCATAATTCATTCAATTCTTCAATTAGTGGTTGAAGAAATATATCCAAACTTCTTTTCGGATGATTAGGCCCGGGAATCAATATTGTTAAGAATAAAAACTCACGCTTCATGCACATATCTGGTGGTAAATTATACGGTGTCATAATAACTGACCACAACGAATAATTTCTACCAGACATCCCGAATGGATTAAAACCATCAGTGCAAAGGCCTAAATAAACATTTCGACTCTCAACTGCAAAATCAGGATATACCTTGTTAAAGTGTTTCCACGCCTCACCATCTGAGGGATGACACATTTCTCCGTCAGGACTTGAATGCTCGGCATGTCATTTCATGTCGCTTGCGGTCTTCTCCGATTGATACAATCTTTTTATCTTGTTTGTAATTGGTAAATACCACATACGAAGAAACGAAACCGATTTTCCATTTCTTGTCAAATAAAATCGATCTTTTCCACAAAATCGACAATTCATCAAGTCCGAAGTTTCTTTCCAGAAAATCATACAGTTGTCTTGGCAAACATCAATCTTTTGATACGGAAATAAACCCAATGATCTCATCATCTTCTTTGTTTCATAATATGACTCGACTACATTATTATCTTCGGGAAAATAATCTCTTACTAATTGCGATATAGAATCCATGCAATTCTGAGAAAGATTATTTTCTGTCTTCAAATTCATCAACCGTGCAGATAAAGACAACCGTGATATACCACTTCAACAACCATCATAGAGTGGATGCCTAGCACTTTCTAACATTTCAAAAAAAGTTTTTGCTTCTTCATATTTTCATATTCGTTTCTTTCCACGAACGCATTTTGCACCATTTCTACATAAGGGTTTTCTACATCTTGAAAAGTCTGAGACACTTCATGATTTACGATACCTCTACTAAAATTTTTCCACAATATTACTGGATCGTGGTGCAAAATTCTCTCCATGAGATAACCAAATAAAATAATTTGGAGTAAACCCTCTTAAATAGAGATGATTCCAAACGGTTTTCTCATTAACGAATTTTTTATTTTTGCATTTTATGCATGGATAAACCAACTTACCGTTTTCTCTATAAACTTGTTGATTTGTCGTCATCGTCATAAACTGTGTAAGGCCTTCTACAAACTCCTTCGATACACTTTGAGTTTCCGGATCAATTCTTCTATACATCCACTGTCTCGAAACGAAAATATTCGATCTCGACGACGATGCAATTATAATCACAAACAATAACAAGATATAAGAGGAATATATGAGTTTTGTGTGTGAGAAACGAGTAGAAGATGAGAGATTAAATAGAAAACTTTAAGACCGATTCTGGAAGGATTGCAGACTGAGATGAATATTTCTCGACGAACCGTCCCGAATACTCAGGAATTTGCGGACGGTTTGTGTATCCGTCCGGAAATTCCAGACGGACTATGATATCGTCCCCAAACCGTCCGCAAATTGCGGACGGACTGCTCAGCCGTCCGCAAATTGCGGACTGGGAGTGAAACGGTCCGCAATTTGCCGACCACCTTGAAATTAGTCCTGAATCCGTCCCGAATTACGGACGACTTAGGGACTACTCTGCGGTCTGCAAATTTGCGGACGGATTTATTTTTCTGTCCTTAAGTAGTCCCTAATCCGTCTCTAAATTTAGGGACGAATTACTCAGTTCGCAAATTCAGTCCCGAAATCCGAATTTTCTTGTAGTGAAAGATGTAGAATAACTAGTGCAATGTTTAACCAATTGAAGTCATGTAAAATGTTGATTCGAGGTATACCCGATGAAAAAAATGGAGGAAAAGTGAAGAGACAAGTAACTTTGCATCATCGTCGTAATCCGGGTGGGATATATAATGTTATGGATATATTGCAAGATATCGAAAAAATAGAACTTTGTAAGTATATAACTTTTATGCGAGTTTTATTTTAATGTATTTGATATTAAATATGATAATCTAATAATTGTTTTCTTTTTTAGATGAATTGGCGACACTAGTGAAGCCATCAACGAAGCTAAATTTAGATGACTGATGAGATATGAATGTGAATTTTGGTGTTTCGTTTATTTATATTATGTATTTTTTAACACTACTTATGGATTATATTTTGATAATTATCATATTTTTTTATTAGAATTTATTTTCAAGCAAAATTAGGTTGAGACATGGATACGGATATCCGACGAGTATCTAAATATTTATGATATTCGAATTTACGAATACGAAGAGTAAAATCGAATATTCGACAAATACGAATACAAATAGTCATATATTTACGGATATTCGGTATTTGCTCACTCCTATAGTTAATCATATTTAAAACAACTCATGAAAAAGTTGGTTATTCAATCTCAAAAGATAATTTGAGATAATATTTCAAGTGGTTAGAGTTCTTCAATATGATATGTACGAATATATAAATCATATTATAATCGATGTAAGACATTAAAATATAACATTTGTTTTCACATCCATACTTAATCCTAGACCGTAAACGTCCTAAGCGAGTATCTAACATCATAATACCTAAACCATAATAAAGTAGTCTCTAATACTATTTCAAATATAAATTTTGATATAATTCAACCAAAAATTAGCTCAAGCATCAAGGTTGTTCAATAACATATATAGGAATCAATGATTTATGTCATATCTAATGTGAGACAACACAATATAAAACTCTCTCACGCACCTAGGCTCGATTTTAAAATGTGAACATTATAAATTAGAACAAATCATACTCTAATATCATGATAACTATATATGAATTTGGGTTTAATTTTACCTAAATAAATGGTTTATGGTTACCTAATATCATACATAAGATTTCATGATTCATATCAAGATGTGGATAACACGACATAACATTTTCTCTCACAACTACACTCGATCCTATAGCATGAATATCAGTCCAACATCGAAATATTTAAATTAGAACGAACTATACTCTGATATAATATCAAATAAGACTTTGATATAACTTAAACCAACAGTTAGTTCAAAAGTATATGAATATCCATTTCAATATATTGGATTTTATAATTCACAGTATAACTGATGAAGAACACCATAACATAGTAGAGATTCGATTTTATAACGTGGACATCACAAAATAATGACATGACATCGATAAGATTCAAAATATTAGAATTTATTATTCACAGTATAACTGATGAAAAACAACGTAACATAAAACTTTTATTTACGTAAAGATTCGATATTATAACGTGGATATCACAAAATGATGACATGACATCGAATTATTTAGCATTATATATAATTCATTTTCGAATTCGTGTAGGACATAACGTAACAAAATTTGAATATTTAAGCTGAAAATATAAAACTTCCAATGTTTTAAGTTTATGCTATAAATATATATTAAATCTAAAATTTAAAAAATCTAGTATTATAAACAATATGGAGTAGATTAAGATAAAACGAAAGGAGGGTAAGGAAATGGGAATAAAAGAACAAGATAGAAACCTCACATGATTGCTCGTGGGAGTTATGATCCTTCCGTCTCGTTTAAGATGAATTCGTTCTCCTTAAATAATTTTAATAATAATAATTTAATAAAATAAAAGCAACGCACACAAAATAGCATCATATAATCTCAAAAGCCATAAGGAACTCCCGCAATTATTTTGTACCTATGAAAACATATAATAATAAAAAACAAACAATATTATTATTATTATTAATATTATTATTATTGGAGTAGAATAAAATAACATGGAAATTATTTGTTCATGATTTTGGCAGGGGTTACGGATCCACCGGCCCCAATCATTCTTCTCCCATTTTCACGTCCATTATGCAAATTTTTTTAACATTATCCTATTCAAAGTCTGACTGGTGGAGTCGCCAGAAAACGCAAACGCAGCGACTGCGTTTTCTGGCGACTGCAGGCGACATCTGGAGTGACTGGTGTAGACGCAGGAAAACGCAGACGCCACCAAATGAAAAATTTGAAAATCTAATTTTTTGCTGCGTTACGTTACGTTTTAATACGTTTTGGGTTAAATTACTTAAATACCCTTGTCATTCATTGTGCAATTCGAATCTTGAGGGATGGAAAGCTCAGATACTCCGGCGAACCTTCCGGCAATGGTCGCCACGGCAGACCCAAATCGCTCCTCCATCCACCACCGTTGCCGCTCAGAGGATATGTCGATGCTGATGCTCATGGATCCGCTCATCTCCGCGGGAGCAGCTCCTCCGTCCTCCGACGACCTTCCATCCGTTGATGATCTCTTCTCCTCCTTCATCGACGTCGATAGCCTTTCCTCCGATCCTCCTCATCCGTCGCCGCTCTCCTTCGCCGGCCCCGATTCCACTCACTCCCGTTCCCTATCCTCTGCCACTACTCTACCATCTTCATCCTCCTCCCGACGCCGGAAGCGCCATGTATGCCGCACAAATCATGGATGCCAAGAAGGCCATGCCCCCGATAAGCTCAACGAGCTCTGGACCATCGATCCCAAGCGCGCCAAAAGGTTCTTCTTCCTCTTCCTCCCCCCTTGTCCGATCTCCCATTTTTTCCATTCTTCAGATGATAATCATCGGCGATTTGAGATCATCTTCGACATCTGAAGCAATTAGAGCTTGGCGTTTGTTCCGGATGTTGGCGAATCGGGAGCCGACCAAATTTCAAGACACGTTTTCATGTTGTCCATCAATTCCAGGCACTCTTCAAATTTTGCTAAATCCATGGACACACTAATACCCATTCTAGAAATACTAATACCCACTTCAATTTTCTTTTCAAATCATTTTAGAAATACTAATACCCATTTCAATATTAGTTTAGTATTTTAAACAAACTTTTTAAAGTTCATTAATTATAGTTCAATGATTTACATATATTTAGATTTTTTTAGATATTTTGTTTTATATTTTATATATATTTAAAATTTTATTTAAATGATTTAATATAGTTCATATTTATCGTAAATATATATATTAATATGTTTGTGTATATATATATATGTATGAAAATATTTGATTATGTTTGATAACATTATTTTAAGTTTCTATTATAACTTATATTAATCACAAATATAGATATATATGTATATATATTGTCTATTCAAATATTTGAAAATCATTATTAAAAAGTATATAAATAGACAATTTTATTAACAATTGTCCATTTTGGTAATTTTGTTCAAAACGCAATCGCAACAGTTTTCTACCATTCGCTTCTAGTCGCAGTCGCCCGCAAACGCAGCGTTTCCACCATTCGGACAAAATGAAACAAAACGCCACCAAACGCAAACACAAACGCCGCCAAACGCAAACGCAAACGCTGCGTTTCCATTATGCAAATTTTTTTAACATTATCCTATTCAATCAAAACTATAAAATGTTCTAAAACTCACCTCATTTTTTTTATAATTTCGGACACATTTATAAACTGATGTGACGATCTTTATAAATTTACTTTTAAGATAAAAAATTTTATCTATAATTTAAGTATTCATTAAAATTATGAAATGTACTTTAAAACGGTAAAACAAAATGATTATATTACACGAAAATGCAAACAAAGAAAAAATTGAAGTATTTTTGTTAGGATAAGTTGTCCCACATCGGTTAGGACATGAACTTTGGGACTTGTATATATGGTGTTGGACAACCCTAAACTCTTGAGTTAGCTTTTGGGATTAGTTAGGCCCAGCCCATATTTGACATGGTATTAGAGTCTCGTTCGTCCCCGATTTGAATATACCGATGTTGGGCCCCCAATTGTGACGTTCACGCTCCAGGATCGAGCCTGGACGTGAGGGGGAGTGTTATGATAAGTTGTCCCATATCGGTTAGGACATGAACTTTGGGACTTGTATATATGGTGTTAGACAACCCTAAACTCTTGAACTAGCTTTTAGAATTAATTAGACCCTGATAATTTTTTAAGGAATCATCAAGAATAATTACGGTCTTATATTAATAAATATAATGATCTCTTTACATTAGTAAAGTAAAAAAAAGAGAGAAACATAATATAACTTCTCGAAAATGCAAAAGGAATAATTATGAATATTAAGCTTCATTAATAATTCCAAGCCACGCATCCACCTTAGCGTTTGGTTAATTCATCATTAACATCAAAGTTCCGCGCCGTCTGCCTCTAATTACCTTTTTTATATATATAAACATTAACAAATCCAAAATCAATTATAAAGAAATTCAAAAATTTATTTATCAATAATTTATTTTGAAAGTAAAAAATAAAAAAAAATTAAAATCTAGCGTTCTCGAAGCCGTGCAAGTCGCTACTCAACGACTTCTTCATCATCGCCACCTTCGCCAGTTTCTCCGCCGCCCTCCACGCCGATGCCGGCGTCAGCGGCTCGCAGTTATCGTCCATCAGAACCGTTGCTGCCGTCTCCCTCCGCCGGTGGATTTTGGTGGTGTGCTGGTACTCCATCAGTTGCTGCCTCCTCCACTGCACCTCCACGAGCTCCGCCTCCACCGCCCTCACGTATTCCTCCGTCTCCCCACGCGACGACGCCGCAACTGACTGCAAGAGAAGCGCACGCGCTGACGTCAGTAAGTGGTGCGCGCTCGTAAACTCGCCGTGCTCTACCAGCCTCCGCGACTCAGCCACCGCTCGCGTCGCAACGAATAGGTTCCTCAGCCGTTGGATCTTCGGCGACGACGATCGCACGGCCTGAGGGACACGGAGACTCTGATCTCTCCCGTACACGACCTCTTGAGTCGACGGGTCCTTGTATAGGCCACGCACTGATAGCGCGTGGTACCCATTCGCCGCAGTCGCTGCCGGGATACGGAGCTCGACGAGAAGCTCTCGTTCCTCGTCAGCGTAGAGGTCTCCGAGACGGACGGATCCGCATCCAGAGCTGACCAACGTGGGCCGTCCGTCACAGAGATAAACAGCTGAAATTTCGGAAGGAGAGGATCCCGACCCGACCCGGATTTGGATCCGGAGGTCTTGCACCACCACACTAAGCAAACCGCTAACGCACTTCGCAAACGCTTCTTCCGCCGGTTCCCGGTTACGGAAAACGCCGGTTTCGCCGAAACCGTGTTCGTGAACCGGAATATCGATGTGTGCGAACCGGGTGGACCCCACGTGACAAAATCGGGATCGTTGGGCAGCGGTGAGATCTTGACCGTCAGATGATAAGTGCATGATACTGGCGACTGGGTTTCTCTGCCTTCGGTCCTCGAGCACTCTCGTCGCTTTCCTCAACGCGTCGCCGGCGTTTCCTCCACTACCGGAGATGAGTGTGTCGACCACACGCCTCGCAGCGCGTTTCCCTTGCTCCGTCATGCTTTTCAGTGGGAGAAGCCTCTTGACGGCGATGATTGAGAGACGATCCGCGGGCCCAAGCGACGAGATCACCAGCCTCATCGCTCGTTTCAACATCTGGAGCTTCGCGGCATTCGCATTCCCGCCAGCATCAATGACAGCAACGAGATCCACCGGCGCGCGGTGCGACGGATCCAGGAGCGGCGCAGCGTTCCCACCTCTCTCTGGTGGCGGAGGTGGCGCTTTGACGCGCAGAGCGACCGCGTGGGTCTCGTAGCCGCACCCAACGGAAACAACAGCGGATTCGGGTAACAGCCTCACCTGCACGTTCCCAAAATCCCGACCGTTGATCCGAGACTCGTGGAACTTGACGGCGAACGGGGGTTTGGGATCAACCACGAACCCCTTGAACTCGGTGACATCGTCGTCTTCCTCTCCGACGTTCTCATCGGCCTCCGGTATCGGAACGAACCTCGGCGAGAGCAATGGTTCGTCGTCGTCGTAACATTTAGAATCCGAATGCGTCGATCTCGGCTTTGGTCTCACAGCCGATCGCGGCGAAGACCCTACGACGCGTTTCTCATGAATCTCCTCCGCCGTCGAGACGCTTTTCACGGAGCCGATGTTCGTCGGAGGAACGTGGGTGGCATTTCCGTGGTTCTGGTGAGCGGCGAGGAGAGAAGCGTCTTTCCAAACAGCGTTACAGACTGGGCAAACAAGCTTCCCATGCTTACGAACATAGTCGGCTATGCAAGGAAAATGAAACGCGTGCGAACACTCCGCCGTGTAAATCGCCGTTCCTTGCCCTGTCTTGACACTGTTCAAGCAAATCCCGCAACTACTCTGCAAAATTTTGACAAATTTACAATCAAAATCACTAGACCCAACAATTCGATACCACTGGATAGCTTCAGTTTTAGTTTTATCGATCAGTTCTTACTCTGAATTTGAAACTGTTGCGGAACAGAGAGAGCTTCAATGGCGACCGAGGCGAAGACGGGTTAGAACTCTTCGCCGCTGATCTAGGTGTGGTGGTTTTGCAGTGTAGAAACGGCTCAGGGTTTTCCTCCGCGGCAAGAGCCTCCCCGTGGGTGGTCTGACACCGGAGGCTAGGACTGGAAACCGGCCGTGGGGTGGATGGGTTACTTCCTCCGGAGAGAAATGGAAGCTTGACACAGCTCCGAGGGCTAGGACTGGGGCTCGGTGTGTAGCCACCGTGTCGCTTGTCGGAATCCAGTGGTGCAGCGGCATCGCTGTTTCTGGGAGCGGTGGTACAGAAGGCTCGTCGCCAACCAGTGCCCATTGTGGCGCAATGAGTGTGAGTTTTACGTTATGAGTGGTGAAAGGAGAGAAAGACGAAGATTATGCAGAGAAGAGGACAAGGAAGACGGTGGCAATTCCAGATTCCTGTCTTTTGTTTCTCTCCTCTATCTCTCTTCCTTTTTGAGGAACTTATAATTCAAGACAAATAAATGAACCCAAAAATAAATATTATGTTGTAATCGATCGGACTCTCTCTCAAGGCTCCATTATATAAACCATAAAATAATGCTACTGTAGCTGGAATTTCATTTAATTCTTTTTTAACTTTATAATAAATAATGTGGACACCTAAAACGAATTAAAAGCCTCTTGTTCAAGATTTAATGAAATCTATTTTTAATATTATCTTTTGCTGAATCCATTTTCACAAATATATAAATAATTTCCCTTCTTCCACTTATATTGGTTTCCTAGATATTAAAGTTCTCACGTCTGAATTCATCAGTTTAATTTTAGCTTTCATTATCCACTTATATATTATCAACCATAAATTTAAGTTGTTTTCTGGATTTAAAATATTTTGACATCGAACACTTATATCAAAGATAAAAAAAATGAGTAGACCGAAATTCAGTCTAGTTTTTCACTGAATATAAAATTGAATTTTCTAGCATATATATATATATATATATAGTGTTGGAGCAAAGATGTGATACGGTCAATGATTTCATCGAAATGCAGCCACTAAATCATTGAAAATGTTAGATTTAAGAATATTAGTGTTTAACAAATCTAAAAGTACATGGTGTCTCGGTGACACCCGATCTAGTTTTTGTTATGTAATCATTATTATCTCTAACCCATGTTATTGCTACTTCTTCTTTACTTAGTTAGGCCTTTAAAAAAATTCAATCCTATAAAGCTTCTTTGACTTAAACACCTAAAAAATGAAAACAAAATGTAACATTTCGCTCATTTACTGAAGGATTATTACATTAACTTAATTGGTGAAAATTTATTTTCAACCACAATCCAAAAAATCAAAACCATTCTGTAAGTATAAATGAAAACCAAAACAATGATGTTTTCCCGAACACATTTGATATTCGAATGGAATTTAACCCATCTAAGTTTATTACTTAATTATAATGAATGAATCTACTTTCAATTTTGTTTTCTTTATTATTTTTTTCAACCGTATCTATTTTCAAGATTTATATATATATATATATATATGATAATACACATTAGTTGTTATTAGTAGAACGTTCATATTTAGTATAAAAAAGTGTTATTTTATATCATGAGATGAAACTATATATATGCACGTAAATCACATATACATATATATATACGTATATATGCGTGGGTGTGTGGTAATCAACGTACAACGGAGAGGAAGGTGCATAGGCTTTTGCAGAAACTGAAAGATGGATGAGCTCAGTGTCATAAAAGTATTTCGCACGTACCCTACTCCTCTTCGTTAACTTAAAGCTGTTTCCATCAGTTCTCATGTTAAAATTTATATTATTATTATTATTATTAGAAGGAGTCTACAAAATATTAGTTACTCAGAAAAAAAATATTTACAAACGTAATTGTTATCAGCTGATTATTTACAAGTGTTCTTCTAGTTTTG
Source organism: Gynandropsis gynandra (assembly GCA_036759665.1). Taxonomy (NCBI): domain Eukaryota; kingdom Viridiplantae; phylum Streptophyta; class Magnoliopsida; order Brassicales; family Cleomaceae; genus Gynandropsis; species Gynandropsis gynandra. The sequence goes on along the minus strand of CM071860.1, from coordinate 64,017,113 downwards.
ATTTATTTGTTTTAAACGAGAATGAATTTGAAATTAAATGAAATGAATGGAGAAGAGACTAGTAGAAGGAGACACTTGCGAGAAGAATCAAGAAAAGAATCAGTGGAGGATATTCGACAAGAAATCGCAATGTCCGAAATTTGATCTTTTTCTTCCTTAGTGATTAGATTATAAGAAAGGTAAAGAATGAGCAAACAACTCCAAAGTTATGAAGAGCATTAGAATATGAATTAATGCACGAATCATTGCCAAACAAGATGTATTTAAAGTTGAATTCTATAGATTCAGAATGAACAAAATAAAGTTTTTTGGAAGAGAATGTAGATGGTTCAAGAAAACAATGGCTAATCTTCCAAATTTGAAAATAGACATTTCTGAAGATGATCAATGCATGTTTTTTTAAAATCATTGTCTGAGCAATATGAATAGATAAAGGACACTTTACGCTATAACATGAGATAAATTATCACTCTTGATGAAATCACTAGAACTGCATGTTCAAAAGAGCTTGAACTAGCACCAAAGGGCATAAAAACATAGCATAAAGCCCGATAGTAAGGGAAAGAAGGGAGAAGCGTGAAAGTGGTGACCGGTAAGAGAAGAAAATCTTGATCAAAGTCCAAAGGAAAGTCTGGATCTGGGTGTTGGTATTAAAATGATCAACAGAAGGTAGAGAAAATCGTTTGGGTGTTGGTATTAAAAGGATTAACAAAAGGTAGAGAAAATAATTAGCCTTCAATAGTAATACCTACAGATAAAACAATCACGTAAATAAAATAAATTGAATAACATATATCAAAACGACAATGATAAAATATATCAAATGAAACTTACAACGATAATTGATTGCATTCCGACAAATATTCTTCATCCACCAATGTTGAACCTTCTTTAATCTTCAATGGTGAAAAATGAATCCAAGCTTTAGAAGATGTTTTTGGTATCTTGGTATTAGAAGATGGTTCAACTTGGTTTGATTTATCTTCATTTGTTGTTGGATCATCAATCGAAACCAATGTTTGTGATAGATGGGACACTTCAGAACTCTCGCCGGTAGCAGATATTATTGTCAGCAATTAAAATTACAATAAAAAAATGAAGACCAAACCAACTCCAATATTATAAACTGCCCACAAAAACTGCTCACATAAAACAATATCACAACCAGAAATATACATTAAAACAAGGAGACTTAGAAGATATGGAAAATACACACCCCTAAAAGACAATATCGACGGAATACGTGGATTGTTTAGAGTAGTGGTGGGAGTCCTATTTATAATATAGGTGGTCGTGATAAACACCCAATATGTAAGGATGAACAAAATATTTGAAATATTAGTATCATATTCGTATTCGATCCGAAAATGCATATGTCCGAAGAATTAAATACTAATACATGTAGCATAAATATATTATTTGTCGAATGAAAATACAAATACAACTATATGATCATTTATTCAAACTATTTGTATATGTAAATATTAAAACAGATTATTTATTAAATATATAAAAGAATTTATAAAGAAATTAATTTTAAATGATTAAATTGCAAAAAATAAAATCTGTAATATAATAGTTTGATTAAAAATATAATATATAGAATATTCCATAATACATATATTATACAATGATCAAAATTTAAATAGAAAATTAGAAAAAATCCTAACTTATTTTGCCTATCCTTTTCATTCTCATATGTTGTTCTCTTCTCTCCTATCTCATTCTTTTGCTTATTTCTTTTCTCTTCTATCATTCTTCTCATTCTTTCTCTTCTTTAATTTCTTTTTTTATCTTCACTGTTTGGCCGAGCTACACCCACACACCAGTCTTTGCTCGTTGCTTGTCCATTCTTTCTTCGCTCGTATGCCTTTTCATCTGCATCGCCTGTGTCTTTTGTCTACTTCGCTTCTATTGCCTCTCTTCTAAGTTTGTTTGTGGTGTCTGTCCGTCGTTCGTACACATCGCTCGTGTCGCCAGTCTAGCCCTTCGTATGTCCTTCATCTGCATCGCCTGTGTCTTTTGTCTGCTTTGCCTTTTTCGTATGTCTGCGATTCTTCTGTGGTGTCTATCCATCGTTCGTATCACCCATCGTTCATCCACTGTTTATTTATTCGGATACGGATATCTGATGGATATTCGTATTTACGAATATTCATATTTACGAATACAATTAGTAAATCTAAATATTACTCGAATACAAATACGAATAGTCAGAAATTTACAGATATTTATTATTCGTCCACTGCTACTAATATGCTAGTGGAATGTTAGATTAAAAAAGTCATAGCTTCATTTAGAAGATATTGATGCATTTTCTATAACAACAAAATTATGTTGTGGAGTGTAAGCACAATAGTGGTAATGTAAGATGTCTTTAAATAGTAAAGTTTAGCAAAATTTAGTTCTTATGTATTGTCAAATTGGATGGATATGATTTTCTAGTTAAATTGTGTTTATATTAGGTTTTAAACACCTAAAAGAATGGCATAAACCCATCTTTCAAGATTTCCTTTAAAACAGTCTTGCAACCTTTGATAATTTTGAGATTTGCCAAAATTGATCTTGCCACAATGTGTTTCTTGCAGCTTTATGAACAATTATTTTCTTGGTGATATATGGTAGTGCATTCTTAATCTAATATTCATTGTTCTCTAACCTCAAACTCTGAAGATGTAAGTAAATAATACCCACTAACAAACAACACTTCTAAATCCACATGATTTCTTTTTGCTAGTGCAATCTCACCTTTATTTTTTCCGAAGCCTCTCTACTTTCTACAATACCAACATTCCTCATTTCTTCTAGGCTATGAATGAGTTTTCTCTCTTTTTTTCCACTGTTATTGTTGTATTGTTTCACTAATCTTCCCCTTACTGTCAACCCCTATGCATTTGTTTTGGAACTTCTACCTTAAGAGATCAATCCTAAATTTTTAGACCGAGTTGGTCCCTTCACTTCTTCTGATGTGAATGAACTTCTTGAATATTTCTGGACTTTTATCAGCTGCTCATATGGTGACGGTAAGGAATTAAGGATATATGTTGCATGGTATTCTTTCTCAACCTTGACTTGAAGTATTTGAAGGTTACAGAGCATCTTTTGGGAATACACCCAAAGTTTTCTATATTTATTTTCCTTTGTCCATCTTAAAACCAGACAACCTTAAAACCCAACAACTTTTGTATTAGATACATGTATTTGGTAAATATTACTCTGAAATCTGTTTTTCTAGTAAATTTCACAAAACGAAAATCATTTCAATACAAAAAAACATGCATTTTCCAACGGAAAAATCCGTTGAAAAATGCCGTAAATCCTTTGGAAAACGTGTTTCCCAACGAACGACAATAGATCCGTTGCAAAATTTTAACGAACAACCAATGGATAACACCGTTGACATTTTGTAACGGACATCCGTTGAAATACTTTTTAACGGATGCCCATTACAAATTTACAACGGAAGCTCATTGAAATTTGGTAACGGATGCCCGTTACAAATTTAAAACGGAAGCCCGTTGAAATTTGATAACGGGTGTCCTTTAAAAATTTTTAACGGACGTCCGTTGCCATCCAGGCGGGAAAAATAAGCGGGATTTTAAAATTTCCAATGGGCATCCATTTGAAACGGGCGAAAAAGAGCAACGGACGTCCGTTGCAAATTGGCGGGGAAGAGTAA
>CM071860.1:63992170-64007561 GCA_036759665.1 Gynandropsis gynandra | reverse complement strand
TCGTGCAAACTTACGGGGACCATTCAACACTGATTACCCGATCGGGCACTTCCTCTTCACCCGATCGGGCACTTCTTATGGACACCGAACCTACAACAGTCTCTCAAGCCCTAAAAGATCCGAGTTGGAGGAAAGCTATGAGTGAAGAATTTGATGCACTTGTTCGTAATGGAACATGGGATCTTGTACCGGCTCAACACGCATCAAATGTTGTTGGATGCAAGTGGATTTATCGTATCAAACGATTACCCGATGGTTCGGTGGATCGTTACAAGGCCAGACTTGTGGCGAAAGGTTTTACACAGCGACCGGGAGTGGACTTCTTTGAAACATTCAGTCCCGTAGTTAAACCCACTACCATTCGAGTGATTTTAAGTATTGCAATTGCAAATGGGTGGAGTCTTCGTCAACTGGATGTAAACAATGCATTTCTTCAAGGACAACTCACGGAAGAGGTATACATGACACAACCTCCAGGTTTTGTTGATCATGATCGTCCTCATCATATATGCAAACTCAACAAGGCAATTTATGGTCTCAAACAAGCTCCTCGGGCTTGGTACTCGGAACTTCGGGATTTTCTTCTAGACCAAGGCTTTGTTAACTCCCTTGCCGACGCATCCTTGTTCATTCTTCACAATTAGGAGGTAACTATATATGTTCTTGTCTATGTGGATGACATTGTGGTCACAGGAAGCCACTCGGAGGATTACTTCTCACTCAACGCAAATATGTCACGGATATCCTCAACAAAGCTCACTTTTCTGAAGCTAAATCAGTCACCACTCCTATGGCCCCTACCGCACGGCTTTCCTTGTCCTCAGGTGATAAGTTAGAAGACCCAACCAACTATCGGATTCTTGTTGGAAGCCTACAGTATCTCACACTTACAAGACCTGATATCAGCTTCGTTGTCAATAAATTATCTCAGTACATGCATGCCCCGACAACGGAACATCTACAAGCCCTCAAACGGGTCTTACGGTATTTGGTTGGAACGCGAGACCGTGGTATCTTCTTCTCCGTCGGTAACACTCTCTCTCTACACGCCTTTAGTGATGCAGATTGGGCGGGAGATCGTGATGAGTATATTTCTACGGGGGCATACATTGTTTACCTTGGCAGCCATCCCATTTCTTGGTCTTCCAAGAAACAGAAATTCCCTGCTAGATCATCTACCGAAGCGGAATATCGTGCTATCGCAGACACAGCAGCAGAACTCCGATGGATCACGTCTCTCTTAACGGAACTTGGTATTTCTTCGTCACAACCTCCAGTCATTTATTGTGACAACATTGGTGCAACGTATTTGAGCGCAAATCCCGTCTTTCATTCTCGCATGAAGCATCTAGCTTTGGATTACTTCTTTGTTCGTCAACTAGTGCAAGGCGGTATCCTTCGAGTTTCTCACGTCAACTCCAAGGATCAATTAGCGGATTTACTCACTAAACCGCTCCGCTCGTCAGCATTTCTTACACTTTGTCACAAGATCGACATCACCGAAGGTGCTCCATCTTGAGGGGGCATATAAGTGGAAGGGACATAAATGCAATTTAGGTCGATTAGGGTTTTCATATCTCTTGTATATTGCTATATAACTGATGTAATTATTCATTCAAGGAAATATACGGAAAACCTTTCTACATTCATAAGCGCGTATGAATTATCCGTTTATGTCAGTTTTTGCGAGAATCTCCTCGCGATCTGTATCAATTAAACGAATCGACTACGGATGATCGGGTTGCAAAGGATTTTCTTTATCATCTAAGCTTATGATCCCTCATGGTTTGATCTTTACTACAACCCACCACTCCTCTCTTCGACGTTTCAATGTTATTGGATATTGCACGTAACATACTTGATCTACTTGATCTATTGTGATGAATGGATCATACTTACCATATTGTCATTCCAGATTGACGTCAATTCCTCCCTATTGGTTCTTTCGTATTCCACATCCTACAGTTGTGTCGAACCACTGACATTTAAAAAGCATCACCTTCAACTCAACGAGACCGAGATATTCCACTTGTATGATTTGCTGCAAAATGACGTAGAAGTTATCACCTTCTATATCACTATCAACTCCTACGCCATAATTGTATGTGCTTCTATGTTTTCCGTATTCGTACGTGTGGAACATGTAGCCACGAGTAAACAAGATTGACCAACACATGACATTTCATGTAGGACCATTAGCCAAATCTTTTAACCAAGTAGGAAATCTTTCATCAGAACATTTCACCTGTACGTATAATAAAAACAAATGAATAAATGCAATTAATTTTAATAGATGTGTACACAAGTACTTACGTAGTCTCTTAACCATGAACCATAATGTTAAACTTTCATGTCTGTGAGTTCATTTGCATTTAGATGAGGATATGTACCAAGTAATTCTTCATCAAATATCATGTTAATGAAAATACGTTAAGATTGTAAATATATATACATATATATTTAAAAGATTGAATAATATGTATCAGTACCTTTCGAACGGTAATAACTCTTGATAATTTAGTAATATATATGTGTGGACGTGATTATACTCATCTGGTGTTAACCAATATTCCTCGGATTTACCTCTTGTACGTACAATTGGTGTAAACATCTCAGGGATTATGTCAAACTGTGGATTATATTGATACAAATAGTTTGTGTGATCATCCGTTGCACGTCGTTCTTTCGTTTGAATATGCGACTCGAGCAAGTATTGTTTGACAATAGATCCTTCAAAAGCTGCTTTGTTTTTGCTTTTTTCTTTAAATGAAAGAAAAAACTTTCGAAAGGATACATCCATCTGAATTGAACTAGCCCACCGAGTATTGCCTCATCTGGTAAATACGGCCCACCGAGTATTGTCTCATATGGTAAATATATTGGCAAATGCTCCATGACATCGAAGAATGAAGCCGGAAAAACTTTTTCGAATGCACATAATACTTCAGAGACATTGTTTTTCATTAAATCCAAGTCATCCCTTTTGAAATTCCTTGAACATATATCTCTGAAAAATATGCTGATTACGCATAGCACATCGTGAACATTCCGTGGTAAGAGCTCAACAAATGCAATTGGAATGCGTTGCTGCATGAAAACGTGACAATCGTGACTTTTCAACCCGATCAGCCTCGAACCAACAATATCCACACACCGAGCAATGTTTGATGCATATCCATCTGGAAACTTAACGTCTTCTTTTAACCACTTTAATAATGTCATTTTCGCCAGACCAGACAATCTGAATATTGGGACAGATGACCTTCCATCTCTTAATTCCAACTCAGATCGTCGACATACTACCTTCAAATCTTTTCTTGGTTGTATATTATCCTTAGTTTTACCCGCCGCATTCAAAACAATATTGATGATGTTATCGAAAAAGTTCTTTTCGATATGCATAACATCTAAATTATGACGTAATATCAATGATTTCCAGTATGGTAGTTCCCAAACGATACTATGTTTATACCAGTTATACCATTCACCTTGGCCTTTTGGTTTACGATGCCCACGATCTCCACCGCATTCTACCGATTCTTGTAAATCACTCATTGTGTTCAATCTTTCGTAAAGGATTTGTGTTCCGGTTTGCATGCATGGTGCCTCTTCTTTTTGTACCACGTTCTTTCGAAAATGGTATTTATCTTTCCTAAAAGCATGCCCACGAGGAAGAAATATTCTATGACAATCAAACCAACATGGTTTCTTACCATGTACTAGTCGAAATGAATTTGTATCCTCCATACAATATGGACATGCCAATCTTCCGTGCGTGCTCCATCGAGATAACATTCCATAGGCAAGAAAATCGCTATTTGTCCACAATAAGATCGCTTTCAATATGAAATTTTGCTTCGTACTGACGTCATAAGCAAGAATTCATTCGTTCCACAAATGTCTTAATTCATGAATAAAGGGTTACAAAAAGATATCGAAACTTTTCTTCGGATTATCTGGTCCTGGAATAAGCAACGTTAGAAACATTACCTCTCTTTTCAAACACATCTCGGGAGGCAAATTATACAATGATAAAATCACCAGCCATAAAGAATATTGACTTCCAGATTGTCCATATGGACTAAAACCATCCGTACACAGGCAAAGATAAACATTCTCGTTTCATACGTAAATTCGGGAAATATTTCATTGAAATCTTTCCAAGCCTTACCATCCGATGGATGTTGCATTATACCTTCGACCGTCGAGTGTTCTGCATGCCATCTCATTGCCGCATCGATTTTTTTCGATTCAAATAACCTTCTGAACTTGTTTGCTATAGACATATAGAACATTTTCTTGTGTGATACATATTGACGTGAAAATGGTTTTTTTTTTTGCCGAAATCTGCTTGCACCGCAAAACTTGCATTTCAACAAGTCTTTATCATTTCCCCAAAACAATATGCAACTATTTCTACAAACATCAATTTTCTCATATGGTATTCCCAAATCATTTAACACATTCTTTGTTTCGTAGTATGTCTCGGGAGCTTGATTATTTTATGATAAATATTCACGCATGGTTTTGCAAAATGAATCCATGCAATTTTCAGCAACATTGTAGTCTGGTTTTATACTCATCAATCTTGAAGATAAAGATAAGTGAGACTGACCTTCACGACAACCTTCATATATAGGTTGTTTCGCCGAATCCAATAGGTTGAAGAATCGACGTGCATCGCTGTTCGGTATCTCTTCATGCGTTTGTTCATTAACAACTCCAGGAAAAACATCTGACACCATTTCTACATATGTATTGGTCGTTGATGCTTCATAAATAACTTCTTCATTTCTTTCTACTTGTTCATCTTGCACAATAACGCCGTAATTTTCGCCCTGAAATAACCAAATTTCGTAATTTTCAACGAAACTCACCTTATAAAGATGTTTGCAAACAATTTCTTGACTTCGATACTTTATGTTTTTGCCTCTATTGCATGGACATAACATTGTCCCGCGTTCTTGACACAAAGGTTGCATCGATGCAAAACTCATGAATTGCTCCAATCCGTGTAAGAATTCTTGTGTAATTTCTTCGGTTATAGGATCTTTTCTTCTGTACATCCACTCTCTCGATCTATATATATCTCGATTTGAAGAAGACGATATCTTTTTGAAAATATATTTGTTACTGATGGTTTGATGCAATCTTTGATTTTGATCTAAATCGTGCAATTTCCAACGGATGCCCGTTGCAAGTTCACGTGAATTTATTTCCACCGGTGAACCTCAAAATTAACAATTTCAATGGGCATCCGTTACAATTATCAACGGATGCCCGTTGAAATATTTTTCCCCGAATTCTAACGACTTCCAATGGAAAGGACCAACGGAAGAAATCCGTTAACATTCCGTTAAAAATTGCAACAGATTGCAACAGATGGGTAACAGAAAATATCCGTTAAACGTCCGTTGAAATTTGTAACGGATTCCAATCGATTTGCGCCCGTTGAAAGCTCTCGTAAATCCGTTACAATCCGTTGCCATTTCGTATCAACGGACAGATCCGTGCCCCGTTCGTTGGAAATGACGTGTTTTTTGTAGTGTTTTGTTGTGGCTCTTATTAAAGGAATTGAATCATTTCCATCTTGTTTTTGGATTCTAGTTTCGGAATAGTTAGTATCGAAGCTATACCAATAGATTCAAGTGCGGTACCTAATTATGTCGTAACAAGAGTCATTTTCTTTGGAGTCTTTGAGTTTGTATTTGTAAGTATTTTGTATCTTCCTTGTTCCAAGTGTCAAGATCATCTCCTAAAGCTTTATGTAATCCAATAATCTCAAGACTGATCAAGATCTTTTCCTTCCATAAAAAGAATCTCATCTGCCATAAAACTTCTTTATGCCAAGCCTATGCATAACTGCCATCGTGAAACCTCAAACTCCTTGAAACTTCCTTTAAATGCGAACTTTGCATTTAATTAAAAGCCTATCTGAGATTTTCGCCTTATGAATCAAACTATGATAGCATTTGTTGTGGTTTTTCGATGAGTTATAAATACATAAACTTGAAAACCAATGACAACATATAAAACGAATGGGCGTGAGAGATTTACGAGTACGATGAAATCGTTGTGATTTCACCTACGTTTCGGAAAGAAGAATAAGCTTTATTACACTTTCGATACAAACCATAGAAAAAAATTAAAATGAGATAATACTCAAGAAAATCTCGGCGCGAACACTATTTAAATGCTCTGGTTTTAAACCAAAACTTTTTTCAATTTTCAAGTCCGATAGTTGAAGAATCACATATTTACAAAAAGGTTTCTCGACAACTAATAAAACAAATTCGACTGGTAAATCATGTCTCTGTCCTTTGCTAACTTTTCAATCCGAATATTTATGTGTTTCGTCACTTTCATCGAACCCTTGTATAATAGAAGCGAAGTTACCAAACTCTTCAACGTGAGTTTTATTGACTATAGGCCCGACTGGTGGAGTCGCCAGGAAACGCAAACACAGCGACTGCGTTTTCTGGCGACTTCAGGCGACATCAAGAGCGACTGGTGGAAACGCGCCGAAACGTAGACGCCATGAAACGCAAGAATTAAAAATCTGATTTTTTTATGCGTTACGTTACGTTTCCGACGAAATTACGAAAATACCCCTTGTCATTTTTTTTCTCTTCCTGCACTCCTCTCTGCCTGCGATTCTCCTCCTACCCTTCGCCGACTCCTCCTCGCCGACTTTCCTCGCTGTGTCTATACCAACACTTTAACAGATGCTTGAAGACAAAAACTTACACAGAGCAAAAAACCAAGAACCTAAGCTTCCTCGAAATCCCGTAATCAAGCAAACCCATGAAAACCCATCCATCTCTGAAAATGGCGGTGGTAATTTCTGTTTGTGCATCTGAAAATTGTTCAAGATATGTGATTATATGCTTTATGGAGGAGACCCTTTTTCTTTCTTGAAATTCAGAGGCATAGAAACACATTCATCACCGTCGAGGACTTTGAGTTTCTGTATAGACACGGAATAAACACTGTGAGAATTCCTATTGGATGGTGGATTGCTTCTGATCCTAACCCTCCGTTTTCCTTCATTGGAGGATCACTCGAAGCATTAGATAATGCTTTCTCATGGGCAAAGTAGTTTACCATTCCTATTTCATTCTTTTTGAATGTCTCAGATTATTTTTTAGATGGGTGATTAGTAGTAATCTTTGATCTTCACGGCATATGAGATTAAATGCATAATATTTGATAAAATTATTAAAATTATAATATATATGTTTGTATATATATATATATATTTATATATATGTTTAATATATATATATATATATATATTTGTGTATATATATATGTTTATTATATATATATATATGTTTTGATAAAATGATTTTAAGTTTATATTATAATTTATATTAATCATAAATATAATAGATATATGTGTGTATATATATATTGTATATTCAAATATTTAAAAATTATAATTAAAAAGTATATAAATAGAAAATTTTATTAACAATGGTCTATTTTGGTAATTTTGTTCAAAACGCAAGCGCAACAGTTTTTTACCATTCGTTTCTAGTCGTAGACGCCCGCAAACGCAGCATTTTCACCATTCAGACAAAATGAAACAAAACGCCGCCAAATGCAAACGCAAACGCAGCCAAGCGCAAGCGCAAACGCTGCGTTTCCACCAGTCGGACCCTATATAAAAGGGTTCGTTATGGTATTTTTACGATGATCAAAATACTAAAAAAACTAAAGTGGAAAAAATTAAATTACAAATAACATCAAGAAAATAACATAACAAAATTGCAAATTTAATACGTATGATGCAGTTTTAGTTTATGTATAACCTTGCACTTATGTTTTCTGTAAGAAAAATTTTAAAATTAGAGACATGTTCAAATCAGGAAAATTGTTTCGAAATTATATATATATATATAATATAAAGTATCATATTATTTCAAATAATATATAATGAATATTATTTCTAAAATATTATTCTATATACATAAATATTTGTGCTAATTATAAAATAAATTAGTGTATTATTTTAACCTAATATAATAATTTAAATATAAAAAATAAAAACTTAAACAACATAATTTTAATTTTTAAAAATTCTTTTTATGATTGTCTGGAAAAAAATAGAATGAGAAAGAGAGAGAGAGAGTATATTTTTACCGATATGTAAGTGCAGTAACGGCGATATGGGGAACAGTCAAGACTTTTCCGGCGACGCACGTGGCTGTAAGAGGACGTCAGAGTAACGGCGTTAAATAAGCTGACGTCAGTGTCAGTCTCAGAGAATTTCACTCTCCCACTGTCAAAATTGTCAACTCTTTTCTCTGACAAAACTATGGATGGCTTCTTCTCAGTCCAACTTCACATCCCCATTAAATTTTTAATTAAAATAATTCATTCATTTTATTCTTGTTTTAACAATTATTTATATTTAATCACGCAATTCTTTAAAAATTCATATTCATTTTGACTGAATGAAAGGAAATATTAAACTCAAAAAATGGCCTACTAATCTTAACTTTTATTTTATCTGTGTGATCAATTGAGTTCCCAACTTTTTCCATTATCTAAAAAAATCAACAAAAATTCAGGATAAACTGTTATATTTGATTGTCTTTGGGTGACTTTTTTTTGAAAATATAATAGACCAAGTCAGTTATATTAATACGTAAATAAATTGTGTAATTAATGTTTGTCTAAAAGTAGTATATCCACTAAAACCCTGATTTAACAAATATTCACATTGATTTCTAGATGATGCAGGAGGTTAGGCTTTAGACGTAGGGAACAGTAATATTTATTAGCTGTGGTTTAAAAACTAAATTGTTGACTGGAGGCTATTCTGAAAGGGCTACAACATGTTTATTTTGTTACTAAAATTTAAGATAAATTCAATAATTATATATTATTTTATTTATTAGAAAAGACAAAATAATTATTGTTTTTTTCTGGCTTTCCAATTTCTTACCTCGAGGATTAACTGCAGCAGTCTCATTAACTTTTTAGCATGTCTGCTTTTTATTCACTATTTACCCTAACTTTCTTTTTACCTCTTACATTTCCATCATTTACTAATCAACATTCACAAAAAGATTTAAAAAAAAAATATAGTTACATTTTCCACTTTTTATTTGGATATGTTTGTTCTCTTGCTCAAAAGTGAGAGAGAGAGAAAACAATGTTTATTGTTCTGTAAAACGTTTAATCAATGCGAAAATGAATTAATATGAAGAAAGAAGATACATATAAAATAAATATATAAAATAAAAAAGACAAAGAGGAGAGGAAAAGCGTGAGGAGAAGAGACTTGGGGAGACGTGATACGATTCAACACTGGATAACGTTTTAGCAGAACCGTCGATCTCAGACAGCCTAATGGGCCCCACACCTTAAGTCTTAATCTGACGTCGTTAACGTCGTATGAAAATGGGGCCCACTTTTCCTTTTTCTTTTGTTTAGTTTAATTCACCGGGCATTTAGTAATTAAAAAGGTTTGAAAATTGAAAGCGTGTTTTTTCACATTAAATTCATGGATTGTTATAATAGTTTTCTCAAAAAATATTAGTTTTAGAATTTTCTATGATAAAAAAATATTTAAATTGTGTTTATATTACGTGATATTTATACATCTTCCTTTGATTTAAACTCATCAAAATTTAAAACCCAAATCAATTTAAAGTAATTTAAGAAAAATAATAAATAAAATATTATTTACCCAACAAATTGTAATTATAATCAAATGCCTGATTCTAGGTCTAACCAGGATCGGCATTCTCATTGTCCTCCTCTTGAAAATCTGAAGAAAAAGCAAAAGAAAATCTGTGGCGATCGATCAATGGCTGACGACGATGGTTTGCGCCAACAACGGTGGTCGGTCGATAATTGATAAAGACAATGGTCGATTGGTGGTTGGATTGGGATTTTGATTTGGTTATTGATTTTGTTGGTTTATTTCAATTTCAGTTTGAATAAAAATTTATTTTTTGTTCATTCGTGAGTTGGATTATTTGTTTAAATATCACGTTTTCAATTGAAATAGTCTTTTAAATTTAGAATGTACCAACATAATTGAATATATCCAAAGACTTGCACATTTTTTTTTTTATAAATGACTTGGTATTAACCTTAGTTAAAGTCTTGGAATATATTTTTAGACAAAGAAAACATGTGGGACAAATTTGAACTTATACGCATCCAACTGCTTAAGCAGTTGATTATCTAACTATATAAGCATATAGTTAGTAGTTTAGGAAGTAGGCAGAGATACATCTGGTTTTGGACATTTTCTTTGTCCCCTTGTAATATTTTGTCCTTTCATATTTATTAATTTAGTTATATTTACATTTTTTTATAAATGGAAAACAACTACTTTCATGTGTTTGCAAATGAGCCCACATCTTTTCATATATATACATATATAAACAGTAGCAAACAAACAAACAAAAATACTTTGCAATTTATTCTCAGAATCAATGATGATATATAGCCAATTAAAACATCAATATTGTAAATTTTGGCCAAATTCTCGTTTGGTATGTAACAAATTAATGAAATGGATTTGTGATTGCTAATGTTTCATATTTATCATATTCGACTTCTAAATTGTTTTAATATTTGTTATTAAATTTGCAGTTAAATGCCAAATATAAATAATATAGACAAATATGTGTAAGGTGTTTATCCTTTATTGGCTCATATATGTCACATTAATAAAAACAGGTTCAAGAGTAGATTACTACGAATCAATTTTCATGCATTTATTTTGACAAACGCACGTATTAGATATTTCTTTAGTAAATCACTCGTTCTTGTATTATTTCAATATGAATGACAAATTATTCATCTAAATCTTGAAAGAAGTCGAACTAATTCTCGATTATTTTATTAATTACGAAATACTTTTTTATATAGATATACAATATTACATACAAAATAAAATATATTTCACAGAATATCTTCGATATTCAATGAGACTTCAGATAATATCCTGAATATCTCGTAGAATATCCTCGGAATATTAAGTAGAATCTTGGAGAATATTTGCGTATCAATCACATGGATTGTATCCATTAATACACTCCCTCAAGTTGGAACGTGCAAATTGTAGACACCGAACTTGGAAGAAAAATGTCTAGGGGTCGGTACGCTTAAAAGTCATCGGGGTCGGTAGACGTGGGATTTGGTATGTCGGGGTTCGGTATATAGAAGGACGTCTATTCGATACGCCAAAGGGCATCAGATCGAGTCGTTGTAGTACTAGGTTGTTGGGGTAGTGGTTTCCGGTCAGATCTGGTTTTCGATCAGATCTGCGTGGTTTGCTGATTTTCGACCAACGTTGGTTTTTAGTGCATCGATCGAAGGGTTTGGTTTGATCGAAGGTTGGTTGTTGAAGCACAGTGTTATTGGGTCGATGTGTTTGGATTCACATGTATTGTCAAAGATGAAATCATTATCGATGCCGAACACAAATAGGTTTAGTCATATTTGAGGTTTCAAAGGAGAGGATTGAGGAAGATGAATAGAATAATTTGGTCGAGAGTTGTAAGGGCATAGTCGAATTTTCAGAGGTCGAGTATTCAAGTTCGAGAGATTCAAGGTGAAGCCGGAATTTTCATTGTTGGATTCGGTTTTGAGAATATGGAGGTCGAGATCGATCGTTTAGGGCCAAGAATGTTCTGGTCGGGGTTGAGTATAGAAAAGATAAGATTTTCCAAATAAAATTGTGTTCGGACGCTCTGATACCATGACAAATTATGCGACTACATCTTGAAAGAAGTCGAATCAATTCCCGTTTTTTTTGTTAATCACGAAATACTTTCTTATACAAATATATAATATCACACGGAAAATGAAATATCACACAATATCTGTACAATCTTAGAGAATATCTTCGATATTTCAATGGGATATCAGATAATATCCTGAATATCTCGTAGAATATATCGAAATATTAAATGGGATATTGAAAAATATTTGCATATCAATCACACAGATTGTGTCCATTACAAATGAATATGTTTAGTGTTTTCAAAAATCATCAAACATGAAAATATACATCAATACTAGAAATAATCGAATCAATTTTTTTTTTAAATAATCACTATATATATTTTATCACAAATCTATTAGGGATAACTTCAAAAATACCCTCGTAGGGCTAAAACACTTCAAAAATACCCTTCACATTTTTTTAACTTAAAAAATACCCTTATAAATGTTGATATTCCTAAAATACCCCCTACGATTCTGCAACCCAGTTCAACCCTTCGACCCATCGACCCAGTCCGACCCTACGATACTGTGACCCTCCAACCAAGTTCGACCCCGTGACCCTGTGACCCAGTTCGACCCTATGACCCAGTGCGGCCCAAAATCGTCGGAAATCGCCAAAGACCGCTGGAAACTGCCATAAATCGCCGGAAACTGCCAAAAATCGCCAAAAATCGCTAGAAATCACTGAAAATGGCTAAAACATCGTTGGAAATCGCTCGAAAATTGCTGTAAAACGCTCAAAATGGAAGGAAATCGCTCGAGAATAGAAGGAAATCGCTCGAAAATGGAAGGAAATCGCTCGAAAATGAAAGAAAATAGCTCTCAACTTTGTTTCTCTCCTCTCAAATTTGTCTTTCCCTCTCTCAAATTTGTCTTTCCCTCATCTATATATATATATATATGTGTTTTTCACTAACAAAATATAAGGGCACATATGTCTTTTCTCTGATTTTTTTTCTATAAGATTTAGGAGGGTAGTTTTGAAGTGTTTTAGCCCTACGAATATATTTCTGATATTTCTCCAATCTATTATCATGGAATATTGCCCTACACGGAATTGAGATGTGAATGATATTTGAAAATATTTAAAATAATTAATTCAATTATTTATAACAATAAATTTATTATTCCTTTTTTATATCATGTTTTTCAGTGTGAAATAGTTTTAAGATAGGTAATTTATTTAAAAAATAAAACATAACTATATGGATGAAATTAAAATATCTGAAGGTGATGCCTATGATTCGGAAAGTATGGAGACCTTAGGGACATATTTCATAATCCCCATATTAAAACTTTGGGTTAAATGACATGTTGACCAAAATGAACATTATAATTATAATAGGCACATGCCTTATGATTTGGACAGCGCATATGCGAAGAGATCATGGCAATTTTCAGAATCCCAGGCTGAAGATTCGTTTCCTCAACCACGAATATAAATTAATGAAGGTATCACCAAATTATTAATTACAATATGAACACTATAATTAAATCGAACTAAAAGAACAATGATACAAAAATGTCAATAGAAAAATTTTCAACAAATTGTTTTCCTTAGAGTTGTGATCGTCGTCGACGACAGTACATACATAATAAAAAAGATAAAATGAAAATAAACTAAAATATATTCATATATTTATATAAACTAATTAAGTTTAAAGATGGCAAAAATAGAGAGTTGGAAGAGAAGGGCACATATCCTGAAATGGAAGTAATTTGTCTTTTGGTTAGTGGTTTAAGATGCGACACACTTAATAATATATACAATCACATGCCCTTAAACCATATATTATCTCTTGATTTCATAACCGACCCTTGTTTCATATCTATTTAATTAATTTTCAGATTTGACTACTTTTCTTCAATTATTTAATATACCCCACGAAGTTTTTTATAATTTTGTTCCCATATGTTACAAATTTTTTGGACTAGTCAAATTGGAGATCTATTAGGTTGTGTTGTGTGACCTACTCAATATCTTTTTCCCTATCCAATATAAAATAATAAATAGCCAAATAAATTTATAGTGAGATTTTAATATATCCACCTTTTTTTTTATGTCTAATGGAGTTGATTTATATGAGATGATTTTTTTGTTACCCTATACGACTATTGTTTATTTGATAAATTGGTTATTCATGATTTGTAGATAAAATATTATATTATAAGGTAAATTGTGGTTGAGTTTTATTCAATAATTTCAGACAATATTAAAAGGATAACATTCCGTATGACATACCAATGATACACGTATCGGTGACAAGGGTTAAAATTAAGAGTATAAAAAAAGTGTTCGTTCGGATGGTGGTGAAAGAATTTGCAAAAGTATACACAAAAAAATTTAAAAGGAAAGTTATGTGATTTATCTACAAGTGAAAATGGAGGATCAAACAATGTTCGACCAAAACGTTCGGTTAGAATAAAAATATATTAGATCTATACGTTTTTTTGGACCAATATATTTTAGTTTTGCGTATTTTAGAATTAAGATTTATGCGACGTTCTACCAAACGATTTTACCAAATTTTGTTAAGTTAACTTATTTTATTCAGTTTTTTTTTTGGTCCTTATACACATGTGACTCATTGTATAATATTTTAACTAAGTTTTCATCAATTTATAGTATATTTTTCTTGTCAATTTTTGAAATTTAGCTACTGAACTCTTAGAGAGAATTTAAGTGTTCACTGATTTATCAATATTAGATCACAAGTGTTTTGGCGTCGTTCGCTGAATTTGGAGTTTTTTAGTCGGATTGTTGTTTGAATTTGAGATGTCTTTTCATAGCAGATATAAATTCTAAGTTCTGCTATCGAGTTGTTAGAGGATTTCAATTCATTTCCATCCATCTAACAATGAAACATCGATCTAAAATCCTATCAAATATAATATTAGAGATATATACACAAATTAATATATGTATATATATATGCAATATATATATATGGGACATCCCTAATAGTTTTTGATAAAATATTTTCTTCAATACAAAATGTGTTTGGTTTTACATTTATTTATTTTTTCACTGTTGTACACTTAATTAGTTTGTATATAATTGATGAATTGTTTTTCCGTAATAAAAACTGTTTCAACTACAAGCATGGACTCTAGTCCAAATAAATTTTTTTTTCTGTACAATGCAGTGTTTATTAGACTAATTGGCATCCTTCGGCGAAGACTGAGGATTGTAATCTTCCTTCACCTAAAATAGTAACCATCTCTGTTTTGCTCAGTTGTGGACAACTTGAAGATTGACGTCGATGATTTCACTCATAGAATGAAGCTCAACCAAGCACTAGAAAGTCATCACTGAGAGAGAAACCACAATGATCGTCCTAAAGAGAAGATTGAATGCCAACTTAGATAGAGAAGATTCCAACACAGAGTATATACATTTTGATATGATCATAGACCGATACTTTTTTGTTAGGAGGATGAAAATGGACTGAACCCCACTAGCAACCTGATACTAGAACCTATAACTTTTCTTTCTAAAAAGAAAATCCTAAACTCCAACTACAACCGAACTAGAGAAACTTAGACTCAACGAACGATACCACAACACTTGTCACTACAAGAAATTTGATAATTAGGGACTGAATTTTCAGTCCCTAATCCGTCCGGAAAGGGA
>CM071860.1:63931670-63988625 GCA_036759665.1 Gynandropsis gynandra | reverse complement strand
TGTAGAATTAATTTCTACGACACCTAATTTGTTTATTCTTGTTCTGCGACCGTTTATTGGATCAAACCAATCACATCGGAATAACATCACTCTTAAACCGACGTAACCTATAAAAAATAGCAAACATAAGTCAACATATTAATTTGAAATACGTGGTATCGAAAGGAAATTTTTTGGATTATTAATACCTGGATATTCCAATTGCAAAATGTCTTTTAAAATCCCATAAAATCTGGTTCGTCGGTCGATTCACAATAGCTTTCACCTTTCACACAAACACCATAGTTCATAGTTGACTTCAATTTTCCGTGCTCGTAAGTATGAAAGTTGTAACCACGTGTGAAATACATTGGCCAACTCGTAACTTTTAGAGTTGGTCCTTTCACAAGATCGCGTAGCCATAACGGGTGATTGTCAATCTCAATCTGTATTAAATGAAACAAATCATTGATATAAACGTCTTATTCATAATTTGAATAACAATAATATATAACTATCATTTACTTACATATTGTCTTATCCATGTGGAGAAATCTCTTTCTTTAAGCTCTTGGAGTTGAGTTTCATCAATATTCATATATGTATTCTTCAATACATCATCAAACATCCTGAAAAATGTCAGAAACATTACGTTAATATTACAAAGAGATATGCATACACAATTGAATCTATATATTTATAGGTATATGTACGCTGGAACTCCCTTCCATAATTCTTTCAATTCTTCAATCAATGGTTGAAGAAATATATCCAAACTTCTTTTCGGATGATTAGGCCCGGGAATCAATATAGTTAAGAACAAAAACTCACGCTTCATGCACATATCTGGTGGTAAATTATACGGTGTCATAATAACTGGCCACAACGAATAATTTCTCCCAGACATCCCGAATGGATTAAAACCATCAGTGCAAAGGCCTAAATAAACGTTTCGACTCTCAGCTGCAAAATCAGGATATACCTTGTTAAAGTGTTTCCACGCCTCACCATCTGAGGGATGACACATTTCTCCGTCAGGACTTGAATGCTCGGCATGCCATCTCATGTCGCTTGCAGTCTTCTCCGATTGATACAATCTTTTTATCCTGTCTGTAATTGGCAAATACCACATACGACGAAACGGAACCGATTTTCCATTTCTTGTCAAATAAAATCGATCTTTTCCACAAAATCGACAATTGACCAAATCCGAAGTTTCTTTCCAGAAAATCATACAGTTGTCTTGACAAACATCAATCTTTTGATACGGCAATAAACCCAATGATCTCATCATCTTCATTGTTTCATAATATGACTCGATTGCATTATTATCTTCTACAACCATCATAAAGTGGATGCCTAGCACTTTCTAACATTTCAAAAAAAGTTTTTGATTCTTCATTCGGATCTTCTTCAATATTTTCATCTTCGTTTCTTTCGACGAATGCATTTTGCACCATTTCTACATAAGGGTTTTCTACATCTTGATAAATCTGAGATACTTCACGATTTACGAAACCCCTACTAAAATTTTCAACAACATTACTGGGTTGTGGTGCGAAATTCTCTCCATGAGAAAACCAAATAAAATAATTTGGAGTATAACCTCTTAAATAGAGATGATTCCAAACGGTTTTCTCAGTAACGAATTTTTCATTTTTGCATTTTACGCATGGACAAACCAACTTACCGTTTTCTCTATAAATCTGTTGATTTGTCGTCACCGTCATAAATTGTGTAAGACCTTCTAAGAACTCCTTCGATACACTTTGCGTTTCCGGATCAATTCTTTTATATATCCATTGCCTCGAAACGAAAATATTCGATCTCGACGACGATACCATTATAACCACAAACGATAACAAGATTTGAAGAGAGTGATATGAGATTTGTGTGTGAAAAACGGATAGAAGGGAAGAGATTAAATTTAAAGTTTTAAGACCGATTCGGGACGAATTGCGGACTGGAATGAATATTTCCCGGCGAACCGTCCCTAAGTCGTCTGTAATTAGGGACGGAATCGGGACTAATATATTTTCAGTAGGGAAATTGCGGACTGCTGACTGTGCAGTCCGCAAATTTCCGAACGGCTGACTCAGCAGTCCGCAATTTCCCTACCGCAGTGATTTCGGTCCCTAATCCGTCCCGAATTCCGGACGACTTAGGGACCGACCGACAGTCCCCAAATTTAGGGACGGATTTGGGACTGCTTTCTTAATCCGTCTGTAATTAGTCCCTAATCCGTCCCTAAATTTAGGGACGGATACTTCAGTCCGCAAATGCAGTCCCGAAATCCGAATTTTCTTGTAGTGTGTAATCTAGTGTTGATAAGTTAACAAATAACCCGAAATCTCTCCAAGAGTTGGATAGCTAAATCTCTATGATTAGCAAGAAAAAACAATCTATAATCAAACTTAGGTGATAATGTTATAAAATGATCCTCTATTTATAAGGATTAAATAATAAAGGAAACTAAATAAAATAAGAAAACTTAATTAAACCAAACATAAATGCTCGGTCGAGCGTCGTTACGTCTTAACTAATTCCATAAAAACTTAAGCACATTCGACCGAGCAACAACTATGCTTAGTCGAGTCCTCTAACGCTCGGTTGAGTCTTGTTGTACTTCGGTTAATCGGTCAAGCCTTCCGCATACTCTATTGGTCTAGAAGATTCGCTCGGATCGAGCGAACCTCTACTCGGGCTGAGCACATCGATATTCTCCTGTTTAGGGGGGTTGTTTGGGTCGAACAGAACATTGCTTTGGCCGAATACCTCTGGCTTTCCTAGTTTCTTGCTCCTCCGAACTCGTCCACTTGTAGGTAAATCACATAAGCTCTCTTTGATGTCTCTTGATGCCGTTGTGGTGCTTTAGCAAGTTCTTCCACCACCAATCAAGCGAATGCATTCTGTATCCACTTAGATTTAGCTATTGCGACCGATCGTTGTATTATCGGCGTCTCGAGCGAAGTCCCATTCTCATCATATTTTCTCTCAAAAAACCATTATGAAATCCTCAACAACCTTTAACCAGTTCGTACGATGCAGATTCTATAAAACAAGACGATGAAACATCTTTTAAAAATTAACTAAGAAATGAATATGGATGTTTAAGCTCTCTCCCATATGTTTTTACAAAGTGTTCATGGTATTGAAGTCTTCATTATGTGTTTCTTTGCTATAATGAAAAGTATAAAACACAAATGATACTACCCACCAATAGGCAGAGTGTATATCACTCGCCATGTGATCTATAATGTGAAGTCTTTTCCTTGTCCGACCATTTATTTCATTTCAACATGGTTCACCAAACCTCTTTGTTGTAAGCGTGGCAGAAAGAGTTTTTGCAAGAATCATTTGAATGCTCATGTTATAGGCAAATCTCTGGTTTCAAACTCTCCTCTCCAACTCTTCAATCCCATACTATTTCTACTCACCCAATGGTGACCAAAGTAAAAGTAGAATTGTAAATCCTAATCCTAAGTGTGTTATGCATCATACTTCTGCAGTTCCCATGGCACCAAAATCAGTGGCATCTGCTCTAAAACATCAATGTTGGTAACCGGTCATGCTTGAGGAGTTCTCTGCTATTATACACAACAACACTCTTTAGTTCCAGCCACTTCTGACATGGATATCTTGGGTTGTACGTCGGTCTTCAAGACCAAATTCTGCTTAGACGACTCTCTTGATAAGTTGAAAGCTCGGTTGGTTGCTAAAGGATTGTATCAAAAAGAAGGTATGGGATGTGTTGAGACTTACAACCCTGTTGTCAAAACAAAAACCATGAGATGTTGTCATTAGCTTTGACTCATCATTAGGAGATTCTTCAAATAGATGTCAGCAATGCATTCTTACAATGTGAGTTGAAAAAACAAGTTCTTATACCACAACCTTCTGGTTTCATTGACAATCAATTTTTTCATCATGTTTACATACTAAATTTTTTTATGGTCTTAAACACACTTTAAGATCATGGTTCAACAAGTTCACCGAATATCTTTTTGAGTTTTGATTTTTTCTGTAGTGTAGTAGACCCTTCATTCGTCATCTTTAGATGAACATCAGATACTTTAGTTCTTGCACTCTATGTAGATAAAGTTATACTCACATGGACTTCTTCCGCCTTGATGGTTACACTTGTTGCTAATTTCATTTCATGGTTCTCCATGAAGAACCTTAGATAACTTCATTATTTATTGGGTGTGCAGGCTTAGTTCCATGCATCCGGTTTATTTCTTTCTCAGCAGCAATATGCCTATGACGTATTAGTTAGAGCATCCATATTGGAGTGTAAACCTCTTCCAACACCTCTACCTCTTAAACATAATGTTTTTGAAACAGATGCAAAACCATTTTCATATCCCACTTAGTTAAGAAGCTTGATTGAGGTTGCAATACTTGACTTACACATGTCTAAATCTGAGTTATTTTGTAAGCCACATTTTCAAAAGATGAATGCTCCTATTATTTCTAATTTTAAGCTTTTCAAGCATGTTATCAAAATCTGAAAGGGACAATTCATTTCGACCTACATCTTCACTCCAATAACCATCTTAATGTGCAAGCTTTTAGTGATAGTGAATGGGGAACTTGCAAAGAGACTAGACAATCTTTCACTGGTTACTGCACCTTTCTTGGTAGTGATCTTATTTCATGATCAGTAAAACATCAACCTACAATTTTTACGTCGTTGAATGAGAGTAAATATAAGGCTATGGCAAGCCTTGCTACAAAGTTGACATGGGTTTCTTTTGTGTTACAGGACTTGGGTGTTTATCAAGATTTACATAGAGATAATAAGCATGCGGTCTATCTCTTGGTGAATCCTATGTTTCACAAGCGTTTAAAGTATATTGAATTGGATAAACACTTTATTAGGGAGAAAGTGGTATTAAGGTCCATCATAACTAAACATGTTTCGTTCGAGTTTCAAGTTGTCGATATTTTCACTAAGTCTCTTTCCAAGAATCAGATCGTGTCTTTGATGATCAAACTTGATCTTGGTGCGCTATTGACATAAATTTGAGGGAGGATATTATACTATATCAACAATCTTCACTGAAGAAAGAGATCTGTCATCGTCCTTTGTCATCTTCCATCACCTAAAACAGAGCAACTTGGTCTGTTTCGTTCAGCCGTGGATAACTCGAAGATTGACGTCAGATGGTATCACTCACAGAATGAAGCTTAACCAAGCATTAGACAAGTCAACATGAAAAGAAAAACAGAACCTTAATATTGGTCCTAAGGAGAGAAGATTAACTTCCAGCTTGCATAGAGAAGATTCCAACATAGAGCAAATATGTTTTCTTTCAAAGAACCATTATGAAATCCTCATCAACCTGTAATCCATTCGTATAAAAATATTATTTTATACAAAGGATAGTTCTACCTTAACTATCGAAAATGA
This sequence comes from Gynandropsis gynandra, assembly GCA_036759665.1. Lineage (NCBI taxonomy): Eukaryota > Viridiplantae > Streptophyta > Magnoliopsida > Brassicales > Cleomaceae > Gynandropsis > Gynandropsis gynandra. Next base: position 63,983,233 of record CM071860.1, on the reverse strand, counting down.
CTCTCTCGATGCCTAAATCCACTACCTAGAGAATCAACGTCACTCATCTCTCGATGCAACGCGGAACGTCTAGATGCATGAAGAACTATACGGAACTCTAACCTCTACTGTCGGAAACAATAGGAACTCGACCATCTATTAACGGAAGTGACTCTCTCGATGTCTAAATCCACTATCTAGAATATACACGTACTCACCTCTCGATGCAATAAACCTATATCTTAAACGCATGAAGAACAATATAAGCTCTACCATTCCTAAATAGATTAATCGATTGCCAGATTCTAGTTAATCTAATTCATTCAAAGGTTAATTCCCGAGACTCAAGTCTGACTCTCTCAATGCTAGACGAATCTCTAATCTAATTCAAACGTGTCTAATCTCACTCGAATGGATCTAGTCCCATTCAAACATGAAATCAACAAAGTATGAACGCATTACATACACTATAACTAATCGAACGATATGATTGAACAAAACTGAAATCAAGCATTAAGAATCACCAATCCATTACAATGGCATCCCTAACCCATGACAAACACAACTACTCAGAATTCATAGGGAAATAAAAACAAACAAGGTAAATGTTCATCTTCCCTATCATCTCGAGCGTGGCCTCGGACGAATGATTCCAGTTCCCCGAAATCTCTTTCTTAAACCGTCTATCTCCTCTACTATTCTTCTCTGGTCTCTGGTAGGGTCTTCTTCTTCTTTGATCTGTTCTAGTGTCTATTTAACCTCACGCTAGTTCAAATTGATGTTCGTGTGATTCGTGTGGTAGTTGCCATGCATGCCCGACCGTGCACACCATTAAGCTCGACCCTGCAACAGCTTCTCTTGAGGTGCCCGACCGAGCATGGAGCAAGCCCGAGCCGTGCATAAGCTACGGGGGTGATTCTACCTCTAGAGCCCAAACGTGCAAGTACACAAGCTCGGTCGTGCACATGTTGCCCCTTTAGCCCGGTCGTGCACCTGTTGCCCGATCGTGCTGCTTTGTTGATGCCTCCCCGATCGTGCATTGAATGAAGCTCGGCTGTGCACATGTTGAAGCTCTTCAGCCCGGTCGTGTTGCAAAGGATGCACGGTCGTGCACAAGTCTTCCTGTTCAGCTCGGTCGTGCAAATGGTAATGTCCGACCGTGCAACATTTAGGTTCTAAGCCCGACCATTCTTGGATTGTAGCCCGGTCGTGCATTGGATGTATCAGCTTGATCGTGCAATATTTAGCTTGGCCGTGCAGCAAAATGTTCATAGGCCGTGCTCTCTTTACATCTTGATCACTTGGTCACAATTTCGGGTAGATTTTCCGCACTTACGTGTGTTTCTTTTGGATATCTTCGTTTCCTACACAACACACGAAATAATAGAAGTACTCAAATACACTTAATAACTTGGAAAAGTCCAAGAATCGGAATAAAAAATAAACCTAGGAATGATGAGAATACTATGACGTATTACGTGTTATCAAACTCCCCCAGTCTTACCCTTTGATCATCCTCGAGCAAAACCTAGAGTCGAGTACAAGAAGAGTTAAACAACAATGGATACTAGCACAAGTACTTCGAAGGATTAGTCATCATGCAAAACAACGCGTCACATGAACATAAACCTAAGCGTACCTAGTTCAGACTTTTGTCGACCGAAAATCACGAGCCATGCAATCCTACACATAACCTAAGTCTATTTCATACCCCTAGACAACATCCAAGCAATCTTCATACCAATTCCCCTATGCTTACGCGAGATATCATTACAATCATTTCCTTGTTCTTTTCTATTCTTCTTTTTTTCGCTTTCCACATTTTTTTCTTTGAAAATCCGCGCTTTGTTTCTAGGACGTCAAAGGCGAAGAGGGAAAGCTTTCTACTTAGACCCAGGCTGCCGAAGGACACTTATAAGATCTTGTAACCTTAGCAGAGTGAAGAGGTGCGTAATTGAAGAACTTTTTTTTAAACGAAAGATCACACATCAACTCTAACCCTTAGAAAGTAGAATAGCGCCTGAACTCACCACTTAGACCCGAACCATCAATCTCGATGTACTCATGTCAATGTAAATATGAAAAAGTTAGAAACTTATCAATATCGATTGTGGAGTATAAGCGCGTGGAATCTAATAATCCATAGAGAATGAACGGTAAAATATATCTAACAAAGTAAGGAATGAACTATATACACAGAGATATGTATACTTGGGACTGAAACCTAGGAGGTGAAATGCAACTATGGATCATGGTTTCAAGCACAACTACTAGACTAATCGATATCCAAAAGACTTGTTAGCTAACCTAGAGTATTGTTCACGATTGGTCAAGGTCGCACAATAATGATTAAAGCTCGAACATTTATGCTAGGTATCCATCCGTTTGTTTCTAAAAAAAAACTCAACATCTGAATCCTAATCACATGCATGTTACTCGACGAGTACTCCCCCAAACTTGAAAGGAACACCGTCTTGGTGTTTAAGACCTAAGAGAAAATCTCGCACACAAAAACACGAGAAGCGAAAGGTTAGAACGTGTGCACCTTGTGTGTCTTGCTATTCCCGATTTGGTGATGCGGCTGGTCGTTGTACGCGTCTCCTCCTTAAGGGATGATATCGACGTTGGAAAACCTGTGAAAAAGAATCACACAATCTAAAATAAGGAATACAACGTAATACCTCACCGAATATATGAATGCAAAAAAGAATAAGAATAGGTCTGTAAACTGAAAAGAAAATACAAAAGTCGGGTTACCTCCCGATAAGCGCTTGTTTAAGGTTACAAGCTTGACCAAATGCTCTCTTCATCATCATCAAGGTGGACGTCCTCGTCTTTGTGTGCGACGTCTCCTGCATCGTGTCCTTCTCTTGGGTATGGCACTCGGATTGGGCATCCACCTTGCGAGATCAGCTAGCTCTCCCATGCTCTTCTCCTGGCCGGTCATGTTGTAGTTCAAGATCAGCGTTCGGTTGGGCATAACATTCTGAGTGGTCGGGCTGTAGGTTCTATTTTTGGCCGAGAATGTTGAACGGATCGGGCTCAGCCTATGCCCGGTTGTGCTTGAGTTCATGGAGGGTGCCCGGTCGGGTGGACATGTCCGAGCAGTTTGGCATCTATTGCTGCAATTTCTGGCCGAGAAGCATGCCCGAGTCGGGCTTATGGTATGCCCGACCGTGCTGGGTTCTTGAGGGGGCGCCCGGTCGTGCACCTTGCTATGATCGATCGTGCTTTTGCTGCTGCAATTAGGTGCCAATAGTGTTGCATGGGTCGGGCTGTTGTGTTGCCCGATCGTGCTGCTCTCAAATGGAGGTGCCCAGCCGTGCACATGGGGTAGCTCGATCGTGCCCTTCATGAAGTCAGTTAGCCGTTCATGTACTCCCTTCCTTGCATTTCTTCCAAAGCTCTCGAAGCTTGTCTGTGCCCGTGGTCATCGTCTTGGTCCGTATCGCTAGTCGGGGGAGTTTCTTCCAGTGGTTCACTCATGAAATCAACGGAGAATATGTGATCTATCATAGGTACTTTCTTAAGATGCTTATTTAACCCAAACTCCACCGTTGCTTCCCCTATCTTCATCGTCAATTTCCCCTCTCTCACATCGATGACGGTGCCAACGGTATTGAGGAATGGTCTCCCCAAGATAATGGGTATCCTTTCATCTTCTTTCACGTCAAAACCACAAAATCAATGGGGATGTAATAGTCGCCTACTTAAGTGGTACATCCTCCAAAATACCGATTGGGAATTTCGGTGATCGATCAACCATTTGTAACACTATCTTTGTGGATTTAATCACTCTCAAGTCAAAATTCTCGCACAACGACACCGGCATGCTGTTGAAACTAGCCCCTAAGTTACATAGAGCATTATGGATGGTCACGCTTCTGAGCTTGCAGGGAATGACGAAGGTACCTGGGTCGGGTAATTTCTATGGCATCCCATGATGGATAACAGCGTATGTCGCATCGGTGACCATCACAGTCTCTTCTTCCACTCTACGCTTCTTGGTGAGGATTTCTTTGAGGAACTTAGTGTAGGAAGGAATTTACACGATTGCCTCGTGGAAGGGCATAGAGATGTCCAACGTTTTCAACCTCACCGCAAACTTATCAAATTGTGAATCATCAGCTCGTCTTTGGCGATCGAGAAATGGGCGTGGAGGAGGTCTTGGTGGTGGTGCCACATAAACTGGTTCTTCTTCCTCTCCATCATGTGCATCCTTGTGATGCTCTTGGTCGCTAGGCTTCATCGTTGAAGACTTTGATAATTCTTATCTCTCGAAATTTTGGAGTGTGACGTCCGCAAGATCTGTCCCGCTTCTCAACATGACGGCATTGCAATGCTCACGGGGATTCAGCTCAGATTTTGCCGGTAGAATTCCTTGTTGATTAGAAGCGCTCTCTGCAAGCTGTGAAACTTGGGTATCTAGGATCTTCAAATGTGTCTGAATTCCCCAATTTTGTTTTTCGCATCTTCTTGATCCCATCTTATACTTTTCAGCTCAAAGTGTTGATCTTTCTATCCTTGTAAAAGCTGAGCAAATTAGATGTGATCTCGTTGTTCCCCTCTTGTTGCGGAAGTGGCGCTGTTACTCCTCTCGGCTGATACCTTTGTGCTCTAGGCTGAAAATTATGGTTTTGTGGCTAGCTCTAAAATTGCTTCGGCTGGTAGCTTCCTTGCAACGGGTTCAAAACATTATCGGTGTTCTTGTAGGATATATTCGGATGATTCTTCCAGCCCGGATTGTAGGTGTTGGAATATGGATTGTTTGCCACATAATTAGCCTCTGCAACATCCTAGAATCCACGAGAATCGGGAGACGCTTGATGCATGTTTACCATTTGTAACTTCAACTTGGTAAGCTCATCTCGCAGTGCAAACACCTCGTTGTTCGCTCCCTTGGCTGGTGTCCGACGATTAAATTCTCCCGACATAATGTTTCTTTCCTCGACCATCTTCTCAATCTTGGCCTCAATAGCATTGAATGGGAGGTCATGAAGTGAACCTCCACAAGCGGCATTCAACCAATCTCAAACTTCATCACGAAGATCCTCAATGAAAGTGTCAAGGAGGTATCTTTTATCCATCTCGTAGTGTGGGCATTAATGTTGATATCCTTTGAATCGCAGCCACACTTCCGGAAGACTCTCTTTACCCTCTTGCATAAACGAATTGATCTTTTTATTCCATAGCTACATCTTGTGTGGTGAGAAGAATCGCATCACAAAGCGTTCTTTAAGCTGGCTCCACGTATGAATAGAGTCTTGTGGTAGCGTGTAGAGCTACTCGAGTGCATGCTTCCTAACTGAGAACGGGAAGGCAAGCAACATAATCGCCTCATCGTCTATTCCGGGGTATGCTTTCATATTCGAACACAACATCTTGAACTAAGTAAGATGCTGGTTTGAGTCTTCCGTAGATTGTCCCCTGAATGGAGATTGACTCAACATCTGAATGAAGGCCGGTTGCAACTCAAATATGTTCCGGTCTATATCGGGCCTTCGAATGCAGGAGAGAAACTGCGTGTGTTTAGGCGCTGGGTACGCCCCATAACTTTCTGGTGCTTCCTCCTCAGCCATCTCTTCTTCACTTAATATATCTGTTTCTCGCTTAATCGTTGTTTCCTCAAGATTCTTGGAATCACTATGTCTCGCTTTTTGTTGTCTTTTCAATTCTCAGGTGGTCTTGTCAATATCGGGGTCGAAGAGAAGTTCTTTGCTTCTCGAACTACTATACATACAACAAATAATCTGCACGTAAGAAAACAACAAACAATAGCTTAGCTCGGAAGAGATGAAATCGACTCAAAATAACAGAAAAATGCAGAAAACAAAAAATAAACAAAAGACTCAGAAAGGACTGGATCTCGACTCAACAAAATCCTAATTCTAATACCGTAACTAGTCTCCGACAACTGTGCCAAAAAATTGATGGTGGAAATTAGAGGTTTTAATTTCCTAGACCACTCTACCGCAAGTATACGGTACGTGTAGTACCAGGGTCGAACTCTGGGGACTCAGTGCATCATTGGAACTAAGATATCACGAGAAGAAGATCGATCGATCAATGGATATCGAACTGGAAAATATAGAATATAAAACATGGCAAGACTAGACTCAACAAGATAGAGTACCACGGGTTTCAGAAATACCAGGACATGCAATGGATGTTTCTATAGAACATAAAATCGATTTATATGAATCAATGGGGAACTAAATCTAAGTCCATTACCTAGGGAATCAACGTCACTCATCTCTCGATGCAACACGAAACGTCTAGATGCATGAAGAACTAGTGGGGAGTTCTACCTCTACTATCGGAAATGACTCTCTCGAAGCCTAAATCCGCTATCTAGGGAATCAACGTCACTCATCTCTCGATGCAGCGCGAAATGTCTAGATGCATGAATAACTATAGGGAACTCAAACCTCTACTGTCGGAAACAATGGGAACTCGAGCATCTATTAACGGAAGCGACTCTCTCGATGTCTATACACGTACTCACCTCTCGATGCAATAAACCTATATCCTAAACACATGAAGAACAATGGGAGCTCTACCGTTCCTAAATAGATTAATCGATCACCAGAATCTAATTAATCTATTTCATTCGAAGGTTAATTCCCGAGACTCAAGTTTAACTCTCTCGATGCCTAGACGAATCTCTAGTCTCATTCAACCGTGTCATTCAAACATGGAATTAACAAAGTATGAACACATTACGCACACTACAACCTATCGAACCATATGATTGAACATAATCGAAATCAAGCATTAAGAATCAACAATCCATTACAATGACATCCCTAACCCATGGAAAACACAACTACTCAGAATTCATAGGGAAATAAACACAAACAAGGTAAATGTTCATCTTCCCTATCATCCCGAACGTGGCCTCGGACGAATGATTCCAGTTCCTTGAAATCTCCTTCTTCAACCGTCTATCTCCTCTATTGTTCTTCTCTGGTCTCTGGTATGGTCTTCTTCTTCTTTGATCCGTTCTGGTGTCTATTTCATCTCACGCTCGTTCAAATTGATGTTCGTGTGATTCGCGTGATAGTTGCCATGCATGCCCCACCGTGCACACCATTAAGTTCGACCGTGCAGCAGCTTCTCTTAAGGTGCCTGATTGAGCATGGAGTAAGCCCGAGCCATGCATAAGCTACGAAGATGATTCTGCCTCTAGAGCCCGACCGTGCAAGTGCACAAGCTCGGTTGTGCACATGTCGCCCCTTCAGCCCCGTCGTGCATAAGTCTAAGCCCGGTCGTGCACATGTAGCCCCTTCAGCCTTGTCATGCATGGAGTGTAGCCCGGTCGTGCTGCTTGGTTGATGCCTCCCCGGTCGTGAATTGAATGAAGCTTGGTCGTGCACATGTTGAAGCTCTTCAACCCGGTCGTACTGATGCACGGTCCAACGGTCGTGCACAAGTCTTCCTCTTTAGCTCGGTTGTGCAAATGGTAATGCCCGACCGTGTAGCATTTAGGTTCTAAGCCCGACCATTCTTGGATTTTAGCCCGGTCGTGCATTGGATGTATCAGTTTGGTCGTGCATATATTGATACGTTATCAAAGTTAAACAAATATTTAACCTAAATTACCCGAAAGTGCACGACACGTGTGTAGTACTTTAGGTGTCGATCCCACAGGGACTACGCAACACAACCTAAACTCAAACTACGAATCAAACTTGCAAACGAACGAAATATGGGAATTGAGAATGAAATACTAAAAACAAATAAACAAACTAGTTCTTAACAATAAGACAAATGTTCCAGGAATCCAGTTTCACCACAAGACTACCGAAACCAACAATCAACCTATCTATCATGATCTTCTATGACTAAAATTCTTCTTTCGGTCCTTCTCCTAACCCCTAACACATGCATCTACTTGGCCTTCGGAAACACAAGTCATTCAAGCTCTCAGATAAAGAATAGATAAATGGAAACGAGAAGATGCATTCAAAGACAAATCAAAGTGGTTCCGTGATAGCCAAGGGATAATCCCTTCTCCTAAAACAAAACAAACTACCCGCTCATGCGTCCGTAAACAAACATAATTGAAGTAGAAAGTCTAAGGAACATGAAAACCAAACGAAACCGAAGTTTTGGGTTGATCTCCAATGCTCCTTGCACGTTTCCTTCACAAGAATCTCCTTCTTCTCTCTACTCTATCTCCTTGTGTCAAGAACCCCAAAACTAACTCTTCTCTCTACTCTCTCTTCTCTCTACTCTCTCTCCTTGTGTCAAGAACTCCAGAACTCCTTCTTCTTTTCTTTCCTTTTCTCCTCCTTTTTCCTTCTGGTCGTTCTTTCATTTCCTTTTATTGCAACCACCGATTTTGCCTTTTCTTGAGTTTTCCATTCTTGATTAAGTTGGGCAACGTTTCAATTACTTTCTCCAGCAAAATATCACTTATTCCTCTTCTCTAAAGTCGTTTTCCTTATTGTATAAGTCTTCCACAAACCCCTATTCGTTTTAAGACAAATTAACTTATCTGGAGTTGCAGGTGACGGATGCGACCCGCACGGGCTGAGTGTGTGACCCGCTCGGGTGCAGCGCGCATGATCGCGCATGATCCCGATGGAAAACAGGGTGACCCGCTCGGGCTAGGGAGTGCCCCGGTCGGGCTGATGCATGCCCCGGTCGGGCTGGGGTGTGACCCGCTCGGGCTGATGCCCCGAGCGTGTGTAGTACTTGCCCAACTCGTGCTCTATTTGCTGGAAAAAATTGCCGACTAAACGCCCCGCGCGGGCAAGGGTGTACCCCGCGCGGGTTGTGTGTGTTCTTCGCCGATTCTCATCCCGTTTGTTCCTCGATGTTGGTATTTTGTCTCGTGCACCTCCTTTAGCTCCAAAATGAACCGAATTTGCATTTAAACCTTTAAGAACATGAAAACACGAAAACAAATAAAACAGATACAGAATCATACGTAAACATCGCATCTATATCGTAAACACCTTTAAAATCGTGCAAAAAATACGTATGAAAACGAGATGATCACATATTTAGCTCGCGCGTGCAAGAAAATGTTCATAGGCCGTGCTCTCTTTACATCTTGATCACTTGGTCACGATTTCGGGTAGATTTGCCGCACTTACGTGCGTTTCTTTCGGATGTCTTTGTTTCCTGCACAACACACAAAATAATAGAAGTACTCAAATACACTTAATAACTTGGAAAAGTCCAAGAATCGAAATAAAAAATAACCCTAGGAATGATGAGAATACTATGACGGATTACGTGTTATCACCTCTAATTTACTACTATTAATTTTATTCCACCCTAAGCTATCAATACTCATCCTATTCCCCTTCCGTTAAAAATCTGTTAACTTTTCTGTCAATTTTTTTTTAAACTACTTATTCTCTCCCGAACTATATATCTCTTAGCATATTCCTCCCCAAAAGATTATACACTCATTCTATTTCTCTAATAAATTTATTAAGTCATCTTATATCTCCTTAAACTTTGGAAATTTATTATATAATTTTCTCAAGTTTATAAAGTCATCTTATATCCCCATAAAGTTTGGAAATTAATCTTATCTCCCTTTAAAATGTGTAAATGTAAGATAAACGCAATATATTAAATTTAATTTTTTTACTATTTTCCTCTTAAATTTATAAACGCAACATATTACATTTAAAACTTATAAAACACAACATATTATATTTAAATTTTTATAAATGTAACATATTACCTTTAATAGTAACATATTTTAAAATTTGGTTAATACGTCCACATTTGATGATTGATAAAAATATTAAAATAAAAAATTTAAATTATAAAGATACTAAAATATCTTCAAAATGAATGAATACACAAAATTCTAACGATTACGAAATGATAAAAATATGAAATGATGTTCAACTACATAATAGGTTTACGATTACATAACGATCGATCGTGTAAATTCGTGTAATTCAAATATAATGTTAGAAATGATTCGCATGAATCTCCACAAAAAAAGATCCAAGTTAAGCAGAACCAAAATTCATTGTGGTCGATATGGTGGTGCATCCAGTAATGTTAGATTGTGCAACAAACACGAGAAATCCAAGTATTTTTTATTGTTTTAGATTTTGAGAAAATATATCATTTTTTTGTTTGTTATTTTTCAGCAAAACGAAGATATCACAACATCCTCAGCCTCCAGAATCTCAAATTATACCATTCTATTCTTCTTAGGACGTTTAGATAACATGTATTTTGCTACTTGTCTTAGATTATAACATCTTCTAATATGTTTGTGTTTATTTTATTTTGACATATCATTGTGTTGACAAAATCATTTTGCAGATCATTTGTGGACATCATGCCATATTCTTTTATCGTTTTGAAATCGTGAACCTATTGTGTAGTTGGACATCGTGTCATCTTTTTAATCGTGTTGTAATCGTTAGAATTTTGTCTTTTCGTTCATGTTGAAGATATTTTAGTATCTTTTATAATTTAAAGTTTTCTTATTTAAATTATTTTTTATAAATCATCAACATATATAATAATTATAATTTAGAAATACATTTCAAAGATAATCTATTACGTTTATAAATTTTTAAATGTAAGATGTTGCGTTTATAAATTTTATAAAATTTAGAGAAAAGTAATAAAATTTTTAAAATGTAATATGTTGTGTTTATATGGTATTTACATATACAGGATTTATAATGTATTTAAATATAAGTTTTAAATGGAACTTATTGCGTTTATAAATTATAGAGAAAAATAAGAAAAAATTTTAAATGTAATATGTTGTGTTTATATTGTATTTACACATTTTAGGGGGAGATAAAATTAATTTCCAAATTTTAGAGAGATATAAGATGACTTAATAAACTTGATGGAGTTATATAATAAAATTTCAAATTTTAGGAGATATAAAATAATTTAATAAATTTAGGGAGAAATATGCCGAATGCACAATCTTTGACAGAGGGAATATGTTAAAAGTTATATAGTTCGGGGAATAAACTATTTTAAAAAGACTTGACTTAATAAAAGTTAATAAATTTTTAACGGATGAAAGATTATGATGAATATTGATAGTTTAGAGGAATAAAATTATTAGTGATAATTTAGGGAACATAAGATAAATTAAAAAATTGAAGAGGAGTAAAATTAGGGATGGGCAAATAGCGAATATCCGTAAATATTCGACTATTCGTATTCGTATTCGTCGAATATTCGATTTTACTATTCGTATTCGTAAATACGGATATTCCTAAATTCGAATATCCGCAAATATTCAGATATTCGTCGGATATCCGTATCCGTAATAAAATCAATTTTTTTAAAAAATTAATAAAAAATTCTAAATAATTTACATTTTAGTCCTTAAATTAAGGTTAAAACTTTTATAATTTATATTTTAGTCCTTAAATTTTAAATGTAATAACCATTTCTTTATATATTTTATATTTGATCTGAAAATCAATTATAATAATGTTTTTTATTTATAATTTGATCTTTAAAATTAATTTTATTATATATATCTATATATTAAATAAATTATCTATTTTGTACTTACGGATACGAATACTGACGAATAATTGACTATACTATTTGTATTTGACGAATATCTAAATCCTGCTATTTGTATTTGTATTTGTTTCTACGGATATTTGCTTTTTCGGATCGAATACGGTTCGAATACGAATCAGATACGAATACTTCGGATATTTTGCCCAGCCCTAATGAAAACACAATAAAATTAAAATGCGGAAGAATAAACCTTTATTTCTTTATATTATACATTCATATTCATTTGTTTGAATTTTAGTACTTCATTTTATTTTATAATTTAGTTCCTATGCGGAAAAACTGTAACTAATATAGACATCTTAAGCTGTGAAAGTTGTATCAAATTTTCTATTAATAGTTTGTGTTTGTACTTTCCTCATCTAACGAAATTAATTAAATAATATGAATATTTTCTGAACTACACTATATATTCATGACATCTTCATTGAACTTTTCATTAATTTTTTCGTCAATGAAGTTTTCATTGTTATTTTTTCCTTTCATTGTTATATATTTTATTTCCTTGATTTTGTTTTATAAATTAAAAAGAAGTCATACGACTGCTACATCTCTCGTCAATTAACATAAATAATATATTCCAGGAATTTTCTAATTCTACTATGGGGCTCAAAATCAAATTCACGCATAGAATTATTTATCATCGCAAAATTCACCATATAATTTCTTTTGCATTATCGAATCCGACATAAACAAATATGCTCATTTTTATTATTCGGAAGAAACAACTTTACTTAGTTCATAGGTTTATTTCATATAATTTTATGCGTTATATGTATATATTATCGGGTAAGAATGCGTTAAATAACTAAAAAGTGGATGTTGGCAAAAACCCTATCCAAAGAAAAATACTAAATTAGTTGCCAAATTTTTAAAGATTCATATATAGAAACATAGCCCCCAAAGTTAGAGTGTGTCGATGGGCCCCAAACCACTTGAATTTCAACACATAGGTGCAAGAATTTTTTAGGTGGATTAAATGTTATTATTATCATCGCAATCTTATTATAAAAGGTCCAAAATTTTCAAAAAGTAATGTCTAAGATAACCTTAAAATAAACCTTTAATTTAGACCGACCGATATTAGTACATACACACACATATGAACCTATTGAAAAAAATATATACAAAGGGTAAGTTTTCGGTCTACGTAGTTAGTGGTCTGAAACCTAACAAAAGCAGAACTAATATTATTTAAAGTATTGCTTTGTTGTGTTTTTTTAAGTGATGAGATTAGTCTGTAACAAAATCACCACTTATCTTAATCATTTGAAAATGGGTTTAATTTAAACAATAATTTGATAATGAGTATTATGAATTTAGCAACATATGAGCATAAAATTTCATTAAATTATATATATAATAATTGTTGCAGAAGGAGGCCTCTCAGGCCTCCACGTCAGCAACAAATAAATTATTTATATTTATATTAAAATTTTTCATCGTTCTTTTTTCCCTATACTCCACCTCCTACATTTTGATTATGCTTCATTTACCTCCAACATAACGCTTCCTCCCCACTCTCTCCACTCAAGCACATACCCTTCTTCACGACTTTCAACCTTTCCCCTCCCCACTCCTGCAAACGCCACCATTTTTTCTACTATATCTAACTCTATGGAACCGTCTCGGCTTCTGCGACCTTTCCCGTTAACACTAACCTCCGATTGCAGCACCTCACGCCGTCGACCTTCGGGTTTCATCTCCCTCTCCCTTCTCCATGGTCCGCTCACCCGATCTGCCTCTCGGATTATCTCCCCCACTTCATGGGTCCGTTTTCTTTTGGTGTTTCCGTCGCCCCGCCGGTCTGCCGCACCGATTTCCCCATCTGCCTCTCGGATTCTCTCCCCCACTCCATGGAGCCGTTTCTGTTGCTGTTTTCGTCGCTCCTATCCTGTTCTGCCGCACCGCTCTCCGCCGCCACCGCTTCCTTTTCCGGTAACACCAGTCTTCCATTGCAGCGCCTCACCCCGTCCGCCTTAGGTATTTCTCCCCCTTTCCCTTCTCCATGATCCGCTCACCACATCTGCCTCTCGAATTATATATATATATGTGTCTCAATTTGGGTCAATTCGGAACCGTCACCGCATCTGCCTCTCGGATTATATATATATATATATATACATACGTGTCTTAATTTGGGTCAATTTGGGGTTTTCGTTTGTCAAAAGCAAACCGTCATCTTCGAACTCAAGTAAGTCTTTTTAATTTAGAATCTATTTTTCTGTAATTCTTTGTTTTTATTTCAATATGGGTTTATGACAAAGATATATAATTTCTCTCATCTAATAAATTTTTGTAAAGAAAATTGAAATTTTTTCTGTCTGTTTGATGTTTTTCCAGCAATGTAGGAGAAGCAGTGTATATGCAGTATGTGATGGGTATTGAAGGAGTGATTGTAGATTTTGTTGAAGAGATCACAGAGACCGTGAACCTCATGATACGACTTCCATCATCATCATTATAATCATCAGATGGAGAAGAGAATCCAATAGTAAAAGAAAATTTTACCACAGTAAAATCCAATTTTTCACAAAAGGAGATGGCTTTTCTTCTGAAGCTGCTCTCTGAGTTGTTGATACAACAACAATGATCATCTTTTTTCTCACTTGTGTAAATAAATTTATATAATTCTTTTTCTTTATTTTTTACATTGATTGAAAGGATGATGTAATTCAGCATGCATGCAATGCAAATGCATGATTCCTTCATCACCATTGAAACAGTAATCCTTCCCACTTGCCTTAACTATGAAGCAAAAGATGTTGTCTTTTCACATATATATATATATATGTATGTATATATACATATATATATATATATGTGAAGTAGGTATTTTTCCTTTTGGGAATCACAAATTGGATCAAATTCAAGAATCCAATTCCTCAGCCTACAAAGCTACTTTTCTCAAATTAATTTCTTAAAATCTTTATCAACTTATACAAAGTTAACTCATTTTAAAACAATATCATAATTATCAAATTTTTATAGTATAATAGGCTATCCTAAATATATTCGACTTTATTAAAAAAATATTAAATATAAACGATTTAATGTATAAAATAAGAAAATAATGTATAAATTATATGAATTGATTGTTTTCTATTATAATTACACAGTATGTATTTAAACTTAAAGATTACGAAATGATGAAGAGAAATTCGATGCATGAGCTTATGATTTAATAAGGTAAGTTTTGGGAAATTCTAATGACATTTGCGAATGGTTAATTAAGGAGCAAAGATGTTTCTTCAGCAGAAAACTTAGGGATGTAGTTACAAAGACTAGGCTAATGATAAAACAATATGTCTCACTCTTAATAAATTGATTATTTATTAATTTAAAACAAACGGAAATAGGTTATCAATAAGTCATTTCGCTTTGATATCGTTGTTAAGGAAACATAGAGGGTTATACTGGTATTTTGTATGTGACATGATTATTGCTTGATTCATGAGTCTCCATTCTTTTTTGAAGGCAAGATTGACTTTTTGAGTTTATTAGTCGCTTTAGTTGTTCTATGAATCTTCTGTTTCAAGGTTTTCATCACTGGTTTCCATATGAATGATTGGATTTTGATTCTTTGATACCTTATATTGGGTGTATGAGTGAATTAACCAAGATTGTGCTCACTTGTGTGTCTTTACAATCATCTCAGTTTCACATCTTTATATTCTTTTTGATGCAGTACCTTAATGAGAACAAAAAATTTATCATTGCAATTTTGAAAAATCAGAACCTTTGAAACATGCAGAATTTGCACGGTGAGTATCGATTTATTAGTATTTTATGTTTTACATTTTGTTGAGAATCGATGTCATCATGGTAACCTCACCTGTCTTCTGCTTGTACTTATAACTTATCATGCTAATTTTAACATATCTACATAATCTATGTTCTTATGTATCATGTATCAAGCTCTTCTTCAGAATAATTTGATGTATCTGGCTACAATGGCTGATGCACAACCTCATCCACAGACTCGAGTAGCAGCACAAGTTTTGATAATGAATCCACAGGTAGGTTTCAAGTACAGACCTTTGTTGATGAGGCATTTTAAAACTCGCATACATCATAATGTTCCTTTGTTATTAGTTACTCATCAATCCCTATCATTTTCGACATGTAATGGAATACTGGACAATACTATTATTCCTATTACTGGTGTGGCATGTGCATATAGCATATCATCTTGCAATGCAACCACCAAACTACTTCAAACAACACCCACAAGGTACAATAATGCCTCAATAAGCACCACTTGGAATATTCCCTTCCATATCCATCATCATCATCATTAAATCCTTACAAGCAACATCTAAATCCACATGCCATGGCATGGCATCTTGGGATCAGACCCATAGGAATCAATAACAAGGGACTGCAGCATGCCATGCACCACAACAAAACACGTTCTTGGGAATGATGAAAATGATATATAGTACTTTCTTAAACTCAGAATCCTAAACAATTTCAGTAATATATTTTTTTATTTCAATATAATTTCAAACACGATTATTTTACAAATTCAAATATAAATTAAACAATTGATCATGCAAAATTACATTAACCAAGAATATTGGCAAATAAACTTCGTTAATCACCTTTCTATCAAAATTTATTAAGAGTGAGGCATGTTATTTTATCATTAGACCTTGCATCGCCAAACTATTTCAATATTATCAACGACTAATTTATTATCTTTATTTTAGTAATTGTTCTAAGCTTTAATATTGCTTATTTTAATATTTTTACTTATTATACCTAATGTTTTAAATTAGTTAAACAAAAACAAATCATCATCCCGCGCATCGCGCGGGGGCTTTTCCTAGTGTTTTTATAACATATATTGTAATGATTGACCGTTCGGTATTACTATTATTATTATTATTATAATTGATCAAGGAATACAAAGAATTTAGATCATAAACAACCCCCGTTTTATATCACAATCGTGCACGTAACGTTTCGTGATTTTATTTCTTTTTATGTATAAAAGCGTGTGGATGCTCTCTCACTTTTTTTAAACTATAAATATTATGTATAAAAAGAAATTAAAAAATAAATGTTAAACGCAAATACAATGAACATAAAAGACAAAATAAAAGACTTTTTCAAAGATCTACAACAAAAAGATAAAAGATAATAAAAATGGATTTCGTGTAAATGGTGTTATTTAGCGGTGTATACGATATTTTGTTCAGATGAAGTATTGTATAAAGAAGCGGGTGATAAAGCTACATCATTTATATGCAAATAATTAATTTAATCAGGATTCTATATAGTGGACGAGTTATTTACATATGTCAAGAGTATTATAATAAAGATTGGTTTGCATTAAATATATATTGGACGCAATGTAAGTAACAAATTTCCACGAATTTATTGTTCATTTAATTGCACCGTATTTAATTACATTACTTCAGTAATTTACACAAAGCTAACTATTACTATTTATGCATTTCAATCCTTTCCAATTCTAATCGTGATTTTGTTGCATAAATAATTAATGCTAAGCCAAGATGTAATTCTACTTAAGATATGGTTTAATTTTCAATACAATTTAATAGCATATGCAAAACCCTTGCAAGTCAAGATTCTAACGAAACTGGATTAAATATTGCATGCGAATTTATTTTTCAAAACATATATTTTGATTTAGATTGGATCAAACTAAAGCATTTTGAGTCATTTAGCTTTATCCAATTTGCGTGCGTACGTAACTGATAACAAGAATAGATTTGCGTAATTAATATTTCTTTATAATAATAATAATAATAATAATAATAATAATATTACAAATAATAATAATAATGATAATGATAATAACGATAATGATGATAATAATAATGATAATGAAATGATAATGATAATGATGATAATGATAATGATAATGATAATGATAATGATAATAATAATAATAATAATAATAATAATAATAAAGGAGAGAAGTCTTCGTCTTAGTGTTAGATTAACTTGTTCTTTTGACGAGAGATTAAAGTGAAATTAGAAGAATCAAAATCCAATTATTGAAAGACGAATCTACGTTAATTAAGAGATAATGATGGTAGTTAAAGGTCAATTCTCAACATGCACGCTCAAAGACTTAATTAGCAAATAATATAGAGCAAGTCATGAGAAATGTTATTTATTTATTTATTTATTTATTTATTTATTTATTTGTAAATTTATTCTTAAGTATTATTACTAAATACGCAAAGAATATATCTACTTTTTATTAAAGTATATTAACTATTTTTGACTATTCCCAATATAGAAATATTCCTTATACATTTTTTTTCTTAAATTTTTGTTGATTACTATCGCAATAAAAGTTTATTGTATGGATAATTATTATTATTATCTCACATGGTTATTATTGTTATTTTGGGATTCTTACTCTATATTTTTTTTTCTAAATTCTTTTGTATCACAATTTATTCTAAATATTAATTTTTGTTTGAGTTGGTTCAATGGTTTAGGAAATGTGTAAAATTCGAATTTTTAATTCAACACCAAGAATGAATGCGTTATTTACGTCATTCGACGATATTATCAAATTTTTGGTTTATAAACACCAAGAATGAATACATATAAAAGTCGATAATAATTGACTATTTTTATTTTTTTACAGGATTACAATTCAAAATGGTTAAATATTTAGTATTTTAATCAAGTCTCATAAAATCGATTTTTTTTTAAAAATTATGGTGTTGTAAATTATTTTCGTGACCGTTATATTATCTATAATATATGCGACGTCTATGGAATTTAGATAAAGTTCTATAGTTTATCAAAATATGATAAATGTTGTTTTCTCACTCTATACTCATCTGTCAAACAATAATTTATTGTTTATATTTGTTGAATATCATGTAATAATATCTCTAGCGAGTTAGAACTAAAAATATAAGCGTTTTGAGACAAGTAAATATATATAGAACTATATATATATAAATCATTAATTTTCATCATGTCCTTAGGTAAATTCTAATCTAAATTACGGTAAACCTCTAAATATATTTTTGTGATTATTTTCCAAATTTCAAGATTTATATTATGGATATTGATAACTTGAATGGATCTCATAAAGAGAAAATTGATTTGTGATGTTGTTAGTGATATAATCAAAAATCGTCAATCGCGGAAAATTAAGCTGATGATCTTTCCAATCTTAATTCGGTCTTGTTGTTGATTTGTGGAGAAGTTTCTACATTTAACATAATGCATGATCATAATAAGATTTCTAAGATCATAATGGGAAAATTGAGATGTTATAAGTGAAGTATGGATGCAAGCCTAGAATCGTCGAATGATGATTAATGACATATATAAGAGTTTTTTTTTGTGAAAACTAAAGTTGATAAAGATGATATGGAAAATTGATACTCGACATGGCGTCGAGGTCAGAGAACGTGAATATTCTAGGTTCGATGATAGATTCGAGTGAACATCTTGTGTAGTGTACTCGATCGAGTGATTTCACACTCGAACTTTCGAAAGAAGGCGTGTTAGTGAGAGTTATCACATGAGGAGTATGGGATCGACGATGTTAGTATTGTGACACTTAGGTCAGGGTCCTAGGTATGTTGTGAACTTATGAGATCTTCAATGTACGTGCTAACGTGTATACTCATGCCATGAGAGAATATCAAGAGAAATGCGAGGGCTAAGTAGCAGACGCCCAATCTATCATTGGATCGATAATCATGGGAGTCCTACCTACTCATATGTTTTCGATACCGACAAGTATGTTTCAAGTGCATACTCTAGAGGGTAAAAATTTAGACTCTCAAGAAGTTTTCAATGAATGCGATAGCTGTGGTCATAAAAGAGAAGCTAATCGAGTCTCTAGTCTTAGTTGTACCACAATCAAGAGTTTGAGATAGTGTATATAATTGTATAAAGGACGAGGTTAGGATGCTTTATAAAAGTAGATAATGTGATTGCTCAGTTATCGAGAAAACACATAAACATGAATAGAATCAGATGGCTCGTGATTTAGAATATGTGTCCTCATGTTAAAGAATTGATGACATACCCTAAAGAGATAAGACATAGATTTTTTTCAGGCTACAAATGTTTGAAATACATATTCATGCAGACAGAGATGAATTTGCTTCAAAGAAGGTGGATTGAGTTTGTTGCAGACTACAAGATATACATCGCATACAATCTAAAAACATGTTGTTGTAGGTACGTTGAGCTGTAAGAGAGTTGAGATATGGTTATGCAAGAGTTTAGTGATTTGATTAGTCAGATAAGTGTTTGAAACTAAAGACGATGTGGACCGAGTCAAAGAGTGTGAGATTATAAGCAGTAAATTGTGTAGATATACCAAATAGAATTTTAAGTAATACAACTGTCAGATGATGGATTATAGAAGATTCAACATAACTAGTAGGACCCAAGGTACAAGTTCTACGAGGTCATGAAAGATGGTCTGATAATGATAAGTTGTAAAGAGTATGTGTGCCAAAGGATGTATGGACTAGAAATTAAATTATGAGCAAAGCTCACCAATCTAATCAAAGGTAAAAAAAAAATTGTATTGGAATGTTCGTAAATTTTGTCAATGACTAGAGACAAAGAAAGACATCATCGATGGATAGCGAAAGGTCCAACGCGAGTTATTTATGTATCTTATGTTGTGCGGATTGTGAAGTTCATGGGGTTCCACTAAACTTTCTGTCAGATCATGATGAAAGATTCATATAATCTTTGGAAGGATTTTCATAAAAAGGCAGGGACCAAAAATACATGAGTACCATGTATTCATCCATATATATGTGGATAATCTATGAGAATTATAAGGACAATGGATGACTTTTTACGAGCATATGCATTGGAGAGGTATGGTTATTAGGATGACCACTCGCCACTTGTCGAGTTCATGTACAATAATAGCTATTATGCTAGCATTGAGATATCGTCGTATAAAGTACTATATGAGCGACGTGTTGCACACCCTTGTATTGGATTGAGGTGGGAGAGCAATCTATATATATAGCTATGAGTGTAGAGGAAACTATAGAAAAGTCGAGAATTGTTAAGACGAAAATGAAGATGACTTAAGATTCTCAGAATAGTTATTCTGGCCTAAAAAGAAAAGATCTTGAGTGAAATACTAGAAATATGGTATCTTTATGGGTTTAAGTGAGGTGATGGATACATGGTGGGATCTAGGTAGATAAGTTTTCGCCACAATTCATTCATTTAAGGTGATTAATCAGATTAGAGTGGTCGCCTATCAGCTAGAGTTACCATCATTATTAGAGGAAATACATGACGTGTTTCATGTATCATTATTATAAAAGTATTATCAGTACGTAAAAAAACTTATAGAACGACCAACAACTTTGAAAAAAAGACTTAACTTATAAAGAGCATTCGATGGGTTACCAAGTGAAACAACTAAGATGTAAGCTGATTCCAATGATAAAGATGGTGTTTAAAAATCATGACATGGAAGAAATAACATAGGAATAGAAGAGAAAATAAGGCATGTGTATCTAGAGTTATTTATGGATGAGTAATATAGTTCTTCTATGCATTAAATACAATACATCACTGGGATAGTTAGAGACGTTGAATTTGAGGACGAATTCAATTGTAGTGGATGAGAGTTGTAAGGCCGAAGCCCATATATATATTATGGATACTTAAGAAATAAAAGAATGAGAATAATGGTTGCTGGCCAGGAGAAGAAGAAGAAAAAGAAAAGAAAAGGAGAGAAGGGAAAAAAATAGAAGAAGAAGAAGAAGAGAAATGAAAAATTGGAGGAAAATTCACCAATTTCTCGTCATGTCCTCGTCGTGGATTCTAATTGAGATTATGTCAATCTCTAATCATATTTTTGTGATTATTTTCTCAATTTGAAAATCACAAATCAATTTCAAAATTCTGGAATTGATGTTACAAGAGGGGTGGCCGACTATATAAAAATAACATAGACCATGCAATACTAAATGCAACATTAAATGCAAGTCTTCATGCAAGACAACTGATAAATGTTTAGAAAAATACAAAAATATTAAGACAAGTTTGTAAGTTGTGCCGTTGGAATGCACACTCGTCTTGAAACCCTCGGGTTAATAATTAGGTCACAGGAAAAGTGACACGCGGTCTCGTTTAAAACCCGTCGTCGGAAAACCCCGTGGGACAAAACTGACGAAGGGAAAAGAGTATACGCAGGTCACTTACCTAATTAATAACCGTTGCGTGGTGGGCTTCAGCTTGAATAATGATACGTAGGTTCGTGACTTCACGTGGACTTGAATAATCTTTTTGAACGTGGACGGCCGCGAGGATCCCGATGATGGCGTCCTTAAGCTTCATAGCCCTGGCTCGGGTCATGGGACCGGCTGGTAAGGTCAAGGCTTCTTCCTCCTTAGCCCTAGCTCGGGTCACTGAACCACCATCCTTTCGTCAGGTCGCGTCCGCCTTTCCTTTAGCTCGGGATGGCTCTTCCTTTCCGTAGGTCGCGTCTCGGGTCGCGCTGGTGGCGTCTCGGGTCGGCAAATCCGCTTGATCTGCGACAAAAGGAACCAAGTCAGTAACATTAAAGCTAGAACTCACGTTGTACTTACCTTGCAAGTCGAGTTGGTAGGCGTTGTTGCTGATCCTATTGGTCACTTTGAATGGGCCGTCGATCCGGGGCATTAACTTGGACTTCCGCTTGTTCGGGAATCGTTCTTTTCGTAGATGTACCTAAACTTGGTCACCGGGCTCGAAAGTCAATTTATGCCGTCCTTTGTTAGCTTATTTCTCGTAAAGCTTGGTCTTCTCCTCTATATTTTTCCTCACTTTTTCATGAATCTACTTGAACATTTTGGTCTTTTTCTCACCGTCCAGGTTAACTCGTTCACTTGATGGAAAAGGCATCAAATCCAGTGGTGAAGCAGGATTGAACCTGTACACAATTTCAAAAGGAGAGAATTTGGAAGCAGAATGTACAACATGGTTGTAAGGAAATTCAGCATGTGGTAAACATTCTTCCCAAGTTTTCAAATTCTTCCTAACAATGGCACGCAATAAGGTTCCTAGGGTTTGGTTTACTACTTCGGTTTGACCATCGGTTTGTGGGTGACAAGTCGTAGAAAATAACAATTTATTCCTAAATTGTACCACAAAGTCTTCCAAAAATAACTAAGAAATTTAGTATCCCTATCGGAGACTATCGTACTAGGCATGCCATACAAACGTACTACCTCTTTAAAGAAAAGTTCAGCTACATGCAATGCATCGTTAGTCTTTTGACATGGTATGAAATGCGCCATTTTCGAGAATCTATCTACCACCAAAAAAATTGCATCTTTACCGTTCTTAGTCCTAGGAAACCCAATCACGAAGTCCATAGAAATATCAGTCCAAGGGTGAGTTGGGATAGGAAGAGGAGTATACAAACCGTTGGGCTGAACCTTAGATTTAGCCTGCTTACATGCGACGCATCGCTCGCAAATTCGTTCAACGTCCCTCTTCATATGTGACCAGTAGAAATGATCCTGTAATATTTTCAAAGTCTTTGCAACTCCGAAATGGCCCATAAGTCCACCTCCATGGGCTTCTCTAACAAACTACTCTCTCATAGAACAGTTAGGCACACATAACCGATTATCATAAAATAGAAAATCATCCTGCCTATAGTAGCGTCTTGAAGCAAATTTCTCACTGTTCTTGTAAGCTTCTCCAAATTCTAAGTCAGATGCATATAATTCTTTGATTTGTTCAAAACCTAGAAGCTTAGCATCTAAAGTATTTAACAATGCGTACCTTCGGGATAGGGCATCAGCCACTACGTTGTCCTTACCTTGAATGTACTTGATGACGTATGGAAAAGTTTCGATGAACTCTACCCACCTCGCATGTCTCTTACTTAGCTTGTTTTGACCCTTCAAATATTTGAGCGATTCATGGTCGGTGTTTATCACAAACTTCTTTACCCATAGATAATGTTGCCAAGTTTGTAACGCCCTCACGAGTGCATAAAGTTCCTTATCGTAGGTTGCCTAGCTGATAGTTGCACCTCCGAGTTTCTCGCTGAAGTATGCAATCGGCTTCCGTTCCTGCATTAAGACTGCACCAATTCCTACGCCGGATGCATCACACTCAATTTCAAACGTTTTAAGAAAATCGGGTAATATAAGCAAATGAGCGTTAATTAGTTTCTCTTTCAGCGTTTGAAACGCTACCTCTTGCGCTTTTTTTCACTTGAATCCCATGTTTTTCTTAATGACTTCCGTAAGAGGGGCGACTAAGATGCTGAAGTCCTTCACAAATCGACGGTAAAACCCCGTGAGTCCATGGAAGCTTCGGACTTTCCCGACGGTCTTTGGACTAGGCCATTCCCGAATGGCTTTGACCTTCTCTTCGTCCACCTTCACGCCATCTACACTTACTACAAAACCTAGAAATACGAAGTTATCTGTGAAAAAGGTACATTTCTTTAAGTTGGCGTACAATTGTTCCTTCCTAAGTACCTTTAAAACTAATTCTAGGTGACCTAAGTGTTCCTCCAAATTCTTACTATAGATCAAGATATTTTCAAAGTAGACTACCACAAATCGTCCTATGTACTCTCTAAGTACATGGTTCATTAAACGCATAAAGGTACTAGGTGCATTCGAAAATCCAAAGGACATAACTAACCACTCATACAGACCATGCCATTTTCTATTCGTCACCTTCCTTCATCCTAATTTGATGATACCCACTTTTAAGATCAATCTTTGAAAATATCCTACTTCCATGCAATTCATCTAACATGTCAACTAGCCTAGAATAGGATGTCGATACTTCACCGTAATGTTTTTTATTGTGCGGCAATCAACACACATGCGCCAGCTGCCATCTTTCTTTGGCACGAGTAGCACGAGCACGGCGCACGGACTCATTTTTTCGCGAATATGTCCTTTGGCCATGAGCTCCTCCACTTGCCTTTGCAGCTCCTTAGTCTCCACGGGATTGGTTTGGTAGGCTGGCCGATTTGGTAACGTGGCTCCGGAAACGAAATTGAATTGATGTTCGATACCACGTATCAGTGGCAATCCAGTGGGGTTCTCTTCGAGAAAGACATCTCCGTATTCCTGCAATAACGTAGAGATCTCACTCGGCAGCACCGGTGCAAGGTTAGTTAAGCTCGAGAGAGCTTCTTTAAAACAAACAACAACACAGACTGATTCGAATTAAGAGCTTTCTTGATCTCACCTGATCTCGCGTAAAAATTTGTCGATTTAAGCTCGAGTGTGCTTTGCTTCTTTAAGTGCAATTGGTCTTGCATCACCTCCTTAGACGTTAATGGAACCAGGACAGTTTTCCTGCCATTATACTCAAAGTAATGTTTATTAGTAAAATCATCGTATTTTACCTTGCGATCCGATTGCCATGGTCTACCGAGTAGAATGTGACTCGTCTCCATTGGCAGCGCGTCGCACAAAATTTCGTCTTCGTATTTGCCTATGGCTATGGGCACGGTCACTTGGCTAGTCACCTTCATCTCGCCATTTTCATTTAGACATTGAAGCTTATAACTCGGATGTTTTTGGATTTTCAATCCAAGCTTTCAGACAATCGTAGCGCTTGCAACATTTGTACAACTTCCTCCATCGATGATATCGCTACAATCCTTTCCATGAACAAGGCAGCGGGTGTGAAATAGATTTTCTCAATGTTCTTGTTCGTCTCCCTTAGGCTGGACGTTTAAGGAACACCGTGTTACCAGCAACTCGCCCGTGGCCGGTTCCTCCTCACGTGTCTCGTCCAAAAGTTCAGCCGCTTCATCTTCGGACTCAAACTCGCCATCTACATGAAGGATCATGACTTTCTTGTTTGTGCACTCGCTGGCATAGTGTCCCCTTCCGTGACACTTGAAGCACCTTATGTCCCGAGCCTTTGATGTCGTCGCCTCGGCCTTTCCTTTGTCCCATTGCGCTGCTGGACCGAACTTCGATGCGTCTCGGCTTCCTGGGTTCGCCTTGGACGCGTCGCGGTTCGCTGGAACCTTACTGTCCCTCGTTGGATAGCTTGGCTTCTCATCCCGTTGTTGGCCATATTTTCCAGCCCCATAGCCCAAGCGTGGATTCATTCGCCGCTGGAGTTGCTGCTCGATGAGGATTGCCTTGTGGAGCATCTCTTCTACCTCCATGTAGTGTTGCATCTCGAGGTGGTCTTGAATCTCTACGTTGAGTCCTCCAAAGAACCGAGACATCAACGCCTCTCTATCCTCCGAGATATCCGCCCTCAACATGAACAGCTCCATTTCCTGAAAGTATTCCTCCATGGAACGGCTTCCTTGGGTGAGCTTCCTTAACCGCCGATGCACCTCTCGGTGGTGATGGCTTGGCACGAACCTCTTGCGCATAATTTTCTTCAAACCGCCGATGCACCTCTCGGTGGTGATGGCTTGGCACGAACCTCTTGCGCATAATTTTCTTCATTTGTAGCCATGTTGGTACTGGTTCTTAACCGTTTCGCCGCCTAGAAATCGTGAATTGATCCCACCAACTCAACGCAAAGTCGTAGAACTCCGTGGCCGCCACCCTAACCTTCTTGGCATCGGGATAGTTTTGACAACCGAAAACGAGCTCCACCTTTTTCTCCCATTCTTGGTATGCATCCGGATCGACTTTACCATGGAATGCTGTAATTTTCAGCTTGAGACCAGCGAGGTCGTTGCTCAGGTCGTCTCGTCGTTCCCTTGGCGCATGCCGCCGTCGGTGACTACTTCGGGACGAGGATGAACTGCCTCGTTCGTAGTAGTTGTTATCCTCCTCATGCTGGTTCCTTTCTTGTTGCGGGAATGCATGAACGTCTCTCGGTTGGGTTGGATGTTCGAGTCGAAATTCTCGCCGAATCTCGTCCATTTTGGTATTGATACTTTTCTCCAAATGAGCCGCGAGAGCCGCGATTAGTCTCTCATTCACCCGGCTGTTCTCGGCGCCTTTATCCCCCATGTTCCCTACGGTTCTTTGCATGTACCTACTCACGAGTTTCCTGCACACCAGCGCACGGAGCAGCCACAAGCGGAAAACAAAACCACCAAACACAAATATATGTACGAGTTACAATACCCGTAACACGTACGATTGATATAATTTTTTTGTTTTTGATTTTGTTGCGTTCAACCCTAGCTATGTTTGAGACAAACAAACCGAATTGAACAAACTTTTTTTTTGTTAGAACAAGCGCTGATACCACTTGACGCGAACTCATTGGAACGACGCTCTAGACTAAAGGTTGGATTGGATAGGCCTTGCTGCAACGGATTGCACAAGGGTTGTGGAACGAGTGGTCACACGAGAGTTGCGGAATAGCTCTCGATTCACCGGTCCGTCTTCGAAGGATGTTACGCACCAACGAAAAACGAACGATCGTTGGATATGACTCACCAACGAGTTTTGCTGGACGTTACGCACCAAGAAAGGAGATTTCACAAGGAAAATCACAAATCAAATTTCAAAATTCTGGAATTGATGTTTACAAGAGGGGTGGCCGGCCATATAACAATAACCTAGGTCATGCAATACTAAATGCAACATTAAATGCAAGTCTTCATGCAAGACAACTAATAAATGTTTAGAAAAACACAAAAACATTAAGACAAGTTTGTAAGTTGTGCCGTTGGAATGCGCATTCGTCTTGAAACCCTCGGGTTAATAATTAGATCACGGGAAAAGTGACTAGCGGCCTCGTTAACAACCCGTCGTCGGAAAGCCCTGTGGGACAAAACCGACGAAGGAAAAACGTACACGTGGGTCACTTACCTAATTAATAATCGTTGTGGGGCGGGTTTCAGCTTGAATAACGTTACGTAGGTTCGTGACTTCACGTGGACTTGAATAATCTTCTTGAACGTGGACAGCCGCGAGGATCCGATGATGGCGTCCTTAAGCTTCGTAGCCGTGGCTCGGGTCATGGGAGCGGCTGGTAGGGTCAAGGTTTCTTCCTCCTTAGCCCTAGCTCGGGTCACTGGACCATCGTCCTTTCGTCTGGTCGCGTCCGCCTTTCGTTTAGCTCGGGATGGCTCTAATTTTCGCAGGTCGCATCTTGGGTCGCGCTGATGGCGTCTCGTGTCGCGCTGGTGGCGTCTTGGGTCGCGCTGGTGGCGTCTCGGGTCGCGCAGTCCGACTCTTCTTTAGCGTTGTTGGTTGTGTCCTCCTCTGCATCATTTGTCGCGTCCTCGACGTCATCCAGGATCATATCAGGTTATAATGAGGAAAATGATCAAAGAGGTTCAACAACAGTATCAGAGTTATAGCGGACTGAAAGGACATGAGTGCATGAGGTGTCGATAAACTTTATTATATATTTCAAAGTTGTTTTTATTATGATTTTATACGTTTTCTTCTGCTATATGGTTCGAACTATTCACAATTTGAAATAAAAATATTTATTTTATTCTGTAATTATGTGTGAGAGATGACACATATAGACACCTCATGTAGATGATTATGGACACTCCTAGTCCTGAAGTTGTTTCGGGATATGGTGTTACAGATATGAGAAGGTGTTAACTTTGTAACTTTTGTATTTTGTAGTTTAGAGGTAAAATAGCCATCTTTATTAGGGTTAATATCAGATAATGGAAGAGAAATATCCTTGGGAGGGAAAATATCCACAAAATAATTAGGCATTGTTAAAAGGGAGTTCATTTTCATGGAAACTACATTAACATGTAGTTGAATTTTATTACTTGACAAGTCTGAACTTATTCCTTATAAACGGATGGGATAGCTTAGAAAAACAATAGATAATGTATGCGACTAAATTTGAATGTCTTTTAAATGTTGATATATAACAAAGCAAGCCAAAACCTCTTAATTGAAAGTAATCATGAACTTTACTTGTAAGTACCTGATAAGGACTTTTATTGTCCAAATTGGAAATTGAAAATCTCTTTACGTATATAACTATTGCAAAATAGTTAAGCCAATAATTAATATGAATATTAGATTCAAATAAATGTGTGCTAGATATATTCAAGAGATGTTGATATTTTTTTCCATTATAGAGTTTTGTTGTGGTGTATATGCACCATAAAAAAGATGAAAAATGTATTTTGAAGATAATAAATCATTCATTTTTAACTCAAGGGTATTTTCTGATTTGATAGCATTAATGGTTGTATTAAACTGGGTTTCTACTATTTAAAAAAAATCAAAACATAAACTACTATATTCAGACGAGATAACTTCAAAAATACATTTGATTTGCTATTAGGACTTCAATCCTACCATTCTCTAAAAAATCTCAACTTTAAATCTACCCTTATAATATTGACAAACTTATATCATTTTGCCATTTGTCCTTTAATCGACAGATTTCTCTCTCTTCCGAACCACTTTGATTTCTCTCTCTCCTATGGCGCAAAGATTACTCTTCTCCCACATCACATTAGATTCACTGCGAGTAGATTGAAATCGACATCAGATTTACTGCGAGTATCTTGAGATCGACATCAAATTCGCCGCGAATAGGTTGAAATCGTTTGTTGTCAACAAAGACGCTTACAATTAAGCACGTCCCACAGAAAAACCGATTACATATAGTGAGATTTTTTGTGTTTT
This sequence comes from Gynandropsis gynandra, assembly GCA_036759665.1. Classification (NCBI taxonomy): domain Eukaryota; kingdom Viridiplantae; phylum Streptophyta; class Magnoliopsida; order Brassicales; family Cleomaceae; genus Gynandropsis; species Gynandropsis gynandra. Next base: position 63,954,146 of record CM071860.1, on the reverse strand, counting down.
TCATTTTTCTTTTATGAATTGGATAACACAGTGAGTAATGAGTAATATATAGATTGATTCATCATTTTCAAAATGAGTCTTATATTGATGTAGTCAAAATGACTCACCAAGTGAAATAAAGTGAGTCAAATGATCATAGTGAGTGATAGAGTCTTCTTTGAGTTTAACGGTCGCACTAGGTCACAAAGTCATATTGAAACACATGGTTGCAATGGGTCACAAAGTCTCGTCGAGTTGCACGGTCGCACTGGATCACAGATTTATATTGAATCATATGGTCGCAGTGGGTCACAAAGTCTCATTTAGTCGTACTGGATGATAGAGTCATATTGAAACACGTAGTCGTAGTGGATCACAAAGTCTCATCGAGTCATAGTGGGTCACATAGTCATATTAACACACATGGTCGTAGTGGGTCACAGAGTCGTAGTGGGTCATAAAGTCATCGAGTTGCACTGGGTTACAGAGTCATATTAAAATACATGGTTACAGTGGGTCACAAAATCGCATTCGGTCACAAAGTCTCATCGAGTCGCACGGTCGCACTACGTCACAAAGTAGTAGTGAAATTGAAACACATGGTCGCAGTGGGTTACGTAAATTTACCCTCTTTTCATGTTTTTGTTACAGGTGTAATAGATTCGCTGGATGAAAAAATCACACTGATATATTTTTTATATGATGGTAAATGCGAAGAAAACATAAACGAAGAATCTGAATGCGTTGGTAGAGTTCAGGAACACCAGAGACTATTTTTCTATTATCCTCTGATTAGTCTAATATACCGATAACTTATTGATGAGTTATGCGCAGAGATGATGGTGGAAAAAATATAACAAAGTTGAAGTTAAGCTATTTGCCCAATATTTGTTAAAATAGGAAGCCAACATATATAATGAATGACATGTATCTTGTTTATCCTTTTTTCGATCACATAAGAGGAATTCGACCACTGCTATATGTGGAGATAGAATTCGCAAGTGTGAAATGTGAAATGAAAATTGAGAGTGAAGTTGAACCTCTAATTCCTACTTTTGGAAGCATTGTTAGATAAGGTGAGAATGGAGGTGTTATAGTTTATGATGGTTGTGTTATTGTAGGTTCAAATAACAAAAGTAGAGTTGGGAGTAATTCGACAGAAACGGTAAATATTTGGATTCGTATAATTCTGATAGTGAACATATCACTGGGTTAAGAGAAGATGGTGGTTGTTCCATGAATATTGTATTTGATGAAGTTGTTTGTGGTAGTAATGAAGTTGATACTTATGTGCCAATAGAGCATGAGAATAGTGATGGTGATGGTGAGAATAATTTGGAAACGGTAGTTTACGAGAAGGTAAACAATGAAAATTCATTCTGGGGTCTAAAGATGGATTGAAACTTAAAAGTAGGCAAGAGTTTGATATAAAAAAGGATGTACATGAATTTGAAAGTAAGAATTCATTTGAAGCTTCTTTTAGATGTAGAACAATGAGTTATGATTCGAAGCTTTGGGAAGTATAATGCAAGTTTACCGAAAGTGGTTGTAAATAGAAATTGCGTGTGACAACAATTCTGAATTCCAAAAGGTTTAGTGTGAGAACACACTATCCCATTCATAAGTGTTCACATGTATCTAAATCGAAAGAAGCTGCAAAGGGTACATCGCAATTGGTTAATGATTATTTGAATGAGGAATATGCCGGAAAATATGAAAAACCTCCAGCAAAAGAATTCATGGCTCGTGTAAAAGAAAATTATGGTGCCAATATATCGTACTTAATGACATTAAGAGGCAAATACAGTGCTTGAAAGGAGATTCGTGGTGATGAATTTGATCATTATAGAAGGCTTCCATGGTGGTTGCATATGTTTTCAGAAAGAAATCTCAGATCTATCGCAAAACTTCAGTTGGACGGTGATGGGAAAAGCTTCAAATACATTTTTACGGCTATGGGAGCGGTTATAAAAGGATGAAAATACATGCGTAAAGTGGTTGCTGTGGATCCAACATTTCTGACATGAGTATACAAGGGAGCATTGATCGTGGAAGCTGCGCAAGATGGTGAACATCACCAATATCCTTTTGCTTGGGGAATAATCAACATAGAGAAGGACGAATCATGAACGTGGTTTATGTAAAGGTTGAAAGTGGTGATACCGGATGGACGTTATATCGTTGTAATATGTGATCACCATAAAAGCTTGATAAAAGCAATCAAACAAGTGTACAAAGAAGTTTTTCATAGTTTTTGGGTGCGTCATATATTGCAAAACATAAAGAGCTACATTAATAAAGTCCAACATAAAAAGAGTTCAAATGGTGATACTGGTGAAAATGTTCTTCAAATGTGCAGCAACATACATAGTGAACGGATTTGAAGAGCTATTTACTGATTTGAAAGCCAACTACAAATATGATCATTGTAATCCTTTTTACCATTGTAACCTCTATGACCTTTGTGACGTTTGTCAGTGTTGTAACCTTTGTGCGGGTATCCTAATGTTGCAAAGTATTTGGAGAAAGAGGAATTTGATCCTGTTAAGTGGGCAAGATGCAAATTTAAGGGTGCAAGGTACAACTTATTAACCACTAGTGGGTCGGGTCAAAAAAATTCAACGTTGAAGACCTAAAAAAAGGTTTTGGTCTTAGCGCTTTAAGATATTTTTTTTGGAAAAAAAAGTGCAATGGTTCAATAGGTATAGGTTGGAAGAAGCTAGTGGTGATGATTCTCATAAGTTAATACTGTATGTTGAAAAATGTTATATGAACAATTTGGAAAGGTATTCAAGTATGAGGTTATTAATTGAATAGGCTGAATGATGAGTATGAGGTAAGAAATTATAAGGGTAGAAGATTTGTAGTGAGTCTTCAAAAAAGAACGTGTGACTACTAAATGTTTAATATGGATAAGTACCCATGCAATCACGCAATTGCGACTCCACATAAGATTGATAAAGGTCACAAGATACCTAAACTATGTTCAACATACTACCTCCGGGAGATATAGTGTTTGGCTCACCGAGAAACCGTGTATCCGGTTCCCAATTGTATTGATTGGAACATTCCTCCTCAATATTCTGAAGTTAAGATTCTACGTCCTATGTTGGTTGAGAAAAGGAAAAATGGGAGGCCTAAAGAGAATCGTTATCCTAGACCCAGTGAGGCTCGAAGAAAAACTTCATCTTCATCGAGACCAACAGGTTCAAATGCCAACATCACTGACAATGTTTGGAATGTGACAACCCAGACAACGCCAACTTAAAAAAAAGAAAGGTTTTTTAGTTTGTAATATTATATTATTTGTATTATTTTGACTAAACCTTGGTGACTTTTATCATCATTATAAATCGATACATTCTTAAAGTTCACATATATTTTTCTTCATTGACTTTTAAGAACTATTGTGACCTTTGTGACTTTGCGACCCATGCAACCCCTGCGACCCTTGTAATATATACGACATTGCGACCCTTTCGACCCATGCGACCCTTTCGACCCATGTGACCCTTGACCCATGCGACCCATGCGCCCCATACAACCCTTGAGACATATGCGACCCATGGGACTCTTGCGACCCATGGGACCCATTTGACACATGTGAACCTTGTGACTCGTTGTTTCTATGATACACTCTCATTTTTTCACCCATCTCTCTACTATTACAAGATACATCAAGTTATCTAAGTTTCACCATCTCACCCATTTGATATTGAATCACATCTTTCTCATCTCTTCGTTTATGTCTCTAACCCCAAATTCTCTGAAAAAGCTTTCTGACCTTCATCATGAATGTCACACGGTGGACGCACGACATTGTGTTTTCTCTGTGTTACTCAAGATCTTGATAATCGATGGACTCGATCTCTATGCTGTCACACAAGTCCATACAACGTGCATGGAGGACATTGTGTTATATCTACATTACTTAAAGTCTTGGTTATCGACAGATTCAGGCATCGTGTTGTATCCGTGCTACTTAATGTTAGGGTTGCAGGTGATCTAGGATATGGTATTGAGTCACACACGAGTCTCTATAATGATTTACCGGGGAAGGTATCGATGTGTCTCTACACTTTGCAAATGTGAACTTTGTCAATAATCATAAATAAATTCATATTAAAATGTTGAAAATGTCGTATTTTGCATCTATTGTTTGTAATTATGTGAAATCCATAAATTTGTTTTCATCCTTTCATCCTTTTAAATCCATAAATTCGCCGACCCAATTGACATCAAGAAGAATGAATCAAGTTTAAATAGGAACTCATCCGACTCATGGGATCGAATATGACCCTTGTGCGACCCTCAATGGGCATATATTAGGATGATGCCTATTTAAATGGGAACTTATCCGACAAATGAGACCCAATATGACCCTTATACGACCCTCAATTGGAATAAATTAGAACCATACATATTTAAACAGGAACCCATAATATGAACCTTGTACGATCCTCAATTATCATAAATTAGAATGATACATATTTAAACAGGAACATATTTGACTCATGCGACCCAATATGACCCTTGTGCGACCCTCCAAGGACTACTGTGACCTTAGTGACCATTACACCCATGCGATCCATGCATGACTCTTTAGAAATATCATTTTCATATATTTAAATTGTATATATTTAATTAAGAATCAATATAGACAATAATATCAATAATTTCAAGAAATTTTAAATGTATTGTTTTGAAATTTGCTCAAATTATCCAACGAGTTCTTAAAACACTACTATCACTTTTGAATCAAATTTATTCGTTCTACACTTCTCGTGACACATTGGTAAAAATCCTTTGTAACCATTTTTTGACGTTGTAATGTATCTGAATTAACATGACTTACGTTCCTAAATGTAACGAAAGCACAATTTAAATGTCCAACGTAATTTGTGACCCTTGTACAACCCTCAATTAACATAAGTTAGGATGATGCATATTTAAACGTTGAAAATGTCTTATTTTGCATGGATTTTATCCTTCATCCTTATAAATCTATAAATTCATCGAGTTCGTATCTAGTGTTCCTAATGATGTGAAAAAGGACTATTGTGACCTTTGTGACCATTCAATCCACGCGACCCATGTGTGACTCTTTAGAAATATCATTTTCATAAGTTTTAATTGTAGATGTTTAATTAAGAATCAATATAGACAATAATATAAAAAATTTTGAAATATAAAATGTATTGTTTTGAAATTTGTTCAAATTCATCCAATGAATTCTTAAAACACTATTATCACTTTTGAAACACATTTATTCGTTCAACACTTCTTGTAACACATTGGTAAAAATCTATTCTAACCATTTTTTGATGTTGTAAAGTATCTAAATTAACATTTTTTGATGTTGTAAAGTACCTAAATGTATTGAAAGCACAATTTTAACGTCGAATGTCCTATGCGACCCAATATGACCCTTGTGCGACCTTTGTGACTCTTGTAAGCTTGATGACCTTGTGACCATTTTCAGGGAACATGTGTGACCCGCCATTTCCACCGAACTTTTCCCAAACATTTAAAAAAACATAACAGTGTGGTCAAAGTTTTTCACAGGTTGTGCAATACAATACTTTGTATCGTTCCATCGCTTCGATGTCAAAGTCTTGTCTTTTCGAATTCCAACCTTTTCTTTTTTCAAATAACGACACACTATCTCTCTAACTCTCATCATCTTCCATCCATCTATCGCTCTAACTCTCATCATCTCCCCTCTTCGTCTCCGTCTGTAAAAAAGCTTTGAAAATTATCTATGAAAATGTCTTAAATTCCACATTTCCCATAGTTTTACCAAGTGATTCTTTCTAGCTATCTAGAGCACTACCTTGTAATTTCCTTCATTTGTCTCTCTGTCTATCTATTACATGTAAAGAATGTAGAAATATAACTATTTTTGCTTTGTTTTGCAGGACATTCCGATGAAGTTTTTCGATGAGCATATCGAATAACTAACAAGGAACAGCAACACAAAAACTCTTAAATCGGATGTGTCTTACAAAACATAGGAAGTCATGTTGGATGGCTTGGATCACGGATGGATGGAAGGATTTCTCGAACAGCCATGATTTTCAAATTAGGGATTTCGTAGTTGTTCATCACGAATGTGACATGGTTTTTCACATCACTAGTTTCAGAGAAAATTTGTGTAATTTGCAATATGCACATCATCATCAAACGCAGAAGCATGGTCATCTTCTTCTGCTCAGACATATTTTTTGGTAACCGCCATGCATTCAAATATGGTCGTAGATGCATTGGTAAGTGACCTCAAACCGATTCATCATATATCACTTTGGTTATGATTCAATTTTTAATCATTTTACTGATGTAACTTAGGTAATGGTGCAAAACCTTACAATAGAGTTTGCGAGGTTGAACGGTCCTATCAGTAGACGATGTAAGATAATGCTGGTGAACGATCAAGGAAGGGCTTGGTCATTAAATTTGAGGCCCTTGAGTCGTGGTGGCGCTTGCAGCAGGGGAGGTTGGAGAAAGTTTTGTCATGAAAATGATTAAAACGAGGGATGTTCCCTCACATTCAAACTGGATTCCAATGGAGCAACTCTTGTGCTTCAGTATGTCCCCCAATAGGGTCTACCAACAACAATATTTGATTTGAAATAATTGTTGTTTTGATATTCATTCCCTTCAACTTGAACTTGATGTTTTGTTATGATTATTGTGGATTTACTATTATTATTGTTATTATTGTGGATTTATTATCGATATGTGTTTCAGTATTCATTAATTTGTGACCCATGTGACCCATGTGACCCTTGTGACCCTAAAGACCTTTGTGACCCTTGTGACCTTTATTATAGGTATTTCATTCCCTTGTGACTAGTAACCTTTCTAACCTTTATGAAACTAGTGTCCTTTGTGACCCTTATGACCCATGCGACCCTTGCCACATACGCGACCATTTCGATATTCATTCCCAACTTCTTGTTGTTATTATTGTTGTGGATTTATTATTATTTTTTATTGTTATTATTGACATATGCGACCCGTGCTACATATGCTACACTTGCGATATATGCGACCCTTGCGACATACTATAGAATGTAAAAATGTGTTATATTGACATCATGCGTAATGGGTTTATATACAAAAGGTTTGCTTCTACAAACATGGAACATTACAAAAATATAATGAGTGATTATCTCCATCAATGAGTGAATGTTGTCATGATTGTCTCCATCAAAGAGAGATTATCTCTCAATCACAAGATTAATGTTGATGACGTGATTATCCCCATCAATAGTGATTGATGTCATGATGTCTCCATCAAAGAGAGATTATCTCTCAATCACAAGATTAATGTTGATGACGTGATTATCTCCATCAATAGTTATTTTGCCTTATACACCCCCGCAAGATGGAGCACTGGAGGAGACTCCAATCTTGTCACATAGATCTTGCACTCGGAACCGAGTGAGAGGCTTCGTAAGGGCATCAGCTAATTGGTCTTGTGAACTCACGTGAGATACCCGAAGAATGCCCGCTCAAATTTGTTGCCGGACAAAGTGATAATCAAGAGCTATGTGTTTCATACGAGAATGGAACACCAGATTAGCACAGAGATATGTGGCTCCAACATTGTCGCAATAGATGACAGGCGGTGAAGGTAAGTCGATGCCAAGCTCTTGAAGAAGAGAACATACCCATCGAACTTCTGCGGCAGTAGAAGCCACCGAGCGATATTCAACTTCTGTAGATGATCGTGCAATGGCCCGTTGTTTCTTCGATAACCAGGAGATGGGGTGGCGGCCGTAATACACTATATAAGCTCCAGTGGATGAGTAGTCGTCCTGATTCCCAGCCCAATCAGCGTCTGAAAATGCATGGAGAATGGATTCATTGGTGGCAGAAAGAAATATTCCTTTGGTCAGAGTACCCTTAAGGTATCGAGGATTCGTTTGGCTGCTATCCAATGTTCAGACCGAGGTGCATGCATGAATTGTGATAGCTTGTTTACTGCAAAGGCAATGTCTGGTCTTGTGAAGGAGAGATATTGTAGGCTGCCAATAATGGCACGATACTCAGAGGGGTTATCGAGCAAAGTCCCAGAGTTGAGTGCGAGACGGATCGTAGCGGAAAGAGGAGTTGACACAGGTTTGGCCGTATGCATGTTGGTGCGATGGAGGATGTCCGTGATGTACTTCTGTTGAGTAAGAAGAAGACCTGTGGTCGTTCGTGTTGCTTCGACACCAAGAAAATAAGACAAGTCACCAAGGTCTTTAAGAGAAAACCGTTCAGAGAGCAACATAATAACCTGTTTTATCCTTGAGTTGTTGTTGCCGGTGAGTATGAGGTCATCCACGTAAATGAGTAAGAATATGTAATCAGCCTTATCTCGGAGAATGAAAAGTGAGGCATCTGCAAGAGAATTGACGAAGCCATGTGCTAGAAGAAAGTTACAAAGCTCAGAGTACTAGGCTCTCGGAGCTTGTTTGAGGCCGTAGATTGCTTTGTGTAGTTTGCACACATGATCCGGTTTGTCTTTGTCTACAAATCCAGGCGGTTGCTTCATGTAGACTTGTTCCGAGAGGTGTCCTTGTAAGAAGTCATTATTGACGTCGAGTTGTCGTAAGGGCCAATTGGATGTGATTGCCAGGCTAAGGACAAGTCGTATTGTGGTTGGCTTGACCACCGGGCTGAATGTCTCGAAAAAGTCAATGCCAGGGCGTTGATGGAATACCAGGGCGTTGATGGAACCCTTTAGCCACAAGGCGAGCTTTATACCTGTCAATAGAACCATCAGCCTTCCGTTTAATCCGAAATATCCAACGACATCCAACAATGTTATGTGCCTCCGCAGAGGGTACTAGCTCCCAAGTACCATTACGGAGAAGAGCATCAAACTCATCACTCATTGCGTGTCGCCATCTCTCATCCTTTAGGGCTTGGGTATGAGAGGAGGGTTCACTATGAACCGTGACCGGCAGTAAGTCTAACCCTTACTCAGCCTTTCTGAAATGAACACACACGAGACTCTCTTTCTGTAAGATGCTCGGAACTTTTATTGCTTTCGTGAAACAGTACAACCTGTTTTACATTCTGTCCGTATCGGACTATATATAAGGCAGGGACAAGCCCCCACTGCCTGGGCGGTTACAGGGCCATTATTCCCGCATTTAATTCCCGTTACTCGGACGGTTACAAAATCTAGCATTCATGGCCCATTAACTCGGCCGTTATGGAATCCCAACATTAATGGTCATTTACTCGGCAGTTACGAGTCTTCCCACGTTCGCCACTCTTGCTAAAGTCCGCAACCGCTCGTCCAGCTCAGCAATCATCCATCCAGCACACCAATCGTCCATCCAGCTCACCACCCGTCCGTCCAGCTCCGCAACTGCTATCCGTCGGGTCCAGCATCAAGTATCATTCCGGGCCAACACGATGGCCATGGTCTTGGGCCGTACCGCTCCCACGGTACTCCCATCGGTCCCCTTGTCATACGACCGTGCGTACGTGTTCACTCGTTGTGACGCAAGGTACGCCCATCACAACGTTCGTCCCTCCGGACGCGGTCCACCTTAGGACCCAGGGTGTTACAGTAGGCCACTATCCTACAATCGAAAGTTGATACGACAGAAATTTGAATGATGTGTCGTCGGCACGAAGTCCTTGCGATCCGTCGAGTTATCATGAATCATCAGAGCAACGGGCAGAGCCCGCGTCGACCATTTATCTAATAAATGCATCCCTTCCAGAAGTCGGGGTTTGTTGCACGTATTAGCTCTGGAATTACTACGGTTATCCGAGTAGCAGATACCATCAAACAAACTATAACTGATTTAATGAGCCATTCGCAGTTTCACAGTCTGAATTAGTTCATACTTACACATGCATGGCTTAATCTTTGAGACAAGCATATGACTACTGGCAGGATCAACCAGGTAGCATCCATTTCTGATGCTGAAATCACATTTCTTCCATCTGTTCTACAACCGATGGAACAAGAATGATTTCAGTTGGCATACATATCCAGAAGGACATTGCCATTGTTAGGACCACTCATGGTATTAAACTATGCGACTTCTTTCAAGATGGAATACCGAAATATTTTCAAAGATTTTAAAATATTCTGTGATATTATATTTCCTTTCCGTATGATATTGTATACTATATAAGAACGTATTCCGTGATTAATAGAACCAACGAGGAATTGATTCGACTTCTTTCAAAATGTAGTCGCATATTTTATCATGGTATCAGAGCATTTTCTAGGACTTCTGTTTTTTTCTAGCGCTTTGTTTTCGAACAAAACCTCGAACCAAAACCCTAAACATAAAAAAACCATGCATCGACAGACTCCTTCGATAGATGCCATCTATGGTGTACCGAACCCGACGCCATATGGCGTATCGACCCCAACGCCCTATGGCGTATCGACCCCAACGCCCTATGGCGTACTGAACCCGACGCCTTATGGCGTACCGAACCCGACGCGTTATGGCGTACCGAACCCGAAGCCTTATGCGTACCGAACCCAACACTTTATGGCGTACCAAAGCCGATGCCTTATGGCGTATCGAAGCCAAAAACTTATGGCGTATCGAAGCCGATGCCCTATGGCGTACCGAACCCGACGCCCTATGGCGTACCGAACCCGACGCCCTATGGCTACCGAACCCGACGCCATATGGCGTACCGAACCCGACGCCCTATGGCGTATCAAACCCGACGCCCTTTGGCGTATCGAACCCGATGCCTTCCGGTGTATCGACCCATGAGCGTTTTTCTTCCAAGTTGGGCGTCCACGATTTGCATGCTCCAACTTGAGGGATGGTATTAACGGATATAATCCGTGTGATTGATACGAGAATATTCTCCGAGATCACACGGATTATTCTGATGATATTCTACGAGATATTCTGGATATTTTCTGATATCTTATTTAATACCGAAATATTTTCAAAGATTGTATACTATTCTGTGATATTATACTTTCTTTCCGTATGATATTGTATACTATATAAGAACGTATTCCGTGATTAATAGAACCAATGAGGAATTGATTCGACTTCTTTCAAGATGTAGTCGCATATTTTATCATGGTATCAGAGCCTCTTCTAGAGCTTATATTTTTTTTTCTTTTTTTCCTTTTGATCTACCACATCAAAATTGAGTTCTTTGACCGTGTTTCAGCTATATTTTTAAAACAAAGTATCTTTATATATTTTTCCTTTTTTGTTCGTCTACATGAACCAAGAATCGATCTTCCGCTTTAATTTTGACCAAAACCTCGAACTAAAACCTCGAACATAAAAAAACCATGCATCGACAGACTCCTTCGATCGACGCCATCTATGGTGTATCGAACCCGATGCCCTTTGGCGTACCGAACCCGATGCCTTATGGCGTATCAAACCCAAACCCGACGCCCTATGGCGTACCGAACCCGACGCCATATGGCGTACCGAACCCGACGCCATATGGCGTACCGAACCCGACGCCCTATGGCGTATCGAACCCAAACCCGACGCCCTATGGCGTACCGAACCCGATGCCATATGGCGTACCGAACCCAACGCCCTATGGCATATCGAACCCTACGCCTTTTGGCGTACCGAACCCGACGCCTTCCGGTGTATCGACCCATGAGCGATTTTCTTCCAAGTTGGGCATCCACAATTTGCACGCTCCAACTTGAGGGAGGGTATTAACAGATATAATCCGTGTGATTGATACGAGAATATTCTCCGAGATCACACAGATTATTCGCATGAGTCGCACGGATTATTCTGGTGATATTCTATGAGATATTCTGGATATTTTCTGATATCTTATTTAAATCTGAAATATTTTCGAAGATTGTATAATATTCTGGGATATTATATTTCCTTTTCCGTATAATATTGTACACTATATAAGAACGTTTTCAGTGATTAATAGAATGAATGGAGAATTGATTCGAACAATAGATGCAAAATAATACATTTTCAACGCATAGTTTAGCCTCGTGATTGAGAAGTTTCTCATGAAGCTCTTCAATAAGGATCGGAGTGTCACGCGCATTCATCGAATCCTTAATAGATTTGAATTCATCACCAAGACCATCAAGTATGTATTCGAGAAGGTCTTCATGATCTACGGGTTTGCCCAGAAGTGTTAGATCATCATCTTTGTTTGTGATGCCTCGCATATAGTCATCCACGGTCTGTGTTCCTTTCATTGAACGCTTTAAGATATTGATTACATAAGGTCTCAAAGGTTACAGAGGTCAGAAAGAGGTTTAAGAAGAAGAACATGAAGATGAAGAATAAAAAAAAAAGCCAGAAAGCAAGGAGGGCACTATAAAGAAGGCGATCTTGCAGTCTCCAAGGAGCAAAGTCGGGATTTGGCTTGGTGACACCATCAACAACAATGGTGGCATCGGGAACGGCAATGTCGTTGTCAATAAATCCATGAAGGCTATTGCCTTTGAAAAGGGCTCGGATCTGCACATTCCACGTGAGATAATTGAGCGGCGTGAGTTTGATAATGTTGGAGAGATTGACAGTGACAAGAACACTGTAAGGAGCTTGAGGGTTGAATGCAGTGACATTCTCCGAGGGATTTGAGGAGGAGAAGTTGTTGTGAGCCATGGTGTAACTTGGGAATTTTTTTTAAAGATGGAGGGGTTTAAAAAGAAGAGGCTCTGATACCATATAGAATGTAAAAATGTGTTATATTGACATAATGCGTAATGGATTTATATACAAAAGGTTTGCTTCTACAAACATGGAACTTTACAAAAATATAATGAGTGATTATCTCCATAATTGAGTGAATGTTGTCATGATTATCTCCATCAAAGAGAGATTATCTCTCAATCACAAGATTAATGTTGATGACGTGATTATCTCCATCAATAGTGATTGATGTCATGATTGTCTCCATCAAAGAGAGATTATCTCTCAATCACAAGATTAATGTTGATGACGTGATTATCTCCATCAATAGTGATAATATCACGTCATGAATATTAATCTTGTGATTGAGAGATAATCTCTCTTTGATGGAGAAAATCATGACATCAATCACTATTGATGGGGATAATCACGTCATCAACATTAATCTTGTGATTGAGAGATAATCTCTCTTTGATGGAGACAATCATGACAACATTCACTCATTGATGGACATAATCACTCATTATATTTTTTTAAAGTTCCATGTTTGTAGAAGCAAACCTTTTGTATATAAACCCATTACGCATTATGTCAATATAACACATTTTTACATTCTATACATACGACCCGTGCGATATATGTTATCCTTATGACCCAATGTGACCCTTGACCCTTAACCCTTGTGACCCATGTGACATATGCCACCTTTGCGACCCATGCAACCCTTATGACATATGCTACCCTTGCGACATATGTGACATATGCAACCCATGCGACATATGCTACCCTTGTGACCATGCGAGTCTTGCGAAATATACAACCCTTACGGCATATATGACCCGTGCAACATATACTACCCTTGTGACCCATACGACATATGCTATACATGTGATCCATGTGACACTTGACCCTTGCGACATATGCGACCCTTTCGACATATACGACCCATGCGGCATATGCGACCCTTTCGACATATGTTATCCTTGCGACCAATGCGACCCAACATATATGACCCATGCGAATCAAGTTAAAAAACTATGAAATAAGTTAAAAAAATATATTAATCAAGTTAAAAAAATATGAACCAAATTAAAAAAAATGAATCAAGTTATTTACAAATAATATGAATGGAAGCAACTTGGGCGTCGTAAATTTAAGGGAACTTCCCCTTATTTCTCGATAGAAGGGTTTCTAAGTATTTGAATGCTAAAACACCATAGTCATTCGAGGTTTTGTTCTGTGATAAACCTTCATAATACTCGTACTGCCATTTATCTTCTGCGGAAGTCAAGGAATGAAACCCTCCGACTTGCAACATCTTTGGCAAAGCTCTTCTTATTATCTTCATCACTAGATCGATATTTGAGTCCTTCAACCTTCTCTAGCAATCATATACCGTGATGCATCGGGTTTTCAAATCCACTTTCATGGCCACCCAATGAGAAAACATATATCGATTTTCGGGTGATGGAACATTTACAATCGAAAGCAAGCCATTGTACTCCGCCACTGGTTCCGAAGTATCTCTCAAAGGATAGCGACCCTCTAAATGATCATTAAGAACATCTGACAATTATTCCATGCCCTCATCTATCCACACCATGAGCGGCTGCATGAAAACAAGATAAAAAACGTAATAATGCTTTGAACCATATCGAAATTATAATTTACGAATGCGATTATGCAGCTCAAACAATGCCTCATCCAATTGCTGCAAAAAATTGACACACATGAATACATATCACCCAAAATGACATTTGTGACCTTTGTAATTTTCATGAGTAAGGGTAAAAAAAATTCCATCATCTTCAAGCCATATGTCATCCTTTAGTTTAATCTCCCAAAACCCTAGCCCCGAGGACAGTCTATTCCAGATTTCTACCAATGCTTTTGATGAGGTTTCATCATAAATTTATATAGACTGGTCATCCGGACACTACTAGTTTCCATGAATGACATATCTCGGGTTATCCTGTCTTGTTCCAATCCCTTGGGCTTCCACAAAAAATTTCGAATCCTTTTAGATTCGTGAACCACCTTTTCTGCAGGTTCTTGAACCACTATTTCGGTGGGTTCTTTTACACCAATAGCTTCATCAACACCTCTCCCTCGCCATCTCCCCCTTTGCTGCCCTTGTTGCTGGTCCACCTTATGGGTTTTGTTCTAATTGTTTTGGTCTATTTGTTGGTGGCTCAGTCGATGGAGGTTCAACAAATGGCTCCTGTCTTGCCTTTGAAGGTTTAACTTTCGTTTAATTATCATTGGACCATCACAATCATCCGATGAAGCTCCAGCATCTGCATAAAGTTTACTTCACTCATTTGACTCATCCTTCGTAACATTGATGACCTTTGTGACCGATGCGACCCATGCGACATATGCGACCCTAGCGAAATATGCGACCCATCCGGACCTTACGACCCATGCGACCCTTGTGACCATTGTGACCCATGCGACCTTTGTGACCCATGCAAACTTTTGACTCAAATGACCTTTGTGAATCAATATTACTTTCTTGGTAGAACTTCGACAAGAACATCTGCATCCACCTCTTTGACTAGAACTTCTGGAGTTTCCTCAACACCAATATTAGCAGCAACTTCTTCGAAAGGAACCACTGGAGTATCCTTTGCAAGAACCTTGTTAGGAGCACCACCGCAAGCTTCTACATAAAAATTAATTCATTCATTAAATCATTCTTTGTGACATTGATGACCTTCGTGACCGATGTGATCGACGTATGCGACCCATGCGATAAATGTTACATATGTGATCCTTGAGAGTTATTCGACCCATGTGACCCTTGCGACGAATTCGAACTTTGTGACTCGTGCAACCCATGTGACCTTGTAACTCAAATGACTTTATGACTCAATATTACTTACTTGGTGGAACTTCGACATGAACATCTTGAGGAATTTCCTTAACACCAATATCAGAGGCACCTCTTTGATAGGAGCAACCACTGGAAGAACCTCTTCAAAAATGTATTCAATTAGAGGAATTTCGGGCTAAAGCTGATGAAGACATCGGACTTGAAGCTAAACCAAAGGAGGATTACACGAATGAGGAACTACAGCAAGGAAATGAGTGGACCGATCTTCCCACGTCCTACTCACACGTGGATAAGCTAAGAGCTTGCGTAAAAGGGCAATGGAAGACTCTTAATCAAAAGGAGGATTCGGGCCCAACCCAAACAAACGTAAAGTCGGTCTTCTACATTAAAGTGAGCCTCAATGCTCCCACCTAAAGGCTGACGGGTTTGGGCGATACAGATAATGAAAGGAAGATAAATATCTTTTCTTATCTTTTAAAATGCCAAAAAATCCTCTCAACGCCTAGAAAATCTTCTAAGCCAATCTTATTCCACCTGATCATCTTCTTTCTCGTTCCGAAGATTTCCAATGGTCATAAAATCTTCTCAACGACTAGTAGATCAATCTGTTATCCAGTATTTACATATTTTCCTTATTGCAACATGGAGTCTCTCCTATATAAAAGACTCTATTTCATTTGTAAGAACACAGGGAAATTTTGAAGTGATGGTCGAAATCAGAGTTTTATTTATTTCCAAGACCACTCTACCGCAAGTATACGGTTCGTGTAGTACAAGGGTCGAACTCTGGGGACTAGTGCAGCGTTAGAACTAAAATTTTCATGAGAAGAATATCGATCAATGGATGAGTAGTGAACTGGAAAGTAAAGATAAGTAAGGATGATGAATCTAGACTAGGCAATAAGGAGTATCATGGGTGTCGGGAATACCGGAACATGCAATGGATGTTTCTATGGATCATGAAATTCGGTTTGTATCAATCGATGGGGAACTAATATCTAATCCTCTATCTAGGAAATCAACATCGCTCACCTCCCGATGTAGCGCGGAACTTCTAGACGCGTTAAGAACAGTAGGGAACTCTACCCCTAATGCTAGAAATGACTCTCCCAAACCCAAATCTCCTACCTAGAAAACCAACGCCACCCATATCCCTATGTAGTGCGGAACTTCTAGATGCATGACGAACGATGGGGAATTCAACCTCTAATGTCGGATGGGAACTCGACCTCTATAAACGGAAATGACTCTCCTAAGCCTAAATCCTCTATCTAGGAAATCAACGTTGCTCATATCCCTATGTAGCGCGGAACTTCTAGATGCATTAAGAACAATGGGAATTCTACCTCGATTATTACCGTTTCTAAATAGATTAATCGACACGCACAAATCTATAACCTATCGAACCATTCAATTGAACAAAACCGAAAATCAAGCATTAATAACTCGAACAATCCATTACAATGGCATCCCTAACCCATGACAACAGATCTACTCAGAATACATAGAGAAGCAAACAAAAACGAAGTAAGTGTTCGACTCCCCTATCATCCTGAGCGTTGGCTTCGGATGAATCCTTCGGATGCCCAAAGTCTTCAATCCGTGTTCTCTCCTCTTTCTTGTGTGTCTCTAGGTGTCCTCTTTTGTCTGTGCTTCGTCCCCTTGCCCTAGATGGCTTGTTTTTCCTTTAATTGCCCGTTCAAACCTTCAAAAGAGGTAGTTCTAGATTAGGCGGCCCGCTCGGGCACAACCTCTACCCGCTCGTGCAGACTTGAGCCCGCTCGTGCACCACATTCAGCCCGGTCGGGCACTCATGCCCGCGCGTGTCAACTACCAGCCCGAGTCGGGCTAAGTCTCGGCAAATTTGTGGTTCTAATTGCAGCCCGATCGGGTGCAACTCTCAGCCCGAGCGGGCACACATGCCCGACCATGTTATCTTCAGCCCGAGTCGGGCTTGCTCTCGGCGATTTTTGGCTCTAATTGTCCAACCTCATCCCGAGCGGGCTTGCTCCATGCCCGAGCGTGTACACTATCATTTGTTGTTTCCGCTTCTTCTGCTCGATGCTCGGGTGATCCGTTTTGCTTCAGTGGCCGTGCACATGAGGTATCTTTTCATTCAAACACGTTTTCGGGGTGGAATTGCCGTTATCATTCGTGTTTTCCTTCATGTCTTCATTTCCTACACAAAACATGAAATGTAGATAAAATCCTCGAATATGCTCAATAACTCGGTAAAGTCCAAGAAATCTAATAAAAAATAAACCTAAGAAACATGTAAATACTGCGACAGATTACATGTTATCATGAAGAAAAAAATATTTTTCGTATTCCTAAACAGTGTCAAGAACACGGTGACATCAACTTATTTCGGGAACATTTGAACCCATTATCTGACTATATCAAGAGGCTTTCACACCTCTTGTGGTGTCCATCACTCCACCCGAAACACCTCAACTTCAACCAAAAACCTCCATCCTCCACTTCGCTGGACGAATTTTGAAGAGAGCCTTTGGGTCAGTCAAGAGATCCTCCACCATCATCCACGATCAATGGACAAATTCTTGAAGAGTGCCCCTAGGTCAGTTAAGAAATCAACCTTGACACACTGAATCCTATTCGAGTGATCGAGGTTAAAGGATTCTCCATACTCATCCCGAGTTTCCACCCCAAGGCGTGTATAAGAAGCCCACTTGAAGGATTAGAAGCAGATGTAATATTTTCAATTAAATGTTTGCCACATCCTCTTCTGACCCATCTCAAGAGTCATTTTCAGCCTCTGAATCCACCGGATCTACATTTGACACTAAATGTAGACGTTGAACGAATTTAAAATCATCATTTCTCATAGTGACGTACGATTCGTGTTCGGTGCTTGTATCTTTCTGGGCAACCTTTGATTATGCCGCCTTTCGTCCTTTAGTCTTTTCTGTCGCCTTTGATTTTGGATTACGCAAATCAAACCTAACTTCCTTTAGAAGGTCTCTTACAACTTTCGTGATTCTTTTTCTGATTTCTTTATTTGTTTCATTTATTTCTGCTATAGTGTCAGAGGGACTGTGGTTTCTTCTCTTTCAGTTTCAGCATCACGTTTTCCTTCTTCATTAGCTTCAACACCATCTTCTACTTCTTCTTCTTCAGCAGCCTCTACAAATCCTTCATCTTCTTCAGTTTCATATATGGGTGGAACAACTACAACCTCTATTGCTTTTTCACCCTTGCTCTTCTTCCTTTTACTCCTCTTTTCTTTCCCTTTTTGTTTCTTATCAAGACAAGCTTTTTGTGTCAGTAGTTCGAGCTTAGGGATGTCCTCCCAACAAATAACCTTTGGATTTCAATGTAGAAGTTTCAACCATATCTGAACATCTAGGTTGTTGCATCCCTCGTAATCCTCCATATCAAAAAAATAAAGTTTCCTCGTTGTGTTCACCACGAAGAATACTTCGAATATCCTACAAAATCAACAAATAACCATTATGACCCTTGTGACCTTTGTGAACCTTGTGATCATTGTAACCCTTATGTAATTGTAACCTTAGAATCTCTGATCTGCTTCATCACGTGTATATACTTGGGGTTAAAATTGGATTTAACCAACTTCTTGCATATCATTGGGCGTGATGGATCGACATCTATAACATCAACGTACCATCTGTTTTTGCCTAAACTTAGGATGGTTTCGAATGGAAGTAACTGAAACATTAAAACAAAAAGATAAGAACACAAAAATTACGAAAACATTCATGTTTCTCTAATAAGATATACAACTTACCATGAGTGTGATCATGAAATCACCACAATGCCATTTTGGTTTTGGTGATCCCGCGTTAGTGTGATTTTGGAAAGTATCCATAAACTTCTCAAATGTGTAAAATCACCATGGAAAGCCCTCACAAAATTATGTCATCAACCATGTCAATCAGATCATGGCTGATAGAATTGTCTAATGAAGGCTTGCTATCTAGAACTTGCCATAACGCCATCAAAGTTTGCAACCTCTTTCGTTCAGTGGAATTCTTCGCCTTCACAAGCTTTTCATTCACTTGTGCGACGGTCACCTTTCCGCAGAGAAAATTCTTTAGCCTAAATATATCACACCTTTTCGACTCTCATCCTCCAAGATAGGATCCGTAGTTTTATCCGGTAATTAGTGCATCCTCCACTATAAAGTACCGGATGTGAACACCGTTTACGAAAAACCATAACTCCTTATTGTCTCGTACAATCACAAAATGATTTATTAGAACATACATTTGAAACTTCATCAAGATGGAGTCACATTGGAAATGGATTATATACATAAATTGTGACTCCTTGTTGAAGTAATGCAACTCATATTAATCTAAGATTCCTCTCAACTTCGTTATTGTTTCATAAGGATAACACTTGATGGTAATCTTTGGTATTTTGTCCATGTGCTTGAATTTATAGAGAACTTTGGCTTTATCGGCACCTACAAAATGACCAATTAAGATTGCATTAGGCTTCTACCGACTCAAGTAACCCTTGCGACTCAAGCAACCCTTGCAACTCGACCCTAGCGACTCATGCGACCCAATGAGTCCCTTAAATTGAAGAGGGTCATGAGTCTCAAGTGACTCACTAGAACTCCTGACCCTTTTCGACTCAAGCAACTCAATGTGACTCAAGTAATCCTTACGGCTTAAGCGATCCTTGAGACCCAATAGGTCTCTTGAGTCGAAGAGAGTCATGAGTCTCAAGCGACTCACTAAAACTCCTGACCCTCTTCGACACAAGCGACTCACTGAGACTCACACCCATTTGAAATGAACAATCAATTTCGCTTTCAACAACCTAAGCTCTAATGTATTTCATCTGCAACGTAAAACCCTATTGAAGATTGACTCATACTTTTTTCTTCATCACTAGTCCTTGCCATTTCTTTTTTCTTTCTCACTTCAAAATTTCTTTGGTCTCAACTTCGAAAATTTCTTATTCCTTGCTTTGAAATCGATCCTTGCTCTCAACTTCGAATCACCTCTCGCTCTTTGCTCTCAACTTTAAAATATGTTTCATTTCAAAAAATTCTAAACCGTGTGTGTTTTCACGTACAAAAAATACGGACATGTTTATCTTTTCTCCATTTTTTTCTTTTTAATCCTTCGGTTTTCGAGGTTATACGTGAACCAAGGAAGTCCTAGGAGGGCATCCTTGATATTTTCCCTATTCGGACTTACAATGCTTGAAAATAAACCTAAACATTCATAGTTTAATCATCAGCTAATGTATGAAAGTCTTTAAAACCATCAACAAATTATATACTAAATGGCCTCTAAATGTCAATGTGAACCAAATCGAAAGGACATGCGAATTTGGTGTTACTAAAAAGAAATGGAAGTCATATTTATTTTTTCATAAGACAAATAGTGCAATGAGATAAAATAGAAGAATTTATGAGTTTAATGAGAGATTGATCAGACAAGATTTTAATTTTAACAAAATATGGATGCCCTAATCTTGAATGCCATACCAAAAAAAAAAAGAAAATACAAGAGGCTGAATAAAAGTGTCAAACAGGTAGAGGTTGTTGAGTCACTAACTTGCCCAATCATTGAGATCCGAATAGGTCATGTATGATATAAGAAATTAGAAGAAATTTCACATGAAACCATAATATAGTGCCGGTGAACCTACATTGATTAAATTGAATTTAAAGGATGGAATATAAAACACAAAAGAAAAAGTCAAATTATTGGATAGACAAATTATACTTATACGAGTGATTGGCATAATATCACCAATTGTTAAGATAACCGAGACATTATTTACTGGATTAAATTCAATAAATAAAGAAGCATTATACAAACATGCCCACATACATCAAAATCAATAATCCATGTTTAATCAGAAAAGTTTGTCTTGGTATGAGTATAGAAGATATGAATGAAGAGAAAAGAAAAGAATTACCAAGACTAGGTAGAACATAAGATGTGGCAGAAGAAAAAGTATCCAAAGGTCTATGTCAAGAATTGAGAAGAAAAACCAGCATTGATACAGTCCGAATGAAACACCACTTGTTGCAATTTAGCATTGGTTAATAATCAAAGAGTTTATTATAAGAGAAGAAAGTCTTAGTTTTAAATAAGAGTTTCATTTTCAATTTAGCATCGAATTTAAAATTATTTGTTTAACAATTTCAAATAGAGTTTTGATTTAATTTTTTATTTTTTTTCCATAAAACTTAGAGTTTGAGTTAAAATTTTTGTAAAATATTACCAAAATACATTTTTTTATATAAAAGTCACAGTTAAAGTTAATATTTTTAAATATAAATCAATCATATATTATACAATTTAATAAGAATTCTCAATTTTGATATATTTTTTAAAATATCTTAGTCATTTGGTTTTTTTTATTCAAAATTCGAATAAAAATGCTGAAAATTCCAACATCCAAAATATTGCGACTCAAATTCCGTCTCGAGACTCTGAGTTTGAACTTTAAAACAAAATTTACCAAACAAACATTTAATCTGACTTTAAACTTAACTCCGACTCAAAGTCTCACAAAAGAACGTGCCCTAACTCTTGAATTAGAGAAAGAGTTGGAAGGTTGTCTGATGAGAACCTTGTCATACCTCCACCATGGATCATATAAAGGGCTAATCAAGAGGATGAGAGCAAAGGAACTGGGGGTTGTGCACAGTCAAATGCGTTATTGGTATGAGGTCTTATGGTCTTCATGCATGATCAAAGGGACCATAACGTTTTTCTTCTTGGTCTTCTCCCCCCTAGGTTTTCCCTTAATCTTTGCCTTGTTATTTGTTATGTAATTACTTTAGTTCTTTTATCTTTGACCAACCATGTATATAAATATGTAACAAGCCCTCCTTGTTTCATAAGAAAACAATATTCTTCTTTGAATCTCTTCTTGCTAGTATTCTCTTTGTCTCTTAATCTTTATGGTATCAGAGCTTAAGAATTTGGGTATCTTTCTTGTTTTTCTTGCTGTCTTTGATTCTCATATCCACAGATTTGTTACTATGGATGCTGGGAAGAACATCTCCGTTAC
>CM071860.1:63873660-63918334 GCA_036759665.1 Gynandropsis gynandra | reverse complement strand
CCGTTCACCCTCAACCGTTGTTACCCTACTTTCGTGGCCTAACCTCGGTTGTTCTAAACCTGATCTTCCAAGACTAGAATTCTCCTTTCGGTCCTTCTCCTAATCCCTAACACATGCATCTACGTGGCCATCGCAAACACAAGTAAATTAAAGCACTCAGATAAAGAATAGATGAACTAAAACGGGAAGATACATTCAAAATAGATCAAAAGTGGTTCCGGGATAGCCAATGGCTAATCCCTTCTCCTAGAACAAACGAACTACTCACTCATGCGTCTGTAAAGAAACATAAACATAGTAGAAAGTCTAAGGAACATAAAAACCAAACAAAACCGAAGTGGTGGTGCTCGATCTCCAATGCTTATCGCTTGTCTCCTCGCAAGAATCTCCTTATCTTCTACTGAATTAATCTCCAATGTAAGTTTGCTTCAATGACGTCTTTTGCCTCCTTTTAAGCCTCCTAAGTCGGTCTAATTGTTGCCTAAATTGCCCCACGAGTTCCCTTATGTTTTAAGTTAAGTTTACTTAAGTTTTGAGAAGTTTCGGGCCGCTACCCGCTCGGGTAGTGAGTGTACCCGCTCGGGTGCGGCTAGGGCAGTTTGTGCGCGCCCGTGATGATCCCTGAAGTTGCTCCTTAGCTCCGTGCATGTTCCTTTAGCTCCAAAATGATCCAACTACGCGTAAAAACCTGTAAGAACATGAAAAGCACGAAAACAAGTAAAACGGATATGGAATCATACGTAAAGCAACACATATATATCAAAAACGTCTCTTAAATCATGCATGAAATACGTACGAAAACGAGATGATCAAACATCCATAAGATGGTAAGGTTTGGAAAGATTCAATGAAATATTTCCCGAGTTCGCGTATAAAATGAGAAATGTTTATCTTTGCCTGTGCATGAATGGTTTTAGTCCATATGGACAATCTGGAAGTCAATATTCTCTGTGGCCGATGATTTTGTCTCCGTATAATTTGCCTCCCGATATGTGTTTGAAAAGAGAGGTAATGTTTCTGACGTTGCTGATTTCAGGACCAGAACATCCAAAGAAAAGTTTCAATGTCTTTTTGCATCCCTTAATTCATGAATTAAGACATTTGTGGAACGAAGGAATTCTTCCTTATGGCATCAGTACGAAGCAAAATTTCACATTGAAAGCAGTCTTGTTGTGGACAATTAGCGACTTTTCTCCCTATGAAATGTTATCTGGATGGAGCATGCACTGAAGATTGGCATGTCCATATTGTATGGAGGATACAAATTGATTTCGACTAATACATGGTAAGAAACCATGTTGGTTTGATTGTCATAGAAGATTTCTTTCTCGTGGAAATGATTTCCGAAAAGATAAAAAAACATTTTCGAAAGAACGTGGTACAAAAAGAAGAGGCACCGTGCATACAAACCTTGACACAAATACATTACGAAAGATTGAACACAATGGGCGATTTACAAGAATCGGTAGAATGTGGTGGAGATCGTGGATATCGTAAACCAAAAGGTCAAGGTGAATGGCATAACTGGTATAAACGTAGTATCTTTTGGGAACTACGGTATTTGAAATCATTGATATTACATCATAATTTAAATGTTATGCATATCGAAAAGAACTTTTTCGATAACATTACCAATACTATTTTGAACGTGGCGGGTAAACTAAGGATATTATACAATCAAGAAAAGATTTGAAGACAAGATGCCGACGACCTGAGTTGGAAATAAGAGATAGAAGGTCACATGTTCCAGTATCCAGATTGTCTGGTCCGGCAAAAACAACATTATGACAGTGGTTAAAAGAAGACATTAAGTTTCTAGATGGATATGCATCAAACATTGCTTGGTGTGTGGATATTGTTGGTTCGAGGCTGATGGGGTTGAAAAATCACGATTGTCACGTTTTCATGCAGTGACTCATTCCAATTGCATTTGTTGAGCTCTTACCACGAAATATTCATGATGTGCTATGCAGAATCAACATATTTTTCAGAGATATATGTTCAAGGAATTTAAAAAGGGATGACTCGTAATTAATGAAAAACAATATCTCTGAAGTATTATGTGCATTGGAAAAAGTTTTTTTGCAATTCGATGTCATGAAGCATATGCCAATACATTTACCAGATGAGACAATACTCGGTGGGCCAGTTCAATTCAGATGGATGATCACACAAACTATCTGTATCAATATAATCCGCAGTTTGGTACGATTCTTGAAATATTTACACCGATTGGACGTACAGGAGTTAAATTCGAGGAATATTGGTTAACACCGGAGGAGTATAATCAAGTCCACACATATATATTACTAAATTGTCAAGAATTATTATCGTTCGAAAGGTACAAAACAATATTATTCAATCTTTTAAATTTATATGTATATATATACACAATATTAACATATTTTCATTATACAAGATATTTGATGAAGAAGTACTTGGTAAATATCCTCATCTAAACCCAAATGAACTCACAGATATGAAAGTTTAATACTATGGCTCGTGGTTGAGAGACTACGTAAGTCTCGTGTACACATCTATTAAAATTAATTGCATTTATTATAAAGTATTCATTCGTTGTTATTCTACGTACATGTGAAATGCTCTGATGACAGACTTCCAACATGGTTAAAAGATTTGGCTAATGGTCCAGCACGAAATCTTATGCGTTGGCCAATCTTGTTTAGTCGCAGCTACACATTCCACACGTACAAACACGGAAAACATAGAAGCACATACAATTATGGCGTTTGCGTTAATAGTGAAATAGAAGGTGATAACTTCTATGACATTATCAAATCCTAAAATTGGAACATCTCGGACTCGTTGGGTTGAAGATAATGTTTTTTAAATGTCAGTGGTTCGACCCAACCATAGGACGTGGAATACTAAAAAAACCGATGAGGAGGAATTGACATCAATCTAGCAGACAATATGGTAACTATGATCCATTTATCACAATAGATCAAGCAGATCAAGTATGTTACGTGCAATATCCAACAACATTGAAACATAGAAGAAAGGAGTGGTGGGTCGTAGTAAGATCAAGCTACGAGGAGTCATAAGCTCAGATGATAAAGAAGATACGTTGCAACCCGATCATCCGCAGCCGATTCGTTTAATTGATACAGATCGCGAGGAGATTCTTGCGAGAAATGACATAGACGGAGAAATCATACGCGATTATGAAAACGTTGAATCGGAAGATGCTGAAGATGAAAACAACGATGAATTCAATGAACAATCGAAGGAAGACTCGCCAATCGATGAATCTACTGAAGAAGAAATGTAAATACAATAATGTGTATGAGATGTGTAATAATGTATATGATGTGTAATCTAAATCATGTGTAATAATGTAGATGATTTGTAATCGAACAATCGAAATGTTAATACAATCGAAGAATATATAAACGATCTTTAATATTTTTAGAACTTCATATGATCTAATACGAACGGGCATCCCTTGGAAATATTAACGGATGCCCATTGGAACACAAAATCGCCTCCGACACTTAGAAAAAATTTCTAAGTTTTCTATAATTCTAACGGGCACCCGTTTGAAAATTGTTACAAACATCCGTTACAATTATACTAAAAGGCATCCGTTGGAAATATTAACGGATGCCCGTCAGGATTTTTTAACAGGCGTCTGTTACACTTTGCAAAGGATGCCCGTTGCGAAGTTTAATGATGCCTACCCTAATCTGCAGAAATTTCTAACGGGCATCCGTTGAAAATTGTAACTGATACCCGTTGCAACGGGAAACAAGCTGTCGTTTTGCCTTCCGTTGCCTTGGGAACACACATTTCCAATGGGCATCCGTTGGAATATCTAACGGATGGCCGTTGGAAACTTTTGCATATTAACCGTTGAACAACTTCATTTTCAACACAAATCAAAACTTCAAAATCCTCTCAAACACTCCCTTTCACACACAAAATCACATTTAAAAACACTATACACGAAAATGAGGGCTAGACGAGTCATTGGTTTGGGAGGTATGTTGGCTGGTTCAGCGGGAGCTCCTCCCCCTCCTCCACTGCCACCATATCGCCCTTCTTCACCAATATCGGTACCACGATATTTGATGAAGAGGATGATATGGTGGATATTGATTCCTTAGTCGATAATTTTGATGGGCGTCCCACCCTTCAGATTATCGATCCCGATCGTCCTACCAGGAAGCTATTGAAAAAAAAATTATTATTTGCATTCATATTATTGTAATTTATAAATATTATCTAACTTTTTAATTTTAATGTGCAGGTTTGACGTGGATGATGTTCTAAAACATACAAACAACAGCATCATCCAATGGTCCTTACAGGGCCAACTCTATTATTCATGGCAAGTTACGCCAGAAGTCATACGCCACCAATGGTGGTGTTTCTTTTTCGTAAGTGTATTTCAAATTACATTTTATTTAAAATAATTATTTATATATGTTATAAACTAACTCATTATAAATTATTTTGCAGCGTGTATACAGATGGCGGAGGAAGGATACGATGCGCATCTACACAACATGGATGCGCGACATGTAGACTCAGATGCGCTTGATGATGAACAACGCCAAGCCCAACTACTACACCAAGAATCGCAAACCGACATGGGCAATGGACGAGGTCTTCAATCAACTTATTCAACATTGGGAGTCTGAAGACTTCAAAGTCAAGAGTGAGAAGGCCAAAAAATATCGTACAGCTAGAAGGTTCCCGGAGATGGTCCGCATCGCCATACTTCGGGATTAAAATCATTCCCGAATAGGAAGCAAGAATTGGTAAATTTATTATTCTTTAAATTTTAGGTTTTTTACAATATATATCTAATTAAATTTATTTTATATCACAGATGCAACTGATAGGAAGAGAACTAACTCTTCTTGAGCTCGTATTGGAAACTCACACCAAGAAGAAGCCGGTCGTCGGAGAAGAGATCGATGAACCCAAACTCGTCATCCTCAAGCGAAAAGAACCGTGAAAGGTGTGACAGAGAAGATCACACATCAATCACAGGTTTGCGGTTCAACTCCCGATGAGCTCAGACATTTACAAAATGACAAAATTTATTTAGAGGTAAAAACTTATAATTTTATCTTTCGGCTATTAATAAAATATTTTGTTAAAATCTATCTCTAATTTTGTTTGTCTTGTAGTTGGTTAGACCGTATAAGGGGCGTCTATACGGTCTCGGGGCACTTTAAAAAGATATTATGAAGACACCACGACGGTACCTCTCGCGGTCCAAGAGAGCTACACGCAACAACGGCGTATCGAGGATCTCGAAGTACAACTTCGAGAAACTCGAGCCCAAATGCAGTTACAGAAAATACAGTAGTTGGAGAGTGTCAAAGAGTTGCTATCCGGCCAGGTGAGGGAATCAACACCGCGGTACGATACGGGTATCGATTCGGATGCAACGCCTTCTAGAGATACTGGTGACTGGGGAGATGATATCGGCCCAACCGATTTAACTGAAATGTAATAAAATTAGGTTTAATGTTTTTGTAAACAATTTTATTATTTTAATTTAAAACTTTTTATTTTTGTAAATTAATTTTATTATTTTTAACAATTTTCCAACAGATGTTCGTTGCAATTTCTAATAGGCATCCGTTGGACACCACATTCCCGTCAAATGGTAATGGATGCCCGTTGTCCTTTCCCGCCAGTTTCCAACGGATGCCCGTTGAAAATTTAAAAATCTCACTATTTTTTCCCGTTTGGATGGCAAAAAACGTCCGTTAAAACTTTGTAACGGGCATCCGTTACAATATTTGAACGGTCGTCCATTGCAATTTTTGTAACGGGCATCCATTAAAAATTATTTCAACGGGAGTCTGTTAGAAAATGCCAACAACGTCTCCGTTGGTCAACCCGTTACAAATTTGAAACGGTTATTATCTGTTGCAACTCCCTTGGGAATCGCAACGGATCCCGATTTGTAACGAGTGATTCTCAATGGCCTCGGATCCGTTGTCGTCCGTTGGGAAACGCTCTTTCCAATGGAGTTCAGGCGTTTTCCAATGGATTTGTCCGTTAGAAAATGCCTATTTTTTTGTAGTAAAAAGGTTTTGCTAAACATGTGGAAAATAGTGGTCATACGAACTATATTGTTGATGATATTTTTATAGATGAAATTCAACATCCAAGAGTAGACAATATCATTGCAGCATTTACAAGACTCAAAACTAGCATGATTAGAAGATGATGGAACGATCTTACCAGTAACGAAATCAAGTTTGTTGTTGTCATTTAATGCCATCATCGTAGAGCACTTCAATATGTTGTAATTAGTTCCATCTGAAAGCTTATCATAGACAAGAACAAGACAATTTGTGCCATTCGTGTGGGGATATAAAGGAGTTTTGTAAAGATCTTGGATTGGTAAGGTTGATTCATAAGAGTTTGGGTTAAGGTTAAGGATATAAACAAGAACACTGGAAAAAAAAGGAAGATTATAGTGAAAAAATTGAAGAAAAAAATTAACAGAAGTATAAATTACACATTGATACCATATCAATATCAAAAGGTTGAATCAAAGAGAATGGTATCTCGCCAATTAAGAAAGAGAAAGTGTTGCCATAATTGGCATAATACACAACGGAAGCATATCTTGTGTTTTGGCAACAAGATAATTATACCATAATCATCTCCAAGTCATTCCTTTTTCCACAATTTCCTTTTGTGTAAATGTATATTGTATTTGCTTTTTCTATGCATTCATTAAAACATTGTAACATCAATACAAACTATCTATCAATGAATAGAAGAAATTATTCTCTTGTTCTTCACAAATTCTGCTATCATTCTCTCAAATTCTACATGGTATTAGAGCATCTCTGATCCAGAGACTCTAATTCTTCCGCAACCTTATTCTTGTATCAAATCTCGACTGCCTAGCTATGGACACTGCAAGCAAGCGCATACTAATTCTCCTCAATGGTGACAACTATACAATATGATCAAGACTCCTTGAAGCGAATCTCAAGAGCTGCTCGTTGTGGGATTATATTCAACCCTCACCCGATGAAGGACAAGTCGTCGATGCTGCTTCAAATCGAGCCAAGACGGCACAAGACGAGTCCTCAACCCTCGTCATCACCCAAAACTCTCTTGAAGTTCGCCTCCTTCGGGCTTATGGCCAAATCCACAAGCCGAAGGATCTATGGGACAACTCAAGGAGGTCTACAGACACGTCTCCAACTTCAACCGAATCTACGAGGTTCAAGAGAGGCTCCACAGAATCCAACAAGAAGGCCGCCCGATCAATGAACTCATTGCCCAACTAAAGGCCTATGGGCTGAACTTGAAGATCTACGCCCAACAACAATGGATCTGAAGGAGATCATGATTCGACACAATCAAGACAAAGTTTTTAATTTATTGTCGACTCTTGATGCATCTTATCATGATCTAATTAATCATGTTCTTCGTCAATCAGAATTTCCTTCACTTAATGAAGTGTGCATGATGATCAAGAAAGAAGAGGGATTAAACAGGCTCTTCAAGGGACATGCGGAGATCGCCCATCTAAGTAAGCAACACGATGGATTCCCCGAAAACTTCAAGTCCAATACTGACCGTAAAACTTTTTATTATTGTGATCACTGCAGGAAAAAAAGGCACTCTAAAGAAAGATGTTGGATCCTTCACCTTCACCTCAAAACCCGAGGAAGGCAGAGATCGCATCCGAGAGAATCAGTCAACTATGCATCACAACCCGAGGCCTCACAGGGATCACAATCTCAATACGTGACACTAGAGGCACTTGAACACATGCTCAGCAAGGTCCTCACCGCCTTAGACAATACCAAGACTGATCCAAAAGAGGATGGTAACATTGCTTTACTCTCTCGTCTTAAACATCACATTGTCATTGACTCGAGAGCGACATCACGCATGATAAAAGAAAAATATCTTCTTGAGCATATGCAAAAATCAATAGGAGAGGTTACTATAGCTGATGGTCAAAGTGTTTTGATAAAAGGCATAGGAAAATTACAATTTCTTGCAAAAGACTCGACCGCTCTATATGTACCTGATTTTACAACTAACCTTATTTCGGTTCAAAAATTGGCTAAAGATTGCAATTGTCTTGTGTGCTTTGATTCTAACAAATTTTGGTTACAGTATATTGAGACAAAAAGTATCATAGGAGGTGGAACACTACGGAATGGTCTTTACGTGCTTGAAGAGCTTATCACCCCTACGGACTCTTTATCTCGTGCTTTATTAGCTTTTTCATCTATTTCAAATCGAAATTTACATGGCTATATCTTTTAGAATCTAAATATGTCATCTATGATTGTTTTATTTAATTCTATCAGCATATTCTAACCCAATACGAAGCAAAAATTAAGTGCCTCCATACAGATAATGGCGATGAATTCATCAATCACAAGCTCGGATCGTTCCTTGTCCAACATGACATCGTTCACCAGACATCATGCCCTTATAAGCCCCAACAAAACGGAGTCGCAGAGTGCAAGAACTGACACCTCATGGAGGTCTCCCGTACTATCATGTTCGACCGAAATGTTCCTAAGAGATTTTGGGGGGATGCGGTCCTCACAACATGTCACCTCATTAATCGTCTACCGACTAAATGCCTTGACAACAAAACGCCATATGAGGTATTAAAAAACTCAAAACCCGACATAGACTATTTGCGTATTTTTGTGTGTTTGTTACGTGTTTGTTGCAGACAATCAACGTACCAAGCTCGATCCGAAAAGCATTAAGTGCATGTTTGTGGAATATAGTTCTTCCTCGAAAGGGTACAAATGTTATAACTCGAGAAGTCAAGTTTGATGAAGAAAGCAGTTTCTATGGAAATCAAGATTGGAAAGAGCTTGAAATTATCTCAGTACCCTATGATCTCAACTCTTCCCTACAATATTTCATAACACAACTGCAAAGTAAAGGTGTTACAGGTAAAGAAGATAGCCAAAATGATGGGAGGAATCAGGCCGTTGATGAGACAGCACAACCCGCTTGTGTTGGTGATGACAGAAATCTCGCAGAAGGAACAACCCGGGTCAGAGAGCCAGGAGACCAGCGCGGGGCAAGCAGCCCGCCCTGCTCACTACCCAGCACGAGCGTGCCGGTGTTGACAGAAACCTCGTAGAAGAAACAACATGGGCCGGGGAGCCAGGAGACCCACGCGGGGCAAGCATAGACTAGGACAGCTCGCTCGTGCTCTCTACCAAACCCGAGCATGTTGGTCTCACAGAGGGAACAACACGACCCGGGGAGAGCAGAGTCCCACGCGGGGCAAACACGGGCTCTGACACTGATCGGACCGCTGAAGGGGACAGTCACGAAGACGAAGAAATGCTCGAAGATGCCATCATTCAGGAACATCACAGTGCTGTTGTCCCTCGTCGCAGCACCCGAATTCGAAAACAGGTCTCCGAATGGCTATACAAGGGAAAATATTATACCGGTCCTTTTGTTGCTTATCCAATTCAAAATTATTGTGATATTTCCTTATTACCTACTCACCATTGTCCTTTGCTCAGTAAAATTGACCAATATCACGAACCTCAGTCGTACTCAGAGGTCGTGAATCAGCCCGAATGGATGTCTGTAATGAAGGAGGAAATTTGCGCACTGGAGAAAAACCAAACATGGGACCTAGTCGATCTCCCCCGAGATAAGAAACCTGTCGGTTGTCGATGGATATTTAAGATCAAGTACAAGAGTGATGGGTCAATCGAACGACACAAAGCCCGGATTGTGGCAAAAGGCTACACTCAAACCTACGGAGAAATCGAGCCCTTTGCTCCCGTAGCAAAACTTCATACGGTACAAATTATGTTATCCATTGCGGTTAATCTTAACTACGATCTATAGCAGATGGACGTCAAGAATGTGTTCCTCCAAGGCGATCTTGACGAAGAAATATACATGCAATGTCCCCCGGGATATACCAAGGGCGCATGACAAAAAAAGGCTATATACGGGCTCAAACAATCCCCAAGAGCTTGGTATCATAAGCTCCATGATGCCCTCACCAAACATGGTTTTACCAAAAGCGAAGCGGATCACTCCTTGTTTTCAATTCAGGGGGAATCAGGCACAATTGTTCTTTTAGTGTATGTTGATGATATCATAATTTCTGGAAGTGATCACATAGGAATTGAAAACACAAAAGGGTATTTGAAACAAACATTTGATATTAAAGACTTAGGAGAATTAAAATACTTCCTTAGAATTGAAGTTACTCATTCTACTAATGGTTTGTTCTTGTCCTAAAGAAAGTATACTCTTGATCTACTGAATGAGACGGGAAAACTAGGTGCCAAGCCGGTTAAGACACCTATTGAGGAGAAGCACAAGACTCATCGTGAGGGGAAACTTATATCCAATGTCGCCCAGTATCAACAACTCGTGGGAAAATTAATCTACCTCACAATCACCTGTCCCGACATCTGCTTTGTTGTAGGTTAAGTCAGTCAGCATATGCATGCCCCAAGAAAACAACAATGTCATCTAGTGGAGAGAATTCTTAGGTATCTCAAGGAATCACCGGGAAAAGGAGTATGTATGGAAGCAATGGTCATACAATAATCGTGGGATACTGTGATGCAGATTGGGTCGGGAATCAAACCGATCGGAAATCGATGACAAGATACTGCACCTTTGTGGGAGGAAATCTTGTCACTTGGAGAAGCAAAAAGCTGAATGTAGTTGCTCATTCAAGTGCATAAGCAGAGTACAAGAGTATGGCAAACACCACATGCAAACTCATTTGGTTGAAGGCTATTCTCCGTGATCTTGGAAGCGACTTAAAGGAACCAACCACCCTACACTGTGATAATCAAGCAACAATTCATATAGCGAAGAACTCGGTATTCCACAAAAGAACGAAGCACATAGATGCCACTTTATCCATGAGAAAATCAAGAAAGGAATCATCTCAACAGCCTACACAAGAAGCTCTGATCAACTCGCGGACTTATTCACCAAGACCCTCCATGAGAAGGTTAGCTCTAGTCTTCAAAGGAGAATGGGTTTAATGGATATTCCCAAACCTTGTAAAATTTCATGTTCAAATGATACCATCATAAGGACTACCTAGTGTTTGTACTCTTTTTCCTTCACCGATTTTTGTCCCATTGGGTTTTCTCGGTAAGGTTTTAACGAGACAACACTACTTAGTCTAGATCATTACGAACTTGAGGGGTAATGTTGTCATAATTGGCAACAAGATAATTCTACCACAATCATCTCCAAGTCATTTCTTTTTCCATAATTTCCTTTTGTGTAAATGTATATTGCATTTCCTTTTTCTATGCATTCACTAAAACGTTGTAACGTCAGTATAAACATGTACAAACTATCTATCAATGAATAGAAAAAATTATTCTCTTGTTCTTCACAAATTCTACTATCATTTTCTCAAATCCTACAGAAAGAATTATAGGTTTTTTATTATAAAAAATGTTTCATAATATGTATTAAATTCCAATCGAAATAAAAAAAGAAAATATAACAAATAAAAAATAAAAAGGTAGCAAAATATTTTTTATTTTAATATATTTCATCAAATTTAAAAAGAAAAAATAAAAACTGTAACTTAAGTTGGTTTGATCCATAAAAATGGACGTTAATAGAGGCTATATATCTTACATTTTTTTTTTACATTTAATTGTCGAGACGATACATACTTATTTAAAAAAGAACAAAAATTATGGACTCATCAAAAAGTCTTTGTATATCATAACATAACAAATACACTTTTAGTTGTGAAAATTGAAATAATTTAAAGATTAATTTTTCTAATTGATAAAGAAATATATAAATTTTTTATATGTATTTATGAATTTATTTATCATTTAATATATAAATTAAAATATTTTTTTAGAATAATATATTATATTATTTTAAATTGATCAATTTGATATATGTTCTTTTAGATCAGTTTTAAAATTTTATTTATTATTTTATAAATATAATTTTAATTAATTTATTGTTATAATATAATAGAAAAATTTATAAATAAATATGAAAAGAATAATTTATATATTTTTATTGAGTTTTCCATTAAAATAATTGAATTAAATGATTAATCTGCGTGATAAAATTTACGTTTAATGTCTAATTTATCACTTTTCGTGGAAAAATATGATTATAAATGTTTTGGTCACTATAATGTGTATATATATAATTCTTTTAAAATAAATAATCATGAGAGAGGTATAGACCATAAGAACAAGTGTTTGAATCGTCAGGAAGATGGCAATTTGTCTATATAAAAAAATGGCAATTTGTCTATATAAAAAAATTAACACCTGAACTCATAACAACTAACTTCAAAAATATTTTTGTAGAATTAAAACACTTCGAAAATATCTTTTAACTTCAAAAATATTCTCGTAGAGTTAAAACATTTTAAAATATCTTTCTCAAAAAAGAAAAAATTTTTAACTTCAAAAATACCTTTATAAATGTTATTATTCCCAAAATATCCCTACGACTCTACGATCCAACAATCCAGTTCGACCTCCGACCCTTGTCCCTCTGCGAACATTGGACCCCTACGACCCTTGTCCCTCTGCGACCCTTGGATCCTTTCGACCCTTGTCCCTCTGCGACCTTTAGACCCCTGCGACCCTTGTTCCTCTACGACCCTTGGATCCCTGCAACCTTTGTCCCTCTACGACTCTTGTTATAATAATACTAAATCCACAAAAAGAGCGATATTAACAATATAATCAAAATTATTTATTATTTACAAATTATTTACAAATAATATGAATAATTTTTAAAAAATTACAATGTACAAAGTTGAATTATCCATTCCCAAAATTATGTTACAAATAAACTTTTAAAAAAAGAACAATGGACCAAATTACATCTTCCAAAATCAACGAGTAAACATTTTTTAGACCCTTGGACCGTGCGACCCTTTTCCCCCTCAGACCCTTGTCTCCCTTCGACCCTTGTACCTCTGCAACCACTTGGACCACTGCGACCCTTATCTCCCTTTGACCCTTGTACTCTCCGACCCTTATACCTCTGCGACCCTTTGTCCCTCTGTGAGCCTTGGACCCCTGCGCCCTTGTCTCCCTCGCAGGGTCAAGGGTTGAACGGGTAAAAGGTTTGCAAGGGACAAATGGTGCGACCCTTGTACCTCTGCAACGATGGATCCCTACAACCCTTTACGCTTTATTATTTACAAATAATATTAATAATTTTTTAAAAAATTACAATGTACAAAGTTGAATTATCCATTCCCAAAATTATGTTACAAATAAACTGTTAAAAAGGAACAAATTGAATCAACGAGTAACCATTTTTTTAGACCCTTGGACCGTGCGACCCTTGTACCCTCTGCGACCCTTGGTCCCTCTACGACCCTTGTCTCCCTTTGACCCTTGGACCGTGCGACCTTTATACCCTCTACGACCCTTGGACCTCTGCAACCCTTATCTCCATTCGACACTTGTCTCCCTTCCACCCTTGTACCTCTGCGACCCTTTGTCCCCTGCGACCCTTGGACCCTCTATGATCCTTATTACAAAAATAGTAAATCCACAAAAACATCGATACTAACAATAATACATTTTATTGAATAATAGTAAAAAAAATCAACCAAATACAAACATGAATTTTGTTGTTCAAATGAGGTTCAAAGCAATAAAAATACAACGGAATTCAATCTATGAAGATTATAAGGGCAAGCAGTAGACAAGATACATCATCAAGAACGATGTCTAGTTCGACTTTGAGGGTACAACCCACGTTAAAGCCATTATCGTGACAAAACTTTATCTAACCCCTAGTGATGCTAGTGCCACCACGTTTCACGGGTCTTAGATCGGCCTCCCAAATGTCTGTGTAATTGGTTATCAGCTAAACCTTATATCGTCTACTGCAAAGACCATTCAACCTCGCAAACTCTTTCGAAAGTTTCTGCGGTAACCAAATAAATTTACAACAACGCCAAACTAATTCATATATGGCTTAATTTGATGAATCGAATAAATCGGTTTGAGTTGACTTACAACTGCATTTACGGCCAGGTTTAAACGCGTGACTGGTACCGTGAAAATCCTCTCACCAGAAGAAGATACCCTGACATCGAATCGCCATCACCAGTCGTTTGCATTTTCGAAAAGATGATGATGATGATGAGAGTTAGAGAGAGAGAGAGTGTGTGTCGTTATTAGAAAAAAGGAAACGGTTGGAATACGAAAAGACATGACCCTGACATCGAATCGTCGTCAGATGGAATTCGAAAAGTTCTTCAAATTTTGGTGAAACGTTCGGCGGGAATTCTGGTGAAAATGAAAAAAATGTCAAAAACCAATCAAAATTGAGGGTGGCATGGGTCCCATATATGCGAACTCGACGAATTTACGGGTTTATGATGATAAAATGCCAAAAACAAATCAAAACAATACATGTACAACGTCGAACTAATTAATGCCAAATGAGGGTCGCATGGGTCGTATATATTGATGAATAGATACGAAATCGACAAATTTACGGGTTTAGAATGATAAAATGACAAAAACCAATCAAACAATACATTTACAACGTCAAACTAATTAATTCCAAATGAGGGTCGCATGGGTCGCAAGGGCGCATATATCGATGAATAGATGCGAACTCGACGAATTTACGGGTTTAGGATGATAAAATGAAAAAAACCAATCAAACAATACATTTACAACGTCAAACTAATTAATTCCAAATGAGGGTCGCATGGGTCGCATGGTCGCATATATTTATGAATAGATGCGAACTCGACGAATTTATGGGTTTAGGATGATAAAATGACAAAAATCAATCAAGCAATACATTTGCAACGTCAAACTAATTAATTCCAAATGAGGGTTGCATGGCTCGCATGGGTCGCATATGTTGATGAATAGATGCGAACTCGACGAACTTACGGGTTTATGATGATAAAATGACAAAAACCAATCAAAACAATACATTTACAACGTCAATCAATGGTTAAAACAGATTATGACCCATGTGTACCTAATTGAGTTGTGTATAACCAATGCGTGTGTTTCAAAAGTGATAGTAGTTTTTTAAGAACTCGGCGGATGATTGAACAATACATTTAACATTTTGTTCAAATGTCGATATTATTTATATTATTATCTATATTGATTCTAAATTAGACATATAGAACTCAAATATATTGACATGGGTCGCTTGGTCGCATATATGGATGAATAGATGCGAACTCGACGAATTTACTGGTTTATGATGATAAAACGCCAAAAATTAATTAAAACAATACATTTACAACGTCAAACTATTTAATGCTAAATGAGGGTCGCATGAAGGTCGCACGGGTCGCATGGTCGCATATATTGATGAATAGATGCGAACTCGACGAAATTACGGGTTTATGATGATAAAATGACAAAAATCAATCAAAACAACACATTTACAACGTCAATCAACGATTAAAACATATTGTGACCCATGTGTACCTAGTTGAGTTGTATATAACCAATGCATGTGTTTCAAAAGTGATAGTAGTGTTTTAAGAACTCGGCGGATGATTAAACAATACATTTAATATTTTGTTTAAATGTCGATATTATTTATATAATTATCTATATTGATTCTAAATTACACATATACAACTCAAATATATTGATAATGGCATGGGTCGCTTGGTCGCATATATGGATCAATAGATGCAAAATCGACGAATTTACTAGTTTATAACGATAAAATGAAAAAAATCAATCAAAACAATACATTTAAAATGTCAAACTAATTAATGCCAAATGATGGTCGCATGGGATGCATGGGTCGCATGGTCGCATATATTGATGAATAGATGCGAACTCGACGAATTTACAGGTTTATGATGATAAAATTCCAAAAACCAATCAAAATAATACATCTACAACGCCAAACTAATTGATGTCAAATGAGGGTCGCATGGGTCGCATGAGTTCACTGGAGAGATAGTTCATTAGCCGAGAGTGACCCAACACCGTCACCTAAGTCACTCCCGCAACTCGTCAGTGACTATGAACCAATGATCTTTTTTTCCTCCCCCAGGACCTACCCCCCAGCCTAAAGTGGCTAGGTGGGGAAAAAAGGAGTCTGTGCACCAATATCTACTGCATAGAGCCTGAGTCTGCCGATTACCAAGACCTTGAGTAACACATAGACAGCACGATGCCCTACGTCGACAATGGTGACTGTGCCACGCAGCTCACAAAGGTAAAAAAGAATTTTCATAGAAATATGGGTTAGATACGCATACTAAGAGAAGAGACATAGACGTTAACTTATATACATGGGTCGGAAGGGTCACATGGGTCGGAAGGGTCACATTGGTCGGAAGACAGGAGTCTGACAGCAAAATGACAAGTCACATGGGTCGGAAGAAAAGATTCTGACTGCAAAACGACAATTCACATGGGTAGGAAGGGTCACATGGGTTGGAAGAGTCACATGGGTTGCAAGACAGGAGTCTGACAGCAAATCGACAAGTCGCATGAGTCGCATAGGTCGCATGAGTCGTCCATGTGTCATATGTGATCATATAGGATCGTATGCGTCGGATGGACTCCTCTATTTATAAACTCATATTTAACGAAAAATAAATGGACTCCTAAAATTCCAGAAAGACACTAAATACAAAGAATGACCAAGGTGCGTGTATTGACCACATTAAATAACCTTTTAATATATGTCTTGAATGTGGTATTGGTAAAATAAAAAGTATAGCTAGCACCTGGAAAAAGAAATAGTCTGGCATTGAAAAGACTAGTCGAAAGAGTCGAAATGGACAAATGGGTCGTAAGGGTCGCAAGGGTCGGAAGGATCGCAATGGTCGGAAGGGTCGAAATGGACAAATGGGTCGCAGGGGTCCAAGGGTCACAGAGGGACAAGGGTCGCAGGGGTCCTAGGGTCGAAGAGGTCCCTCTGTGACCCTTTTACCTCTTCGAAAGTGTCGAAATGGACAAATAGGTCGTAGGGGTCCAGGGGTCGCAGGGGTCCTAGGGTCGAAGTGGTCCCTCTGTGACCCTTTTACCTCTTCAAAAGTGTCGAAATGGACAAATGAGTCGCAATGGCCAGAAGGGTCGCAAGGGTCCCTATGTGATCCTTGTACCTCTGCGACCGTTTGACCCCTACGACAATGTACCAAATATTAAAAAAAACAATGTACCAAATATTTAAAAAAAACAATGTACCAAAAAAACATCTACCAAAAAAAACACCACAGTCATTCCCGCTTTGGTTCTGTGACAGATCTTCATAATACACATACTTCAATTCATCTTCTCCAGAAGCCAAAGAAGGAAATCCTCCGAGAATGAGCATGTTGGGGACAGTTTTTCTTATATTCTCAATCACCGGAACGATATGTGTTTCCTTAAGGCTCATCTTGCAGTCTTATACCATGATGCATCGGGTTTTAAAATCTGATGGCTACCCAATGACATCCTACCCATCGATTTTTGTCCGATGGAATGTTTAGAACCGAGACAAAACCTTTATAATCACTAATTGGTGTCTTCGTACTTCTGAATGGATACTTGGCATTCAAAAAATCACTAAGGATTTCCGGTAACATATCCTCGTACATCCACAGCGAGAGCGTATGCATGAAAGCAATAGGACAAACGTAATAATTCTGATTAGCGCTGGGATCCAATACCGAGCGAGAAGATAGCTCCATCAACGCCTCGTCCCATTGCTGCAAAAAAATTAACACACAGGAATACATATGACACAAAACTCTGTGAGACTAAGGGTTTTAAAAAACTTACATCATCTTCAAGCCATACGGTGACCTTTAATATAATCTCCCAAAACTTTGGCCCTTGGGGAATATCTAGCTCAGATTTCCACCACCGCTCATGTCGAGGTGCCTTCAGGAACCAATATAGATTAGTCAACTTGTCACCGCTAGCGTCAATGAAGGAAGGAAATCGGTTTATCAAGCCCTTTACTAATCCCTTGGGATTCCACACAAACTCCTCTTCCCCTTTAGGTTCTTGAACCATTGTTCTTGCTCTTTCCGCCGGTAAAGGTTCAACATATGCCGCAGACTCCTTCAATAAAGGTCCAGCACCTGCATAAATTTACCTCATTAAACATATGACGACCAATGCGACCCATGCTCCCCATGCGACCAATGCGACCCATGCGACCTATGCGACCTCAAATGATCGTATTTACTTAGTTCGTACATTGATTATGTAACATATGCAATCCATGCGGCTCATTCGACTTTAGCGACCCAGTGACACGTGCGACATATGAAACCCATGCGATCTATACGACTCTAACGACCCTGCGGCTTATGCGACCCTACGATTCTAACGACCCTACGACTTATGCGACCCTACGACTTATATGTCTCGATGGAAATTGACACTCGAATGACCTTTTCACTAAATATTACTTACTTGGTGCAACGTTCTCGGCAGCCTTTGATTTTTGATTAGGCATATGAATCCCGGTATCCTTAGAAGGTCTCTTACGGCGTTAGTGATTCTCTTCTCCGACTTCCTTATTTCCCCTATTAATTTCTGCTCCAGTGTCAGAAGGACTCCAGCATCAGCATCAGCATCAGCATCACTCACGCTGCTGCTGCTGATTCTAGCCATTTTCCTTCTCGCCAACTTCAAATCGATCCCTCTCAAGTTCGACATCACTTATTTCTTTCTTGCTATAAACTATTAAATAGGTTTCACGTCGAAAAACTCTTATTTCTTTCTTACTATAAACTTTTAAACAGGTTTCACGTCGAAAAACTGTTGGTTTTCTTGTTTTTGACGGTTTTTCACGTCGGAAAACTACCGAACGTGGGTTTTTCCACGTTCGAGAATTAAGGGCAAGTTTTTCTTTTCTTCAATTTCAGTTTTTTTTTCGGATTTAATTATTACTTTAGAAAATGGTATTTTTGAAGTGGTTTAGCCCTATAAGGGTATATCTGATATTCCGCCCTCACAA
Organism: Gynandropsis gynandra; assembly: GCA_036759665.1. Taxonomy (NCBI): domain Eukaryota; kingdom Viridiplantae; phylum Streptophyta; class Magnoliopsida; order Brassicales; family Cleomaceae; genus Gynandropsis; species Gynandropsis gynandra. Next base: position 63,899,374 of record CM071860.1, on the reverse strand, counting down.
CATGGGGTACTAATTATTTTTAAAGTCGTTTATTTCGTATATTATTTTTTTGGATTATTCCTTGTTACAATATCATCTTCGGAATTGGCGAAGATACGCAAATTGAATTTGAATTACATTTACTAGAAACGAAACACGGTCACAATGGTATGTTTTCAAACACCACCAGGATCGAAGAAAATGTAGTAATTTCAGTTTTGGTAAATTTATAATCAAACTAAGGGGTTGCCATTAAAATAGGGTAACTTCAAAAATACCCTCGTAGGGTTAAAACATTTCAAAAATACCCTTCCCGAAAAAAAAATTTAACTTCAAAAATACCCTTATAAATGTTGATATTCCCAAAATACCCCTGCCCCTGCACGACCCAGTTTGACCCAGCGATCCAGTTTGACCCTGCGACCCTTGTCCCTCTGCGACCCCTGTGCGACCCAGTTCGACCCTGCGACCCAGTCCGACCCTGCGACCTAGCGACCTAGTGCGACCCTGCGACCCAGTGCGACCCAGCGACCCAATCCGACCCTGCGACCCAGCAACCCAATCCGACCCTGCGACCCAGTTTGACCCTGTTCGACCCTGTGACCCAGTGCGACCGCCGTGAACTGCCAGAAATCGCCGGAAACTGGCAGAAATCACCTGAAATTACCAGAAATCGTTGGAAACGGTCGAAATTGCTGGAAATCACCTACAAATCGCCAAAAATCGCCGAAAAATCGCTAAAAACACTGGAAATCGCTCAAATTGGCTGAAACATTGTTGGAAATCGCTCGAAAATTGCTACAAAACGCTCAAAATGGAAGGAAATGACTCGAGAATGGAAAGAAATCGCTAAAAATGGAAGGAAATCGCTCGAAAATGGAAGAGAAACACTCGAAAATGAAAGGAAATAGCTCTCTACTTTGTTTCTCTCCTCTCATATTTGTCTTTCCCTCCTTTGTATGTGTTTTTCATTAAGGGCACATATGTCTTTTCTCCAAAAAAAAATTTCATCAGATTTAGTAGGGTAGTTTTGAAGTGTTTTAGCCCTAGGAGGGCATTTCTGATATTCTTCACATTAAAATGGAATCAAATTGAAGCGATTAGTAAATTTGTTTACTATTATCTAATAATTATACATAATCAATTGATTATTTAAAAATATTAAAAATATAAATAATGACATTTATCTAAATAATATTTATATTTTATTTTTGTATAATCAATAATTTTAAATCAAGAATCAAATTTTAATAAATAAATTATATTTTTTTGTAATATATTGGTAGTTTTATGTCTTTTAAATATTATCAATTTTTTACTATCTATCTATAAAAAATTTAGAATTGAAATAACTGGATAATTTAGATTTCAATTTTTATTTCGATTAGAGATTTTTATTGATATAATCAAATAAAATACATTACAATCCAATGAACCAAACCGATTTTAAATTCGGTTATTATTTGGTGCTTGAATTGACCGTTCGTTCAACTCGACTAGACTACTATTTATTAAAATTGAATAACTCATCCTCGTTAGATCCAAATCGAAAAATAAATCAAACCCGAAATGTTCATTCTAGGTTTATGCAAAATATGAGAAGTATTCATATCTGAACCGAAAATTGAAATATTTACGGGATCAAATACAAATAATATAAATTATATATTTGACACATACAAATATAAATACAAATTTTAAGTTCTATTGTATTTGTAAATATTAAATAGATAATTTATTAAATATATAGATACATTTATAAACAAATTTAATTTTATATTATCAAAATACAAATACTAAAAATTTTAACATAATAATTTTAATCAAAAAATAAATGTATAACAAAATCTATAACAAATTGTAAATACAAAAAATAAAAAATATAACCTTAAAATCTAAATAAACATTTAGTTTTTTCTTTCTTCCGTACCCTCATGTCGTCCTCTTTTCTTTACGTTCTCTTTTCTCTCTTTTTCTTTCTCTCTCTTTCGCAAATTTGCATCCACACATAATCACCGACTTCGGCTGTCACTCGCATCGCCTGCCCGTAACGGTGGGCAAATTACCCGAAGAACCCGTCCCGACCCGAAATCCGTCCCGAACCCACAAAAAAATTACTCGAACCCGCGGGTTCGGGTTCGGGTAATGAAATCTCATCACCCGCGGGTTCGGGTTCGGGTTCGGGTTTTTTTATTTCTATGACGGGTACCCGCGTGTACCCGTACCCGTATAAACAAAAATATTAAAATACCCATATATGTCAAGTTATTTACGAAAATGCCATTAGGGTTTATTTTTTCCCTTCTCTTTCACCTGCAGCCTCCCTCCCTCTTCTTGCCTCCTTGGTTCTCGCCTCCCCCATCTCCTTGCCTCCTTGGTGCTCGCCTCCCTCCATCTCCCTCCGTTTTGTGCTCGTCTCCTTCCGGCCGGTGCTCCCCTCCCTCCCGGAGACCGCTTCTCCACCTCACGCAGTTGGTGCGGCCGCTTCTCACCTCTTCTCGTGCGGTCGCTTCTCACCTCTTCTCGTGCGGCTGCTTCTCGTCGCCATTCTTCTCTTCTCTTTTTCCACTCAATTCAATTTCTTTTCTATCACTGTAAGTTTGATCCTTTTGGTTTAATTGGCTTTCGTATATATTAGTTCGTTGGTTAAATTTTAGGGATTTGATATTTTTGTATATGACTTGCTTCAAAAATCTCTCTGTTATCGATTTCCAGTTCTTGGCTGATATTTTTATCGATTTTACGGATTTCTTGGCTGATATTTTTATCGATTTTAGGGATTTGATCTTGGTAGATTCGGGTTCGGGTACCCGCGGGTACCCGGTGTATTTGGAGGGTACCCGAGCCCCGGGTACCCGAACCCCTCGGGTTCGGGTTCGGGTAGGAATATGTCTACCCGTCCGGGTTCGGGTACGGGTACCCTCAAAAATCCGGGTACCCAACCCGTGCCCAGCCCTACCTGCCCGTGTGTCCATCGCTCACGTCACCCGCTTGTCTGTCCATCACTCGCATTGATCATTCGCTCGCATCCACTCATTTTCTCCCGCTACATTTTCCCCGTGTCCGACCGAAAACAAATATTCGTCGAATATTCAATTTTTTCGAATACTTCCAATTTACGGATATCTGAATTTATGGATATCCAAATTTATAAATACGAATAATAATTTCGATTATTCACCGAAACCGAATACGATATAAATAATGATATATTTTCGGATATTTGCTAGTTGTCCATCTTTAAATCAATCTTAAGTCATTCTTAATCAAAATCCAATATTTTTATTTGATTTTGTAATCTTAGAATGCCAATAAATCAAACCGGATCCGGTCAGTGGACTCAAACCAGGCCGATTTGATCCATTTGGACTAAACAGACTATCATGTTAAACCAGTTGTCCGGTTCCTAAAATCCCAACATTTGAATTTTAGTTGCCTCTGTAAAGGCCTATTGTGAATGTAAGGGCCTATTTATTTATTAGTGGCTCAAGACCTAATCTGACCCAATGGGTTATTCAATATCACAACAAACTAATCACCTTTTCTATATTAAAAATAATCACTTTTCTAAAAAAAATTAATCACTTTAAATTTTATATTGATCAATGTGTATTTTTTTACAGAAATCCGAATGAGATAATTTTTTTTTAATGTTATACTATTGGCTCAATATATTTTTCTTAGAGGTATTTGAATTGGTCGAGCGCGAATCGCAGTCAGATATACTAGTCGTAATATATTATATACAATAATACAATAATATTTTTCTATATCAAAATATATGAAACCATTACTAAAAGACAATGATGTGTGTTTTTTATATCGTAAGCAGAATATCTCATAAATATTTTAAAAAACTTACGTCTCATTAATAAGCCTCGGTTTGGACTCTTTTCATTAACATGGCTATTTCTCTTTCATTTTTTTGTCTCATCACAAAATCTAACAAATATCTTACATTTATTGCAATTGTAGGTAACAATTACAACGATGATAATGAATGACATTGGTACCTATTGATACGACTGTATATATGTCTACGGAATCTGTTTATATTAAAAATAGTCATATTTAAAAAATTTCACAAAGAGACGTCTAAGAAATTTAAATACATCGAAGTGTATTGATGTGCGGAAACTCAAGCTAAAATATTTTTTAAACCATTCTACCGCAAGTATACGGTTCGTGTAGTACCAGGGTCGAATTCTAGGAATTAATGCAGCCAATTCTAAGAATTTAACTAAACTAAGACGGTGTGAAATAGATGATGGCGTGGTATAACTATCTAGAAAACTAAACTAAATGAGGATAGCGATGAAAGGATGTGGAAGACTTGACGTTTAAGAACACTATGGGGTTCGGGAGACCGGGAATCGCAAGGATGTAACAACTCAATATCATAAACCTATCGAATTATCTTGATAACGGGAAATTCATGCTCTAAGATGAGGAGTGATTCTGCCGAGCCTAAACCTCCTAACCATAAGTACGTGCAATCATACCTTCCAGCAGCGATTAACTCGTACTATGGCAGCGTTATATGCGCAATCCTAATTCCTAAGTCGATTAACCGACCGATCAGATTCTCATTAATCGGACTTAACCTACAATCAACGGTTCCGGATTCATACTTTAACCTTCCAGCAAAATACGAATTCCTATGTTACTGAGCGGGCAACACTAGTATAAGTGTTTACGATGTTGATTATAGAACCGAATATCAAGACAAATACGATAGATCTAAGCGTTAACGCATAACTTGTACATCCGTTACAAATCTGATATCCCTAACCCATAGTTGGGAATCTACTCACTCATAGAGTTTACTGACAATGGAGATAACACAACCCTAAACATGATAAAACCTAGGAAATTCAATGCCTCGATCTTCCCTATCGTGTTACCGGTGTACGGATTGATGCTTCTCTCCTTCTCCAGCGTCTCCCAAGCCTTTTCTGATGATTTCCAATCCTTTCCTTACCCTAGCCGTCACATCCTTGTGTCTGGATCTGATCTTTTTTCTTATTTTGCTCGTTCAAACTCTAAATCTAGGTTGTTGCGAGAAAGGCGGCCCCCTCGGGTACACGTTTTACCCGATCGTGCTCAAGGCAGCCCGATCGTGTAAAGTGCTGAGCCCGATCGGGCAATGCTTCCCTATCGCGTGGTCTAACAGTCCGAGTCGTGTAAACTCTCGGGGATTTTCAGGACTAATTGCCGCCCGAGCGGGTACCATGTTATCGCCCGATCGGGTGTGGTCACCCGATCATGTCGTCTTCGTGCCCAGGTCGTCCAAAGTGTTTGCAATTAACCCCGTAGATTTTGCCCGAGCGGGTAGACCTCAGTGCCCGAATGGACACTCTTCATTTTATGCTTTTTCTCTTTTCCGCTCGATGCTCGGGAGTTCCTTTAAGTTCTGTGGCTTGAATTTGGCTCCGAGTGAATTGTATCTTCAATTTGTGTGGTTTGATCCAGGAATTTTCCTTTTTACGCTCTTTTAGGCCTTGTCGCCTTAAAACCTGAAAACCAATAAAAAGGGCGTATGTAAAGAACAATCATATCGGAATTGTAACTCGTGCTATCAAATACATGCAAAAATGATGTGAATGTCTAGCCTAAAACTGAGACACTTTTCGTGTTATCAAACTCTCCCAGACCTGAACCTTTGTTTGTCCTAAAAAAAAACTAAAGCCAAGTGTAGGAAGAATCTAATAACGATGGATACTACCACGAAAAATTCAAAGAGTTAGTCATTCTGCAAATCAACGCGTCACATGAACATAAGCCTAAGCGTACCGAGTTTAGACTTATCTCAACCAAAAGTTCCAAGCGATGCAATCCTACCAAAAATCTATGTCTATTTCACAACTCTAGATAACGTCCAAGCGATCTCCATACCTATTCCCCTAAGCTTAAGATATCGTTAAACACATTTTCTCGTTCTTATTCATTTTTTTCAAGACAAATACGATAGTTAGATCCACGCTTGGTTCCTAGGACGTCGAAGTCGAAGAGGGATGGCTTTCTACTAAGACCCATGCTACCTATGGCACACTCATAAGGTCGTGTGACCTTAGCTGAGTGAAGAGGTGTGTTATTGAAGATTATTTTTTTGCTTTTAATTTTTTTCTAGATTACGCATCACTCTAACCCTTAGGACATAGAACAGTGCCTCAACCCACCACTTAGACCCGAACCATCGATCTCGATGTACTCATGTCAATGCTAATCTGGAATAGTCGGAAACTTGTCCAAGATGACAGCGGAGTATAAGCGTGTGGAACCTAATGACTATGAACGGTAAAGATATATCAAACAAGCAAGGGATAGATGGTATACACGGAGATATGGATACTTGGTACTGAAACCTAAGAGGTGAATTCAACTATAGATCATGGCTTCAAGCACAACTACTCAACTAAACGGTATCCAAAAGACTTCTAAGCAAACCTAGACCATTGTTCACGATTCGACAAGGTCGCAAAACAATGACTAAACTCGAAAATTCGTACTAGGTATCCATCTATTATTCCTAATCCTAACCCTAATCGCAATCCTAATCGCAAATATGTCACTCATAAAAGAATAAAATCGTATCACTCAAAAGAGTACACCCAGACCTGAACGGAACACAATCTCGGTGTTCGAGATCTATGAGGAATACCCGCATGCCAAAAATTCGAGAAGATATATAAAAGAAGAACGAATACACCTGGTGTGTTTTGCTTTCTCGAATTTGTGATACATCCGAATTTGTGACACATCCGTACTGTGCCCGTGCGGGTCGCATGAAATAGCCCGGTCGGGCACCTTTGGACTTGACCTAGCCCGCGCGGGTGATATCGTCTGCCCGACCGGGCATTTGCTGCAAAACTGAAAAAGAATACGAGGAAAACCATCCAGCAAAAATCATAAGGCTACTAAAATCCTAAGTTCTAAAAAAATTGTCCATGTCCTAAAAAGAGTTCGAAAACAGAAATAAAATGAAGATGAGGAAAAAGGATATGGGGCTCGGGTTGCCTCCCGAGAAGCGCTTGTTTACGGTCTTTAGCTCGACCCTAACGTCTTCATACGTGTGTAATGTCGGAAAGAGGTAAGTTGCATGTTCCGTCCTCTATTCTATCAGCACAATATGCCTTCACTCTCTGCACATTCGCCAAAAATGTTCCCCCAATTCCGTTGTCTAATTCCACGGCTCCATGCGGAGAAACTCCTTTTATCGTGAAAGGTCCCGACCATCGCAACTTGAGTTTTCTTGGAAATAACTTCAAACGGGAATTGAATAGAAGCACCTGATCACCTGTTTTGAACAAGCGTTGGAGCCTGTGCTTGTCATGCCATTTCTTTGAACGCTCTTTGTAAATCTTTGCATTCTCGTAGGCGTTTTGTCGCATCTCCTCTAGATGGTGAATCTGGAGAACCCGCTTCTCCTCAGCTGTTTTGAGGTCGTAATTCAGCGTTATTATGGCCCAATATGCCTTGTGTTCCAGTTCAACGGGGAGGTGACATGCTTTTCCATATACGAGTTGAAACGGTGTCATACCAATCGGAGTCTTGAAAGTCGTTCTAAAAGCCCAAACTGCATCATCTAGCTTTAGTGCCCAATCTCATCGGGATTTTGAGACGGTCTTTTCGAGGATAGACTTGATTTCTCGATTGGATACTTCTACCTGGCCACTTGTCTGAGGGTGATAGGGTGTGGTGATATTGTGCTTCACTCCATATTTCGCCAATAGTGTCTCGATCGCCCGATTGATGAAGTGCTTTCCTCCATCACTAATCACGACTCTTGGAACGCCAAATCTAGGAAAGATGTATTGATTTTCGCAAGACGAAAGAAATGGTCCCATGAAGTCGATGCCCCATACATCAAATGGTTCGACTTCCAAGATGTATTGCTGAGGTCCCTCCTGCCTTCTAGAGATGTTTCTCGTCCTTTGACATATGTCACAAGCTGAGACATACCTGTGGACGTCTCTGAAGAGCATAGGCCAATAGAATCCAACTTGGAGAACTTTTGTTGTTGTTCTGGGGGCGGCAAAATGTCCTGCATAGTCAGAAGAATGGCAGTGGAAAAGCACATCGAGTACCTCTTCTTCTGGGATATGACGCCTATATATACCGTCGATCCCTCGCTTGAATAGGTAAGGCTCGTCCCAAAAGTAGGTCTTGACGTCGGGTAGGAACCTCGTTGTGGTTTAGGCCTTGTGGTAGAATCTCAGATACGAGGTAGTTCACGAAATTTGCGTACTACGGAATAGGCATTCCGTCTATGGCCATGACAACATCATCTCTAAGAGAGTCGTCTATAGGGATCCTATCGGAAATCTCAAGGCAAGACAAGTGGTCGGCAACGCTCTTTTTTATCCCTTTTCTATCGCGTATCTCCAAATCAAATTCTTGAAGGACTAAGACCTACCGAATCAACCTTGGTTTCGCATGCTTCTTGTTCATCAAATATTTCAGCGCTGCATGATCGGAGTAGACAATTACCTTAGATCCAACAAGGTAGGAGCGAAACTTCTCGAAAGCGAAGACAATGGCCAGTAGCTCTTTCTCTGTAGTGGAGTAATTTCACTGAGCGTCGTCTAAAGTACGGCTGGCATAGTAAATGGCATGCATCACTTTATCCCTTCGTTGCCCCAGTACAGCCCCCACAGCATAGTCACTTGCGTCGCACATGAGCTCAAAAGGGAGCTTCCAATCCGGAGGCTGGATGATAGGGGTGAAATCAACGCTTTCTTGAGTTTCTCGAAGGCAACATGACATTCCTCATTAAACTCGAACACAACATCTTTGCTCAAGAGGTCGGTGAACGTTTTGGAAATCTTGGAGAAGTCCTTGATGAACCTTCGATAAAATCCCACATGCCCAAGGAAGCTACGGATTGCTTTGACATTTCTAGGTGGGGTAGCTTCTCAATAACCTCAATCTTAGCCTTGTCGACCTCAATCCCCTTTTCTGAGATCTTGTACCCTAGAACAATTCCTTCTCGTACCATGAAGTGACACTTCTCCCAATTTAACACAAAATTCGCTTGGAAACACCTGTCTAACACTTTACAAAGATTGGTCAGACACAAATCAAAGGAGGAGCCATGGACTGAAAAGTCATCCATGAACACCTCCATAATATCGCCATTAACATCAGAAAAGATGGAAGTCATGCATCTTTGAAACGTGGCGGGTGCATTGCGTAAGCCAAATGGCATCTGGCGGTAGGCGAACGTCCCATGTGGGCAGGTGAATGTCGTCTTCTCTTGGTCGTTTGGGTGGATCGGGATCTAGAAGAACCCTGAATAGCCATCAAGAAAACAAAAATAGGAGTGAAGCGTTAACCTCTCAAGCATTTGATCGATAAAAGGCAAAGGGAAATGGTCCTTCCTGGTGTGCTTATTCAGTTTTCGGTAATCTATGCACATCCGCCATCCTGTTACCGTCCGTGTAGGAATGAGCTCGTTGTTTTGGTTTGGGACAACAGTGATGCCTCCCTTCTTCTATACCACTTGTACCGGGCTGACCCAAGTGCTGTCGGAGATGGGGTATATGATACCAGCATCTAGAAGCTTCAACACTTCTTTCTTGACGACCTCTGCCATGTTGGGATTGAGTCAGCGTTGACATTCTATGGATGACTTCGACTCATCTTCCAAGTGGATGCGGTGTGTGCAGATCTGGGGATCGATACCCCTGATGTCTTCCAGTGTATAACCGATGGCGGCTCGATATCTCTTGAGTGCGCAGAGGAGTTTGTCGACTTTTATCCTATCAAGCGCGTCAATGATAATCACGGGGTATGTAGAATTGAGACCAAGAAACTCATACCTAAGCCCCTGCGGAAGGGGTTTAAGTTCAACCTTGGGTGCTTTCTCGGTGCTCCAGTCGGGATCTGTGTGAAAGTGGGCGATACAAGGCGTAGGAGATGTAGAGCAAGGTGGAAGAGGAACTGCCCGGTCGGACTCATCATCTAACCTGGTCGGGTTAAGAATTGTGTCTTTTACCCCCGTAGGACCTACCCGAGTCGGGCTGTGAGAACGCCCGAGCGGGTTCCTGTCCATCTGCTCTGCCAGATCGGGCTCGGTGACCAACCCGCTCGGGGTACAATTTGTGTCATTTATCCCCGTGAGTGGTACCTGAGTCGGGCTGCGATATTGCCCGTGCCGGCTCTTCTGTAGTCGTTCAGCCCGATCGGGCTCCGTGTTCTGCCCGCTTGGGTCCTTGCTGGATTCGAGCTTGATCAACTCCTCCATGAGGTTTATGGATTCTTCCACGTCTTGAGATGACTGAAATGTGCTTCCGCTACACGCTGATAGTGCTATGTCCATGGGGTGGATGGTCCGATACTCATGTGTAACTTCCTCTACTAATTCATCCACCGTGTCGATATGCATCACGGGTTTGGGCATGTACGGCTTCTTGAGTGTTTCATTAAGCTTGAATTCTATGGATTCATCTCCAAACTTCATGACCAATCTGCCATCGGCACAATATATAACCATGTTTGCCGTGTTGAGGAACGGTCTTCCCAAAATGATGGGGATCCTCAGGTTTATCTCCATATCGACCACTACGAAATCGGTGGGGAACCAGAACTTTCCAACTTGCATTGCTACATGCATCAATATGCCCTCGGGATTTTGTACAGATTGGTCGGCTAGGGTGATTAGCATGCGCGTGGGCTGAAGATCTCCTACTCGATTAAGCTTTTCAACAAGAGATAATGGTAGCAAGCTCACACTCGCTCCGATTTCAATTAGTGCATGTTCAATCTCGTAGTCATAGATCTTGCAAGGGATGAAGAAGTTACCTGGATCGGGCATCTTCTTAGCCAAGGTCGGTGGTTGTATGAGTGAGTTCGTGACCATCACCATCTCATTGCCTACGGTCCTTTTCCTTGTTATGATGTCTTTGAGAAACTTTGTGTAGGACGGAGTCTTTATGAGTGCATAATAGAAAGGGATGGTGACATGCAGCTTCCGTAGGAGTTCTACAAATTTGGTGAATTGGGCTTCGTCGCTCTGCTTCCTTTGGCGCTGTGGAAAGGGTAATGGCGGTACCCTTGGGGGAGGTGCTACGTAGGACAACTCCCTCTCTTCTTCCTCCTCGGTCCTCTTCTCTTCCACGCCTTGAGTGCTTGGTTGCTCTTTTGTAATGACTAAAGACTCTTCTCTCGCAACCACGGAAGGCGTGAGTTGTTCCACCATACTGCCACTCCTCAAATGGATGGCATTGATCTGCTCCTGGGGGTTCATTTCGGGTTTCCCGGGGAGCTGTCCGGGTTGTCGGCTCGACCCTTGGGCTAGCTGTGCCACTTGCATTTCGAGGAGCCGCAAGTGTGTCTGGAATCCGTCCATTCTCTTCCTCATATCCTCTTGCTCAGCCTTAATCCCTCCAAGCGCACTTTTCTGCTCTTGATGTATCAATTGGAGCATAGAAAGAATTTCAGAGTCACCTCAAGATTGTGCGCGATGCTGATAGCCGTAGTCTTGGCCACTCCCTCTCGGCTGGAAACCTTGGTTCTGGTTTTTCGTCATCATCCGCGGTTGGAAATCCTGCGGATTTGCTACATTGCTCGTGTTGCCATAAGAGAGGTTGGGATGGCTCTTGATGTAATTTTGCTGGTAGGCCCGATTGCTGACGTAGTTCACTTCCTCGATCCCTTGGCCTACGGATGTATCATGTCGGTCCACATGAAGTCCGGCTATCATCCTGTATATTTCGCCAACTTGTTGTTTCAAGTCCGTTGATTCTGGGTTGGCGATGCCTAGCTCATTTACTGCCGCTTTGGATGGGTAATCGCGGTTGTAGTCCCCGACATTCTTGCCTCCTTCCCTCGCCATGTTCTCGATCAAGTTCTCGAGCAGATTGAACGTGAGGTTGCTGAGGGATCCACCACCCGCTGCTACGATCATGAACCGGGTGGTTTCTTGGAGACCTTGGATAAAGCTCATGATAAGATACTTCTTATCCATTCCGTGATGTGGTGATGTGGGCATATCCGCTGATAGTTCTTAAAGTGCTCCCATGCAGTGTGTAGGGTCTCGCCTCTTTCTTGTAGGAAAGAACTTATGCGATTCATGGCGAGAAGCGTCCTATGATCCGGAAAGAATTGTTACATGAAACGCTGCTCCAGATCATCCCACGACGTAATTGATGCAGCACGCAAGTTAAACAACCAATATTGTGCTGCATCCTTAAGCGAGAAAGGGAATGCCATCAAGTAAAGATCCTCCCGAGTAACTCCCGTGCCAACCTTGGTAGTGCAGCAAAGCATCTTGAAGTCCGTAAGATGGGAGTTCGGATCTTTGTTCTCCATTCCTCTAAAGGCCGAGTTATTGAGCATTTGGATGAAGCCGGGTTGTAGCTCAACCTGATTATCGATCGTGCGGGCCATGCACGAAAGCAACTGAGTATGCTTTGGAGCAGTGTAGGCTCCGTAGGTTTCATCGGCAGCAGCCATGTCTGGGTTATTTGCGTGATCTTCTCCGCTGCTTGCGTTATCGGTTTCTTCCTCTTCAGAGGCGTATGTCTCGTGATTGCGCTCTCTATCTACTTCGGACTTAGAATCCGCTATTCCAATCCTCCTCTTCTTGCACAAGCTTTGTAACGTTCGCTCGACCTCGGGATCGTATATGAGGAGCTTTTGTGTGGAGCTTCTCATACAAGGCTTCCTGCACAACAAGAGACGAAATACCAAAGTGTAGATCCGTCGTAGATAGAATAGACTCGATAAAAGAAAACGAAAAGAAAATGCGAAAAACAAATGAAGACTCCGGTAAGGACTAGATCTTAATCTAGCTAACTCCTAGTCTAGACCGTAATTAGTCCCCGGCAACGGCGCCAAAAACTTGATGTGCGGAAACTCAAGCTAAAATATTTCCTAGACCACTCTACCCAAGTATACGGTTCGTGTAGTACCAGGGTCAAACTCTAGGGACTAATGCAGCCAATTCTAAGAATGTAACTAAATTAAGACGGTGTGAAATAGATGATGGTGTGGTGTAACTATCTAAAAAACTAAACTGAATGAGGACAACGATGAAAGGATATGGAAGACTTGACGATTAAGAGCACTACGGGTTTTGGGATACCGGGATCGCAAGGATGTAACAACTAAAGATCATAAACCTATCGAATTATCTTGATAACGGGAAATTCATGCTCCAAGATGAGGAGTGATTCTGTCGAGCCTAAACCTCCTAACCATAAGTACGTGCAATCCTATCTTCCAGCAGAGATTAACTCGTACTATGGAAGCTTTACGCGCGTAATCCTAATTCCTAAGTCGATTAACCGACCGGTCAGATTCTCATTAATCGGACATAACCTACAATCAACAGTACTGGATTCATACTTTAACCTTCCCGCAAAATACGAATTCCTATGTTACTGAGCGGGCAGCACTAGTATAAGCGTTTACGATGTTGATTATAGAACCGAATATCAAGACAAATGCGATAGATCTAAGCATTAACGCATAACTTGTACATCCGTTACAAATCCGATATCCCTAACCCATAGTTGGGAATCTACTCACTCATGGAGTTTACTGACAATGGAGATAACACAACCCTAAACATGATAAAACCTAGGAAATCTGATGCCTTGATCTTCCCTATCGTGTTACCGATGTACGGATTGATGCTTCTCTCCTTCTCCAGCGTCTCCCGAGCCTTTCTTGATGATTTCCAAGCCTTTCCTTACCCTAGCCGTTGCTCCCTTGTGTCTGGATCTGATCTTTTTTCTTATTTTGCTCGTTCAAACTCTAAATCTAGGTTGTTGCGAGAAAGGCGGCCCACTGGGGTACACGTTTTACCCGGTCGTGCTCAAGGCAGCCCGATCCTGTAAAGTGCTGAGCCCGATCGGGCAATGCTTCTCGATGGTGTGGTCTAACAGCCCGAGTCGTGTAAACTCTCGGGGATTTTCAGGACTAATTGCCGCCCGAGCGGGTACCATGTTATCGCCCGATCGGGTGTGGTCACCCGATCATGTCGTCTTCGTGCCCGGGGCGTGTAGGTTGTTGTAATTAACCCCGTAGCTTTTGCCCGAGCGGGTAGACCTTAGTGCCTGAATAGACACTCTTCATTTTATGCTTTTGCTCTTTTCCGCTCGATGCTCGGGTGTTCCTTTAAGTTCTGTGGCTTGAATTTGGCTCCGAATGAATTGTATCTGCAATTTGTGTGGTTTGATCCAGGATTTTTCCTTTTTACGCTCGTTTAGGCCTTGTCGCCTTAAAACCTGAAAACCAATAAAAAGGGCGTATGTAAAGAACAATCACATCGGAATTGTAACTCGTGCTATCAAATACATGCGAAAACGATGTGAATATCTAGTCTAGAACTGATACACTTTACGTGTTATCATGTATAAAAAATATTCCTTGATTTTTGTTAATAGTAAGGAAACGTGTGTGTGTGTATATATATATATATATCAATTAGTTGAAAATTCATATAAAACTAAAATATATCAAGACACCCAAATATGCGAATACATCTCAATATATCAAACTACACTATGAATATCATAAACGTGCAATTTAAATTTGTAAAATAGATGAACAAATTTTGCTGTATTCTAAAATTATTAGTGAAGATATCTATCAACTAATAATTTTAATGAATATATAAAATACTGAATTCGCTATATTGAATTTTATCTCAAACAAAAAGACAATATATTTCATCGTGTTTTTCATGAAACATGTGATCTACAACAATGTGAATTGATGTTTGATTGTCACAATACATACACATCGATATCGTGTGAAAATTCCTAAGACACTAAATAATACCTTCATCCTTTTCGGCTAGCAAGCACAACCATGGATCAAATGATTCGGTTGGACTGATGAATGAGAAACTATGTTTTGTTTCTTTCTCTTCCACAATATCTGAGAGTTACCAAAATGAACGCCAAAGCCACTAACTGATTGATGGAAGTTTGGGCATATAGATTAATTCGAATCAAAATATCCAAAAAGAAAATTATTTTTTTCGGAATAAAAGGTAATACCTTAGCCCAAATATCCCTAGAGATATCACATCACTCATAGCGTTGTTTGCCAGTTGTCATATCGTGGAACATGCATGAATTGTGATAGAGCGTGGACCACGTAAGAGGTAGTGTGATCGTCAAATAGAATAATCAACTAACTAAACGTATATATTGCTCGAGACTGTCAAAATAAACTTGTGTGGATATCACATGCTTATGATTTTGTTCAAGGGGAAACAAAGTTTGCTTAGAACCAAGCAGACCACATTCATAGATTATATCCAAAACATATTTTGTTGTGAAAGATAAGTGCCTTGAGAGTTTCGTGAGACTTCACTTCTAAAAAAATATTTTAGTGATCCCAAATATTTCCTATGAAAGCAATCCTAGATATAGTCCTTGAAAACCACAATTGCTTATAATTGTTTCCATTGATAAATAAGTCATCGACATATACCAACACATAAAATTATGTTACACCTTTGTTTACTAATGAGTAATCGGTTCATGATTGCAGATAACCATACCGAAGTAAGGGAAAAGTTAACTTTGCAAAACAACATCAAGGCATTTGTCACAAGTCATAAATATCTTTTTCGAAGCGACATAATTTAGTAAGATTATCATAACAACAAATCCCGAAGATAATTTCATGTATAATTTCTCATCCAAATCACAAAAAAAAGACATTGTAAACGTTCATTTGATACATAGACCATTGTTTCGCAGCAACAAACCCACAAGAAACAAATGAATTGTGGTCTTTTTAGTAACTATCACAAAATTATTCTCAAATTCAGTTCCTTTTTTGTCGATTACCAAAAACTACCAAATGTGCTTTATATCGTTCAATTTTTCCATCAAAGTTATAATTTAACTTGTAACCCCGTCGACAATCGATTTTCTTTTTGCCCTTTAGAAGGGATGTAATTGTCCATGTACGATTCAATTCAAGAGTGCTCAGTTTATGATTCAAAATATGTGACCCATTGAGCAGAACAAATTTGATGCTCAAAACCAACACTGACAACGACCAAACAAATTCCATGTGAATTAGAAAATTTTGAAGATGAGATATAATTGTCTAATAGGTAAGAATACATACCCAAAGATGCCCTGAAGAAGAGGAAAATAATGCATACAGAGTTGTTTTAGGAAACATGCTAAATATGTGACAAAATCTTTGAGTAACATTCACGATAAAAAAATCGTTATTTTCAACACATACGTTCGTTGAATTTTTTTAATGGATTTCAACGGAAAAATACCCATGATAATCCGTTGAAAATTTCTTTTGAACCCTTGAAAATTTTGTTTAACAACTAAAATTATCAATCAATACTCAGCTTAACGGATATCCGTTGATAATTATCAAAAAATTGAAGTTGAAAATACTAATGAAATATTATCAACAAATGATGGTTGAAAAAATTGGTTGGAAACTATAGTCGGATGAAGGTTGAAAAAACATAGAAATTATCAACCGATGACGTTTTAAAAATTATGTTGGAAACCATAAACAAATGATACTTGAAAATTGATGAAAAATTGATAAAAAAATATCAACGGATGACAGTTGAAATATTATGGAAATTATTAACAGATAACGGTTGAAAATTATAATGGATTAGAGTTGAAATGTTATTGAAAACGAAAAATAAACACCAAAAATACGCAAAAAATAATAATAAAAGAGGCTTCTGGATTTTTTTTTCACAATGAATGTTCGTCGACTTCGTAGAAAAGGCACAAAAAATAAGAAAAAATTGTAAATGTGCGTTTGTTTTTCGTTTCAATAGGTTTCCATTAAACACTTTGCTTTTTAAGGTCCATTACATTTCTAATATCATATGGATATATTCAAGTCATTATAGTAAAATTGTGTATTGTAATATTTATAATAAAATTTAGGGAATAAAGCTTATTCTCCCCTAAAACTATCGCACTTTAATTCTATTCTCCTCTAAATTTTTTCTCTCATCCTATTCACCTTGAACTATCATTATTAATCCTATTTCATCGTAAACTTTAAAAATTCATCCTATTTCCCCTCCGTTAAATATCCGTTAATTTTTCTGTTAAAATTTTTAAAAACAGCTTATTTTCCCCCAAGCTATATGACTTCTACGGATTTCAATTTATTTTTAACATTTTTCAACGGATTTTACTGTTGAAAATATATTTTTTGTAGTGATTGATGGAGTACAATATCGATAACCCTTACCGAGAGGTGGAGCATTAGTAGAAGAAGAAAGCTCATGTGAATCCTTAGAATGATCATTCCTAACTTGATGAGATGAATTCAAAGCATGAAGAGATTTTGATGAATCACTCCAAGGAAGTTCATTTGATTCTTAAGAGACAAAGTTATCATCGTTTGTACAAGAATGCCTTCTATCGATATTTATGTCGAGGTAACCACCAAAAAGACAAATACATATCGACAAAGAAACAAGGCAAAAATCTAAATAGATTCAGATCCAGAGGACGAGGAAACAAAATGAAAGATATATTCATGAAATATGACATCATAAGGGAGAAAAAGAACTCATATATTTCCGAATATAACACATTCTATCCCTTTTGAAAAAATGGATAACCCATGAAATCGCATCACAGACCCCGAGGAGAGAACTTATCACGCGGTTGTATACTTGTGATCGTAAAATACATCTGAATTGTTTCACATAATCTAACTTCAAATGGTGTCAAAGGTGTTCGATTAATAAGGTGTGAAGCAATCAAATTGCCTTCTCCCCAATACTTGAGCAACACAGTTGCGTGCGATGTTTGTGTTTGACACACTCATTATTTTGTTGCGTATACACACAAGGTCTGATGAAGAATGCCTTGTGAAACAAAATGCGGTTGTAATGACAAAATTTATTTTTGTTGTCTTAACTAAACATCTTGATAAATTCTTAAAACTATTGATTCCCAAAAAACACAACAATCTTGAAGAATTCTCTTAACCTCATTTTTGTTTATCAACAAAAATATCCAAATAGTTTGGGATGAATAATCAATCATGGTTAAAACATATATCGTTTCACAGGACGATGCATGGTATGTATAAGACCCTCAAATATCGCAATGAATTATATCAAAACATGCATTTATTTAATTATCATTCTCATAGAAACATAGTCGATTCTGTTTAGCTCGAAAACAAACTTCACAATTATTTTAATTAGTATGCAACTTACAAACACCAATGACATCTCGAAAAAATCCACAATATCCTATTAGATGGATGATCAAGTCGATGATATCAAAGATTCCAAGTATTTTTCTAATAAACTTGACACCCATGTGCCTCTAAAGATCAACGAAACTCGTAAACCACATTTGACTTTTCATCCATTCCAATCAAGAATTTGTTTGTATAGTCATGTATAATATAAAGACTGACGGTTGATAAATGTCATATGAAGAAGTTTTGCAATAAAAACAAAGTCACTTTAAATGTAGAAACATCAACAAATAATGCCATTGCTTATTGCAACACTCTTGTGTCCATTAGATAAGCCAAAGGAACAAGTGACAAATCTCGAAAACTTATTCAAACAACTACAAGTCCTCAGTCATATGATTGTGCAAAACTCAAGAACAACAAAAAGATAAGCAGAAAAGGCGTCTGATTCGTCGGAATATTTGTGAAATCTGAAAAAAAAATATTATAATTGTACTAAAAAAATTTATAAAATATAATTTGAAGTGACGTACCTCACAGTGAGTGAGTGAAGTACGAAGGAAAGATGAGTCCATAAATGTACCAAAAAGACAATTCTGAAAACACCATCACATGCCAATGTCTTTATCTTCATTTTTCAGTTTCATCACTTTTAACTCTTCCAAATTCCGACAATATCCGTCAAAGAAGATCTCTCAATAGATGTTTGTATGGTTCATAAATTTCATAATCTTCGCTGATTTTTTTTTTCAAAATGGATTTTTGTTTTATCCATTTTCAATGTAACTAAGCTTCACAAATTAACATATTTTGTGGATTAAATTCTTAAAACACATGAACTCTTAACATTTTGGCATTTAACATTATTAATGTGATAATGTTTAAGTTAAATGCGATGATAATACATACATATATATAATTGAAAATTTTGTATGTTTATAAGAAATTGTGTATTTTAAATTATTTTCTTTTAAAGAATATCTCAATAAAATTAATGAAATATGACGTAATATAATAAATTTCATATTTGAAAAAAAAACATTCTACATTCGTTATGAGGTCAAAACATTACGAGGACTTATAACATCCGGTATAGGATAAAATGAATTGAATAACTTACACTAAAAAGCTACTATATTTAAAATGAAAAACTATAAAATGATATAATAAATAATATATATATATATGTAAGCAAATATATTTTAAGAGACATTAATCCCTATATATAAGGTAATTACATAATAACACAAACGACAAGTACAAATGCAGTTCAAGTTACAAACAGAAAGATCGTCAGATACAAACAAAGCCACAAATTTACCTTAATGGCAAAAGCTGAAACACACTTCACCAGTAACGATGATGTTCTGTCTTTCTCACAACATATAAATTAGTTTTTTTTTCTTTTTTTTTGTCATAACTTCACACAATGTAAATGCAAATCTTACAAAGATAAAAGAGTATATAATGGTTGATAGAACCTTCTTAAACAGATTGATCTCCTGTCTCCACTGAGAAATTCTGAATCTGGTTCTTGAATTTGATCGTTTTTTTTCGTGTAAGATTTCAGTTCTCGGTGAATCAGTGAGATATCGCATTTGACACACGCTAGTTTCTGCTTTTACATTTCTCCATGGCCCTTGGAGCTGTAAGTGTAAACAAAAGATTCCACAAACATGAACTATAGATTCATGTATAAGGTTTTAGACGATCTTAAATTCTTGATCTAACTTTTGAATTGAGTTAAATCGAATTTGGGACAACTCTAAAACTCTTGACCTAAAACCGAATGTGGGTATGAAAATAAATCATTGGTTAAAACATGAACTATTGGCTCGTATATAGTTTTGGATAAACCTAAACTATTGATAATGGAGTAATGCTAATACCCATATGACAAATGTATCTTACAAGGAGACGAATAAAACGGTGGACATACCGAGGCCAATGGCATCAGAACTCTTCATGATTCTAAGTCTCTTGCACGTGTCAATGAACATCCTGAAATTTGTAGAATTGTGTAACATTGTGTTAAGTATGTTAGTCCAGTACAAAATCATACAAATGACAATAATCAGATGGAATGATAGAACAAAAAAGGACAGATTCAACTAAGGTTTTGAATATTTTAACTAATTAATGAATGGAATAGTCTATTTTTCTAAGGAAAGACTGAGGATCGAGCTTTCCCGTCTTCCATAATTGTGATAAATCATCAAGAAATCTCGACAAAAAAGGGGGAAAACAGAAGAACTTACTTCCAAGGCACATCGCCGACAAGCATCCAATCTCCATCTTTATCCTCGTAAGTGAGAACGTATTCTGATCCACGCAGCATATCTTTAAGATTGCCTTCGTTCATCATCTCCTTCCCACAAGTTTCATGAGTTCCGAATTGACCTGAGATACGAGCAGTCGAATCCATGCATATCAAGTTTCACTCTTGAGATAAAATACCAAAGGACTCACCAATTGTGAAGCAACTGAACATTTTCTCAAGAGCCGATGACAGTTGTTGATATTTGCTGTAGTTCTTGAGGTCGACTTTCCTCAAGTAAGGTGCACCGTCCATGCTGACTTTCACGTAAAGAGCTCCTCCGCCTCCAGACTTTCCCTCGACCTCATCCGCGTTCTTTGAACAACTAGCAAGAGAGTTCTTTCTGAACGATCTGATTGGTGGCCATCCCACCACCTGTGCCCTGCACAAAACCAGACCTTACTATTCTTGACTTGGGCATCGATAAAATGCATTTCTTCTGCTTACTTGCTTGCGGGTGCACTGCCATTGTTGTCGTTCTGATTAGGTCTGGTCGACTTATCTTGATGAAGTTTCTGAGCCGCTAACTCTTTCCCTTTGTTCGATTGCCCACCCAGGTTCTCGAGAATAGAACCTGTCTTGAGCCCCAAGTTCCCAGAAGGTCTTGGTGATACCATCTCATTCACATCAGATTTACCAAGAAACTTCTCCTGCATAACACCCATCGACCCCTTTATCATGTTAATCCAACGGTGTAAAGCACAGAAACCTTGAGAAATTCTCACCTCCATAGCATCAGAAAACCCTCGTTTGTTCCCAAGGATAATATTCTTCAGCGAAGAACAATGACCATCACCAATAGGATGCAAAGGGAAGAGAGGTTTCTCGTTCAACAATGGCGGAATGGGCTCTCTTTCCGGTGATTGTGATCCCGGGAGACCAAGCCTCAGCTCTGTCGCCTTAAGACTGATCTTGCTATCATCTGTAACATTCGAAACGCCTGAGTCGTTGTCGGCACTAGAAGAAGATTTAGAGAGAGCCATGTAGTTTCTCTCTTTCAGTTCAGAGATCTTGTCATCCATCGAAGAAGAAGACACGAAGAGAGGTGTTGCATTGTTGTTCTTCGCCTCCTCCTCCGCCACACCACGCAGCGGTGGAGAAATCAACATTCAGACAAAACCCTTAACACCTGAAGATTCTGAACACAAAAAAATATATAAGTGATCAGAATGTCTGAAAAAACAGCTCAAAGGGTCTTTACAACCCAAAATAGAACTCTAAGTGATCAAAACCATTATTTCTCTAAGTCATAACATGTCTTCAGGAGGGAGATTCAATCCAAATCCATGGCGAAAGCAACGGGAAATCATGTGTAAAGTAGATTATATACGCATTTATATCATAAAAGTTCACCAAATTCTTCACCTTCAAGATTTGACATTTATGCGCAATTAAGCTACTTCAAAAACTTTGAGGTCTCAATAAATTGTGTTTTTTTTCTTCTGGGTTCGACAGGAATGGATACTACGAGATATTAAAAGCAAAAGAAGGTAAAAAAACTCAAAATCATTGGCCATAGAGAAATCAACCTGCAGAATGGAAGTATTTTTTCTCCCTATTTTCCCTGAGATTTTCCCGGGAAACAAGCAGCTGGTGGACGAACAAGCGAATGGAAAGTGTGAGTGGAAACACAGACGACAACAGCAAACAAAACTCAAATTTCAGAAACACATGAGAGAAAATTAACAAAAAGAATAAAAAAATGGAAGTGCTCCGTGAAATTACCTCTGTGAAGCTTGGAGATCAGTGAGTGAGGAAGAAGAAGATCGAGTTTAGAGAGGGAGAGAGAGAGAGAGAGAGAGCTAAGAACCCTCCATTTAGAACAAACTAACAAAAGCTTTGGTGGCTGTCCGATGTGAAGCTCTATGCATCAAAACTAAGCTTTTTTTAAAAAAAAATTTGCATTGTCTTCGTTTATTTATGTTTTTATTATTTATTATTATCAGATAAAAAAACTCAAAAGAATAAAACATAAGAACATGAGACAATAATACACACTCCCTCGTGCTCCTCTTTTTTTATTTTCTTTATTCTATTTTTTCCCTATGATTTTCTCTTTTTTTTTTCAACCTTCTCGTGCTCCTCTCTTTACTTCTCGTGCTCCTTTCTTTATTATTTATCGGAATAACAATCTATTCCCCTGGTATCTCATTTTAATTATATATTCCTTGAATTTTACTGTTTATTATAATCTCTTCTAAATTATTGTCATTCAGCCTATTCCTTCTAAATTTTAAACATTTAACCTATTTTTCTCCATTAACTTTTTTATTGACTATTTTTAATCCTAATTATCCAATTAACCATTAATCCAATTACCCGAATCCAATTATCCGATTAATAAAATTATCCAAATCAAATTACCCGTTAATCCAATTACTCAATTATCCATTAACCCAATTACCCATTTACCCAATTACAATTAATCCAATTACCCAATTAATTAAAAAAAATTTAACCTAAACAATAAAAAACATATTTTCTCTCCTTTCCTCCAACTGAAGTCGTCGTCCTCTCTCTGCATTTTCCAGTGTCGCCGTTCTCCTCCGTCGGCCGAGAATGCTGTAGCCATCCGCCGTTGGTTCTCCCATAAGGTATACCGTTGGTCCTTCTCTCGTCGCCCAGTTCGTCGCCCTTCTCCCGTCGTCCTCCACCCGGCGTCCTTCTCCCATCGCCCAGTTCGTTGCCCTTCTCTCGTCGCCCAGTTCGTCGCCCCCGTCCTTTCGTCGTCTTTCGCCTCCATCCTTCGTCCAGTTCGTTCGGCCTTCGCCTCCAGGTCGTCGTCTGTGCTCCGGAGGATGCTCGGGGCAGATTGGGACGCTCGGGGATGCTCGGGGCAGACTGGAATGTTCGGGGGACGTTCGGGGTAGATTGGGATGCTCGGGGCGGATTAGGATGCTCGGGGCGGATTGGGATGCTTGGGGCAGATTGGGACGTTCGGGGGCAGAATTTATTTCAATAATTGTTGGTTTTAACATTCGATAATAGTTGATTTTTAATGATTGTAGGAACTACGTCGAGGATGATGATCTAGGATTAGAAAGTTTTTGCGATGAGTTATGGATTGATAGTGATGAAGAGCCGAACGTGGAATCAGATTTAGAATCGTGTGATAGTGATAACGATTTAGAAATTAGTTTTAGAGAAAGGAGCGTTATCGGTGTTGGAGGATATGAGTTACAGTTAGGACGAACATTCAATTCCGGTGAAGATTTCAGGAATACTATTGTTGAATTAGTTTTGAACACCGGAAAGAATGTTTGTTTTAATCGATGGGATAAAGATGCCATTAGTGCAATTTGTTGCGAGGTTGGATGCAAATGGAGGGTTTATTGTGCTATGGAGAAAGATATTTAGACGATAAAAACATATGTTTCTGAACACATATGTGAACCTAAAGGAGAATGCAAGTTGTTAAAAGTCTCGTTAATAGCGAATATGTTTGAGGATGATTTAAGGAATGATCTATATATGATGTCGTTAAAGATGCAACAGTGGATAAAAAAATATACAAGTTGATAGTATCAATAAACAAGTGTTAAAAGGCGAAGAAGACGACATTAGAGAATATTCAGAAGGAAAGAGATGAATAATGCGCTAGGTTGCGGGATTATGAGATTAAAATTAAGAATTCAAATCCGAGTTCATCAGTGGAAGTGAAAACTATTGGAGATAGTGGAGGCACGAGATATTTGATCACTTCTATGTGTGCTTTGAAGTTTTAAAAACGTCATGGAAACAAAATTGTAGACCTATAATAGGGTTGGATGGTTGTTTTTTCAAGAGTGCTATTACAGGTCAGATTTTGGTTGCTGTTGGTCGGGATGGAAATAACCAAATCTACCCAATTGCTTGGGCCATTGTACAAGTGGAAAATACCGAGAATTGGTATTGGTTTATAACAAAACTTAAAAGCGATTTAGATCTCGGTTTAGGGGAAGGATTAACAATTATATCCGATAGGCAAAAAGTAAGTGTTGACATTATTTCTATGGTGCTTTTTATTTAATTTCACGTGTTTAATATCATTTTTAATTTGATGCAGGGTTTATTGAATATGGTGGAACAAGAATTGCCAAATGTGGAACATCGTATGTGTTTGAGACACATTATTATTTCAAACCTCAAGAAAAATCATAAGGCAAAAGGTATGAAACATTTGATTTGGAATATTGATTCGAGTTACAACGAGCCCGATTTTATTTCTAGTTGTGGAAAGCTAGAAAAATTTAATAAGGCTGCTTCTGATGATCTGATGAAGACTCATCCACGTCACTGGTGTCGTGCATTCTTTAAACCCGATTGTTGTTGTAGTGATGTTCACAATAATATGGCTAAATCATTCAACAATAGTATTGTTCCTGCTAGACGTAGACCTATGGTAGAGATACTAGAAATAATAAGAAGACAAGCTATGGTAAGGATTGTCAACATGCATATTGTGTGATGATTGAAAGGAGAAAAGATGTTGAGCATTATATCAGTGAGTATTATTTGGTGAGTAAATAGCAAGAAACTTATAGGAGAAACATCCACTTTTTGGTGCAATGTTTTGGAAGAAATCGGGCGAAAATCTTATCCATCCACCCGCGGTAAGAAATATGCTTGGTAGACCTAGGAAATATTATAGAAGAAAGGATCCAAACGAATCTCCACAAAAGAAAAAATCCAAGTTAAGCAAGCATGGAACCAAAGTTCATTGTGGACGATGTGTAGCATCTGGACATAACGTTAGATCTTGTAAACAAACACGAGAAATCCAGGTATTTTTTTATACTTTGTTTTAGATTTTAAGAAAACATGTAAATTTTATGTTGGTTTATTTTTTTTCAGCAAAACGACGATATCACAATATCTTCTTAGCCTCCAGAATCTCAAATTATAACATATTCTGCTTCTCAAGACGTTTAGGTAAGATGTATTTCTCAATTTGTCTTAGAGTATAACATCTTCTAATATGTATGTTTATGTTTATTTTATTTTCACAGGTATTTGATCTCGCAAAATCATTTTGAAGATCATTTGTGGACATCAAGTTATATTTTTTATCGTTTAGTACTTATGAACTTTTTATGTAACTGAACGTCATGTTATAATTTTTTTATCATTTTGTAATCGTTAAAATGGTGTGTTTTCATTATTGTTGAAGATATTTTAGTATTTTTATTTTAATTTAAAATATTTTTATTTTAATATTTTTTTAGTATACAAAATTTAATAACCACAATTTAA
>CM071860.1:63855698-63873487 GCA_036759665.1 Gynandropsis gynandra | reverse complement strand
TATTCGAGAGCAAGGGAGAATAGGCTGGAAAATATATAATTTGGAGGGAAATAGGCTGATTTAAAAATATTTAACAATATAGTTAACGGAAAGTTAATGGAGGGGGAATAGGCTGAATGTTCAAAATTCAGGGGGAATAGGCTGAATGACAATAGTTCAGGGGGGAATAGGATGAACAGTAAAGTTCAGGGAGAATAGGATTAAAGTTGGAGACTTCAGGGGGAATAGGTTGTTTTCTCTTATTTATTACATGCAATTCTTCTCGTGTTCCCTTCTTGTATTCCTTTAAAAAAATTATTAATGTAGTTTTTGTATTAAAATAGTTTTGTAAATGGGGTAAAATTAATAGAATTCCAATTTCAGCTTTTAGATACATAAATTTAATTCTGATTGCATATAAAAAACTAAAAATAGACTCGTACCAGAAAAACTTTCTAAATATTTTTTTTTCAAATCTTTGATATTTATTGACATTCAAACTGTTAGTATCACAAATATGGAACCTACCTTATCAAATATTGAATCTACCTTATATATATATCTCTCTTATTTAGCAACTACCTTGTATAATTTGTCAAATCCTAATCTATTCATGTACTATATATATATATATACTTCTAATGATAAATACAATCAAGCAATTATATCAAATTACATGGTATCAGAGCAAATATTAACCTATACCGATTTTCCTTTTTATTTTTCTCTTTGCATCGTAACCTCTTTACCGTCTCCATCGCCGCTGGTTTTAACATGGCCACCCCTCCACCTGCGTATCTCTCCATCGAAAAACCCTTCGGGATCACAAACATTAGATCCCACATTCCCATCATGTTGGATATGGAGGAGTTGAACTATGACTCTGGCGCGATGTCTTCGAGACCTATTGTGAAATTTTGGCGTTTTGAGCCATATTGACGGTTCGGTCTATCCAACTAGACAACGAGCTTCGCACCATCACCATCAGTGACATGCCGATCCATGCATACTGTCAAAAGATCACAAAGATCTCTGATCTCCTTTCTAACCTGGATGCTCCGATTCATGAACGTGCGTTGGTAATGCACACCTTAAATGGCTTAAATGAGAAGTTTGATAACATCATCAATATCATTCAACACCAAAAACCATTCTCGACGTTCGCTGAAGCACGCTCCATGCTTGTCCTTGAGGAACAACGCCTCGTCAGACACTGTCGACTAGATCCCGTGCATTCCGACCATGGATCAGCCCTTACTGCATTGCTCGCCGGCCCGCTGCAACCACAGGACCAGCCACAATTCCAATTGTAACCCTCGTACCATCAACAACATCGTGGACGCTCGTGCAACACTCATATGGCTGGAACCATACCTTAACACCACACCAATTTTAGGGTTCCCCGATGCCGACTTGGCCGAGCCCGTACTCGCCGTACCAGACCTGGTCGTCTTCAGGGTATGGATGCCATCCTATCAGCTCTGGTTCCCGACGCTTCAGCCTTCGTACCAACAGTACCCTGTGCATCGTTCTCCACCGTACTCGATGCATGGCGGATATGCTATACCGTCGCCCGGACTGTCCTTACCCGCTTTCACTTCGGATAACATGCCTCCGAATACAGCTTTTTTGGTTTAGAACGTCTCCCCTCATCGCTCGACCGCGCCTCCAGTCGTCGTGCCAACTCCAATCGACACACCGTAAGACCTTATTCAGGCATTCAACACCATGAATATCACGAATCCTACTGATGCTTCGTGGTATATGGACACCGGAGCTACTGCCCATCTGATGTCACAACCAGGTATTCTCAGACCACTTTTAATTCGAGTATTAAAGCCATTGTCTATGTTGGTGATGGATCCTCCATTCTCATAACTCAGACAGGTAAAACCACATTATCGACCCCTAAATGTACCTTCAACTTATCTAATATCCTCGTATCTCCACCCATTATAAAGAATCTTATATATGTCCGCCAGTGTACACGTGATCACAATTGTTCTGTTGAGTTTGATGCTTTTGATTTCTTTGCGAAGGACAAAACAACGCAAGCGGTTTGCTCTATACTGCCTCACCACCACGTATTCCAGCTCTCGGCCTTTCGTTTCTACGCTTGCTTTGCTCACCTCGGGTTCTACTTGGCATCGACATCCCAGGCACCCAGGGGAGTTTGTTTTTCGTTTACTTTATTCTTTGAAATATGTTGCTTGTAATAACGACCACGCTCATTTTCTTTGTCATGCGTATCAATTTGGAAAACATACTCGTTTGTCTTTCCATAAGTTGGCTACCAAAGCCACTTCTTCTTTAAATCATTCATTCTGATGTTTGGACCAGTCCTATTTTGAGCATCGGTGGTATTAAGTATTATGTTTTATTCTCGATCATTTTTCACAATTTGTTTGGGTTTATCCCCTTTGTCATAAACGTGACGTGTTTGACAAATTTCTACACTTTCACTTTTATGTTCAAACACAATTTGGCCACAAAATCAAAAGTTGTTAATGTGACCACGGGGAAGAATTTGACAACAAAGTTTTTAAAGATTTCTTTGTCACACATGGAATTTTAACTCGTTTTTCGTGTCCATAAACGTCATCACAAAATAGAAAGGCCGAGTGCATGATACGAACCATAAACAACCTCATTCACACCCTTTTATTTCAAGCCTCCATGTCGTCTAGTTTTTTGGTCGAAGCCTTACACACCGTTGTCCACCTCCTTAACTTCTTAACCTCGGTCGCCATTAACAGTGATATACCGCTTACCCATATCTATCAAAAACTCGTCACCTATGAGCACATTCGTGTTTTCGAGTACCTCTGCTACCCGAATCTACTTTCTACCTCTAGCCACAAATTATGCCCTCGTTCCATACCTTGTGTCTTCCTTGGTTATCCGAGCAATCACAAAGGGTTCTGCTGTCTTGACCTTCAATCACGACGTATCATCATCTCACGACACGTCACTTTTGACAAGAACGTGTTTCCTTTGGCCATCGGAACCTCACCACCATCGGCCTCGTCTTACCATTTCCTTGAGCATGAAGACGCACCATCTCCTATACTTCATCATCTCCTCGAAATACCTACCACAAATCCTCCGCCTCTCCTTACCATTGAACCGCCGCCCCTTGCACCTCAAAATCCTAGTAACCACTACATGCAAACTGGTAGCAAATCTGGGATTAAACCTAGATAGATTCTAAACCTTAACATCATCACCATCTCACCCATTCCCACCTCTCACTTAAAAGCCATGGAGGATCCTCATTGGCGCGAAGCCATGACATCTAAGTTTGATGCTCTTATTAAAAGTGGGACTTGGGACTTGGTTTCACGTCCTCCCGGTGTTAACATTGTTTTCTCTATGTGGTTGTTTCGGCGTAAGTTTCAAGCAGATGGGAACTTAGCGCGGTACAAGGCGAGACTCGTCGCAAATGGAAATTCGCAACAAGTTGGTGTTGATTGTGATGATACATTCAGCCCGGTGGTGAAGCTCACAACAATCCGCACGGTTTAAGCATTACGGTGTCTCGAGGATGGCTCTTCAACCTCCTTATTGATTCATTGCCCGATCAAACAAGCGGTCCTGATTTATTGTGGCAATGTCTTAGTCGTCTACATGTCTCAAAATCCAGTCCAACATCAACGAAGGAAGCACATTGAGATTGATATCCACTTTGTCTGTGACTGATTTGCGTTGGGATCTCTCTGTGTCCTTCATGTTCCCTCTTCTCGACAATTTATGGACATCTTCACGAAGGGTCTACCAAATGCTATTATTCATAGAGTTTCGTTCCAGCCTTTGCGTTCGATCATCTCACGCTTCGACTGTGGGAGAGTGTTAGTACCCCAAATATGAAATCTACCTTATATGTATATCCCTCTTATTTAGCAACTATCTTATGTCAAACCTAATCTATTCGTATACTATATATATGTACCTCTAATGATGAATGAAATCAAGCAATTATATCAAATTACGCAAACCTCTAACCAAACATATTAACTAAACCAGTTTATTTTTTATAATAAAGTTTTTAAAGAAAACCGTTCAAAAATTTCTCCTTCATTTGTGATATTGGAAAAAATTGGGTGAAAAATATTTTATTTCTCTTATTTATGGATTAAATTACTGAATTGTATTTGATAAGTTTCATTTTGACATGTGAAACTGGTTGTTACAATAAACAATTTAAAGCTTTGACATATTGTAAACTTGAAAGATGTGTTTAAATAGGTTGACATTTGTAATCCTTCCATGTTAAATTATTTCATATATATATATATATAAGCGCATGTTGTTTATATGTTTTATGAATATGGGTTTTGGAAATCTTGTTCATATAGAAGATGCATGTTAAAAGTTAGAGTTATATTTTATATTTGTTTGTAAATTTAATTTAGAGTTAAAACGCAATTCCAAACTTAATTTAAAAATTATGAGATTATCAAAGTTTCAATTTAAATTTCAAATATAATCAAAATAATGATAATATTTTATTCAAATTTGCATCACTGAATTGTTATTCAAAACTTAAATAATTTAAAAAAAATCGCTAATTTATGTGTCATCATCATCATCATCTCAGCATGTCATCTTCCAAAATTCATACATTCATGTACTTTTATGCTTTTTATAAGCTTTGATTTGGGAGGTTCTTGATAAGGTAGGTCTTGACCGTTGATTAAGGCAGAATTAGTATTATTTAATTAATGATTAAATAAAACTTTAGAGAAAGAAAAAAAGGGGTGAAAATGAAAGTGGAAAAAATAATGGCTCGCTACATTAATTCATTCAAAATAATCATAGTGTTGGCCGTTGTCAGCTACAAGAAAGTCGGACAAATTTCTATCTAAAGATTCACGCTCTCCCACTTCCTCTTCTCTCCAATAAAATAATAATAAAAAAATCAAGTAATTATTATAATAAATATTTCTTTTTTACAAAATAAAATTATGCAAGTATTGTAAATGATGTAATTAAACGAATATGATCAAATAGTTGATCGTTTATATGTTTGTACAAGTCATCTACACTTGAATTACATGCTATGAAAAAGGATATTGTTATTATTAAAATGATTAGTAGTCTCACAAATCATCTCTATTTTTTTTCGTGTTTTGTATTGAACGTATTTTAAATTTGTTTAAAAAATGGGTTGACAAATTAAGTCTAAATTAAATTAGAATTTTATGGGGTTAGTTTTTAATGATGCAAACCTCCGCGAAATGATTAAAAAATATAATATGTTAACTTTATTAAATGTTCTATTTGATATTTAATGTTTTTATGTTTTTTATTCGATTTAACATTTAATATATTATGAATTCATATATGAATTGATTTTTTGTTATAATTTTTTTATTTGATATAATCTATATTATGCATTTCAGATTTATTAATAAACTATTTTAATTATCAATTTATTACTACTGGATTGAGTCGAATCAATCCATTATACATCCTACTGGATATAGAATAGATTGAATGTCCAAAAAATTTCTTAAAAAATGAAATTATGTAGAGTAAAATAAACAACACATCCATGAATTTAACCTAAGCAAACCAAAGCCAATTTATTTAGTCTTTCACCGTAATTTCACGTTTTCATATAAAAGTTGCATTTTTTTCATAGTTGTTGATGTAATTTTCCTGTTGCAATAGTATTACTATTTTTATTAGAATTGTTGGGTTATTAATAAATTGGGAGAAATAATTACGTCGATTATCTTCGACCGCAACAAATATTTACATCCATTTCTTGAAATCAATGCAAATGTTTGTGACGGAAAAATTATGATCACTCACATCAAACGATTCAAATATTTTTGCGGTGATAATTCATATATATAAAGTTAGTCTATTATCTGAATTTATATGATCGTGAATTATTCATTAATACAACTTTTTATTTGTGATTAGAGAAACATTATCGTGAGAACTAATCTTAATATAATTAAATTTTATGTAAAAAATAACCTTTTCTTGGGGTATTGTGGGTTTGAATAGTAAAATTTTCGAAAACGCCACATTAATCATTATGTGCGTGAGGGCCTAACACATGCTTTGTCTCCATCAACTAACCAAGTGGGCAAATCTGTCTTTTCGGTTTGCATCTCTTCAATCAAAACTCAATTAAACACATGTATTATACAAAGGCAGGGCCGTGCCTGAAGTATTGGAGGCCCCAAACGGTGATAAAAAAAATGGTGCCCCTTATCTTTTACAACCAAATATTTTTTTATATTTTTCTTTTTTATTTCTTTATTTCTTTATTTATTTTTGGTATTTGGTGCCCCTGAAAATCAAATATTATTGTGGTGCCCTAGGCCTATGCTTGGACTGCTTGTGCTCAAGCACGGCCCTGTACAAAGGTATCATTAGTATGAATACTCATGTTACATCTCCATGCAATCTACAAAGAAACAATAATATCTTACTCTCCATGCATAAAAAATGATTTTTAGTACATTTTATTATAGACAGGATGTTATATATATATATATATATATATATATGCATCGTAGATTCGTAACATCAAAATGGGTGTCGTCTAATTCATGAATCTTGCCTTCGTCAACCCAATGTGAACTCAACAATAACAAAGTTGATATTACTTTGTCATGCGACTTGCCACTTTACGTATGAAATATGCTGCAAGGATACATATATATATATATATAAATTAATAATAATAGATAACGTGGAGATATATCAATCTTCCTACCACGATCTTCACTTGAATATTGGAAAAAATCAGATATATATTACATCTCTTATATTTAATTAACAACTGCATATATGAAGAATTGTTTTCTTTCTTTGAACAAAACATTCATAGATATTTTACACAAACTCTTTTATTCAATAATTATTATATTTTGTATATCCCTTACAAATATGATAAATTTTCATATTATATATATAATCAACAATATATGTTCTTAATTAAATGATGATAATACAATGGTGAAATATCTTAAAAGCGACATTTTTTCTTGATTAAGTTACACTTAATTGAAATGTGTGGGTACACAAACTTTCCTGTTATGAAATAAATATTTAAAATTTGTGAAAAAAAGATTCTCAAAATCTACTTTGCATTGCACCATATTGAATTGTATGATATCATTAAGATACTATCACACTCATGGTCCTACCAAATATGTGATTTCAAACATATGATGATAGTAACTAATTAATTTTATTTTTATTTTATTTTGTAAAAGCTAAATTTCTATATATTTATAATTAATATGGATGGATAATCACATATTAAAGAGAGGAGATTAATATTAATTATTAAAAAAGAAGAGAGAGACAAACGTGAAACAGAAGCAGGGGAACAAGAAAGCGGCTTTTATTTTTGGATTGCCGGCTCCAGATCACGACGTAACTTCTTTCTTCTCCCACGCTCTGCATAAGCGCGTGTAAACACGTACGAGTTATGAAAGAGTAGAATGATTAAAATAACGAAATTATTAAGTGTTTTAATTAAAGCTTTTGTTTTTGTGTTTTCATGATAAGTATAATGTCATCCAACAAAAACAAGACTTAGTAGAGGAAAGTCTTGCAGTGTGGTATTGACTAATCATTTTTGGGCCTTTTTAGTAAAAGGGCAAATATGAATTACATTTCAATAGCTTTAAATTAGTCCAATAAATTAAAACTCACATGATATTTTTTATTAATGGGAAGGGAGTTTTTGGATCATATATCTTCTATAGTTAATTTAGAATATATAATAAAAATATTTATATATTTTTAGAATTGTAATTTGAGATGAATAAGAATTTTTGCATTTCTACCTACCGAATAAAGCTAATATAGACTCGGTAATACTGAGTTAATGTGTTAATAACAAATCCAAGTAAATGTTACACTGAAAAGATATCGAATTTGTAAGTTTTCATATTGTAATTTAAAATTTTAGGAATTATAAAATACACAAAAGTGGATTATTTATTTACTAATTAACACAATTTATAAATGCCAATTACTAATGTTTTGGGAATTTTTATGTTGATATTGATCCTATAAAACTAATGAAATATATCAGTCATTTTTATCATCAAAATGTCTTACTACATTTTATTTTAATTTCGCAAAAAGGTTATTTTCTAAGACATGTCTTGTTATTGAACTATTTGTTATATCAATTTCTTACCTCACAAAAGCAAGTAATTTTCATTTTAATAAGATAAAATTATTTTGATTTTGGATCCTTAATTGTTTTTTTATAATTGGTGGTTGCAAGCCATTTTTTTATAACATATTTCTTATATAATATGTTAAATGATTTGAATTCCTTCAACCATTTTTAGATTTTTCGAAAACTCGTTTTTTTATCTTAAACTCCTAAATCAAAGAAATATTATCTCAAAATATTTGAACAATTTTCAGATTTTTAAAAAACTCTCCTATATCAGATCGAACTGACGGACGATTTAACATACATTTTTTTTCTAACATGGTACTTACTGTAAAAGAATGAATTTCTCCCTTAGAGTTTCTCATGTATATTATTCAATATATATAGTTGTCCAAGAGTTCTACTCTAATAAAGAAAACTAACAAATCTAATAGATTTATATAATTTGTCTTATATATTCTATCACACCCGCGCAGTCACAACGTGAGGTGTCCGAATGTTAAGGCTGGCCCTGAAGTCAAGAAATAATGAAGAAGGTGGACCCTTGGTAAATATATCCGCATATTGTGATATGGACGGAATGTGCAAGATTCGGACTTCACCAAGTGCCACTTTATCTCAAACAAAATGGATGTCAATCTCAACATGCTTCATTCGTTGGTGTTGAACCGGGTTTATAGACAAGTATCCTGAGCTGACATTTTCGTAGTACACAAGGGTGGTCCGATGAAGTGGACAGTGAAGCTCCCAAAGAAGATTACGTATCCAGCAAGTTTTGGCGACAACGTTAGCGACGCCACGATACTTAGCCTCTGTGCTCGAACGAGAGATGGTAGCTTGACGTTTGGAAGACCACAAAATAAGGTTATCGCCCAAGAAGACACAATACCCCGATGTAGATCGGCGCGAACTCAGACAACCTACCCATTCTGCGTCCGTGTAGGCTATGAGACTCGATGTAGACACCTTGGTTAGTTGTAGGCTGTGAGCAATGGTACCTTGTCTATATCATAGTATCCGCGTGTGTGCATTGAAATGTTTCTCCCACAGATCGTGAATAAACAAGCATACTTGTTGAACGATGTAGGCAATGTCTGGTCGAGTGAATGTAAGGTATTGAAGAACGCTAGCAAGGGTTGCGATAAAAATATGGATCGTTAACAGGTGGATCGGAATCAAGTGTAAGTTTGGCTTTTGTGTTAACAGGCGCGACGCACGGGTTGCAATTACTCATTTCATCTCTTCGAAGGATGTCAAAAGCATAATGTTTCTGAGATAAGAACAACCCAGAAGATGAACATGGTAGAGATACCTAGAAAGTAATGTAATGATCCAAGATCCATCATAGCAAACTCGTTTCTCAAAGACGAAATGATCTACTGAAGAAAAGAAGTAGTGGAGGTCGTGAGCTCTTGACATCCTTCGAAGGAATGTCGTACCCGATTGTCTATGAAGCGTGAAGAGTGACGAATCACATTTGCTTTGGAAGAATCCAAAACGAGTGGCATATAAGGCAAAACATTGGTTCCAAGCTCGAGGGGCCTGCTTTAGACCGTATAACGACCGTGGTAGGAGACAGACGTGGTCTGGTCAAGATGTGGCAAGAAATCCCAGTGGTTAATGCATATACACCGTCTCTCAAAGTTGCCATGTAAGAATGCATTCTTGACATCTAATTGATGGATCGGTCATCCGTGGGAAAGCGTCAAGCTTAGTAAAATGCCGATCGTAGTTGGCTTAACTACAGGGTTGAAGGTTTCATCATAATCAATTTTTGGTCGTTGTGATTTGCTATTAGCCACGGGGCAAGCGTTGTATCCAAGTTACCATGTGCATCAAGTTTATGATGAAATAAACGCATAACACAAATCATATTAACCCCGTAGGGTCGGGGAACCAAGTCCCAAGTTTTGTTTTCAATAAGAGCATCATATTTCGATTTCATAGCCGTTTGCCAGTGTGGATTCTTAAGAGTTTAAACATGACTAGAAGGCAATGGTGATATGGTCGTAATATGAAGATTAAGGATTTGACGTGGCTTATGGATTCTGGATTGGCTATGAGTAACCATGGGATGACGGACGGAAAGAGAAGGATCAAGAGGAGGTGAGTTTAGGGGAGAAAGATTTTCTTACGTGAGAATGGAACGAAGAGTATGGGATGGCTTAGTGTCGATCCCAAGGAAGTCGTGTGTGGAGGATGGCGAAGGTAGGATAGGCCCAAAGGCAAAAGGGAAAGGCATACTCGTCAAAGGTAACATGGCGAGAGATGATAATCTTACGAGAAGCTAAGTCGTAACACCAATATCCCTTATGATCCAAAGGATAACCCAAGAACAGACACGCGATAGAACGAGGTTGAACTTTATGGGAGGTGGACGCTAGAAAATTTGGATAACATCTGAAAACACGTAGGTGTGTATAGGTGACCGTTGTGTGATAAAACTTAGTGAATGAGATTTCGTTTTCAATGGACGAGGACAAAAGAAGGTTAAGAAGGCGAGTTGCCATATGGAAAGCTTCGACCCAAAACAGAGGAGGGAGAGAAGCTTGGAAAAGAAGCATGCATACCATGTTGTTAATGGTACGTAACACACGTTCAGCCTTGCCATTTTGCTCAGGGGTCAAAGGGTAAGAGAACCGAATGAAGATTCCGTGTGTTTGAAGAAAAGAACGAAAAGCGTGATTGTCGTATTCTCCACCATGAACGCTTTGAAAAGATTTAATCGTGGTTTGAAATAGGAATTTGAAAAGCACATCAAACTTTCGTCGTAATGGATAGATCCAAACAAATTGAGTAAAGTGGTCAAGAAAAACAACATAATAACGAATCCTCGAGACATTTGGAATCGGTGATGTCCAAATATCGGAATGAATAATATCAAAATGGGCCGAGACCTTTTTATTAGAAGAGAAGGAAGGAAGGCGAGTGTGTTTCCCAATTGGCACGTATGACATAAACCCGTCATGTCGTGTTTATTACAAAAAATGAGACCACGTGAAAGTAAAGAATGAAAAACGTGGTTGCTCGGATGTCCTAATCGATAATACCAAACAGAACAACTTGAAGAGAGAAGTGCGACCCGAGAGGAGGATGGTGGAGAGTACGACGATTGACGAAGATAAAAGGCCCAGAACTATCACGTCGGAGAAGACACCGTTGTGTTGGAAGGTCATTTACCCAAAAACCAAACGGGTCAAACTCAATAAAGCAATTGTTGCCAGTTTGAAAATGACGAACAAAGACTAGATTTTTTATTATATTAGGTGTGACAAGAACATTTGTGAGGTTTAGAGGACGAGAAGAGGATGGGACTGATGTATGACCAAGAGAGGCGACAGGAATGATGGATCCATTACCGACAGTGACCGAAGGAATAATATTCGTACGAAAACAAAACTGAGAGTACCTGGTTGTGATGTAAGGTGGGATGTGGCTGCAGAATCCATGTACCAAGAAGAGTCGGAGGGGTCCCGGAGTTGTATTATTGCAAATGTCTCAGCAAGGGTCGTTGGTTCAACCGGAGTCGTCCATGAAGGATATGATGCGGGCATGCTCGAACTAGGCCATGAAGGTAGAGGTTACTGTTGAGTCACAAAAGCAGCAACTGGAGCCCCCAACACCCCAGCAACGACTATAGATCTGAATGATGTTGTGGCGGTGGTGGTGTATGAGACGAGGAATGCCAATGTGGTGGGACTAGAGCAATCCAATGATGTTGTGAGGCCGGATCAGTCCAATGATGTTGTGGGGCAGGAGTAGTCCACTGTGGGATCCAAGTCGACGACCACAGGTGCTGATAGAAGTTTCCATAGCCTCGACCACCACGACCACGAGATCCACGTCCGCCATGATGATGATAACCACGACCACCACGAGACGAGCCACCTCGAAAATTGCCTCACGGTTGACGATGTGTATCAACATATAGGACCTGCGGTGAAGATGAATGATCATGATGTGTTGGTGGAAGGTGTTGACTCCGTGAAAGATCTTGATCTTCAAGAAGAAGCATTGATCGCGCCTGCTCGAATATAGAAAATTGTTTCCGATGTTTGATCACATTGATGATATTGTCAAATTTCTCAGATAGTCCACTCAACATATGAACAACAAGTGTGCGAACAG
This sequence comes from Gynandropsis gynandra, assembly GCA_036759665.1. Lineage (NCBI taxonomy): Eukaryota > Viridiplantae > Streptophyta > Magnoliopsida > Brassicales > Cleomaceae > Gynandropsis > Gynandropsis gynandra. Next base: position 63,861,219 of record CM071860.1, on the reverse strand, counting down.
GGACCTTCGCATAAATATTGGCGAGAAGATCCGCCAACCGCTTCAATTTCTCACAGTATGAATGAACGGTGAGATCTCCGATGGAGAGATTATGGAGATCATTGTCGACTTGCAGGGCACGAGCCTCTTTGTTATCCTGAAATAGGTTTTCGAGGCTCATCTAAAGAGATCGGGCAGAGCACTTCTTCTTGAGGACCGAGTTAAGAAGAGATTTAGATATGGTGCCGAAAATTCAAAGTTTTACAAGACCGTCAATGCTTTTCCACCGATCATCCGTAGCACCAGTAGGCTCGAAAGATCCATCGAGATGACCCATGACACCGAAACTAAGACAATGTGTTTCAAAAAGTTTGCGCCACACATCATAGTTGAGTTCCTCCATATCCAAGACGATAAGGATGTACGTCTTTGATATTGGTTCAGCCAAAATCCTTTTCCACATTATTAGAAGCCGCCATGAGAAACAAGAGGACAAAGAAAATCAAGTAGAAGAAAAAGAAAAAGAACGAGCGGTTGGTCGAGCAAATGAGGAAGGTGGAAGGTGGATTTCTAGATTTATGGAGAAAGATATTTCTGGATTTCTAGAGGTAGATAGAAGGCGGAAAGAGAAAGAAAATGTGGGGAAGAAGAAGGCAGGGCCGAAGACGGAAGGTGAAAGGCAATTTCTGGATTTCTAGAGGAAGAGAAAAAGATTTCTAGATCTTGGAGGAAGGCAGAAGGCAGAAAGTGGAAGGCAAACAGAAAGAGAGAACGAGGGGAAGAAGAAAGATTTCTGGGAAAAAGAGAGAATGGGGGAAAGAAATCTATGCCGATAGGTAGGGGTAGGCCTTTTTGGGTTACTCGGACCGACCCAATCCGAAAAACCCAACCCGGGGTTCAAAACCTAACACCCAAATGGGTTCGGGTCGGTCCGGATTGGGTTCGGGAGAACCCGAGGAACCCGGAAGAAAAACCCTAACCCTTCTAATCTAATTTTTTTATGTTAAATTTGGAACCCGAATTACCCGTCTAAACCGGAATTATCCATTTAAATCCAAACTACCCGTTTAAAACTCGAATTATCCGTTTAAACCCGAATTACCCGTACTTAAATAACCCAAAAAACCCGAAGAACCCGAAGAACCCGAGAACCCAAAAGAACCCAAATACAATTCGGGTTTTTTTGGTTCAATGTTTCAAAATCCGAACAAGCCGAACCCAACCCGAAACATGAGGAACCCGTCCCAAAAACCAAATGGGTTTTTTGGATTCAATTTTTTAGAACCCGAGGAACCCGAACCCGAGGAACCCGTCCCGAAACCCGAAACGTCCACCCCTACCGCTAGGGAAATAAAGAGAAATATGGTTGTCGGGGAGGAGGATTTCTGGAAAAAATTAAGGTTTCTGGAAAGAATGAGGCAGTTGGAGAAGAAGAATGAGGCTTAGAAAAAATAATGAAAGAGCATAAGAAATTAGGGTTGTGGCTGATGGAGCTCTGATACCATGTAAATGAATGAATTTTCTCTAAAGGTTCCTCATGTATATTACTCAATATATATATATTTATCCAAGACTTCTGCTCTAATAAGAGAACCTAACAAATCTAACATATTTACATAATATGTTTTATATATTCTATTATATTTCGAATTGATGTGATGAAAATGATTTGTTGTTTTTTGGTGTCAAATGTAATGTCATGGAATTTGGGATATAAGATCTAGTTCAAGAGAAAATTCGAGGGCAATTGTAATTTTCACATCATGTTATCTATTTACACACATATATATACACATATATTTATATACTTACACATACATATATATAAATAAATATAAATACATATAAACATATGTATTTGTACATGGATATATACACATACACAAAAACACATTTATATGTATACACATAAATATATATTTACATGGATATATATATATATATATATATATAAAGAATTCAAGTTTTCTTATTTTATGGAGAACTCTCATTGCTACTGTGTGATTATATCAAGACACGATCAAAATATTAACAAACTAATATGTATTCACGGTTAGATGAAACACAAAAGATATGAATGTGTACCTGTCATGTCAAACCTTATAAATTGATGAGATGTAGAAGAGATAACCTTTATTTCTTTGTTTGTTTTCTAAACGAAAAAAATGATATTTCTTTTTTTACAAAAAATCCCTAATCTTTTTTATACACGTGAATCGAGTATAATTAACCGATTAATTAGTCATTCTCAATTAATCGATTAATTTCACCAATCATGTAATTTAACAACATAAACAGAGTTCTCCACACATTTAATCTTTCACACTTAAATTAATATTGATGTCCAATAATATAACATTTAATTTAAACTAAATTAAATGATAAAACCATATTCAATATACGATTCACATGAGATATTAAAAAATCTTTCCATATATGTACACACCTGTATACACATAAATACTTGTATGTACATAAATACACATACACACATTCATATATGTGTATATATTTCTTATGATTATATATGTATATTTAAAATATGTGTGTATATGTGTAGACAAACTGGTCTGAAAACCGTTCAAACATATGAGCCATCTTCACCGTATAAGTGTCACATAAGCACCAAGTAATGAAAAAGATGGACCTTAAATTATCTGTCAATCAGATGTAGTACAAGGAATTTCGGAGAAATCTGAAATCATTTTAAGTATTTTGGAATAAGTTTTCATTGGTTAATGAGTTTGAGATATTCTGAGAGTTCTCGAAAATATAAAGATAGTTGAAAGATTTTCAGATCATTTACAATAATAATATTATTTTTGTCTTAACATACAATATAAATTGTTTTTTAAAATCTGTAGGTCCCAATACTTGTGTTGATCTTTAAAATAGAATTGGTTCAGTCGATTTTTTTTTAAAAAAAAGAAAAGATATCTTTATTTCATATGAATAAAAAATATACATTGTCCATGTATTTATACATAAAATACTATAACTAATTATACTAACTAATTACTAATTTAACTCTATGGTTAACAATTAATTAACTACTATTAACAACCTAACAAAAAATATTAACAACCTAACAAAATATTATTCTAGACTTTAATACTCCCTTTCAAGATGAGGAGTAAATGTTATTTACTCCCATCTTGGAAGTGAGATTATAAAACTGTGCTGAACATAAAGGCTTCGTCAAAACATCGGCCAGTTGGTGTTGCGTTTGAAGATGCAAAGTCTTGATAAATCCCGATTGAATCTTTTCACGAACTAGGTGGCAGTCAATCTCGATATGTTTTGTGCGCTCATGGTAAACAGGGTTGTTTGCAATATGTATAGCAACTGTATTGTCACAAAACAGCAACGCGGGTTGTGTAATAGGAAAAGACAATTCATGGAGTAAGGATGAGATCCATACCAATTCACATGTAGCATTCGCCATTGCACGATATTCTGCTTCGGCACTGCTTCTTGAAACTGTAACCTGTTTCTTAGATTTCCATGACATCAAAGAATCTCCCAAAAATACACCATAACCTGTAACCGATCGTCTAGAGTCTGGGCATGAAGCCCAATCTGCATCACAAAATGCAGTTAATTTGCTGCTGTGACTTGAAGGATAAAACAGTCCCTGTCTAGGATTGTTTTTAAAATACCGTAAAACTCTTTTAGCTGCAATAAGATGTAAGTCAGTAGGAGAAGACATGAACTGGCTTAATTTGTTAACCACAAAACATATGTCAGGACGAGTAATGGTTAAATATATCAACTTTCCAATCAATTTGCGATAATATGTTGGGTCAGCTAAAGGTGCACTATCTGTAAGAGACAGTTTCGTATTCACATCCATAGGTATAAGAACCGGTTTAGAAGCTAACATACTAAATTCTTCAAGCATTTCCAAAGTATACTTACGTTGACTCAAAGAGATCCCTTTGGAAGATCGAGCAATTTCTAAATCTAGAAAATACCTGCAATCTCCTAAATCTTTGACAACAAAGTGAGAATGAAGAAGTTGTTTTACAGATTCAATATCAGATTCATTGTTCCCAACAATTAAGATGTCATCAACATACACTAAAAGACCAATAAAATAATCAGCAGATGATTTCAAAAAAAGAGAATTATCTGAAACAGATTGTGTAAAACCAGAATTTAACAAAACAGATGAGAATTTCAAATGCCATTGACGTGAGGATTGTTTTAAACCATATAATGACTTATGTAACTTACAAACATGATTATCAGGGAAAATCTCCCCCTCAGATGGCATATATCCAGGAGGTAATTGCATGTATATTTCTTCTTTTAAATCACCATTTAAAAAAGCATTTGCAACATCCATTTGATTGATTATCCAATTATTTGATAAAGCTAAACATAAAAGAATTCTAACTGTAATCATCTTAGCAACATGACTAAAAGTATCAACATAATCAATACCTTGTTTTTGTGTAAATCCTTTAGCCACTAATCTTGCTTTGTATTTATCCAAACTGCCATCAGCATTGTATTTAATTTTAAACAACCATTTACAACCTATAGGTTTCTTGTTAGAAGGCAATGAGCAAACAGTCCATGTTTTATTGTTTTGAAGTGCATCTAATTCCAATTTCATAGCATTTTTCCAAACAGTAGACAATGCAGCTTGTTTATATGTTTTAGGTTCAGAAATTGTACTAATATTTAAAATAAAATGTTTGTATGCATCGGAAAGTTTTGTATAAGAAATAAAATCAGATATGAGATAAGGTGTTTTATGTATAGGAGGTTGGTTATAATGAGATAAATGATAAAGATGATAATCCGACAAATATTTGGGTGGATTAAGGGGTCTTCTGGGTCTGGTGGGAGTGTCATTCGAAACCAAGGAAGAACCAGAAAGGTTATTTTGGGGAGCTGTCACAGAAGAAGGAATAGAAGAAGGAATGTTTTCGACACAAGGAATAGAAGAGCTGGAGTTATGATCTGGCAGAAAAATATTTTCGATGCAAGGAATGTCACTGATTGGTAGAGGAAGGACAAAATTATCAAAAAAATCAGAAATGTTATTAGAAGAATGGTTGTGAAAAAGAAAGATGTTTTTATGAAAGACTATATTTCTTGAAATCATAATACGATTAGTGGTTAAATCAAGTACTTTATATCCTTTATATCCTTGAGGATATTTTTAAAAAAACAGCAGGGTTAGCCCGTGGACTCAGTTTGTTTCTATCTTTAGTAAGGGTGGAAACATAACACAAACAACCAAATACTCTCAAGTGTTCATAAGTAGGTTGCTTTCCATTTAATAGTTCATATGGCGTTTTATTGTTAAGAAAAAAAGATGGTGTTCTATTAATCAAATAAGCAGCAGTGACAACACATTCAGGCCAGTAAGGAATATGAACATTGGATTGAAATAAAAGAGCACGAGCAACATTTAAAAGGTGTTGATGTTTTCTTTCAACCACAACATTTTGCTGTGGAGTATAAGCACAAGAAAATTGGTGGAGAATCCCTTTTTTAGATAAAAGTTCTTTAAATTGTAACTCATGTG
>CM071860.1:63843619-63855418 GCA_036759665.1 Gynandropsis gynandra | reverse complement strand
CCAAAGATTCTAATGAAAAGGGTCCCCAAATATCAATATGGATAAGATCAAAAGTGGACTCAGATTTATGTTTAAAGAAATAAAAGGAAGATGTTTTTGTTTGGCTTGAGGACAAATATTACACGGTATAGAACTATCATTAGAAGAAGTCTTTATTAAAGATTGAGATGATAGGAATTTTATTTTGGAAAATGAAGGGTGCCCCAATCGATCATGCCAAAGAGATGTAGAAGTAACGACAGCAAGAAGAGGGATGTTAGAAGGATTCAAGAAGTAGAGATTTTGAGAGGCTTCACCCTTCCCAATTATCAAATCCCGAATAGGGTCTTGTATGATACAAGAAGATTTGTCGAAGAGGACATGAAAGTTAGTGTTTTTGATAAGGAGACTCACACTAAGTAGATTAAAATGAAAAGAAGGGATGTAAAGAACGGAATGAAGGATAAGAAGGGGAGAAAGAATGACACTCCCAATGTGAGAAACATAAAATTTATTGCCATTAGGGAGAATGACGAAAATATTAGAAGTTGGTGTAATATTTGAAAAAAATGAAATATCATTGCAAACATGACAACTTGCACCTGAATCTATGATCCAAGAATTTTTGGGAATATTAAGATGTATATTTAAGGATAAGACAAAAGTAGATAGGAGGAAAGTTTTACCTATATTTGGAGTTATGCTTTGTTGAGGATTTTGTTGTAACATATTAATCCGAGGATGATAATTGGATATGAAACTAGATCTCGGTTTTGGATTGATGGTTTTATATCCATTTGGACATCCATGAAGTCGATAACATTTTGTTACCAAATGACCTTGAAGACCACCATGAGAACATACGACTATAGGTTTATTTTGGAAATTATGAAAATAAGAATCTTTGACTCTAAAAATTGGATTTGTGGTTGTGGAATAAAGATTGGTCGACATTTCGAAAGATGAAATTAATCGGAACAATTTAGATCGATTTGAAATATTCACTGAATTCAAATTGGCAAGAAATCAAAGAACCACGCAAATCAATAAAGAAAAGGCAGCGGAAAGTTACCTAATCAATAAACTGACTAAAAACGACGAATAACGGGAATGAGAATACACCTAACGACGGGAATAGAATGAATCACCGAAACAATCACGGAAAGTAACCTAATCAATCAATGACTAAAAAAACCTAATCAATCACAGAAACAATCACCGACTGTAACCTAATCAATCGACTGAAATTTCACCGAACAAGGAATCACCGAAACAAAGACAAAATCAATTTCTTAAGTAAAGAGAGACAAGAAGATACCGACGATATATTGCAGGTCCGGAAATTGAATCGCCGGTAACGAGCACGCCGACGGACGAATTTTCCGGCGAGAAGATGAGAACACCGCTGGAGACACTTGAAAAATTAAAGAAACAAACCGGCGAAACAAACCTACGAAGAAAGACAGTAAACAAGAAAGACAAGCCGATGAATCGACGAAATAGACAAAGTGACCAGTGAGAGAAGCCGACGAAATCGACGAAGCAAGACGCCAGAAAAACGTCCGGCCAAGGAGGATGCAAGCGAAAACAGAAATCGGCGAATAAATGAAGAAGGTAGAAAATAAGCGAAGAAGACCGGCGAAAGGATTGCAGAAGTTTGCAGAAAATTGCAATGAGAGAGCGAGGAAGAAGAAGAAATGGAGGAAGAAAGAGAGCAGAAAATTGAGAGAAAATTGCAGTGAGAATTGCAGTGAGAATTGCAGAAAGAGAGCAAAAAGAAGAAATGGAGGCAGAAAATTGTAGAAAATTGCAGTGAGAATTGCAGAAATAGAGACAGAAAGAGAGCGAAGAAGAAGAAACAGAAAATTGCAGAAATTTCAGTGAGAGAAACGAATAAGAACAAGGCACCGGCGGCGAAAGAAAATGAAGAAGACACCAAACAAATCTTCGTGAATCAGTGAACAAAGAATGAAGACGCCGAGCGAATCAAAAGGCCGTCCGGGAAAGAAGACTCCGGCAGCAAAGAGGATGACGGGAATTGAAGAAGGTGAGGAAAAAAATTTGGGGATTTTAGAATTTTTTACCATTTTAATAAAAGAAAAAAATATCTTTATTTCATATGAATAAAAAATATGAATTATTCATTTATTTATACATAAAATACTATAATTAATTATACTAATTAATTACTAATTTAACCCTATAGTTAACAATTAATTAATTACTATTAATAATCTGACAAAAAAATATTAACAATCTAACAAAATATTGTTCTAGACTTTAATATCGATTAATCGAAATCTGTAAAAAATCGATACATTAGTTTGATCCGTTTAAATATTATATTTTTTAACAAAAATCTAAATATATCCAAAAATTCATCTGGATATGGACGAGTATAAAAATCTAAAATTAGTTATGTATTTAAAATTATTGAAATATATCGTTTATAAAAAAATCTCTATAAATAGACAACAAGTTATATAAGTACTTCAAAGCAATATATAATATTGTAAATATAGCAATAAGATGGAATTTTTCAATAAACAATATTGTGCTACCTCTCGTAGCACCTTAACTTTGAATAGAATAATTTTATATATTTTTAAAATCATATATATTTGGGGGCGTCCGATTCTTAAAAGTGAAGAATGTAAAATCATAAATAATATAATTTTACTATTCAAAAACTAAACTAGTTGGTCGAATAATTTGCGAACCCTAGATTAAAACACATTGTCCCACATATTTTGTTAGAGACTTGCCAAGATCATTGTATTCGTATAACACCACATCTATTATTTTGTTGCTATTAAAAAAAATACCATTACCAAACTTATCATTGAGAAATAATTATGTCTGGCGAAATAATTTTCTAAGGATAAAACCCATCACGTATGAATATAGTAATTAATCTAATTAGGCCGTACACAGCGAGAATGATTAAATCCCACGGTTGTTTGCAGACGAATTTAAACTTTAATGAACAAAAATGAACAAATTATTTTTCAGATTATCTAAATTTAGCAATAGTTATCGAAATGGATTTGGTTAGATATATTTCGTGTGGGAAACTAGATATTTACTACATAAACATTTTGTTATGTATTTCTTTAATTAATCGTATTTGTATAGTTTGTTATTAAGGATGTAAGTTAGTAACATACATTTTTCAGTAAAGTAATTAATACATAAATGTATCATAAAAAGTGTTGTATTTATTATTTTTTATCAATTAGAAGGAATATCAGAAATGTCCTCCTAGAGCTAAAACACTTCAAAATTATCCTCCTAAATCTGATGAAAAAAAAAGGAGAAAAGACATATGTACTCTTATGTTTTGTTAATGAAAAATGATGACGTGAAACTCAAGCAATATAATTTTCTAGACCACTTCACCGCAAGTATACGGATCGTGTAGTACGATGGTCGATCTCTAGGGACTAAAGCAGCCAAAAACTAAGAATAACACTAAACTAAGACGAATGGAAGTAGATGAAGGTGTGGTGCGAACTACCTAAAAACTAAGCTAAGTGGTGACAACGATAGTAGGTTGGGGTAAATTTGGATATGACGAACACCACGGGTGTCAAGATACCGGGAATCGTATGGATGAAACAACTAAAGATCATAAACCTATCGAATTATCTTGATAACGGGAAATTCATGCCCTAAGGTGAGGAGTGATAGGAAACTCGATGCCTCGATCTTCCCTATTGTGTTACCGATGTGAGGATTGATGCTTCTCTTCTTCACCAGCATCTCCCGAGCCTTTCCTGATGTTTTCCAAGCCTTTCCTTGCCCTGTACGTCGCCCCCTTGCTCTAGATCTCTTCTGATCTATAAATTAGGTCGTTTGAATGCAAGATCTAGGTTGTTGCGAGAAACGCGGCCCGCTAGGACACCACTTTTACCCGGTCGTGCAGAGGCGCGCCCGGTCATGTACTCTTTCATGCCCGATCGGGCATCAGCAACCGATCGCGTGGTTGAGCGGCCCGAGTCGTGCAAACTCTCGGGGATTTTTGGGATGAATTAACGCCTGAGCGGGTACCCTTGTTGCGCCCGATCGGGTATGGCTACCCGATCATGTTGCCTTCGTGCCCGGGTCGTGCAAAGTGTGCAAATAAACCCCGTAGGTTATCCTTGTTGCACCCGATCGGGTAAGGCTACCCGATCATGTTGCCTTCGTGCCCGAGTCGTGCAAAGTGTGGAAATAAATCCCGTAGGTTTTACCCGAGCGGGTAGACCTAAGTGCCCGATCGGGCACCCTTGAAATCTTGATTTTTCTCTTTTCCGCTCGTTGCTTAGGTGTTCCGTTGAGTTCAGAGGTTTGGTTTTGGCTCCGAGTGAATTTAACTTCAAAGTGCATGGTTTTGCTCAGGAATCCGTCTTTTTAAGCTCGTTTAGGCCTTGTCGCCTTAAAACCTGAAAACCAACAAAACGGGCGTATGTAACAAATAATCGTATCGGATATGTAAATCTAACTATGAAATATACGCGAAAATGACACTAAAACCTAGCCTAAAATCGATACACTTTCAGTGTTATTAAACTCCCCCGACCTAAACCTTTGTTTTTCCTCAAACAAAACTAAAGTCAAGTATAAGAAGAATCTAATAACGATGGATACTAGCATAAAAATATCGAAGAGTTAGTCATTCTGCAAATCAACGCGTCACATGGACAAAAGCCTAAGCGTACCGAGTATAGCCTTATATCTACGAAAGTGCTGAGCCATGAAATCCTACCAAAAATCTAAGTCTACTTCACAACCCTAGACAACGTCCAAGCAATCTCCATACATATTTCCCTAAGCTCTTGATATCATTAAAATCGCTTATTCTTGTTCTTATTCATTTTTTTTCTTTTCTACACTTAGATCCACGCTTTGTTCCTAGGACGTCGAAGTCGAAGAGGGATGGCTTTCTACTTAGACCCAGGCTGCCTATGGCACACTCATAAGGTCGCGTGACCTTAGCGGAGTGAAGAGGTGCGTTATTGAAGATCTTATTTTTTTTTGGTTTTTTCTTTTCTTGATTACGCAACACTCTAACCCTTAGAACCAGAAAAACGCCTCTACCCACCACTTAGACCCGAACCATCGAACATCGATGTACTCATGTCAATCCTAACTCGGAATAGTGAAAAACTTATCCTAGATGATAGCGGAGTATAAGCGTGTGGAATCTAACTCGTGAACGGTATGAATATATCAACTAAGCTAAGGCTAGACGGTATACACGGAAATATGACTACTTGGTACTGAAATCTAAGGGGTGAATTCAACTCGATAAAGGTTTCAAACACAACTACTTGACTAATCGGTATCAAAAGGCTTCTAAGCAAACCTAGACCATTATCCAAGATTCGACAATGTCGCAAAAATGACTAAAGCTTAAAAATAAATTCACTAGGTATCCATCTTATTCCTAAAACTAATCCTAAGCCTAATCCTAAGTGCAAATATGTCGTTCTAATGTCAAATCCGTATCACAAAATGAAGAGTACCCCCCAGACCTGAACGGAACACAGTCCCGGTGTTCGAGACCTAAGAGGGATACCCGTATGTAAAAACTCGAGAAAATACAAAAATTAACGAATACACCTGGTGTGTGTGTGGCTTTCTCGCATTGTGATACATCCGGATCGAGTGACTCTTTTGCTCTAATGCATGTGTTACCGTGAAAGACCTGAGATGAAAACCATGCAATGCAAGAGATAGAACAAAGATCACTACATAAGTAAGTCTAAAAGAGCGTACATAATCGCTAAAACTAAAAAGAAAGAAAACAATAAAAATAGGTCCATAAAAGATGAAAAAGAAAAAGAAAGAAAGGAAAAAGGGAAGAGTGGTCTAATCCTCATCCTCTCCACCGCGGGTGGCCGGAAGGTCTGCTGGCTCCGCGGGTGCCCCTTCCCCAGGTGGGAAGTAGAAAGACTACAGCTCGTAGGGGATGTGAGGACGGTACGGGATGACTCCAGTATGATAGTCCTGCGGGATAGGCACGTATGGCTCCTGGTAATGCTGCATACTGAGCTGCTAAAATCGACGGACCGACTCCGTGAGGTAGTATGTATGCTGGATCGATTGCAATTGGAATTGCTGCTGCTCTGCATACCTCGCAGCCTCGATATCGTGCCTCGCCGCCTCCATGTCGTACCTCTGCTCTGTCATAAACGACTGATACCTAGTCTTCTCCGCTACGTACCTGAGGCTCAAATCTAAGACGCGTTGACAATAGTCCCCGACAATGCGCCAAAAACTTGATGCGTTCTCAAAGTTAAATAAATAACCTAAACTACCCGCAAGTGCACGACACGTGTGTAGTACTTCAGATGTCGATCCCACAGAGACTACGCAACACAACCTAAACTCTAACTATGAATCAAACTTGCTAATGAACGAAATATGGTTAGAATAATGAAATACTAAAAGTAAATAAACAAATTAGTTCTTAACGATTAGACAAACGTTCTAGGAATCCAGTTTCACCACAAGACTACCGAAACCAACAATTGAAATATCTATAATGCAATCCTAGTTAAGTTATCTAAGGCAAACGATCCTAACATGATATCTACCCTCTCTCGAGGCATAGACACGTGATCTAGTCAAGTTTCCCCCTACTTTCGTGGCTGACACATTGAACTAAACCCATAAGATCTATGAATCGTCCGTTTTACCCTCAACCATTGCTACCCTACTTTCGTGGCCTAGCCTCGGTTGTTCTAAACCTGATCTTCTAGGACTAGAATTCTCCTTTCGGTCCTTCTCCTAACCCCTAACACATGCATCTACATGGCCATCGCAAAAACAAGTAAATTAAGCACTCAGATAAAGAATAGATAAACGAAAACGGGAAGATGCATTCAAAGATAAATCAAAAGTGGTTCCGGGATAGCCAATGGCTAATCCCTTCTCCTAGAACAAAAAAACTACTCGCTCATACGTCTGTAAACAAACATAAACAAAATAGAAATTCTAAGGAACATGAAAACCAAACGAAAACCGAAGTTTGGGGGTTGATCTCTGATGCTCCTCGTGTGCCTCCTCGCAAGAATATCCTCCTCCTTCTCTACTCTCTCCTTAATCAAGAACTGAATAAAGCATGCATGAATCTCGACCTCTGGCCCCTTTTTATCCCTCTAAAGTCGTTTTCCTTATTGTATGAGTCCCCCACAAACTTCCATTTGTTTTAAGTCAAATTAACTTAATTGAAGTTGCGAAGATGGTCGCGACCCGAACGGGCGGTACAATTTACCCGCTCGGGTACGGCGCGGTCGGTCGCGCAGAAAACGCGATGAGGATGGAGTGCCCGCTCGGGCTGGAGGTGTGCCCGCTCGGGCTGGAGGTGTGCCCGCTCGGGCATGAGGCCCCGCTCCTGCTTTTGCTTGCCCGAGCCGTGCATGAATTGCTGCCCAAAATCGCCGTAGCTTTTGCCCGCTCGGGTGTGAGTTGTGCCCGTTCGGATGGTGGCCTTTCATGCTAATTCTCGTCCCGTTTGTCCCATGATGATCCTCGATGTTGGTACTTAGCCTCGTGCATGTCCTTTAGCTCCGAAATGAACCGAATACGGATAAAAACCTGTAAGAGCATGAAAACACGAAAATAAGTAAAACGGATACGGAATCATACGTAAAGCAACACATATATATCATAAACATCTCTCCAATCGTGCAAGAAATACGTATGAAAACAAGATGATCAAAATACCCCAGACTTGAATGTTTGCTTGTCCTTAAGCAAATGTAAACGTGGAACACTTGGGGTGTAAAAATCCGAGAATTCTCCTTCTCCTAGAAATATTAAGCAAATGTAAACGTGGAACACGTGGGGTGTAAAAATCCGAGAATTCTCCTTCTCCTAGAAATACCGCTAAAGCAAACCTAACCGATCAACTAGCACGTCGAGAGCAAATTCGGCTAATTAAGTTTTCAGCCTTCATTCTAGGTTCACCAAGGCTACCCACGAGAAAGTAAATCAAAGGAAAACTAAACAAGCCACCGTAACTCTCTCCACCAAACAAGACTTCAGACAATGCTAAACCTAGATCAACCGAGGATACTTGTTTCTTTCTTTCCGAGCTTCTTTCTTTCTTTTTCTTTCTCTTTTTTTTATTTTCTTTTTATGAATTCTTTTTCGTTTCCTTTTTTATTTTGTTTATTTTTTTTCTTTTTCTTTGCATACACATTAGGCTTCTAGAACGTCGGATTTGAAGGGATCCATCCTCTACTTAGACCCAGACTACCGATGACGGTATACTCATGCATCTCGTTTAAGAGTGCAGCGGAGTAGGCGGCTTTTTGTGCCATGCCCTTAGGACGTAGAAAGATGATCGCCAACCCACCACTTAGAACCGAGCCATCGAAAGAGTATCAAGGTCGATGCACTCATATCGATTTTAGATCATGCGTTTTAGGCATTATTTCTATCGCTCAATAGAAAGAAGTAAAGCATCGTCTACACGAAGTATGACCATCTGGGTAGAGAGAATAAACGATAGACTAGCCTAGCAACCTCGTCTGAACCCCCCACAAGCAACACTAGGATTCCCAAAGAACTACGACCTATTGTTTTTCATCCGATTAATAAGCTCTAACGCTTAGGGGAAACCTAGCTCAAACATGCAAAATCTCACGGAAAAGGCCAACTTCTTAAGCATCCTAGGTTCAGGGTTCATCTCAAAACGTGGCACCGGACAAGTGCCTGGGACGACTCTGACTCAAGAAAAAAAAAAACTAAAAACCACAAAATAACCTAAAAACTACAAAATCAAAGGGAAGATGAAAGAAAATGAAACGAAATCACCTGACAAACGTGAGCTGCTCCCCCAGACTTGAATTGAACGGCGTCCTCGACGTGAATCTCCGATGGAGGGTAAGGGAAGTGAAGCACGTTTGTGGTATTTTTTTAACGATAAATGATTAATAGAGTCTCAAACTACAAACTAAGAAAAATAAAAACAAACAGCTGGATTGTCTCCCAGAAAGCGCTTATTTCACGTCTTAAAGCTTTGACGTCTCCATTCCTCATGCGTGCGTAACGGGTGGATCGGAAAGGGAAATGGAGTTTCCACTTTCGATCGGTTGAGCGGCTTGGTAGAGCTTGAGCCGCTGTCCATTAGCTTTGAATGCCACTCGTCTCGCTCCAAATTTCTACTGCTCCATGCGGGAATACTTCTCGTATCTGAAAAGGACCAGACCAACGGGACTGTAGTTTCCCCGGAAAAAGCTTAAGACGAGAATTAAATAGTAGAACCAAGTCACCTGGCTGAAAATCATGAGGTAGGATCTTCTTGTCATGCCATCTCTTGGCACGCTCCTTGTAGATCTTAGAGTTCTCGTAGGCATCAAGACGGAGCTCGTCGAGCTGGTTCACCAGTAAAAGTCATTTCTCACCTGCACTCTTAAGATCAAAGTTAAGGAGCTTTGTCGCCCAATAGACGCGGTGCTCTAGCTCGACAGGTAGGTGGCAAGACTTGCCATAAACAAGCCGAAAAGGAGTCATGCCAGTGGGAGTTTTGAATGCTGTCCTATAGGCCCATAATGCATCATCTAATTTCATCGACCAATCTCTACGGGACCTAGACACGGTTTTCTGTAGTATGCTCAAGTTCTACCTCAAGGATATAGTTCTGTGGCATCTCGTTCCTCTTACCTATATTTCCCTTTCTTTGACATCTATCACAAGAGGAAACGTACCTATGGGCATCCTTGAAAAGGTTCGGCCAATAAAAACCTGCTTGTAGCACCTTTGAAGCGGGTTTGGACTTGCTGAAGTGACCTCCATAATCCGATCCATGACAATGGAATAGGATGCTCTCTACCTCTTCCTCGGGGATGCATCTCCTAAAGACCTCGTCCCCGCATCTCTTGTACAGATTTGGATCGTCCCAATGGTAGTGTTTGACATCCGCAAATAACTTCCTGCGCTCATGAAAAGAAAGGTCGGGGCGTAGTATACCGCTCACAAGAAAATTAACAAAATCAGCATACCAAGGAGCGGGGTTACCTGAAGTGAGTGCGCATATGATGTCATCTCTCAAGGAGTCGTCGATAGGTCTCTCATCCTCTACAATGATGCGAGAGAGGTGATCTGCAACGACGTTCTCGGACCCCTTCCTATCTCTTATTTCGAGATCAAACTGTTGTAAGAGAAGGATCCACCGGATGAGGTGTGGTTTCGCGTCCTTCTTCCCTAGAAGATATTTAAGTGCTGCATGATCAGTATAAACGATTACCTTTGACCCTACAAGATAGGATTTGAACTTTTCAAAGGCGAAGACGACGGCAAAGAGCTCCTTCTCGGTTGTGGCATAGTTGATTTGAGCGTCATCTAGTGTCTTGCTAGCGTAGAAGATGACATGAGAGACCTTGTCTCTTCGCTGCCCTAGGACAGCCCCTACGGCGTAGTCGCTAGCATCACACATAATCTCGAATGGAAGGCTCCAATCGGGTGGCTGAATGATGGGCGCCGAAACCAGTACTGTCTTGATGGTGTTGAAGGCGTTATGACACTCTTGGGGGAAGTCGAATGTAGCGTCTTTGGCCAGCAACTCCGTCAACGGTTTTGTGATCTTCGAGAAGTCTTTGATAAACCTCCGATAAAAACCTGCATGCCCTAGGAAGCTACGAATTTGCTTAACTGAAACAGGTGGAGGAAGTTTTTCGATTACCTCAATCTTGGCTTTGTCGACTTCTATGCCCCTTGATGAGATCATATGTCCAAGTACAATACCTTCCTTCACCATAAAGTGACACTTTTCCCAATTAAGAACAAGATTCGCTTCCTCACATCGCTGCAATACTCTAGAAAGGTTAACAAGACAATCATCGAATGTAGAGCCATAAACCGAAAAATCATCCATAAACACTTCCATGATATGTTCAATTAAATCGGAAAAGATGGCCATCATGCAATGCTGGAAAGTAGCCGGAGCGTTGCAGAGGCCAAAAGGCATACGACGGTAAGCGAATGTCCCATAAGGACACGTGAAAGTCGTCTTCTCTTGGTCTTGAGGGTGAATAGGAATCTGAAAGAACCCAGAATATCCGTCCAAATAACAAAAATAGGCATGATTTGCTAACTGTTCTAACATTTGGTCGATGAATGGGAGAGGGAAGTGATCTTTCCTCGTCGCTTTGTTGAGCTTGCGGTAGTCTACGCACATCCTCCACCCCGTGATGGTTCTTGTTGAAATCAGCTTGTTGTTATCGTTGCGTACTACCGTCATTCCTCCTTTCTTTGAC
Organism: Gynandropsis gynandra; assembly: GCA_036759665.1. Classification (NCBI taxonomy): domain Eukaryota; kingdom Viridiplantae; phylum Streptophyta; class Magnoliopsida; order Brassicales; family Cleomaceae; genus Gynandropsis; species Gynandropsis gynandra. The sequence goes on along the minus strand of CM071860.1, from coordinate 63,844,190 downwards.
ACGACATGCACGTGGCTCACCCATTCGCTGTCCGAGATAGGATATATGATACCTGCATCCAAAAGTTTTAGTATCTCCTTTTTCACTACCTCTTTTAAGTTGGGGTTTAGCTGTCTTTGCGCTTCAATTGATGGTTTATGCCCGTCCTCCATGAGTATTCGATGCATGCATAACGAATGGCTTAGTCCCTTGATACCCTCGACGGTATATCCGATCACTCTCCTATGCTTTCTTAAGCATTCAAGTAGCTGTTGCGTCTCTTCTGCACTCAAGTCAGCATTAACAATAACGGGGTATGTATCATTAAGTCCGAGGTATTCATACCGAAGAGAAGAAGGAAGAGGCTTCAACTCGAGTTTGGGCGCCTTCTCCACTGCGAAGTCAGCTTGTACTTCGTGTGGTATCTCCTCACATGGGGCGTCTCTTAGTGCTTCAATAGCACTCATGAATTCTGCATACGCCTTAGCTTCTTCGTCGGTAAAACTTGCATCTTTGCAAACTTGAGTCAAGCATCTAACAAGGGGATCGGAAATACTTACTTGATCAAACGTGTCGTTCGTTAACTCATCCA
>CM071860.1:63822523-63841234 GCA_036759665.1 Gynandropsis gynandra | reverse complement strand
CTAAACTACCCGCAAGTGCACGACACGTGTGTAGTACTTCAGGTGTCGATCCCACAAAGACTACGCAACACAACCTAAACTCTAACTATGAATCAAACTTGCTAATGAACGAAATATGGTTTGAAGAATGAAATACTAAAAGTAAATAAACAAATTAGTTCTTAATGATTAGACAAACGTTCTAGGAATCCAATTTCACCACAAGACTACCGAAACCAACAATTGATCTATCTATCATGCAACACCAGTTAAGTTATCTAAGGCAGACGATCCTAACATGATATCTACCCCTCTCTCGAGGCATAGACACGTGATCTAGTCAAGTTGCCCCCTAATTTCGTGGCTGACACATTGAACTAAACCCATAAGATCTGTGACTCGTCCGTTTTACCCTCAACTGTTGTTACCCTACTTTCGTGGCCTAACCTTGGTTGTTCTAAACCTGGTCTTCTAGGACTAGAATTCTACTTTTCGTCCTTCTCCTAACCCCTAACACATGCATCTACGTGGCCATCGCAAACACAAGTAAATTAAGCACTCAGATAAAGAATAGATAAACGAAAACGGGAAGATGCATTCAAAGATAAATCAAAAGTGGTTCCGGGATAGCCAAGGGCTAATCTCTTCTCCTAGAACAAACAAACTACTCGCTCATGCGTCTGTAAACAAACATAAACGAAATAGAAAGTCTAAGGAACATGAAAACCAAATGAAAACCGAAGTTTGGGGGTTGATCTCCGATGCTCCTCGTGTGCGTCCTCGCAAGAATCTCCTCCTTCTTCTCTACTCTCTCCTTAATCAAGAACTGAATAAAGCATGCATGAATCTCGACCTCTGGCCCCTTTTTATCCCTCTAAAGTCGTTTTCCTTATTGTATGAGTCCCCACAAACTTCCATTTGTTTTAAGTCAAATTAACTTAATTGAAGTTGCAGAAGATGGTCGAGACCCGAGCGGGCGGTACAATTTACCCGCTCGGGTACGGCGCGGTCAGTCGTGTAGAAAACACGATGAGGATGGAGTGCCCGCTCGGGCTGGAGGTGTGCCCGCTCGGGCATGAGGCCCCGCTCGTGCTTTTGCTTGCCCGAATCGTGCATGAATCGCTGCCCAAAATCGCCGTAGCTTTTGCCCGCTTGGGTGTGAGTTGTGCCCGATCGGGTGGTGGCCTTTCATGCTATTTCTCGTCCCGTTTGTCCCATGATGATCCTCGATGTTGGTACTTAGCCTCGTACATGTCCTTTAGCTCTGAAATGAACCGAATACGCATAAAAACCTGTAAGAGCATGAAAACACGGAAACAAGTAAAACGGATACGGAATCATACGTAAAGCAACACATATATATCATAAACATCTCTAAAATCGTGCAAGAAATACGTATGAAAACGAGATGATCAAACTCCATGAAGGCTTTCTCCCGATCTCCGGACTCGGGGAAGAATGATGCGTACGATGCGGGGAACTCCGCCGTAAGGTTGCGGTAGGTGTACTCCTGCGTGTCTCTCTGTCCCGTCCATCCTAGCGTGTTGAAGATGGCGTCTATGTGTTCCCCGATGTGGAGAGCACTCATCGCTTCGGCTGATAAGAAACGGGACGGGAAGATCCGCGGCTGAAGTTTAGTAAATCTCGACTTCTGACCGGACAAGAACGTCGTCGTCCGGTAGTTGTATTGTTGGTGGTATTTTGACGATATTCTACCCGACCAGGCTACCTAATGTACCCGACCAGGCTACCTAATGTGCCCGATCGGGTACATTAGGTAGTGACTCGGGTGGAAAAGCCGCCCGATCGGGTAGATGTCCAGGACGCCCGACCGGGTGCTAAACCTAGCCCGATCGGGTAGAATCACGAAATCGCGACCTGCAGTTCGCGATTCATGGTTCAATCGACAAAATAACCCCAAATCTTTCCTAATCAAACCTAGATCTAACCCGTAGCAGTCCTAATCTCAAAATAGTTCATGGGTATACCTGAAATTCGAGAGGAGATTGAGGAATTTTCAGATTTTTTAAGAGAGGGGAGAGGGGATTTCGAGTAACCGAGGGTCTCGACCAGCGACGATGAAACGGCGACGGCACACAAGCGACTCCGGCGACGATATTGTAGAGTGAGGGGTCGAAAATCTTAGGAGCACGCTCGGGTATGATTTTTGTGAAGTGAACGGCCGCTCGGGTTACTCGAAATATAACTTACCTGTGCAGATTTTACGGTGCCCGATCGGGTGGATGTGTCTTCCCGATCGGGCGTCTCCCATGCTAACCTACCCGTTCGGGTCTTCAAATGATGTCCGACCGGGTCTCTTGAATCTGAAAAGGCCCGATCAGGTGGATATATCTGCGCGACCGGGTACTGCTGCAAAACAGAAAAAATTCATACGAGGAAAATATGCAGCAAAAACCGATAGACCACTAATATTCCTAAATCCTAGAAAATTGTCTAATCCTAAAAAAAATGAAAAGAAGTCCAAGAATATAGAAATAAGACGAAAGAGACGACTAAAAAGGATATGGGGCTCGGGTTGCCTCCCGAGAAGCGCTTGTTTAAGGTCGCGAGCCTGACCAAAACACGCTACTCATTAGATGGACGTCCTCGACGTCGTCTTGTCCGTAGCGTTTAGCGTTTCGCGTGCAATATGTGCTCGATACGGTGTGGCACGCGAATTAGTTAAATCCCTATCACGATCGGTAGTGTCATCCTTAAGATTGGTCATGATACGCTCTATGTTGGGGGCTAGATCGTGATATCCAAACATTCTGGTCGTGCTGCTCCTAAGTCCGGTTAAGTACTCCATGTAACCGGTTATGCGTTTGTCGTTCGTTTCCTTCAGCTTTTCCAGAGATGTTGTGTGTGTGAGCCTTTCGGGTGAAGACTTCATCTTTACCTTGGGAGCTTTGTCGATGTCTCAATTATGAGCTAGACGTTTGGTGCAGCATCTCGGCATCTTAGGATCATTTGTGTACTGTTTTACACCGCAATTAGCTCGGGGTGTGTGGAAGTCTTGGTTGGGAGATTCCGCTTTCCTTTCGTTGTTGAGCAGCTCGGTCGGTACCTTGTAGTTACCTTCCTCAACCGCTACGCGATTCAAATCCAAGGAATCCTTAATCTGAACTTCCTCACAAGTTTCCTCGGCTAAACCCTCAAAGATGCCTTCGGGGAACACAAAATCGATAGGGCATGGTTGCTCAATCATGTCCACTAAGCTGAATTCTTCTTCTACTTCGGGTTTCTTCACGTGCTTATCAATGTCCCTAGCCTTATCCATTGTCGTGTTAGATTCATCTTCTATTTCAATCAAGGATGGACTTAGCTGATCTACCGTCTCACAATCCCTTGGGTAGATTTCGTTGACATATTCACGAGGATTTAATTCTGAACTTTCCGATGCAACCTCTTGTAGTTTCAATGCCCCTTGTGCAAGATCTGAAGCTTGCGCGCCCAATTGTCCAAATAAGTTGCCTATCTGCTCATTGGCGCTTTCTTGTCCCGCTTCCACTCCAATAAACAAATTGTTTCGATTCCCAAACAATGACTGTGCATTCACCATACTCTCGGTGTTCCTGTACGGGATGTAGGTGTGATTGCTCCATTCATGATTGTACGTATTCCTGTAAGGATAAGCATAGTTGTCGTAGGTCTCTTCTTTATACCACCAAACGTTTTGTTCCCATGATCGCTCTGAGTATTGCGGATGGTATAAGTCGGAGAGCATATGACGAGTCTCGGAAAGTTGATGCCTCAATTCAGCTATGTCGGCATCCGAAGAGTTGAAGTTGTCCATGTTACCTCGCAAGATAAAGGACATCAAACTCGATTAAACTCTATGAGGTAAAGAAATTTTCTTTTTGACTCCATTAAAAGAAAAACAAAAGAAAAAACAAAAATACGAAAAACAAAAAAAGACTCCGGAAAGGACTAGATCTTAATCTAGCTAATTCCTAGTCTAGGCCGTAGTTTACACGACTCGGGCTGTTCAACCACGCGATCGGGAAGCATTTCCCGATCGGGCTCTACACTTGATGTGGTGAAACTCAAGCAATATAATTTTCTAGACCACTTCACCGCAAGTATACGGATCGTGTAGTGCCAGGATCGATCTCTAGGGACTAAAGCAGCCAAAAACTAAGAATAACACTAAACTAAGACGAATGGAAGTAGATGAAGGTGTGGTGCGAACTACCTAAAAACTAAGCTAAGTGGTGACAACGATAGTAGGTTGGGGTAAATTTGGATATGACGAACACCACGGGTGTCGAGATACCGGGAATCGTATGGATGAAACAACTAAAGATCATAAACCTATCGAATTTTCTTGATAACGGGAAATTCATGCCCTAAGGTGAGGAGTGATTCTTCCGAGCCTAAACCTCCTAACCATGAGTACGTGCAACCCTACCTTCCAGCAGCGATTAACCCGTACCATGACAGCTTTACGAACGCAATCCTAATTCCTAAGTCGACTAACCGACCGGTCTGATTCTCATTAGCCGAACTTAACCTACAACTCAACGGATCCGGATTCATCCTTTAACCTTCCAACAAAGTCTGAATTCCTATGTTACTGAGCGGGCAGCACTAGTGTAAGAGTGATATGTCGAATGTATAACCGAATATCAAGATAAAATCAGTAGATCTAAGCATTAATGCATAACATTGTTCATCCGTTACAATCCGATATCCCTAACCCATAGTTGGGAACCTACTCACTCATGGAGATTACAAACCAAGAAGATAACACAACCCTAAACATGATAGACTCTAGGAAACTCGATGCCTCGATCTTCCCTATTGTGTTACCGATGTGAGGATTGATGCTTCTCTTCTTCACCAGCATCTCCCGAGCCTTTCCTGATGTTTTCCAAGCCTTTCCTTGCCCTGTACGTCGCCCCCTTGCTCTAGATCTCTTCTGGTCTATAAATTAGGTCGTTTGAATGCAAGATCTAGGTTGTTGCGAGAAACGCAGCCCGCTCGGGCACCATTTTTACCCGGTCGTGCAGAGGCGCGCCCTGTCGTGTACTCCTTCATGCCCGTTCGGGCATCAGCACCCGATCGCGTGGTTGAACGGCCCGAGTTGTGCAAACTCTCGGGGATTTTTGGGATGAATTAATGCCTGAGCGGGTACCCTTGTTGCGCCCGATCGGGTATGGCTACCCGATCATGTTGCCTTCGTGCCCGGGTCGTGCAAAGTGTGCAAATAAACCCCGTAGGTTTTACCTGAGCGGGTAGATCTAAGTGCCCGATCGGGCACCCTCGAAATCTTGATTTTTCTCTTTTCCGCTCGTTGCTCGGATGTTCCGTTGAGTTCAGAGGCTTGGTTTTGGCTCCGAGTGAATTTATCTTCAAAGTGCATGGTTTTGCTCAGGAATGCGTCTTTTTAAGCTCGTTTGGGCCTTGTCGCCTTAAAACCTGAAAACCAACAAAACAGGCGTATGTAACGAATAATCGTATCGGATATGTAAATCTAACTATGAAATATATGCGAAAATGACACTAAAACCTAGCCTAAAATCGATACACTTTCAGTGTTATAAAAAAACACATATGAAGAAGGGAAAGACAAATTTGAGAGGAGGGAAAGACAAATTTGAGAGGAGGGAAATAAAGTTGAGAGCTATTTCCTTTCATTTTCGAGTGATTTCCTTCCATTTTCGAGCGATTTCCTTCCATTTTTGAGCGATTTCTTTCCATTCTCGAGCGATTTCCTTCCATTTTGAGCGTTTTGCAGCAATTTTTGCGCGATTTCCAACAATTTTTTTAGTCATTTTCAGTGATTTACAGCAATTTCCAGTGTTTTTAGCGATTTTCGGTGATTTTTAGCGATTTCCGGCGGTTTCTGGCGATTTCCAGCTTTTTTGGATCGCACTGGGTCACAAGGTCGAACTAGGTCGCAGGGTCACAGGGTCGAACTGGGTCGCAGGGTCGCAAGGTCATAGGGTCGAACTGTGTCGCAGGATCGAACTGGATCGAAGGGTCACAGGGTCGGACTGGGTCACTGGGTAGCAGGGATCGCTGGATCGAACTGGGTCGTAGGATCGCAGGGTCGTGGGGGTATTTTGAAAATATCAATATTTATAAAGGTATTTTTGAAATGAAATATTTTTTCTGAAAAGGATATTTTTAAAATATTTTAACCCTATAAAGATATTTTTGAAATTACCCATCAATTATAATAATTTTGTTTTTCTTTTAATTTCCATATGAGATATTGTTTCTCTTCTATAACCCTTTTCTCCTTCTCACTCTATGGTATCAAAGTCTACTTATTCACTATTCATCAATTAATCTCTTAAATTTTGTGTTTTCTTATTGTTTTTGGTTTGATCTTCAAAAGCTAAAAAAACATTTTGGGTTTTACCAATTTTTTTATTTTTTAGTCGTCCTCGCATATACTATCATAATTTTCTTTGAAGATGTCTAAATGTCACCATATCCAATCCATAAAGGAATTCTTTATCTTTATAAAAACAAAACAAATTGTATCTTACAAATCACTTATAGATTCATAAGGGAATTGAAATTCAATACATGCCATCCATACCAAAATAGAGGTGTTAAATGGATTCATCTAGTATACCATATTATGGACTGAACTATTTTTATTTTAACTCAATCTAACTTATAACTTATATTTTATATGAATTGAAAAATTTCAGTTCAAATTAATATACCAAAATGAGCAGATTAACATTTGATTGTATGATTTTCAAATATTCTTTTGCTTTATTTTGTAGATTTTTCGATTTCAGTGACTAGTAGAGGTTCCGCATATACTGATAAAGGATATTTTTTGAAATGATTTGTAGTTATGCAATTATAATGTATATTGAATATGATTGTGTAAACTTGATTTTTTGTTGTATTTTTTTATTCATGGGATGAGTATTTACGGGTTTCGAAACATTGTTGTGGGTTTTGTGGATACTCGCAAATTGGGTGCTCGTGTCTTGCGGTACGAGTACGGACATTCATCATAAAGAATTTGGTGTAGACGAGATCGATTAACACAAGAAGATACAAAGAGAATAAGGGTTTTCGTCTTATTTTTCACAGTACATGGGACGAACATTATATATATAACACCCATCCCGAAACTATCTTGGGAATAGGAGTATCCACCATCACCCTAAAGAGGTGGCCATATATATCATCTCTCAAACATATTTATAAAACATATATTTTTCACAGTACATGGGACGAACATTATATATATAACACCTCATCCCGAAACTATCTCGGGATTAGGAGTGTCTACCATCACTCTAAAAAGGTGGCCATATATATCATCTCTCAAACATATTTATAAAAAAATAAATATTTATTTCGAAATAAAAGTTGTCCAGACCACATAGCAAAATAAAATACATAAAATCACAGTCACAATAAATAAATAAAATAAGTATGAAATGAAAAATAAAGCGTAAAATCAGTTCGTTGTGAGCTCTGATTCTTCTGCTCAACCTCATTGTTTTTTTCTTCGTCATATCTTATCCATCCACGAAAACCTACAACTAGGATAAGTACAAAATACACACTCAGTGAGACCAATACGTATACATACTCTGTGCCACGTATTCTCCCTCCCACTCTTAACTAAATAACATAAAATAACAATATATCATCACATTAAAGACATACAAACAAGTCTACCCAACCGACTGATTATTCTAAGTCCAAGACTAGTACCACACCAGATCATAACTCACAGAGTCCACACAACTCTAGCTCGAGCATACGCTCGCTAAGTCTAAAGGACCCTAACACACTGAAGATCTCACAAGGTCACAACGTACCCCATCCATCAGTACAATATATAGCTTCTTCGCTCGAAAGGTTACCACAATCCCAACACGTATGACACTAGCAGATCAACTGATCTGACTAACTACAATTCTCCGTCGTTTGAAAGGTTACCATAACCCCAATATTGTACGACAACAACCCTAATCTAAGTGTCGTCATACTAATGTCATCGACCCGATACTCTTCATGTGATAACTCTCACCGACACGCTCGCACATGCCTTCTTTTGAAGGTTCGAGTTTGAAATCACCCGATGGAACATAATAAACAAGATGTTCACTTGGATTTAACATGGAACAAAAAATGTCAATGTTCTCCAACTCCAACACTTTGTCGATCATAAATTTTCTAGATCATTTATAATCACTTAAACAACTCATATACATGTCAATAATCCTCACACGAAAATTCTATTGTAACGTCTCAATTTTCCCATTATAATCCTAGAAATTCTACCATGATCATGCCTCATTTTAAATGTAGAGATTTCTCAACAAATCAACAAAAAACTGAAATTATGATAAGGAAAGATCGTCACATTAATTCCTCACGATGACTTGACAATTTCTGATGATATTGCTAACAACAACACCAATCAATTTTTTCTATTACAATCCATTCCATTAATAAGTTTCCATAATATAAATCTTAGTATTAGGAAAATAATGATAAGGAAAAATTCCAGAGCTTTATCCAAATCTCGGTTAGAATCAATCTACTAATAAAACACGATGAAAATTTGAAGAATCCTTCTTCAATTTCTTCTTTTCTCTTCTCTTTTTTCCCTTTCTCTTTTTTTTTTCTTCTCTGCTTCTGCCCTGGCAGAATGAAGCGGTTGCTTCCTTTTTTTCCCCTCTTTTACTTAACCTAATCCCACGTTGTAATTATACACACACACACTAATCATTGGGTCTTATGGGCCTCACAATATATAAAAGATTATAACATTCAGAAAAAAAAAATAAAATGAAAAATTTACAATTATATGGAAATGGCAAAATATACACACACAAAAAAAAAACCTGGAGAGAATAAAGAATGATTAGAAAGGATTATCAATTTTCAATGAGTTAACGATACTCTAATCCGATGATCTTTTTACTGAAGAAAAGGCCAATTGTAATCATTGTGATTGAATCACAAGACCTTTTTGCCAAAGATATGGTTGATTATAATCATCGTGATTGACTAATGAGATCTTCTTGCAAAAGATATGGACGGTTATAATCATCGTGATTGAATCAAGAGATCAGATATTAATATTTTCCATCAAATTCGTAATGAAGGCAAGGACTGAAAAATATAGCCTCGTTGAAACGTTTATAAAGAAAATCCAATGGGACAAAACTTAGTAAAGAAAAAAAACGTACTATCACGAAGCAATCCTTGTGTTTGCATCATTCAAACTTGGTATTCTCGACGGCTTTAAGATATGGATCAGGTCCATCCTCTTTTGAAGACTTGTCCTCTCGTGGAGAGTTTTGGTAAATAGATATGTTAGTTGGTCTGAACTCCTTATATAGGTAGTTTAGATGATTCCATTTTTATGTTCTCACGGATGAAGTGACAATCGACTTCGATGTGCTTCTTTCATAAAAGATTGCATTCTTTGCTATGCGGATGTCAGTTTGATTATTACAATGTAGGATAGTAAGATCCTCTATGACACTGCCGAGGTTTTGAAGAATAGCTCTAACCTAAATGAACTCGCATGCAGTGTTAGCCATGCTTTTGTATTCGGTTTCAATACTCGAACGAGCGACCACACTCTGTTTCGTACTCTTTCAGGTGATTAGGTTCCCTCCCAACAAAGGTGTAATACCCGATTGTTCAATCATCACAAGAAAAAATAACTTTTTGGTTGAAATTTGTAGATATTATGGTTTCTTATTCCCTATATAGGATATCCATTAATATGAATATTTTTCAAGATAAAAATTTGAACATATAAAACTAATATTTGAATTATTATTACTTTTATAAATCATACGTAATGTTTTGCATAACAAAACAACTAAAATTCTAATTTATATATATATATATATATTAGTGATTAAATTGATAAATAAACATTGAATTTGGGTCCAATAAAAAAATATTTTAACGAAAACTATGGAAAATGGAATTCAATAGTTAGAAATTAAGTATTTGGATTATAATAGTTGAAGTGGAATTACAAATAATACAAAAAAATATTTGGATTAAATGAAACAATTAACATTGAAGTGAAATTATAAACAATATAGAAAAATGTTAAATATTTTGCTTATTAAGATATATTTAAAACATAGAAAAACTTTTTATTTATTAAGATAAAAAGTTTGATATTGCTCCTTCTATTTATGAATATTTAATTAACTATGCATTTTCATACATGCAAGCACCAATGCATTTCTCATCAATTTCCTTTTTTTTATTATCATTTCTTAAAGAGAAGAATTTTATATATCCATATATATGTGGGAAAATCAAGTAAATACCATTGAATTTATTATCAACTTCTGTTTTCTAACATTTTCAATCACTGTTTTATTGTTATATGTATATATTTGTCTAGACTTCACATGGACTCTACCTAGCTATTCTAGATACTAGGCATTGGGTGATCGTGCACTTAGTGCATAACATTATCTTGAATCTTGATTGTTTATATTTATAATGTTCATGATATATAACAAAATATTGCCAATTAATTTTGTCAAAGTAAGATGTCTCATATTTTGGTATCAAACAAGAATTAAAAAATCTAAAACAATGAATTTTAATTATTAGTATATGAAATAAGTAACCTTTTGTCGGGAAATTACGATTTTCCTGTTTCGTGAAATTAAGATGGACACTTAGGATTGAAAGAAGAAATGAGAATACAAGTGTACAATTCTCGAAGTGCAGATTCTTCTACTATATATAATAATAGTAGGATTATAAAATTAACTCACATTCGGTGGCTCAATCAAGCTTGAGGATGAAGTCTTTCCAAGCTCTTCTCTTCTTTCACAAAGATGTTATCTTAGGTTTTCTCACTTAAGTGGCTTCTGTCTTGATCCTTGAGTTTTGGGATGATTTAAAATGGATGCCATTACTTCTATTTATATTACTCCACCTCCAAATGAAAGGTGGGGGATTTCTTATATTTAATGGTGTAAATTGATTCTCTAGAATACTCCACACATTCTAGTAATCTCTACACTCTTCAACCACCTTCTTCTTCCTTCCATAAGGTTCCACACATCTATCTCTAAAATATTATAGATGATTCCACACTTTCCTACACACTTTTAGAGAATTATTTGATTCTCTAGAATTCTCCGCAACATTCTAGAGACTTTTACATTTTTTTAAAAATCTTTAGAAAACAACTCTCCAATTAAGGATGGATTCTAACACCTTTTGGTAAAAATTGAAAAATTTAAAAGATTTTTCATTTTGTACACATAATAAATGTAAATGTAATCTTGCTATGCAACTACATAATATGAAAGAACGTAAATATCTTTATGATTTTTTTGTAAGACACCAAATATGATTTATGAACTCCAAAGCTTTAAATCTATTGATTTAAAAAAAACAAGATTAATTCTATCTCTTCCTCTCTTATTGATGCAACGGTATTTTTTTTTGGTTAAAGATGTGATCTATATATTTATATGGGTAATTTACAGAGAGTTTTCAGTAGAGCACCTTTTACAATACAAAAGGAGATATAAACCCCATGTTTGGGACCACCATTACTACCACATACAAAAAAGTGGAGCTTCACTCGACAAAAATCAACTTCGGCGACTATGCCAGAGGAGAAGAAGAGGATTTTCCTGATTTGGGGCCAAGTCTTGTAGAGAGAGGATACAATCCCTGATTCTCTGATCAACCATTTCTCGGAAGGAGTTTATGGATGAGCTACGACTACTATGGAGTCTAGCGTTATGTTCACACCATAGAGAATAGACACAAACCTGCATGATGATCTTTACGAGAACCACGAGTTGAGGAGGTCGATTGGCTTGCGTAAACCACATGTATGAGACGTGGAGAGAAGGTGGTGGATCAGAGAAACAGATGGAGGCAAAGCTTAGTCATATCTCAGCACTAATCTCGTAGCCAAAGAAGATGTGCTCATGAGATTCTGCCTAAAAACCGCATAGCAGGCAAGAGTCATCATTTGCAAAACCCCACGCCTTGAGCCTATCTCGGGTAGGAAGACGGTGGAGGAGAGCCAACCATTGAATAAAACTCTAATGAGGAGTAGCCTACTTGAACCATACCAACTTGTACCATGAGACCAAGGGCGATGCAAGTATCAGCATCTGCCACGTGAGTTTTGTTGAGAAGGAATCATCAAAGGAGTCTGGATTATGCCGCCATAAGAATACGTCTGGATCGCGATCATCCGAGGATAGCTGTATCTCAGAGAGTGCCATAAAGAGTTGGACCACTTTCTCTGACCGAGCCTTATCAGGGAGGGACCATCCATTGGGTCCAGTTATGTCCACGATCTTGGCAAGGATAGGGACTCGGAGCATTCTCGGGCCTTCTTCCTTGAGGAACCTGATTAGGGGGCCAAACCTGGTCCAACTATCAACCAGAACATTGCAAATTTTCCATCCCTGATCTCGTACGATAGAAATTTTTGGGCTTCCTCCTTCAGTTTAAGTAGCTTCCTGTTGTTCCATGAAAGGGAGAAGGTGGCGTTTGCACACAAAAAATCCCGCTTCTTGAAAACATTCTGCAACAGCCAGGCCACCCAAAGCGATCCGGATTTGTAAAAGAGAATCCACACAAGTTTCAACCTGAGGAAGTCAGCAAGTTTCTGCAACCCAGTCCTCCTTCAAGTTTTGGTTTGCAGATAGAGTCCCATGAAACCCTTGCTGTCCTGATAGTCTCGGATTTGCTACTCCAAAGAAAGGAAGAGTAGAGGCTGTCAATCTCCCTAAGAATATGTTGCAACAAAAGGAAAGATTGCGACAAAAAAAGGACTTGTCCATAGATGACGGAAGCGACCGGTTGTACTTTTCCTGCAAAAGAGAGAAAGTTAGTGGTCCAAGAGGCCATTTTTTATTTGATGCGTTCCAGCAGGGGAAGATAGTCTTGGTTCCTTAATCTGGAGGCGGAAAGAGGAAGGCCCAGATATATGACCGGGAAAGAGCCGACTCTGACACCCAAGGCGGAACTGGCCAAGAGAACATCATGTTCGAAGCATCCCCCCATGTATAAGTCTGATTTATGAAAATCATCTCCAAACCTGAAGCTTGCCGAAACACCTGCAAGATTCTTAATGTTTCCTGTAGAGAGGAAAGAGAACCATCTGAAAATAACAGCAAATTATCTGCAAAGGAAAGGTGAGTAACCAAAGGGGAGGAGCATCTCGGGTGTAGGCCAATGTTTCCGTCAATGGCAGCCTGATCTAAGAGCTTCGAAAAGACTTCCATTACCAACAGGAATAGGTATGGGGATAGTGGATCCCCCTGCCGCAGTCCCTTACAGCTCCTAAAGCAGCTTGATAGTTCTCCGTTTACCGAAACAACAAAACTCGTAGTAGTAACACACTCACTAATCAAGTTCACAAAGCAGGGAGGATCCTATATTGCGCCTAAGATGTTCATGACAAGGCCCCATTCAACTGAGTCAAAAGCCTTCTTGAGGTCTACTTTGAGCATAGCACTTCTAGGTGAGTTGGTTTTGTAGTAGTCCTTGATCAACTCTGATGCGTTATCAAAGTTAAACAAATAACCTAAACTACCCGCAAGTGCACGGCACGTGTGTAGTACTTCAGATGTCGATCCCACAGGGACTACGCAACACAACCTAAACTCTAACCGTGAATCAAACTTACAAACGAACGGAATATTGGGAATTGAGAATGAAATACTAAACGAACGAAATAAACAAATTAGTTCCTAACGATGAGATAAACGTTCCAGGAATCTAGTTTCACCACAAGATTACCGAAACCAACAATTAACCTATCTATCATGCAATTCCAGTCAGGATATCTAAGGCAGACGATCCTAATATGATATCTACCCTCTCTCAAGGCATAGACACGTGATCTAGTCAAGTTATCCCCTACTTTCGTGGCTGACACCTTGAACTAAACCCATAAGATCTGTGATTCATCCGTTTCACCCTCAACCGCTGCTACCCTACTTTCGTGGCCTAACCTCGGTTGTTCTAAACCTCATCTTCTAGGACTAGAATTCTCCTTTCGGTCCTTCTCCTAATCCCTAACACATGCATCTACTTGGTCTTCGTAAACACAAGTCATTCAAGCTCTCAGACAAAGAATAGATAAACGAAAACGGGAAGATGCATTCAAAGATAAATCAAAGTGGTGATAAATAGCCAAGGGCTAATCCCTTCTCCTAGAACAAAACAAACTACTCGCTCATGCGTCCGTAAACAAAGATAATTGAAGTAGAAAGTCTAAGGAACATGGAAACCAAACAAAACCGAAGTCTTAGGTTGATCTCCAATGCTCCTTGCACGTCTCCTCGCAAAAATCTCCTCCTTCTCTCTCTCTACTCTCTCCTCTCGATCAAGAGTGAAAACTGAGTGAATGAGCTCGACCTCTCACTCCTCTCTTCTTCTTTCCTTCCTCTTTTCTTTCTTTTTCTCCCCGTTTTCCTTTCGGCCGTTCAGTTCTTCCTTTTGTTGCAACAGCCACAGATTGTTGTCTTTTCATGAGTTTCCATTCTTGGTTTACGATGCCCACATCTCCACCTCCTTCTACCGATTCTTGTAAATCGCCCATTGTGTTTAATCTTTCGTAAAAGATTTGTGTTCCGGTTTGCATGTATGGTTCCTCTTCTTTTTATACCACGTTCTTTCGAAAATATTTTTTATCTTTTCGGAAAGCATGTCCACGAGGAAGAAATCTTCTATGATAATTAAACCAACATGGTTTATTACCATGTACTAGTCGAAATGAATCTGTATCCTCCATACAATATGGACATGCCAATCTTCTGTGCGTGCTCCATCCAGATAACATTCCATAGGCAGAAAAGTCGCTAATTATCCACAACAAGACCATTTTCAATGTGAAATTTTGCTTCGTACTGACGTCATAAGCAAGAATTCTTTCGATACACAAATGTCTTAATTCATGAATTAAGGGTTGCAAAAAGACATCAAAACTTTTCTTCGGATGTTTTGGTCCTGGAATCAGCAACGTTAGAAACATTACATCTCTTTTCAAACACATCTCGAGAGGCAAATTATACAAAGACAAAATCACCGGTCACGAAGAATATTGACTTCTAGAATGTTCATATGGACTAAAAACATCCGTGCAGAGGCAAAGATACACATTTCTCGTTTCATACGTGAACTTGGAAAATATTTCATTGAAATCTTTCCAAGCGTTACCATCCGATGGATGTTGCATTATACCTTTGGTCGTCGAGTGTTTTGCGTACCATCTCATTCCCACATCGGGTTTTTCTATTCAAATAACCTTCTCAACCTATTTGCTATAGAAATATAGAACATTTTCTTGTATGGTACATATTTACATGAAGATGGTTTTTTTGGCCGAAATCTAATTGCAAAACTTGCATTCCAACAAGTCTGTAGCATTTCCCCAAAACAACATGCAACTGTTTCTACAAACATCAATTTTCTCATGTGGCATTTCCAAATCTTTTAACACATTCTTTGTTTCATAGTATATTTCGGGAGCTTGATTATTTTCTGGTAAATATTCACGCATGGTTTTGCAAAATGAATCCATGCAATTTTCAGC
Source organism: Gynandropsis gynandra (assembly GCA_036759665.1). Lineage (NCBI taxonomy): Eukaryota > Viridiplantae > Streptophyta > Magnoliopsida > Brassicales > Cleomaceae > Gynandropsis > Gynandropsis gynandra. Next base: position 63,825,699 of record CM071860.1, on the reverse strand, counting down.
AACATTGTAGTATGTTTTTATACTCATCAAGTGTAACCTATTTTCATTAATTTAATTAATTAAAATATGTATCTAGAGAAGCGAGACTGACCTTCACGACAACCTTCATATATAGGTTATTTTGCCGAATCCAATAGGTTGAAGAATCGACGTGCATCGATGTTCGGCATCTTTTCATGCGTTTGTTCATTAACAACTCCAGGATAAGCATTTGACACCATTTCCACATGTAGATTGGTCATTGATGCTTCATAAATAACTTCTTCATTTCTTTCTACTTGTGCATATTGCACAATATCTCTAACGCCGCAATTTTCACCGTGAAAAAACCAAATTTCGTATTCTCAACTAAACCCACCTTGTAAAGATATTTGCAAACAATTTCTTGACTTTGTACTTTATGTTTTTGCATCTTTTGCATGGACATAACATTGTCCCGCGTTCTTGACACAAAGGTTGCACCGATGCAAAACTCATGAATTGCTCCAATCCGTGTAAGAATTATTGTGTAATCTCTTCGGTTATAGGATTTTTCTTCTATACATCTACTCTCTCGATCTATATATATCTCTAATTGAAGAAGACGATATTTTGTTGAAAATATGTTTTTTTATTGATGGTTTAATGCAATCTTTGGTTTTGATCTTAATAGTGTAATTTTCAACGCACATCCATTGGAAACCCCAACAGATGGCTTTTGCAAGTTCACGTGAATTTATTTCCACCGGTAAACCTCAAAATTAACAATTTCAGTGTGCATCCGTTGCAAATTGTAACGGGCATCCGTTAAAATTTGCAATGGATGCCTGTTGAAATATTCTTTCTGGTGTTCTAACGGGCTTCCAACGGAAGATATCCGTTAACATTTCTTTAAAAATTGCGACGGATTGCAACAGACGGGCAACGGACGGATATTTGTCGAATATACAGATGTCCATCGGATATACGAATATCCGTATATGAAACCTAGTTTTTTAAGATAAAAAATATATATAAAAAAATTATTAAAAAACCAATAATCATCAAATATAATCTAAAACAAAAATTCAAATCGTACAAGATGCATATATACATAATATAAATAAAACAAAGTATCAAATCTTCACAATCATCTCCACATCAGTAATTTAAATTTAGTTTCGTCGATTATTCTACGAAAATCGTCAAATAATGAAACAAATTGTTAGATTATACACTAAAATAAAATTTGCAAAAAAAATTATATATGTAGTGAGTTATGTCTTTTCATATATTGTATGTCTCTATAACATTATCCAACTCATTTGGATTAAAACCAGTCTTGAATGTAAATTAAATCTTCAATAATATTAGTTATTTTAAAGTATTTGATATTTTAGTTGTCCAATCATAAATATATTATATATTTGTCTATATATTTATATAATAAATGTTTAAATAAGATTAATAATGTTTTTATTTCCAGTTTGATTATTAAAACCAATTTTATCATATATATATATATTCAATTTTCTATTTAATACTTACAGATATGAATAATTTCGATAATTGAATTTACTATTTGTATTTGTATTTATTGAATATCTGATTTCTAATATTTTTATTTGTATTTGTGTCTTCGCACATTCGAATTTTCGGTTCGAATACGAATAATTCTGTCGAACCCTACCAATGACACTCTAAATGTCTCTAGCACAAGAATTTGAATACTTTTAAATAATAAAAACAATAATTAGATTCATTTTTATTTAATACAAGTTCCAGAAATTAATGTGTTGTATCAAGCTTTCTCTTTTTCCGTCATCTTTTCATCAGCAATGTCGCTTGGAAGATCAAGTCCTTGAGGAATCTTCCCAGGATAATTCGTCGTCGAAGAATCAGTCCCCAGCATTCTACGTATTGTCAGCCAAGAAGGAGAAATATCAGAAACCCGAAGTAGAGATGGATTCTACTCTTTACAAAACCAGTTCTTGCCAAGAGATTATGCTTACCCTCGATCAACTATAACAATCGAACGCAGCTCGCAGTTCTTGAATCTGAAAAAAGTTTAGGATTTTGTTCTGATCAGTATCATGGTGTCAAGTTGGAAAGGTGGAAGCAAAGAGCTTACTGTGTAGACATCTCTTTCTTAATCTCGGTGTGACAATCGTTCCCAAAAGAACTCAAGAGGCCGTGTAAGAATCCGCTGTGAGAAACAACGGCGATCTCCTTCTCTCTCCGTGTCCATAACCTCCAAAGAACAAACAGGCAGCATGAGTCTTAGCAATCTGTCATGTGGAATTTCCAAAACAACAATATTAACTGAAGAATTAACCGTGGTAACTTTTCTTGTTTTTGACTTACCAGTTAATGAACTTTACACCTCTGGCTGCAACTTCTTCAGGGCTCTCTCTAGGTTGAGGCTTCCACATGATATCTTGATCGCTTTCGATCTGATGTTTGTAAAACCAACATACCATAAGAATTATCTAAAACTTGCAGTACACGAAGAATAATCGATCGAAGGAACTTGCCAATGAGAAATCGATCGACGGAAAAAGAGCACGGTATTCTGTGACACTTCTTCTCCTGTCGCAAGGATGATCACCCTGGATTTACACGAAATCGACATAAGCCATATCAGTCTCTCCTACTATGACCGTAGAACTGAGTGATCCTTACCATAGTTTCCCGGCATAGCTCAACAGCTAAGAAAGGAGGGCAATTTAAGCTTGAAACTGCTAATCTGTCACTGTTCCCGGCATTGGCCACCATCAATGGTGGTACATCTACGACTCCATTTGCATATTCTTCGCCCCCAAAAGCTCCAACAGCTGTTTGCATGGTTCTATAATGGAAAGATTGCACAAGTCAGGAGAAGATGGATATTTTCAAGCATTTGAATGGATGAATGTTTCAGTTTCCCCTCGAGCAACCATAAGAAAAGAAGAATAGCAGAATGCATATATCTCATGCTATCTCAGCACAGTCACATTGATTTAACCAAAAAAGAATTAAACATCTACAAGAATACCTTAGCAATGGAGAAACAATGACCAGTTCAACCTGCTTCGAGAGGCCAGTTGCTTTAACATGCTTCTGCAAATTATCTACCTATCATAGAGATATCATCATTGCTGAGTAATTACAATCAAACATGGGAAATTAACAGAGATTAACATACAAAGAGCTCTAGGGTTCATGTGAATATACCTGTC
>CM071860.1:63781974-63809755 GCA_036759665.1 Gynandropsis gynandra | reverse complement strand
GTTTCAGTTAAAGAAATTCGTAGCTTCCTGGGGCATGCAGGTTTTTATCGGAGGTTCATCAAAGACTTCTCGAAGATTACAAAACCATTGACGGAGTTGCTGGCCAAAGACGCTACATTCGACTTCTCTCAAGAGTGCCACAACGCCTTCAACACCATCAAGACAACATTGGTTTCGACGCCCATCATTCAGCCACCCGATTGGAGCCTTCCATTCGAGATTATGTGTGACGCTAGAGACTACGCCGTTGGGTCTGTCTTAGGGCAGCAAAGAGACAAGGTCTCTCATGTCATCTCCTACGCTAGTAAGACACTAGATGACGCTCAAATCAACTATGCCACAACCGAGAAGGAGCTCCTTGTCGTCGTCTTCGCCTTTGACAAGTTCAAATCCTATCTCGTAGGGTCAAAGGTAATTTTTTATACTGACCATGCAGTGCTTAAGTATCTTCTAGGGAAGAAGGACGTGAAACCACGCCTCATCCGATGGATCCTTCTCTTACAAGAGTTTGATCTCGAAATACGAGAAGGGGTCCGAGAATGTCATTGCAGATCATCTCTCTCGCATCATTGTAGAGGATGAAGGACCTATCGACGATTCCTTGAGAGACGACATCATATGCACACTCACTTCAGGTAACCCCGCTCCTTAGTATGCGGATTTTATTAATTTTCTTGTGAGTGGTATACTACGCCCTGACCTTTCTTTTTATGAGCGCAGGAAGTTCTTTGCGGACGTCAAACATTACCATTGAGACGATCCAATTCTGTATAAGAGATGCACGGACGGGGTCTTTAGGAGATGCATCCCCGAGGAAGAGGTAGAGAGCATCCTATTCCATTGTCATGGATCGGATTATAGAGGTCACTTCAGCAAGTCCAAAACCGCTTCAAAGGTGCTACAAGCAGTTTTTTATTGGCCGAACTTCTTCAAGGATGCCCATAGGTACGTTTCCTCTTGTGATAGATGTCAAAGAACATTAAATATAGGTAAGAGGAACGAGATGCCACAAAATTACATCCTTGAGGTAGAAATGTTTGACGTTTGGGGTGTAGATTTCATGGGTCCTTTTCCCTCGTTGTGTGGCAACAAATATATTTTGGTAGGTGTAGATTATGTGTCTAAGTGGGTAGAAGCCATAACAATGCCGACTAATGACGCTATGGTAGTGATGAAATTCTTTAAGAAGATCATATTCCCTCGTTTTGCAGTTCCTAGATTAGTCATTAGTGACGGAGGTTCACACTTCATTGCAAGACAATTCGAGTCCCTCCTTAAGCATTATGGCGTGAAACTAGGATAGCTACACCGTACCACCCATAAACTAGCGGACAAGTAGAGGTTTCGAATAGAGAGATTAAGAATATACTAGAGAAAACCGTGTCTAGGTCCCGTAGAGATTGGTCGATGAAATTAGATGATGCGTTATGAGCCTATAGGACTGCGTTTAGAACTCCCATCGGCATGAATCCTTTTTAGCTTGTTTATGGCAAGTCTTGCCACCTACCTGTAGAGCTAGAGCACCGTGCCTATTGGGCAACCAAGCTCCTTAACTTTGATCTTAAGAGTGCAGGTGAGAAACGACTTTTGCAGGTGAACGAGCTCGACGAGCTTCGTCTTGATGCATACAAGAACTCTAAGATCTACAACGAGCGTGCTAAGAGATGGCATGATAATAAGATCCTACCTCATGACTTTCAGCCAGGTGACTGGGTTCTACTATTTAATTCTCGTCTTAAGCTTTTCCCGGGCAAACTATGGTCCCGTTGGTCTGGTCCTTTTCAGGTACGAGAGGTATTCCCGCATGGAGCAGTAGAACTTTGGAGCGAGACGAGTGGCACATTCAAAGCTAATGGACAGCGGCTAAATCTCTACCAAGCCGCTCAACCGATCGAAAGTGGAAACTCCATTTCCCTTTCCAATCCACCCGTCGCACACGCATGAGGAATGGAGACGTCAAAGCTTAAAGACGTTAAATAAGCGCTTTCTGGTTGTTTTTATTTTTCTTATTTTTTAGCTTAAGGCTCTGTTAATCGATTTCGTAAAAAAACAAAAACAAAAAAACAGAAAAACACAAAAAAATACCACCACAAACGTGATTTCACCTCCTTTACCCTCCATTGGAGCTTCACGTCGAGGACGTCGTTCAATTCAAGTGTGGGGGAGCAGCTCACATTTTTCAGGTGATTTCGTTTCATTTTCTTTCATTTTCCCTTTGATTTTGTAGTTTTTAGGTTATTTTGTAGTTTTTAGTTTGTTTTTGCTTTCTTGAGTCAGAGTCGTCACATGCACTTGTCCGGTGCCACGTTTTGAGATGAACCCTAAACCTAGGATGCTTAAGAAGTTGGCCTTTTCCGTGAAACTTTGCACGTTTGAGCTAGGTTTTCCCTAGGCGTTAGAGCTTATTAGTCGGCTGAAAAACAATAGGTCGTAGTTCTTTGGGAATCATAGGTTGCTTGTGGGGGGTTTAGACGAGGTTGCTAGGCTAGTTTATCGTTTATTCTCTCTATCCAGATGGCCATACTTCATGTAGACGATGCTTTAGTTCACTTTTCTATATGAGGATTACTATATCGTATGAGATCGAGCTTATTTTGCAGATTAAGAGCGCACACTAACACTCCGATGTCGATAGAAATAATGCCAAAAAGCATGATCTAAAATCGATATGACTGCATCGACCTTGATACTCTTTCGATGGCTTGGGTCTAAGTGGTGGGTTGGCAATCATCTTTCTACGTCCTAAGGGCATGACACAATAAAACGCCGCCTACTCCGCTGCACTCTTGAACGAGATGCATGAGTATACCGTCATCTGTAGTCTGGGTCTAAGTAGAGGCTGGATCCCTTCAAATCCAACATCTTAGAAGCCTAGTTTGTATGCAGAGAAAAATATAAAAAAAAGAAAAAAAACAGAAGACATAAAAACAAAAGAAAGAAAAAGAAAAAAAGAATAAAGAAAGAAAGAAGCTCGGAAAAGAAACAAGTATCATTGGTTGTGCTAGGTTTAGCATTGTCTGAAGTCTTGTTTGGTGGAGAGAGTTACGGTGGCTATTCTAGTTTGCTTTCGATTTACTTTCTCGTGGGTGGCCTTGGTGAACCTAGGATGAATACTGAAAACTTAATTAGGCCAAATTTGCTCTCGACGTGCTAGTTGATCGGTTAGGTTCGCTTTAGCGGTATTTCTAGGAGAAATGGGAATTCTCGGATTTTGTATACCCCACATGTTCCACATTTATGTTTGCTTAGGGACAAGCAAACATTCAAGTCTGGGGGATTTTGATCATCTCGTTTTCATACGTATTTCTTGCACGATTTTAGAGATGTTTACGATATAGATGCGATGTTTATGTATGATTTTGTATCTGTTTTACTCGTTTTCATGTTTTCATGTTTTTACAGGTTTTTATGCGTATTCGGTTCATTTCGGAGCTAAAGGACATGCACGAGACAAAGTACCAACATCGAGGATCATCACGGAACAAACGGGATGAGAATCGGCGAAGAACAAACACTACCCATGCGGGTAACTCCCTAGCCCGAGCGGGCATTTATTACGGTGATTTTGTCCAGGAAATTGAGCACGAGTCAGGCAAGCATTACACACGCCCGTGGCACCAGCCCGAGCGAGCCTCACCTCAGCCCGACCGGGGCACTATCTAACCCAAGCGAACTGCCTCGTTTTCCATCGCGATCCCACGCAATCATGCGCACCGCACCCGAGCGGGTTACACACCCAGCCCGCACGGGTCGCATCTGTCACCTACAACTCCAAATAAGTTAATTTGTCTTAAAACAAATGGGAGTTTGTTGGGGACTTATACAATAAGGAAAACGACTTTAGAGAAGAGGAATAAGTGATATTTTGCTAGAGAAAGTAATGGAAACGTCGCCCAACTTATTCAAAGGACAAGGTGAATGAAATAAATGGTATAAACGTAGTATCTTTTGGGAACTACCATATTGGAAATCATTATATTACGTCATAATTTAGATGTTATGCATATCAAAAAGAATTTTTTCGATAACATCATCAATACTGTTTTAAATATGACGGGTAAAACTAAGGATAATATACAATCAAGAAAAGATTTAAAGACAATATGCCGATGACCTGAGTTGGAATTAAGAGATGTAAGATTACCTATCTCAGTATTCAGATTGTCTAATCCGGTGAAAACGGTATTATCAAAGTGGTTAAAAGAAGACGTTAAGTTTTCAGATGGATATGCATCAAACATTGTTCGGTGTGTGGATATTGTTGGTTCGAGGTTGATCGGGTTGAAAAGTCACGATGGTCACATTTTTATTCATCGACTCATTCTAATTGCATTTGTTGAGCTCTTACCACGGAATGTTCACGATGTGCTATGCGGAATCAACATATTTTTTTAGAGATATATGTTCAAGGAATTTAAAAAGGGATGACTTGAAATTAATGAAAAGCAATATCTCTGAAGTATTATGTGCATTGGAAAAAGTTTTTCCGCCTCCATTCTTCGATGTCATGGAGCATTTGCCAATACATTCACCAGATGAGGCAATACTCGGTGGGCCAGTTCAATTCAGATTGATGTATCTTTTCGAAAGGGTTTTCTTTCATTTAAAGAAAAAGGCAAAAATAAAAGCAGCGGATGAAGGACATATTGTCAAACAATACTTGCTGGAAGAAATAACATATTTCAGCACATTTTATTTCGAGTCGCATATTCAGACTAAAGAACGACGTGCAACGGATGATCACACAAACTCTTTATATCAATATAATCCGCAGTTTGGCACAATTCCTCAAATGTTTATACCAATTAGACATACATAAGGTAAATCCGAAGAATATTGGTTAAAACCAGAGGAGTATAATCACTTCCACACATATATATTACTAAATTTTCAAGAGTTATTACCATTCGAAAGGTACAAAACAATATTATTCAATCTTTTAAATATATATGTTTATATATATAATATATTAACACATTTTCATTATACAGGATATTTGATGAAGAAGTAATTGGTACATATCCTCATCTAAACGCAGTTGAACTCACAGACATGAAAGTTCAACATTATGGTCGTGGTTGACAGATTACGTAAGTACTCGTGTACACATCTATTAAAATTAATTGCATTTGTTATAAAATATTCATTCGTTTTTATGTTACGTACATGTGAAATGTTCTGATGAAATACTTCTGACGTGGTTAAAAGATTTGGCTAATGGTCCTGCACGAAATATTATGTGTTGGCCAATCTTGTTTACTCGCGGTTACACGTTCCACACATATGAACACGAAAAATATAGAAGGACATACAATTATGGCGTTCGTGTAATAGTGAAATAGAGGGTGATAACTTCTACGGTATTTTGTACCAAATCCTACAAGTGGAATATCTCGGTTTCGCTGGGTTGAAGGTAATGCTTTTTAAATTTCACTAGTTCGACCCAACCGTAGGACATGGAATACGAAAAAACTGATGGGGACGGTCGCATCTCATCCGTCTCCAATTGGGGACGGGCTCATCCATCCCCAATTTGGGACGGGCTCATCCGTCCCCAATTTGGGACGGGCTCATCCGTCCCCAATTCCGGGACCGGGACGGGACGATGTGTCGGGACGCGACGATGTGCCGAGACGGGACGATGTGCCGGGACAGGACGATGTACCGGGACGCGACGATGTGTCGGGACGGGACGAGACGAGATGGGATGGATCGGGACGGGATATCCGTAAACGTCTAACATGATCCGTAAACGGCTAACATGAATATCCGTAAACATTAAACAAATCATTAAGAAATAGAAACAATTCGTAAACATTTAACAAATCATTAAGAGGTTAATACGTCTTACATGAATATCCGTAAACAATGCATTAAGAAATAGAAACAGTTGAATGTGCATCCATCAAAACACGCCTAACAGTTTTGCTTGAAAGAACAACAATCACACAATGTTAAGAATGTTGGGATGTTTGTATTCCACCTTTACGTTTTGTCGTGGAATCTACACACATGAGGCCACTGAATAATGCTTTCATCCAAACAAAAAACGACCAACACACGTGACTTCACTCTTATTATTAGTTCTAACACATTTAACCAAGACACTAAATTGTAGAGAGATGATAGGCATAACCAACCATGTAATAACTTATCTCAGTTTGAGTTACAATTGAACCTAAAAAGTATTTCCCCTAACTCGACTACTCATACATGTGAACCATACACTTTATTTCTCAAAGTTATAAAAGACTCACTAAAATATATGATATGATTTCTCGGAGTTATACCATATTCCTTAGATTTATAACAAACTCTCTAGAATACTAACAACACTAGCCTAGCGTTTTCTAGTCGTTCTTTATTGATCTTACTTATATTTGGGTGACTTTACAAATATTAGCCCGGAAATCCAACAACTTCTTTTTCTCACCTTTTAGTTTCTCTTTTCTTTTTTGTTGAAGTTCTTATCTTTTGAATCGGGTTGTTCCTTCCTTTATATAGCCTTCAAATCTAATTAGATTCTCCTAGAAATTAAAAGAAATATAATGAACAATTTATATTAAAAGAAATAGTGAACAATTTATATTTAGATATGGATTCAATAAAATCCTTAAAAACATGAAACTATTTTGACCAATACTAGTTCAACATTCTCCCCATTTGCTTTACCTTATGCTCACACAAACAAAATTTTCAAAAACATAGGTTAAAAAACATGGCTAAAAAAATCAAGTCAAATTAGTTACAACTGAAACCAAAAGCAATTGATACAATTTCCAAACCACATCATCGGTTCATCTTCGATTTTTGCCCTGTGCATTGCATCATGGTCTTAATCTAGTACCTTATACCCTTTATTTTAGAGAATAACAAGAATAAAAAATACAACTCACATTAGTATTAGTTAGTTCACTCAATAACATAAATAGTATTTGTTATCTTCGATGACAAACTATTTTGGGTTTAAAACCTATTTCTTCTTAATGGATTTGAGTCGATTTTATTTTATCGGAATATTTCGCTTCTTCTTTGCGGGTAATATCTCTTTCAGTGGTTGTTACTTCTTCACTCAAAGAAACTTGATTTCTAAAATACCTTTTTTTTCTCTTTTTTCTTAGAACATGTTAAAAAATAACCACTTTCTCATATGAATATGTTCGATCTTGATGAAGATATCATTATAATCGCAAACATTATAGAAGATATGCGGTGAAAGATATGAGAGTTGTTTATGAAAAACGGATCAATCGTTGAGGGGTTAAATAGATTATTTATAGACAACTTAGGGACGGATTACGGACTAAGAAAATAGTTTTCCTAAGAGTCATCCCGAATCCGTCCCTAAAATGGTTTTTTAAAGTCCCCGATTAGGGACGGTCTCCACGTCGTCCCTAAAATTGGGGACGGAAGGAGATGTCGTCCCTAAAATTGGGGACGGAAGGAGATGTCGTCCCTAATTTGGGGACGGATGTTCGGCCGTCCCTAAATTTGGGGACAGAAGGTGCTCTCGTCCCTAAATTTGGGGACACCCGTGCTCTACCGTCCCAAATCTGGGACGCCCTACTCATCCGTCTCTGATCCCGTCCGTATTTGTGAACCAATTAAGGACGGTTCTTTGGTACGCAAAATTGCGGATGGATTCGGGACGGATTTTATTATCCGTCCCTAATCCGTGTATAATCTATCCCCAAATTTAGGGACGGAAATTTCAGTCCCCAGATTTCGTCCCAAATCTTGAATTTTCTAGTAGTGTTTTTATAATTGTTAGAAATTTGTGTTTTCGTTCATGTTAAATATATTGTAGTATCTTTTATAATTCAAAGTTTTCTTATTTTATATAATATTTTTTATCAATCATCGAAATGTCAATAGAATAACCAAAATTTAAAAATATATTACTATTATTAAAGGTAATATGTTGCGTTTATATAATTTTAAATATACTGTGCTGCGTTTATAAGTTTTAAATGTAATGTTGCATTTATAAATTAGAGGAAAATAATAAAAAAATTTTAAATGTAATATGTTGCGTTTATATTGCATTCTCATATTTTAGGGGATATAAGTTTAATTTCCAAATTTTAGGGATATAAAATGATTTTATAAATTTGAAGGAGTTATATAATAAATTTTCATAGTTTAAGGGATATAAAACGACTTAATAAACTTATGATGAAATAGGTTGAATGTAATTTTTTTTGGGAATGAGGAATATGTATTTTTTTAAAAAAAACTTAACAGAAAAATTAATAGATTTTTAAAAGAGGGAGAATAAGACGAGTATTAATAGTTTAGGGAAAAATATGATTATTAGTAGCAATTAGTAATAAGATCCGCGCATGCGCGAGTTATTAATTATCTAGTATATTTTTAGAAATTTGATATATTTTTTAGTTGTATTTTATATCAATTAAATTTCAAATATTTTGTTTTTATTTGTTTGATAAAAAATTATAAAATATTATTTTGTAATACCATAAGATTTACTTCCGAACATAATTTTTTCTTTTACTTGAGGATTATTCTTATCCTTAAAATTGAATAAAAGAATCTTTTTCTCTCTGTATTCCCAAAGGCTTGAAGAAAGCTATTATTGTGGTTGAAGGAAATATCAAGAATCAAACATTGGATATTAGAAAAATCACTACAATGTAAGACTCAAAGGTGCAAAGTTTATATCTTTACAGTGATCACCCAAAAAGTTCTATATTTTATCATTATCAAATTATGATTGAATTCTTGATCGCGACAGAATGAGAAAAACGACTATTATTTTGTAAGAATAGTTGATTTCAAATCATAACAAGGAGTCTATCAGGCGATAAATGACATATGTCAGATTGAGGTGTTTCTTCTTGTTCTTTGGTAGTCGATTCCCAACCTTCAAGTAGGTTCTTCAATTCAGACACATCCAACTTTTCAAAATCATTCGCAGGATCGAATATTTTGTATTTCACATTGAGATTAATTAAGACAAAAGTACATTGCAATGGTATTACCATTGTTAGTAAAACAAAAGTAGAGCTCTTCAACATAAAAAAAATCCTAAATAAGCATAGGGTAACAAAATGTGTCTCGATAAGAGAAAGAGTTTGTACCTATTGGAATAATAACAAAATCAGAGGCACTACTAAGCATGTTGCAATGTCTCTTATGGTGTTTAAATGTGAAAGATGTTTCTCATATATATATATCTATATATATATGCACACTTAAGATATTATATGATGAGAACCAGAAAAAGCCATTGAATCTCAAACAAAATGTTAACAAGTTTATCAGACAACTGACACAATACCATCCATAGCTGCTCCCAAAGTTACAATAGAAAGGTCTAAAGCCATCATAACAACCACTATCCACAAATCAAGACTTACACATATATAATTAGTATATATATATATATATATGACTTGGAAACAATCAAATTACATACATCACAATCAAGAACCATACTTTATCTTGTTCTGATATTCAAGGTTCTTTTTGGTGATTTTGGGTTCATAAGTCTCAGAGCATCAAATGAAGCACATCATATTATTGTACATGTGTATTACCATCACAATATGAACAACTTGAGGATTTATATACAGTAGAAAAGTTTTTACGTACCCGATTTAAAGCGGATAGAGATGTAATAGAGAGCAAAAGAGAGTTTTTACGTACCCGCTTTACAAAGTCGGATTGCATTCAAGAGGTTGGAATAGTCCCTGAGATGAGCTTGGTGTCTGTATGTTATGTTCAGTTCACTCCCTTCCCGTCCACCTCCAATGTGATGATTTCGGGCTTCAATCATTTCATCCAGCTTTATAGTTACAATAGTACCACCACAAGGTAACAACAAATTTAATGTTCATGTTCAAAATCTAAGCATATTCTGATATGTGAATGCTTCTACATCAAAGTATATGCCACATGCTTCAGCTTGTTCTTGTTTGGAATGAGATGAGCTTATACTGCAACTTAATCATTGATTCAAGAAAAGACAACATAGAACATGAATATAATACCCAATAGATGAACAAAGATATTGATCTAATCAAAGGAAACGAATACTACAGTGTAGTTTTAATCGTTGCTCTATAGGAGGTTTTTTTTAGTCATAGAATCCTTTTTTTAGCTGCACAGTGACCGTCATGGCTTCACCTAGAAATAAAAATACAAGATAACATATAACAGAATCACTTTAATAAGTAAAATTCAGAAAGAATCTCACAATGGCATGATAACCGAGAACCCTAGCAACTTCCAAAATCCTATAGAGAGAATTTAGAACTTACTTTGTATAATCACCACCGCATAATCCCAAATTGTCCAATTTAGCTTCCTCGAGCTTCTCGATCTCCTTCACCCAAAGAGCCGCATGAATTATATGTTTCTTCAACCACTAGTTTTTCTTCATCATCTCCAAGCATGGAAAAGCTTTCACTCAACCAATTCTATGTACATTTCATATTATACTTACTATACATAATCCATTTTCTTCTAGTTTTTTCTCTTGCATATTTATTTTCACAACACCACAATAACCAGACAAACGGAAATTGATATCCAATCTTGTAATGTTCAATGTTGTATCCTTTTTGCACCTCCCTTGCAGCATTAGATATCTTATTGCTCATTCTGGAGCGAAGCTTGTCATCGATGATTCTGAAATAGAGAGTCCGAGGACATTGCAATATAAGAACACGAACAATAGTCTGATTATTTAACACACAAATTAGCTTGATAGATATATTTCTTCCTGCAGGATTTCGAGACCAGACCCGTTTGACGTTCATGATCAACAGAAACCTATGGTTGCAATAGAAATCAATGCCCATGAGCTATAAAATCAGGATTACTCGTTGCAAGACCATGATGTACCATATAATCCCCGTATGACCCTACTCAAGAATATCGGTTAACTCTTATTAGTGTCATGGTAAAAAATTGGAAGAAATACCATTGAGGAACTGGATTCAAAGGACTATGCTGTTGTAAAATCTGTTGTATCTCCCGCGAGTAATCGATTTCGATTTAATGGTCTTCTCTTCAAACCAAAGATCTCTTGTACCAAAGGAACATGAACCAACACCAGCTTCCATGCCAGAAATCACCTTGCTCCAAAAATTAAACCAACGCATAAAATTAAATCCAGAGATTAAATCCATATGTTGAAACCATATAGAATCAGTGTCTGCATACCCTACAAATCAAAATTCTGGGAAATACAAGATTCGAAAATAGGAAGAGAGAGAGAACAAGAGATCAGAGAAGAAATACAAGAGATTTGTGGAAAAGGAAGAGGTCGTCTTGCTTACCGTTAGTCCGTCTAGCACCTTTCGGTTGGGGTACGTCCCGAGGGTTAGACCGCTTGGGTTAGATTTTTGAATAGCACTATTTCGTGAAAACCACCTTTTAGGGGAAGATATCATGAAGCCTTTCAAAGTATTGCTAGACCAAAGAATTGAGCTATCTCTTTCGAGTCCTAGATGAATCCCTTTCTAATATCCATCTTTTGTTGCAAGCCTTTCAGTGGTCTAAGCCATCTGTGTTCTCCATTTCGTAAGCATTTTTTAAGGATTCCAATCGATACATCTCATTTGACTCGGCAATCCCTTTGACTGTCTGCTAGTCTACCTATGTCCGATCATTCAGTTTGCGATTCAAGTCTCTGTTAAAACCCGCCCTAAAAGAAACCGAAGGAATACATGATGATTTGTGGGAAAGGAACAATCGGTGAATTGAATTGAGCAGTAATGAGGAGTAAAGAATGGAATGGTGATTTTTTAAATTAATAAAAATAAAAATGACGCGGATGCATGAGGAGCCAAAATTAAGAAGCCAAAAAATATTGTACTTTTAATACATAGATTTAGGGGAAATAGAGTTAGTGCAAAAGTTAAAGAGAAAATAAGATAAAATTGCAATATTTCATATGGTAATATCCTTTGTCCCTAATATATATCACCGTAAATTTATCCAAAAATATATTGTGGTTGATATCCTTTTTATCACGAGAATGATATTAATTTGTGCAGTGTACAAATTAATCAAAAAAATCTTCTAGAATTTGATGGGTTAAACGTTAAACACTAGATAGAATTGTTTTCAAACCAATTATGCTATCAATATAATTTTGATTCATTTTAGTATAGTAAAATTTATATTCATACAGTATAATTTATATAATTTATATAAAATCAAGATAATTTTGTAAGAAACATTTCTAAATGTTAATCTTTTTTTTTTATTTTTCATCAAAATTTTTTAAGTTATGTATTTTGAATTTCTAATATTTGTAATTTGTGATCTCCATAGAGAAACAAAATAAGCTTTCCATGATATGCTCATATATCGATAATTTGATATCATTTATATGGGTTACAATAACAAATACATTTATTAGGATTTCAATCATAATATTCCCTAAAAAGGAATTCAACTTCAATTTTACCTTTATAATATTGATATCTATATTACCTTTATGATCCGTATGATCCATGCGACCCTTGTAATCCATGTGATTCAAACGATTCATGTGCCCCTTACGATCCTTGCGATTCATGTGAACCTTGCGACCCATACAATCCTTGCGATCCATGTGAACCATATGATCTTTACGATCCATGCGACTCTTGTGACCCATGCGACCCTTGAAAATCATTCGAATTGCTCGAAATCTCGAAATTGCTCGAAATTTTTGCTCTCAACTTTGAAATCACCTCTCGCTTATGTTCTCAACTTTGAAATATATTTCGGTTCGAAAATAATGTTAAATTTAGGGGTGTAAAATGAGCTACCGGCTCGTGAACCAGCTCTAGCTCGGACCATATTTTACCGAGTCGAGCTGGGTATTTTCTAGCTCATTTAAAAACGAGCTGACGAGTTGAGCCCAAAACAAATCCGAGCATATGTAATATTGCATTCAATAAAACATAATTATTGTTTAAACATAATATACTATTATAATGTATTTTTTCTTTTTCTAATAATTGATATAACAAAATAAAGAAACAATTTAGTAAAGTTACGAGCGGTCGAATTTAGTACAATGATATTTTATAAGTGTTATTCGAGAAGGTTATTTTTTTTTATTTAGTACAATGATATTTTATAACATTATGTTTGGATTAATGTATTCATATTTTCGATATTTTATTTGGTTCGTTTGATATGTTTATCATATATGATATTACAACTAATTCAAAATAATTAAATAGTCTGGCTCGCGAGAGAGCCAGCTCGTTTTTTGGCGAGCTAGAGGCGAGCCGAGCTGAGCTGGGATTTTCCAGCTCGTTTAAAAACCGAGCCGAGCTGAGCCAACTCGTTTTTTGGCGAGCTGAAGGCGAGCTGAGCCGAGCCAGCTCATTTTACACCCCTTGTATGTGTTTTCACAATATAAAAAATAATGACTCATCTATCTTTTCTTCAATTTTTTCATTATATTTTCGAAAATATATATGAAACAAGGAAGACTACGAAAGTATCTTCATATTCTCCCATTATAATAATTGTAAGTTTATCAAATGATAATTTTAAAGGAATAAAACGCATTAATATCTCGAAGATCTAAACAATATATATTAGGGAAAAAGGTCTCTCACCCCCTCAACTATCATGGGTTACGCCAATTCCCCCCTGAACTATCTGACACAGCCAATTCCCCCCTCATCTTACAAAATCCATCCGATTCCCCCCTTGATATGGTTAATCTCAAGTAATAATTTACCTAGACTAACGCTTCTGCAAGAATACGGATCGTATAGTACCAGGGTCGAACACGAGGAATCGGTGCAACTCTAAAGCTAGTAAACTAATGAACAAGACGTGTGAAATCAATAAGTGATGGGAATGCGAATGAAACTAAACTAAACTAAATTAATGGGATAAACTCAATGACTAAACACCACAGGTTTCGAGAGATGCACGATGATGCAACGAAATTCTAACAAGATCATGGTTATAGATATCGTTACGTATTCGGGAAATTCAAGCTCTTTTCTAGGGAATGACTCTCCCGATGCCTAAACCCACTATCTAGCATGCGTATACCAATCTCCCAATTGTGTATCTCACCTACTAGACACATTAAGATCGCTATCCTAATTCCTAAGTTCAATCAACCGACCGGCCAAGGTTCTAAATCAATTGAGGCTTCATATCATGGCTACGTTCCAAAATCCAATTCATCTCCCAATGCAATTAGATTTTTCTAAACATTCATACAGGTGGCCAACAAGAACAAAAGCATTACGAAAAACCAATCAATCCGAAACGAACAAATATTATAACCAAGCATTAGGAACAAAACTTCATTACATATCGGCAAAGCTCTCTAACCCATGGCTATGGACCTACTCGGATATGAACTCAGCAAAAAGAACACAAAAGATAACTATATTCAACATGGATAAAGAATGAGATCCCTCCCTATTCTATTACCGATGTCTTCAATAGCCCCTCCGCGCTCCGGCTTCGTCGCTCTGTCCTTCGCCCTTGTGTGTGCGTGCTGCTCTCTTCCTTTCTCTCTCTGTGTGCTCTCTCTTGTCTCTAACTTTCTCCCCCCTTCGTCCCTAAAGCTCTCTCCTCTTTAGTTACAGCAGCCACCTCTAGCTGTTGCCTTTTCTTGATTTTTCCAAATCTTGATTAAGTTGGCAACGTTTCTATTACTTCCTCCAGCGAAATATGACTTTATTCCTCTTCTCTAAGGGTATTTTCCTTATTGTATAAGTCCCCCACGAACTCCCCCTTGTTTTAAGTCAAATTAACTTATTTGAAATTGCAGGGGACGGCCACGACCCGCTCGGGCAAGGAAAGTGACCCGCTCGGGTACGGCGCAAGACTAAAAAGAAAAAGGAGAGGAGTTAGACAGCAACCGGAAACTAGCACAATCAACTCGAAAAGTCAGCCACCCTACACAACAATGCATCACACGAACATAGATCTAAGCGCACCGAATTTAGACCCCTATCTACCGAAAACCACTAACTGTGCAATCCTACACATGTCCTCAGTTCATTTCACTAACCCCTAGACAACATCCAAGCAATCTCCATACCTATTCTAATACGCAAACAATTCGATACCATTCTTAAGACAATTATTTTTCTTCTTTTTCGGTTCTCTTTTTCTTCTTCTTTTTTTCGGTTTCCACACATTTGTTTTTTGAAATTTGCACTCGGTTTCTAGGACGTCGGAGTTGAAGAGGACAGCCTTCTACTTAGACCCAGGTTGCCAATTGGCACACTCAGAAGGTCTCGTAACCTCAACGGAGTGAAGAGGTTATGTTTTTGCTGATTTATTTTTCTTTCTTTTTCTTTCCTTTTTTTCTTTTTTGATTAACTTGTGTGAATATGCATCGACTCTAACCCTTAGGACGTAGAAAAACGGCCTCGGCCCACCACTTAGACCCGAACCATCAATATTGATGCACTCATGTCAATGTAGGGCTGAAAAAGTTAAAGAACTTAGTCTATTGGCAGTGGAGTGTAAGTACGTGGAAATATAATGATCGAAACAAAATAAAGAATGAAAGGTATGCTCGGAGATATGAGTGCTTGGGATTGAAGCCTAAGGGAAGGAATACAACTATAGACCATGGATTCATGCACGATCACTAACAAATCGATATCTAAAGGCATGTTTCAACAAACCTAGACTTTTGTTCCCGATTCGACAAAGTTGCATAAGGTGACTAAATTTCGAAATTTTTCGTACTAGATATCCGTCCGTCTAATCCTAAAAAAACAAAACGAATAACTCAACATCTAAATCCTAATCACAATCATGACAATCAGAGAATACCCCCCAGACTTGACCGGAACACTGTCCCGGTGTTCAATACCTAAGAGAAGGACTAACATGCAAAAACTCCTAATCACAATCATGACGTTCAGAGAATACCCCCAGACTTGACCGGAACACCGTCCCCGTGTTCAATACCTAAGAGAAGGACTAACACGCAAAAACTCGGGGAAAAAATACTATAAATAGGAACGTGTGCACCTGATGCGTGCTTGCTGTCCCGAGTTGATACAGCTAGGCGTACGCGTCTTTCCTTATGTTGTGGATGATTTCGAAGTGGAAAATCTGTAACAAAAGTCACACAATCCAAAGGAGACAGTACGATACATCGGGGTTGTTGGTAAGGAGCGAAATAACTAAAGGATATGGGGCTCGGGTTGCCTCCCGAGAAGCGCTTGTTTAAGGTCACGAGCCTGACTAAATGCTACTCATTAGGTGGACATCCTCGACGTCGTCGTGTGCGTAGCGTCTCGCGTGCATAGTGTGCTCGATATGGTGTAGCACGCGGATCAGTTGAGTTCCTTGCACGATCAGTCATGTCTTCCCTAAGATTGGTCATGATATTCTCTAAGTCAGGGGCTAGATCGTGCTGTCCGAAAATTCTGGTCGAGCTGTCCATACGTCCGGTTGTGTACTCCATGAAACCGGTTAGGCGTTCATCGCTTGTTTCCTTCAGCGTCTCCAGAATTTTTGGTGCGTGAGCCTTTAAGGTGAAGGTTTCATCTTCACCTTGGGTGCCTTGTCAATGCTCCAATTGTGTGTTGGACGTTTGGTGTAGCTTCTCGGCATCTCGGGATCGTTTATGTACTGATTTGCACATTTAGCTCGGGTTGTGCAGAAGTCTCGGTCATAGGATTCCTTCTTCTCTTTGTTGTCAAGCAGCTCATTTGGTACCTTGTAAAACCCTTCTCCAGCTGCTATGAGATTCCTATCTAAGGAATCCGTATTCTGAAATTCCTCACAAACTTCCTCGGCTAAATTCTCAAAGATGTCGTCGGGGAACACGAAATCTATAGCGCACGGTTGCTCAAGTGTGTCCATTAAGCTGAACTCTACTTCCATCTCGGGTTTCTTCATATGCTTATCAATGTCCGTAGCCTTATCCGCTGTCGTGTTAGAGTCTTTTCCTTTTTCAAATATCGAGGGATTTGGCTGATCTATCGTCCTCATGCGTTGACGTTGTGGGAATGGCAATGGAGGTGGCCTCAGATCTGGTTTTACATACTTTGGCTCCTCTTCCTCCAAAAGCTTCTCCTTAAGCTCATTGACAGCCGTTTCTGCTACTGTGATAGATGGTTCACCCCTTTTAGACATTGAAGTAGGCTGATCCACCGTACTACAATCCCTTAGGCAAATTTTGTTGACATGCTCACGAGGATTTGTTTCTGAACTTCCCGATAGAACCTCTTGTGGTCGGATGCCCCTTGTGCGAGTTCTGTAACTTGTGTCTCCAATTGTCTAAGAGTAGTTTGAAAGCTCTCTAGCTGCTTCTTGGTGTTCTCTTGAATCCTCACCGGATTATCCTGACTTTGTTGTATTTCCGAAATCAAGTTACCTTGATTTTTCGTAGGATTGGAGGAGACGAGTGAACATGGCGTTGAAATCGGGGGCTGCTTCGGATTGGTTTGGCTGTGACTGGGATGCACATGGCTGATAGTTCTGAGTTTGGGGCTGCGTCCATGGCTGAAAGTTCTCCAATTGATGTTGTTCCTATACGGGAAATTTGCGTGATTGCTCCATCCGTGATTGTATGTATTCCCGAAAGGCTGATTGTAACTCTCGTAGATCTCTTCTTCATACCCCCAAACTTCTTGTTCCCTTGATTGCTCCGAGTAATGTGGATGGTATGAGTTAGACAGCATATGACGAAGTTCGGCAAGTTGATCTTTTACTCCAGCTATATTGGCATCCAAATACTTGATGTCATTCATGTTACCTCGCAAAATAAAGAACACAAAAATCGATTAAGC
Organism: Gynandropsis gynandra; assembly: GCA_036759665.1. Classification (NCBI taxonomy): domain Eukaryota; kingdom Viridiplantae; phylum Streptophyta; class Magnoliopsida; order Brassicales; family Cleomaceae; genus Gynandropsis; species Gynandropsis gynandra. Next base: position 63,791,993 of record CM071860.1, on the reverse strand, counting down.
TTCGAGAGGTAAAAAATTTGACCCAATAAGAAAGAAAAACAAAAGCAAAAATACAAAAAAAAAAACAAATGAAGACTCTGGAAAGGACTATATGCTAGTTCAAAATGATCCTAACTCTAAAGCCGTAATCAATTCCCCGGCAACGGCGCCAAAAACTTGATGTGGTTAATCTCAAGTAATAATTTACATAGACTAACGCTTCCGCAAGAATACGGATCGTATAGTACCAGGGTCGAACACGAGGAATCGATGCAACTCTAAAGCTAGTAAACTAATGAACAAGGCGTGTGAAGTCATTAAGTGATGGGAATGTGAATGAAACTAAACTAAACTAAATTAACGTGATAAACTCAATGACTAAACACCACAGGTTTCGAGAGATGCACGATGATGCAACGAAGTTCTAACAAGATCATGGTTATAGATATCGTTACGTATTCGGGAAATTTAAGCTCTTTTCTAGGGAATGACTCTCCCGATGCCTAAACCCACTATCTAGCATGCGTATACCAATCTCCCAATTGTGTATCTCACCCACTAGACACATTAAGATCGATATCCTAATTCCTAAGTTCAATCAACCGACCGGACAAGGTTCTAAACCAATTGAGGCTTCATATCATGGCTACGTTACAAAATCCAATTCATCTCCCAATGCAATTAGATTTTTATAAACATTCATTCAAGTGGCCAACAAGAACAAAAGAATTATGAACAACCAATCAATCTGAAATGATCAAATATTATAACCAAGCATCAAGAACAAAACTTCATCACACATCGGCAAAGGTCTCTAACCCATGGCTATGGACCTACTCGGACATGAACTCCTCTGCGCTCCGGCTTCGTCGCTCCGTCCTTCGCCCTTGTGTGTGCATGCTGCTCTCTTCTTTTCTCTCTCTGTGTGCTCTCTCTTGTCTCTAACTTTCTCCCCCCTTCATCCCTAAAGCTCTCTCCTCTTTAGTTACAGCAGCCACCTCTAGGTGTTGCCTTTTCTTGAGTTTTCCAAATCTTGATTAAGTTGGCAACGTTTCTATTACTTCCTCCAGCGAAATATGACTTTATTCATCTTCTCTAAAGGCATTTTCCTTATTGTATAAGTCCCCCACGAACTTCCCCTTGTTTTAAGTCAAATTAACTTATTTGAAATTGCAGGGGACGGCCGCGACCCGGTCGGGCAAGCAAAAATGACCCACTCGGGTACGACACAGACGATCGCGCGAAAACGCGATGAAAAAGGGGTGCCCGCTCGGGCTGAGGATGTGCCCGCTCGGGTTGGCATGCTGCCCGCTCGGGCATGGCTTGTGCCCGCTCGGGCTGAGGCCCCGATCGTGGTTTTTGTTGCCCGAATCGGGCACAAATGGCTGACAAAAACGCCATAACTTTTGCCCGCTCGGACTAGGGAAGTACCCGCGCGGGTAGTGGCTTTTCCATGCCGATTCTCGTCTCGTTTGTCTCGTGATGATCCTCGATGTTTGCATTTTGTTTTCGCACGTCTCTTAGCTCCAAAATGACTGAAAACGAGATGATAATGATGTTTAATGTTTGGTAAAATCAAACGAATGATGAAACTAACTATTAAAATAGATGAAAAATACTAGAACAAAATAGACGTTATCACCCCTCAACTATATTAATTCAGCCAATTCCCCCCTCCGTTATATAAACAATATATTGGTGTTAATCGACCAAATTTAACTGAATTTAACCCGATTTTGACCCAATTTGACCCAAATCAAATACCCAAATTTGACCCGTATTATAACCGATTTTAACCCGATTTCGACAATTTTTAACCTAATTTCACTCAATTTTAAACTAATTTTATCCAAATTAACCCGATTTCATCAAATTTAATCCGATTTCCACCCAAATTTAATCCGATTTTATCCAATTTTAACCCAATTTCACCCAAATTAACCCAATAATCGCCCAAATTTAATCCAATTTCACCCAATTTAACCGATTTACTCACTTTTAACCCGATTTACTCTTTTTAATTCGATTTAACCCGATTTTTGATTTACCTCAATTTCATCCAAAGTAATATAATTCCAACCCGATTTCACCCAATTTAATATAATTCCAATCCGATTTCACCCAAATTTTACTAGTTTTCACCGAATTTCAACCCGATTTAATCGATTTACTCACTTTTAACCCGATTTACTCACTTTAAACTTGATTAAACTGATTTAACCTGATTTTCGATTTACCTCAATTTCATCCAAAGTAATATAATTTCAACCCGTGCTATTTGTTTGGGTCGTTAGACCTTGCTGCCAGTTACCATCGTCCTGCATTTTAGGTTTATCCATGGTTTTTAACCCTATTTTGTTGTGTGCTTTGGATTTCCTTGCATGTCATTTGGTTTTGGTTTCTGGGTTATTTTTCGGTTGTTCCTTGTGTTTTTCGTTTGTGCGTGTCTGGTCAATGGCCTAAATGGTGCTCCGGTCTATTTGCTTGGGTCGTTAGATCCCGACACATGTTACCGTTGTCCTTCTGCCTGATTGTGAGTATCTGGCTGCCATGGGTTGTAAATCGTTTGGCTATGTGGATTTTTTCGCCCATGTGTTGCATTGTTTCTTAGATCTGTAACCAGTTGTTCGATGATGTTGTTTGCGGATTTGTTTTGCCATTTTAGGAGTTGAAGTTTTTCTCATGTGATAGATATGAGTCCATGGGTGGTTGTATAGATCTTTGTTGTTTTCGATTTTCTATTCATGAATATTATGTTGTGGATTCGTATTTTTCTTATCTATGCATGTTTTGTTTGCATGTTTTAATTTGTTCTAAGATTTCGTTTATGTCGTCTCTGTCTTGCTATCCTAGGGTTTGTGGTTGTTTGTGTATTATAAATATCGTGTTTAAAGATTTGTTGTTATTTGTTATTCCTCATCGAGTTTGGTTCTGTTGTTTTGTTTTCTAGATTTATGAACGATTATATAAATGTGTTGTTCTAGAATTTTACTTCGTAAAGATGTCGGTATATGTTATGTTTTGTGCAGACTTGATTATTAATTCGGTTTATCCTTTATGTTTATGTGACTTTTTATATGTATTTTATTTGGGATTTATACTGTTTCGGCATGTTAGGTTTTTTATACATGTTTTGGTTTGAGTTTTACGATATTTCGGCCTATTGGATCCGATCCAACCTTGGTCTACATGTGTACAATGTATAGAGTATCGTTGATGTTGATATGGGCTTCAGCGCGTGTTTTATCTGGGCTCTAATTTATTCTTGCCTATTGGACTTCTTGACATTTGTGGTTGGGTTTTAAGGTATTACGGCATGTTACGTCTTATTTGGGTTCCGGTTTGCATGTGTAGGGTGTATGGGGATCTTTGATGTTTATGTGGGCTTCAATGCGTCGTTTATTATTTCATTTTATTGGGTTTCTATACATTTCTCACTGGGCTTGAAGCTAATATGGCGTATTGGATCCTTCTCGGGTCTTGGTTTTTATGTATACAGAGTATAGGGTAACTACGTAAATGGTGATGTGGATGGTGTCTTCGAAAACAGTTGACGTGGACATTTAGCTCCATAGTTATTCTTCTGCCATTAGACTAGATAGAAGATGTGTTCCTTTTCCTTTTAACTATCTGTTTATGTGAATTTATTTGGGAATTATTTACGGTGATTTAATACGCTTATTATTTACCTAGATGTAGGTAAAACATAGGTGTCACAACTGTTAAACATGTGTGCTCTTTGTATTGTCAATTGTATTTGACTAGGCTAGGTAAAATGTATGCGTAATATGTATTCCTGGAATTTCTACATGCCTATTTATATAAGACATAGCTTTATTCCTCACTTATTTATTTGCGCGGTAAAAATTGTTCCGTTGTTTAGAGTATCCGCAAATAATTCGGTTAGCCGAAATCATACTAGAAGTCATGTACTGTCCTTCGACCGAAATACGTCCTACGTAGGAAATATTTTTCAGGTTCCGTGTGTTGGGTTGTCCGCGTATGGAATTTTGATGTGGTTCCAGTTTCCCGATCAACCTCTAGTTGGGAAATCGTGCTATGTGACGAATGGGTAGCTTTCCATCTGGCTTTTATTTTTTGGGTATCTTTCCTTTCCTATATTAAATGTTTATGTGGTATATCAAATTCCACACTACTGATGTTTTCCTCACACTCTGTAGGGTAATCGGATCCAAGGTTCTGTGAAGTCGATCTTCTGGTATCATCATTAGCGTTTCCTCGTGGAAGGGGCGTGCTGCATAATAACCAAATTTTATTGTCAGTCGAAGCTACGACGAATACAGAGCATCGCCTTTTCCATTTAAAATAGTGTTTACGTCGACCAATGTTGTTAGGCCATGTGGCGATATAGCGAATTCGGAGAGCTGTTTCAATTGCGCTTCATACCTAAACATAGTTTCAGGCGTTTTGGAGGAATTCGTTCTTATCGGTAAGCTACGGTATATGTCTTTTTAGATTCTATTAAAATTTTTACTATTACGTCATTAAAATTTTGCACGCATGTCGCTCAACTTATGATACGTTGTTCTTTTCCTCACATAGATGTTATTGGCGAGGTAATTGCTGCAGGCGAACTGACTGATGTCACCTATGCAGAACGCACGGTCGACGATTAACGCTTCAGCTCGTGATGCAAAGTATTCTGCATTGTTTTCTCAGTATTTTATTTAATTAACCGTATTACGTTATGATTTGCCTTCCCATGAAAACATATTTCAAAATCTAGCATATCGGATTTTGATTTTTTTATAAAGATTTGCTATATGTTAGATCCTAACCTCAAAATATTTTAAGTTGCAGTTCTGAAATCATTGAAGGTACAATGTGGGAGTTGTTTGCCTATCAAACATATGACTGTATCCGTGCTCACCAGACTGGTCCGTTGGTTATTATTTACCAGATGTTCAAAATACGGATTTGGGGTGGTATTAAAATCTAAAGCTCTTATTTTTTGTCAACATTTACTTATATCCCGCAGTGAGGTTTAATGTGTTTGTTTGCAGCTTATGGTTTTTTCCTTTGCCAGGTTTAGCGCTACATTTCCCCGTCGATGTTGCTATAAATGTGTTACAGATACAATTGTATTATGTTATCATTCGAATGCTTATTTCTGAATGTATAATTATGATTATGTTGTTTTTTAGGGTTGGTTTTATTTGTAGTTACTGATCTATGGTTATATGTTACTATTTACTTGTGTTTGTATAATTTGCTAACACTTTGCTTTGGTTTTTTAATAAAATTCGTTGTTCACTTTTGCATTAGAGATTTTTAGACTGTTGCACGTGTATATATTATTATTGGATTCATTATGTATTTACACACTAAAATATCTTTCTATTTACAGACCGTCGAACCATTCGTGATGTGCAATCTTCAAGTAAAATTTTTTCAGATAAGTATTTTCAACCGATCGTTCTATATAAATCACAGTATGGTTACTTTTATTATATTATCCTTATGTATTAATTTATTATATAACTTTCCAACTTGCTAGCGGTATATATTCTACTACATTGTTAGTTATGTGCAACGGTTTTTTCCGTTTTCTAATTTTATTTTCGAAAACAGGCTCCCTGGTGGTTCTGAAGATATTCCAAAAAATATCAGTTTGCTTGCCTCCCGTCGGAAACCCAGTGAATCTATTGATTTTTGGAATGCATTTATGCTATTACGTTTTGATATCAATTCCCTATTTATGCATACTTTAATTTTTCATAGTTCCAACTCTAATCATAGAGATTTTAAACCGAGATGGTTGGTATTATTTAGTGTGAAACACTTGCTCCAGAAAAGTTAATGCCATTGACGATGACACATCTGCATGTGCTACCGTTAGACGTTTTTACTGTGATTCCTGCAAAACAACTACAGATACTCCATTTCCAAAGTAAGTTATTTTCCTCTCATATAGAAAACACCAGTATGACCATTCACATGAAATTATTATTATTAAATATTTCAGGTTTCGTGTTTATGTGAAAGTTATTGATTATACTGGCGAAACTATTTTCTTTATATTTAAAAAGAAACAAACCAACTTCTTCGTAAATCAACGTTTGATGTCCGGAACGAAGACTCTGAGGTATATTACATTAGCATTTTTTATATATTTAGACAACACTAATAACTTTGTGGTTCATTCTGTTTATTTTATTGCTTCTTACGTCTACATGATTAAACAGATTGGTCCAAATGATATCCCATCCAGCTTAAAAATTCGGAGAACCGCAACTGGCTCTTCAAGATTACTGTTTATCCGATGTAACAAGGGCAGCGATCCTCTACTTCGCGCGGTGCGGGTAGGAGTGGTTTTGCCTATCTATCGTGTAAGCAGATTGACTAATAATGAGGACATCCTCCGTTCCATCTCTATGAGAGTACAACACATATCTATACTAAATCGATTATTATACTTACCAAAAACTCTTTTAATAATTTTTTACTAATCATGGTATTGAATTTTCCAGAATCCGTCTTTTGCACCTTTCACGCAGGTTTGTTCGTACTCATCTGTTCATCAATCTAAACACAAATACTATTTATACATGAAATTTTTTTGACCATTGACAAATTTTTAAGTTCCCCTGTATGTGGCAAAATTTCTCAGTTCTCTCCCAAGCATAGTTCTATGGGATCTGTATCGAGCTCTCTTTCCACTAGCCATTCGTACGACAAACGACATGCTGATGAAACAACCAGTCATACATCTCTACAATCAAGTACATCTAAGGTAAAGTCAACGAGCTCGGATGTGTGGCGCACCGACCTTTTGGAATGAATGCATTCCTTTAAATCATCGTTCCCATCTTGAGCTCTCCTGTTCAAAGCATTTTTCTATTTTGTTATCACCCAAACTTGGATCCGTGTATAATATTATGTCTGGATAATCTGTATAAACTCTTTATTATAGTTACGTCCGTTCTTTGTTATGTGTAAATTTATTTCGCTGTGCATATCACCTTAGGTTTATCACTTATAGCTAAGTAGAATGCTACAAAATAATCTCATTAGGCAGACTATTTTAATTTTTTGCAAATTATTTCAGCGTTTGTGTGTAACAAAGATAAGGGATTCTAAATCTCTACATTCAATGAATGCACATATGAATTCTATTGCAACAAATGACGGATTACCAATGCTTGAAAATCATTCTATTGGTACGCTCTTCATCTATTATATCGTAACTACTATTTCATTATATAGGATATATATATTCAATAATATCAATGCTTATTTAATATTATCATTCCATTTAGGTTTTACATAGATCTCGGTGACCAAAGCTTTGTATGTGAATATTGCATTGCAAAATTATGGTATTCTGAACGTCTACATAAAAGTCGAAATGCCAGTGACCCGATATTTAGTTTATGATGTTCTAAAAGAAAAATATCGTTACCAAAATTATTAGATCCTCCCCTGTTTTTAGATCACTTTTACGTCGAAATCATACACACCATGAACATTTCAAAAGACATATTCGTGCATAAAATATGATAGTCGCATTTACATCGATGGGTGGTCATATTGGTACTTCAATTAATATTGGTAAAACCTTATATTTTCAAAATAAATGGAAAAAATTATCATAGAATCGGTAGTTTGTTACCAACTCCCGGAAACCCCCTCGAAATTTGCTCAATTATACATTCACGACACAGAAAATGAGAGTGACAACAGAATACGTGCGATCAGGTATATAAGCAGTGCATTATGACAACTATGTTTTCTATATGTCATTGTGTTATTAATACAACAAATTTAATTTGACAACAGTCATTCGCATGAAAAATCTCCACAACATGAAGACAATTTGCTCAGAGACATTGTGGACAACATACAACAAATGCCTGACCAACACAATCCCTATGTAAAGATATTTAGAATGACACGTGATATATTTGCTATCTCAGATCAATTAGATATGAATTTGCGTTTGATTTTAGAGCGTCACAATAAAGATAGAGTATACAATTTACCCGAGTCATTTGAGGTTGCTGCATTGATAGTGGATGATTTCGACGAAAACTTAGACTGTAGAGATGTTATTCTTCAAAAACATAGCAACGAATATATGCTAATAATTGAACTACATCCATCTTATCTTCCACTAAAATATCCACTATTATTTCTGTATGGCGAAGACAGTTATCATCTGGGCTTAAACCTGCAACAAACATCTACTCTGTCAAAAACGCTCTCGAATTAGTATAAGAGAATTTATGGCATACCGTTTACAGGATAGAGACAATGAATCTTCTAACATATTACATTCAAGAAGACTCTTTCAACAATTTTTTGTTGATGGTTTTTGCATGGTTGAATCACAAAGGATCTTTTATATAAAAAACCACCAAAATACATTGCGTTGTGAAGCTTACAAAAACATTGAAACTTGTGTACAATTTTGGAATATTTTAGCATCTGAAATTGAAAAAAAGTTATATTACCTTCAACATTCACATGTGGTTCATGATATATAAACAAAACTACGTAAATGCAATGGTTTTATGCAAGAACTTCGATTTCTCTAATCTATTCTTAACATTTTCATGTAATCCTAAATGGCTTGAATTTCATCGAATCTAATGTCGTTATGGTGATACTTCTGATAACATACCTCATCTTTTAACAAGAATATTTTAAATCAAACTAGAGGATTTACTAATAGATCTAAAGGAAAACAAACAACTTGGCAAAATCAATGCAGGTAATTTATATATGTTATATTACAAATATTTATAGTTTCTAATGATTTATAGTTATTTATTTGTTTATAATTATCTACACTATCGAATTCCAAAAAAGAGGATTGCTTCACGCACATATATTACTATTCTTAAGAGACAACCGAAAATGCCCACGTCAATTGATATTGATTCTATCATATCTGTTGAGATCCCTGATTGTTTTGCAAATTCGAGTTTATACACAATAGTTCAAGAAACAATGGTACATAGACAATGCGGCCTCGCTAACAAATATTCGCCATGTATGGAAAAAGACAAATGCACAAAAAACTTTCCTAAAAATTTTACAGATCCACATACATCAACAATGAAGGATATCTGATTTATAAAAGGCCGGATAATGTAACGTTTGTTGTAAAAGACGGAATCAAATTAGATAACCGATATATTATACCATATAATCCTTATCTCTTTCTAAAATATAGAGCTAACCTTAATTTGGAATGGTGTAATCAAACAAGAGCAATAAAATATTTATTTAAGTACATAAACAAAGGATCTGATAAAATCGCTACAACATAAAAACACCTGGAGAAATGCAACAAAGAAATTCTTTTGATGAAATAAAAAAACTATTATAGATGTCGTTATATTTCATGATGTGAAGCTTGCTAGAGAATTTTTAAATTCGACATTCATATAGAAGTATATATGTGGAAACTATAAAGGGTATTAGAACATTATTGTACTAAGGGTATTATTGTAATTTCTTATTCCATAATTAGGTTTAATTCTTAACCTATTGTACTTATAGCCGTTTTAGGGCTATTCAAACATATTATTCAGAAAATACAATTTGAATTCAAATCACCATTCACATGGTATCAGAACTGGTTGTGTCTCACGACTAAACCTAGCCGCCGCCGCTCACCTTCTTTCTCGGTCAAACCCTGCCGCCGCACCATCACCGGTCCGGCCGCCGCAACTGCCCACCCTCCACCACTCTCCGACGACTCACCCCAGGCTCAGCTGCCTCTCCGTCGCCTCTCACCAGCACGGATCTCTCTGTCCGCTGATCTGCGCCCCGTCGCTCAACAACTCACTCACCCTCGGCCGCGTTCCGCTCAACCGTCGTCTACATCCAGTTCCGGCATTCTCCTCTTGCCTCCGTCGTCTCACCACCACGGATCTGCCCTCCCACCTTCGGCTCACCACCACAAACAGCCCTCACCTTCGGCACAACAGAATCCCCTGATTCTTGGTCGCGTCCCAACCGTTTCCCTTGATTCTCGGCCGCGTCCCAACCGTTTCCCTTACCGTGTGCGC
>CM071860.1:63757173-63768642 GCA_036759665.1 Gynandropsis gynandra | reverse complement strand
GGGAAGGGTATTTTTGAAGTGTTTTAGCCCTACGAGGGTATTTTTGAAGTTACCCCCATTTAATCGGAGGAATATCAGAAATGCCCTCCTAGGGCTAAAACACTTCAACACTACTCTCCTAAATCTGATAAAAAAAAATGGAGAAAAGACATATGTGCCCTTAATGAAAAACACATACGTTTTCCGTCGATTTATGGCATTTTCCGACGTTTTCTGGCAATTTCCGGCGATTTCTGGCAGTTTCCGGCGATTTCTAGCAGTTTCCGGCGGTCGCACTGGGTCATAGGGTCGAACAGGGTCACAAGGTCGAACTGGGTCGGACTGGGTCAGACCGGATCGCAGGGTCGGACAGGATCGCTGGGTTGCAGGGTCGAACTGGGTCGGACTGGGTCGCAGGATCGTAGGGTTGGACTGGGTCGTAGGGTCGGACAGAGTCCTTAGGTCGCAGGGTCGGACTGGGTCGGTGGGTCGGATGGATCGCTGGGTCGCAGGATCGCACTGGATCACTGGGTCGCAGGGTCAAATTGGGTCAAACTGGGTAGAAGGGTCGTAAGGGGTATTTTGGAAATTTTAAGATTTATAAGGGTATTTTTGAAACAAATTTTTTTTTTCGAGAAAGGTATTTTTTAACTCTTTTAACTCTAAAAAGGTATTTTTGAAATTAACCCCATTTAATCTATCCACATATCTATTATTTAGTTTTATTATTTTAATTTATTAATTTTCCTATATATATATATATATATTTATTTACATTTACATGTATTAATCTTTTAAAATTTTACAGTTCTTCGCATACTCTTCCCAATCAACTCAAACATGAAATATATATGATAATTTTATGATATATTCTATTTTTATTCATAAAATAAAGATAGAGATATTCATATCATCCACTGACATTTTAAATAACACTTTTTCTTTGTTTATGTTGATGTATCTCTATATTATATTATATTATATATATCATAAATAATAACTAATACACATTGTCAACTCAAGAGTGACATTGGTCATATTTCACGTTTTAAATTATTGGATTTTTTGGGAATATAGTATAAAAAATATTAAACTATTTTATTTTATCCTATAAAACATGAATTATTATCTTTAATCTAAAAAATCCAAATTTATTTTTTTTGCCTTAAAAACACTAACTTTAGGAATATAGTGTAGAAAATACCAAATTTTTTAATTTTTGCCTATAAAACACAAATTATTACTTTGAATCTAAAAATTTAAAATTTTTACATTTTGTCTTAAAAACATAAACTTATCAAATTAATCATATCCATATACAAACAAAAACACTAAATCATATTTTAACTCTTTGAATTTTGAAGTGTTGTCTAACAAACACAAATTTATCAAATTAATCATATCCTAAAATTAGTGTTTTTAAGGCAAAAAAATATAAGTTTGGATTTTTTTAGCTTGAAAATAATAATTCATGTTTTATAGACTAAAATAAAATAATTGGATATTTTTTATACCGTATTCCCTTTTTTTAATTTGTTGGCATTTTTTTATCATTGTATCAAATTTTATCATTGTTGAGAGAAAGATATTTTTTGACTGTTAGATCTGAATAAAAGGATCTGAACCATTTATTTCAAAATACATTGTTGTTTTATTTTCAACCATTAGATGTTTTTTAAAATATTACAATTCATTTTCCACTGTTAGATCGTTTTACACAATTATTATAAACCAAAACTTTTTAACTGTTAGATCTGCAAAAGTTTTATTCTTACCATTCATTTTAGGTCTTGGTTTATTCTTCTCTTCTCTCATCTTCATCCTTTTGTAGTTGACCTTGACCGAAACTATCTTCTCCATCAGCCATTTTGCTCTTGATTTGTTTTTGTTTGCTTGTCGACTACCTCACTATCGACCATGTTCTCTCTCGATTTTTTTCTTAACTCGCCGATTTCTTTATTCTTCCCATTTCGTTCATCCTTTGAATGGTTGCTCTAGGTATGTGATATTTTACGATTTCTTCATATTGTCAATATCTGGTTTTGTTAAGTCTTGCATTTTAGAGTTATTCTTAGCTATCGATATGTGAATTCCTTTCATTGATTTGCATTTAAGTAATTGTTTTGTTGTTTTGGGTTTGATTTTGCATATTGTTACTGATTTTTCATTGTTTTGTCTCAATATTTCCATTTGATTTAGGGTTTTTCGTGTGGGTTTTTGGATTGTTAAGCCGATGACGAGCTTCTGATATCGATTTGCTTTTTCTTTACTCGTCGATTGCTTTGTTCTTCCCGTTTCGGTCATCCTTCGAATGGTTGCTCTAGGTATGTGTTGTTTTATGATTTCTCCATATTGTCGATCTCTGGTTTTGTTTAGTTTAAATGCGATTTTTTCGTTGTTTTGGGTTTGCTTTCGCATATTGCTACTGATTTTTCATTGTTTTGTCTCGGTATTTCCATTCGATTTACGGTTTTTCGTGTGCGTTTTTGGATTGTTAAGCCGGTGACGAAGCTTCTGATATGGCCGTCATCGGAGGAGGAGGCTGCGGTGGGTTTCACAATCAGATGTTCCCGTTGGGGTTGAGCCGAGACCAATGGAATGGATCTAGGTTTCTTGAGCCTCATGAATGACATAGAAGTGGGAAACATCTCTCTTATGAGATTGTTGATAATTGACGTTCCTCTATGAAACCTGTAAGTCTGAGTGTTCCGTTTGGGATCTCGAAAAATGATTATTTTGAAATCTGTAGAGTTTAGAAAGATAACAGTTTGTTTTGTTAGAACATGAACTAATCAAACTCTAAACTCGAAAATTGTTAGTAAATTTCTTTGTTAAAAGAGATTGTCATAGAGACGTGGAATGAATTAATCTGGGTTTTGTTGTTATTGTTGCATTACTCTTGATTGTTTTGTGTTTGCAGCATTGTATATGTCTTATTTTTCTTATATTATCTTTAAATAAGATTAAGTTATGTTTGTTTTGTGACATGTAAATTTTATTATAAGTTGAAATGTATGGTTGTTTGTAATTAGTAGCTTTGTTTTGTAGCTGTAGGTTTGTGTTACTTATTCGATATTAAATTGAAATTTGTGATTAATACTTGAGTAGTGTTTTTTAATTTGAATTTTTGTATTTAACTACTGCATATAGTTTTTTTATATTCTGATAGCCATGTTAATTGGACATACTATAGTTAAGAGGTCTGATTTATTTTGTCTTTTAGTTAGATATTATTTGTTGGGCCCTCTTTTGTCTTTTACATTGATATTCTTACTAACTTTGTTGTTGCAGTTTATTTTCTGTCTTTTTTTTAATTGACATCTGGTGTCAATATTTAGATGTTGTTGTTTCAATATTATTGGATGAATTTGTGATTCTCAATGTTATTTGTTTGTTTTATAGCCGCGTAGAAGTTTTTCACTGTACTTTACATACGAGTATATGACATTTTTATATAAATTCTCATTGTTTTTAATAATTTACTGTTGTGAGATACTTACTCCCTCTTTTATTTCTATTTTCTTTTTTCTCAGCAAATATAACTTTTGGTCTTCACTGTTTATTAGTGTTTGTTTTTTTTTCACTATGTTTACTCTCATGTGTGATATTACATACACTCAAGAACTGTCATATAGAGTTAGATTTAGAATTATCCGTCTGTGAACTTATGCTCTTGTATTAGTGAGGTCCATGTATTGGACTAGGCATCAACGATATTTGACGAGGGCGCTTGCTGTATAATTGTAAATTTTGGCATATGTAGAAATTATGGTGAGTATAAAGCTATTGCATCTGAGATCAAGATTGATTTTAACTCTACAACTACAGTTCGATCATGTGAAGATTTTCCAAACTACGATAAAGTTTTCAATTTCGCAAGTTTCGTTGATATCAAATCTAGACTTCTTGATAAAATGGTTCTAATAGATTAGTATTGTTTTCTAATTTTATTAATAGTTTGTATTGTTATAGTTTGATGGCTTATTTTTAAAATTTATCATATTACATTGAAGAACTTATCGCGATTGGAAGTTTGGAAGACGTAACTTAGGATGGTCGGATTGCAAAGAGTATATCTGTATTATTATAAAACCATAGGTATGATGTTCGTTACTATTTTCCACTGTGGTCTCTTTATTGATGGTTATTGGACTCGTTTATGATTATTGTTGTTTTCATGTTAATGGAGATGTCTTATAATGCACATTATGAGACAACCCCGCTGAGAAAATCTATACTTACATACATGTGCATGGCAAAGGTCCTTTGAAAATTATTTGTCAATTGTTAACGATACGTAGCTGGAATGGTATATTTTATTTTTCATACTTAATGATAATGTTAATTATTAGCTTATAATTGATTTGTTCATACTGACTCTTCGATGGTGTTTTTAATGGTTTTTTACAGAGTGTAGAACAATAAGGAATGTCCAATATTTCAATAGACTTTTGCTGAATAAGGAATTACCTTCAATTTTATCTTTCAAACAACAATGAGTTGTGTTTATATAGTATACTTAAATTCTGAATATGTTTACTTATTTTTAGATATATTTGATAAGACTACGATGATTTCGTAGCTTGATCCATGTCCTCCAGTAATAGAAACAATAGATTACTGGAGTGCATATCCTTTTAACAGTCTTTGTGATGTTTACCAAATTTTCGGAGAATGATTTACTTGGTTTGTAAGCTAGAGTTCTAAACAAAGTTGTGAATTTCATGTATACTAGTTTGGTAATACTGTTATTACAATTTGCTCATTTTTCATTTTGACGGCGTAGCCAACAACATGTGTAATTGTTGGAGTAATTACTGATGTTATTACCAATGATTGATAATACTATTTTGGGTGTAGAATCTGTTTTAAGAAGGTAAATGCTATCATCGATGAGCAATCGATAGTCCCTGCGACAAGAGAATTCTATTGTGATGTTTGCAAGCGAGTAACGCCTGATCATGTGCCAAGGTATGATACTCATCAAATTGTATCTATATATACGCATATAAATAATCGGTTTTAGTTTTTGTATTTGCATATTCAAAGTGTATGTTAAGGTTGTAGATGACACCCAAATGCAACCTTGATACTTTTTCATAGAAAATTCGTGCAACTTATTAATAAAACTGCTATTGCGCTTCGTCGTGACGAACATAAGGTTATGTTTGCTTTATTATACAAATTTTCTAGCTATTTCAATTATTTTTCGTTGATATGTTGTTATGTTGCTTTGCTGAATTTTATGTTTATACGGACTAATTATTGGTTGATAGGCCACTGTCGATGGAGACTATTTGGAAGAACTCGTGGCTTTGCGCAACCAGCAATATTTATCCAGAATTTCTGCACCACCACTGTCGTCGTCCTCTCGTGTTCCTTGGCTCTCGAATACCAATGAATTTCGTCCATCATATTTCGAGCGAGCAAAGTGACAGGGAATCTAGAATTTATTTCCGCAATTGTTAAGGTATATGTATATCATTTTCTATTACGTCTAATATCACTAATATATTGGTAACTTATAAGAATGTTGTATTTCTATAGAATGGTCTCTCGATTCCTCCACTGGTCACATCCTCGCTCGGTTCCTCATCGATAAATCTCTCAATTGTAATCTATTCACTATAAATTATTTTGGCTATATGAACTACACTTATTACTATGAGTATCTTAGCAGGCGTTTCCATTTTCAGTTGAATATGATTCTGTTGCTTCCGCTCCGAAATCATCATCTTCAGTGCACTCTTTAGGGAAACTTCATATCGAGGATGTAGACAGTCATTCTCTTCGCAGTCATCGTCCAACAAGGTAAATCCGAAAGCTTCCAAATTCGAATCATCAAGCAGAAAAGAAAAACATAACCGTTGAAGAGTCAATGTAATGTATAAAAATTACACGTCACCGGAAATCTAATACCACATGTACTCATTTTTTGTTTGTGACTTCCGGTTGATTGTCTAGGTCTGAAACAACTTTGTTACCGAAAACCTAATACCACATGTGCTCTTTTTTTGTTTGTGGCTTTCGGTTGACAATCTAGGTTTAAAACTATTCTTTGACGATGGTGATTCGATTTTTTGGCTCATGTTTATTTTTTTGAAGTGTACCTCCGTAAAGAGATATATCTTCATATATATAAAAGACCTTTATGTTTAGGATCCCTATATCTTTGTTTTAAACCTTTATTTATTCTTACCAATATACATAAGTTTTCAATTCATAAGTGTTTAAGACAAAAGTTTTCTAAAGAATATTTAATATTATCTTTAAATATTTATTTTATATTGAAATATTGATAATAGTATATGATATGAATGTGATTTTAATACTTTGTAATTTGAATAAAATATCGTTCAGAAGTAGAAAGCTTTATTTCAAGATCGTCGACCATCACCAACATTTGTGCAATTAAAGATACTAAATCCAAGTATATCCAATATTATTGAAGATCAACTTAGTAATAATCTACATACGATATTTGTCTCCGGTAAATTTAGGTTTAAAAAAAATTATATATCTTATTATTATCTCCGATAATTGATTTTTTTAGATTTTTTAATAGAATACGAGGACATCGGTGATCCATGTTATTACTGTAAAAATTGTAACGCAACAATGTGGTATGACAAGCGAACCAAAAAACAGAAAACAAAATATTCTTTAAAATTTTCATTATGCTGTTTACAAAGAAAATTTTCATTATCGAAATTCCCCGACCCTCTAGAATATATTCACAATCTTATATTCAAACAAACAAAAAATGCAAAGCATTTTCAAAAATATATAAGAGCATACAACACAATGTTTGTATTTACATCTATAGGACGAAAGATTGATACATTTGTAAATGCTAAATGTGGACTACATATTTTTAAAATACATGGACAAAACTATCATAGAATAGGTAGTCTTTTACCTATGTCGGGAGATGTTCCAAAATTTTGTCAACTATATATACATGATACCGAGCATGAAATCGAAAATAGAATGAGTTTAGTGAGGTAATCTTAATATATTATTCTATAAATTATACATTAACTAATAGATTGTTTATATTTGATTTTAACTTATTGCAGGAGTACTCGTAATGAGATATTTTCAGTTGAAGGAATGCTAAAGCCAAACATCTTTAGAAAATTACAACAAATGCTTGATAATCATATGTGAAAATGTTTAGAATGACAATAGATTTCCTTTTTCAAATAAGGTTAATATGAAACTCCGTGTAATTGCATCACGAAAAAATGTAGATAAGACTTATGCATTACCGTAGGTTTCTGAAATAATTACTCTTTTAGTCGGCGATTTTGATGAATCATTAGAACCCTGCGATATCTTGCGTCGAAAACATAGTTATGAATTGTTACGAATCGTTGCATCCGTATATCGACCACTCTAATATCATTTACTATTCCCTTATGGTGATGATGGACATTATATTGATTTGGAATTACGCCCTTCAACATCAGTCTCAGCAAAACCACGAGTTCGTGTTAGTATAAGAGAATATATGACATATCATTTACAAGAAAGACCTTCTGAGCTGTCGATATTACATTACGATGGGAGATTATTTCAACAATTTGTTGTAGATGGTTTTTATATGGTTGAATTAGAGAGGATTTCGTATATTAAATATCATCAAAGTAAATTGCGTAATGATAATTACATGAATATACATTCGGCTGTTGATGATGGAAATAACATTGCTTCGAATATTGGAAACAGTATAATTCTCCCGTCTTCGTTTACAAGAAGTTCACGTAATATTAAACAAAACTACTTAAATGCAATAGTATTGTGTAATCATTTAGGATTTCATGACTTATTTATAAGTTTTACGTGTAACCCAAAATTACTGAAAATACAACGATTCCTAACAAAACGCAATTTATATGTCGAAAACCAATCGAATATTTTAGCACGCATATTTAAATTAAACTCGAAAAAATGCTTGATGATATTAATGAAAATGAAATCTTAGGCCATGTTGCAGCAGGTACATTACCATTTTTTTCATTATGATTATAACATGTATTTAAATTCTCGCTAATAAATTTTGTTTGCATTATGTGTGCAGTAATCTATACTATAGAATTTCAAAAGCAAGGTCTTCCACATGCTCATACACTTCTTTATTTGACACGAGCATCTAAATTGCTTACAACATCGGATACTGACAAAATCATATCTGTTGAAATCCTAGACAAGTTAACGAATCCAGAGTTATATAACGTCGTTCAAGATGTCATGGTACATGGACCGTGTGCTATTCCTAATCGTTCTTCAACCTGCATGATAAAAGGAAAATGTGCAAAGAGATTTCCGTGAAATTTCAACCAATTCACTTACATTGACAACGAAAGTTATCATATTTATAAAAGAGAAGATGATAATAGATTTGTAATAAAATATTATATCAAACTAGATAATCGTTACACTGTCCCATACAATGCATACTTACTATTAAAATATAGAGCTCATATAAATATTGAATGGAACCAAGCAACAGCTATACAATATTTATTCAAGTACATAAATAAAGGTTTTGATAGAATAATGACAAACATCGCACCATCAGAGACATCTCAAACTTTAAACAACATTGACGAAATAAAAAATTATTTCGATTTTCGATTTGTTTTGGGGTGTGAAGCATGCTGAAAAATATATAAATTCGATATTCATTTCTGATGTATCCCTACTGAATGATTAGAATTCCATTTAACAGGTGACCAAAATATTATATTTTCATATGACGATATATGAACCAATATTATGTCAAAACAAACTACGCATTGTAGTATGTTTATGGAATGGTTTAAATACAATGCTTTATACAATGAGCTAGAAATTTGACATTCGTCAATTTCCCTACCCGATTCGTCTGGAATAAAAGTAAAAAAATAAACTCCAAGACAAAAAAATATTGCTTTTGGTCGTTTACGCCATAGGGCCCCGACTCTAGTGAATCCTAATATTTAAGGATACTCTTCAACAAAGCCAAAGGACCTACATCATTTGAATGCATACGTACCGGGTGTGGCATAACATATACAATATTTAAAGATACGTGTCGAGCAATGGGTTTATTGGATGATGACAAAGAGATACATAGATGCCATAAATGAGACAAAGAACTGGGCATCTCCTTCATATCTACGAGTATTATTTGTGATGTTATTAACATACGAATGCATGTCAAACCCATAAAACGAATTTTACCAGTTATTGTTAAAGGAAACAAATATGATATTATGCAAGCGTCGATAAATTCCTTTTATATATGGAAATGTTGTCAAATTCTTAAACTAACAAAAAAAATATGTGGTTGTGCATAAATGCTAATAATGATATAAAAACTGCATAAGTATTTTTAGATTGGATTTTGAGATTAGGTGATGGATTATTATCACAATCTAATGACGGTGAATGTTATATAGATATCCCTTCTGATTTATTAATTATACAAAATACTAACCCCATCCAGTGTCTCATACACCAGGTATACGATGACATAATAGAAAATTATCAAAATATATCATTCTTCCAAGAAAGAGCAATATTGTGTCCAACAAACGAATTGTCGATGTAATTAACAATACATTGTTAAATATAATGTATTGCGATTATGTAGAGTATTTATGTTCTGATATGATATGTCATTCGAGTGATATTGACAACAATAATGAATTATATGATACAAAATTTTTTAACGCAATTAAATGCCTTGAAATTCCGAATCATATCTTACAATTGAAACTCGGAATCCCTGTTATGTTGATGCGAAATATTGAGCAAACACTTGGTTTATGTAACGAAACACGTCTACAAATCATTCAATTAGGAGAAATATTATTAAAGGTACAATAATTACTGATAACAATGCATGCGAAAAGGTATTTATTCCCAGATTATCTTTAATACCAATAAATATTTCATTACCTATTCAATTTAAACGTAAACAATTTCCAATCATATCATGCTTTGCTATGACAATCAACAAAAATCAAGAACAAAGCCTAAACAAAGTTGATATATCTCGTCTCGTCTTTACTCATGGTCAATTAAATATCGTTGTATCAAGAGTGAAAACACAGAAACAGGTTGAAAATATAGATTCTTAATGAAAACAAGAAACCAAACAAATAAACAATAAACGTTGTCTTGAAACAAATATTTTATAATTTACAATATTTTATCAAATATAATATACATAATTTATTTATATAAATAGTTAGATTTGTATTTCGTAAATGATAGAAGTGTTGGAAATTCTCTTATGCTTAGCGTAAATTCAATTAATATATATATATATATATATATAGTATAACTAAATTAATTTATTTTAAAACTACTACTAAGATAAAGATTTTTCAGGCTAGCTGACAAACCCCCGTGACATGTTTAGAAATTGTTTCGAAATTAAATTAACATAGCCTGTGATACATAGATCTAAATTATTTTTGTTTGCATTATATGGTCAACTTTGAAATATTTGTCTTCCATTGATAGCAATATCCCATGAATTTTCATTTTCAATTTGCCCCCACAATAACCAACCCCGCCTATATTCAAACAAAATACGATTTAACATTTTTTCTATGTTTTGTAGAAACATATATTTTCCCCTCAATTTGAAAAACCAATTACTATTTTAAATTTATATATGTCAATTTGAATTACAAAAGTTAAGAAATTAAAATTTTACTTAATTTTCTAATAAAATTCACAAATTTAAATCATATCAACATATTATATTAAATTGTTATATATCAATTAATATATAAATAATATATATATATTTGATCAACTTTTAAATTTTAATATTTTTTATTGATTTAAATATAAATCACCTAATAATAGTAAATTCTGATTTATTTTAATATATATATTTATTGATGTTGATCCTAAATTATAATATGCATATTTTATGTTTGAATTTAAACTTAAGATAAATGTTATGTTGTATTGAAAATATGAATAATGAATAACTGTATAATTTTGATCCATTTTTAACTATTAAAATAATTTTTGGATTTAATTATATTTAAAAAACTGTCTATCTTTATTAAATTGATGAATTTATAAGAAAAAAAAAGTAATTGAATGTGGTCTTCGGATTATCTTTCCACGTAATCACATACAAACTTAACAAAAATTTATTATTAATTATTCATGTTGTTGGTAATTAAAAATAAGGGTGGGCGTTTCGGGTTACCAGGACCGACCCGGACCGACCCAATCCGAAAAAACTCAACCCATAAAATAATGGGTTTTGTCTAAAACCATATGGGTTCTGTTTCTGGAATCCGAACGGGTTCGGGTCGGTCCGGGTTGGGTTCGGGAGAACCCGAGGAACCCGAAAATGCCCAAACCCTAATTTTTTCCCTCTTTCCCCTAACCTAACACTGTTTCCAAACTTTCCGTCCGTAATGCCCTGCGACTT
Organism: Gynandropsis gynandra; assembly: GCA_036759665.1. NCBI lineage: Eukaryota > Viridiplantae > Streptophyta > Magnoliopsida > Brassicales > Cleomaceae > Gynandropsis > Gynandropsis gynandra. The sequence goes on along the minus strand of CM071860.1, from coordinate 63,757,211 downwards.
CTCTTCTCTTCTATCCCAATCTCTCGCCCCTCCTCCCG
>CM071860.1:63744005-63756951 GCA_036759665.1 Gynandropsis gynandra | reverse complement strand
TCGATCGACTGGGGTTTCTGTAAATTGTTCTGTAAATTATGTTTTCGAATTCGATCGAACGAACCCGAACGAATCCAAAGAACCCGAGGAACCCGAACGAACCCGAATACAATTCGGGTTTTTATGGGTTCAATATTTCAGAACCCGAACAACCCGAACCCAACCCGAAACCCGAGGAACCCGTCCCGAAAACTAAATGGGTTTTTATGGGTTCAATTTTTTAGAACCCGAAGAACCCGAACTCGACCCGAACCCGAGGAACCCGTCCCGAAACCCGAAACGTCCATCCCTAATTAAAAATCAAGAAGCTTGCAATAAATATACATAACCCTTTGAGGTCATGGGTCAGCCACAAGCCCAGAAAACAAAGAAAAGATATTTTCAAATATTATTATTTATAATTAATTAATCCAAGATTATAACCATTAAACTAATAGATTCAGATCTTTCACGTTCTTTGTCTTTATTTCACTTGTTAAGGATACATTTAAGATTAGTTTATATTTCATACGTCAACATTCTCACCATCAACTTCCACAAACCCACCATATATACAAGACATATTATAATACATCAAAACTAATATTATAATACATATTTTTTATATATTATAATTTTAATCAGAGGAGATCACCAAAGTTTGACACACCTAAACTTTTAAGAACTCTTAATAAATCCCGGGTTAAGATATATGTGATGGTTAAATAAATCTAAATAAAATTTAATTTGATTATGTATAATACTAAGATACATATTTCTTTTCAGATATATTTTATGTGTCAAAACTCTATACCTAAATATGTTCAGATTGGAGTACTTTTTCCACAGATGATATATTTGTATGTATGTAAATTTCTAATTATAGTTTAGAGATTATCCAATAAATTTTAGAGATTTATCGATTATGTTTTGAAAGAGTAATGATTATAAATTTCTGCAATTATAAAAATTAGATCGGATATGAATCAAATCTTATTACAAAAATAATTTGATAAATATAATTTAAATTCAAATTAACTGAACTCGATCGAATCTAACCAAATATAAAATACACAGAAAATACAATAACCAAAATTAATAAAACAATAAAAAAAGTTTACTTAAAAACAGACTAGAAATATATTTTTTAAAACCCAAAAACATGAAAAATAAATGTATGCACTCAATGAAACATGAAAAATAAATAAAACAATACTTTGACCCATCCCGAATATGTAGACGTATTTATACGTGTAAGCATGACGTGTGAACCAATAATAAAATAATTGTATTCTTTAATCTATCGAAATATAATTTATAGTTTTAACAATATATATATATATATATATATATATTGTTTTCGGCTAGCAGTCGCCCAACACGTTGCTTTGTCAAAACATAATCTCTATGATTTCACACAAAATTCTCGAACTCAGAAACCCTTTTTTTTTTGAAAGAAATGCATTTCTTACACGGTGAGATCTTTGCTGTTTTCTGACAATTTTCCGTCAAATAAGGATTTTTCCCGGAAAATTTTATTTTCTCCTAAGAATTGTTGGGAATATTTTATGCGTTTCTTCCATTTTGGGACATTCCGATTGACTGAGAGCTTTTCCTTTTAGGCTGTACAACAACGCCTCTCTCCTCCCTCTATACCTTCGGTTTTTTAATATTCAAAGAAAGCATAAAGCTTCCTGGTTTTCAAACTCTCTCTCTCTCTCTCTCTCTCTCCGGAATGCAGAGAAATTGAAGAAGACGAGGACGGGGTTTTGAGTAGTGAAAATGGTGGTGAGGAAGGTAGGGAAGTACGAAATCGGGAGGACGATCGGCGAAGGAACCTTCGCTAAGGTGAAGTTCGCCCAGAACACTGAGACTGGAGAGAGTGTCGCCATGAAAGTTGTCGATCGAAGCACCATCATCAAGCGCAAGATGGTCGATCAGGTTTTGTCTCTTGTTACACTCCTACTTCTTGTTCTTCTCTCGTTAGGCTGTTTGATTTCCGGGAAAATGTTTGGTCTCTCCTAGGAATTCAGGAATTGCGAAGATGGAAAAAGGGGTTTATGAACAATGGGAAATTTGAATTGTGGATATGAATAGAAACTTTGTCATTTCCCAAATTCGAATCCGACCAAGTATCGAGACAGTCTCTGTATCAGTGTTTTTCACATTGCTGAGTTTGCAGATCAAGAGGGAGATATCGATAATGAAGCTTGTTCGTCATCCTTACGTTGTTCGTCTCCATGAGGCAAGTCCTTTTTCATGCTTCATGTTTCTTGAACAACATTAAAGCTTGTTCTGTTGCTAATGGACTATTATGTTTCATCACAAATGATGTTTTCTTCTCCAGGTTCTTGCAAGCCGCACTAAGATCTACATAATCCTGGAGTACATTACAGGTGGTGAATTGTTTGATAAAATAGTGAGTAGCTCAACTCATGATTTACAGCTCAAGTAACACAGGTTTCCCCAGTATAGCCGGTTTTTGCTTTTGTGCTTTGTTGTTTCGTGAAAGATTATGCTGATTTTGGTTATACCATAGGTTCGTAATGGGCGTCTTAGTGAAGCAGAAGCTCGGAAATACTTTCAACAGCTTATCGATGGGGTTGATTACTGTCACAGTAAAGGGGTCTACCACAGGGATCTAAAGGTGCTCTTTGCTGCTGTTCTTCACTCATTGATCACCCTTTATTCTGATGATTGTTTGGTTGGCTCTGCAGCCGGAAAATCTTCTACTGGATTCCCAAGGAAATCTGAAGATATCTGATTTTGGCCTCAGTGCGTTACCTGAAGAAGTAAGAAGCGAAACTCAAGTCATTGCTGTTCTTTTTCCTGGTTTTATCATGCAAAAAGTTTAATACTGTGTTTTAGAAATCATATCAACTAATGTTTTTACGTGTATATGAAGGGAGTAACCCTCCTTAAGACAACCTGTGGAACCCCCAATTACGTGGCACCTGAGGTACATTATAATCATAATGTTTCGGACATATAACAGTGTTCCTTCCCCTCATGGCTCATGTCAGCTTCTGCTTATGTTGTAGGTTCTAAGTCACAAGGGTTACAATGGTGCCGTCGCAGATGTATGGTCCTGTGGGGTCATCCTTTATGTTCTTTTGGCAGGATTTCTTCCATTTGATGAACTTGATCTCACCACTTTATATAGTAAGGCATGATCTCTATTGTTTATGCTATGTTATGTTTAACTTTACTTTCTTGGTGTTAACCAAAGTGGGTGCTTTTCTGCCAAAGTTTTGTTCTAGTGTGCAATTTTCGATCTAACAACTCAATATCTCACTGGAGCAGTGTGATAGAGAAAGTCTATCAATAGAGCCTTGTAATAGGATATGCAATTATAAGATTGTCTGGAACTGAGTGTTCTATTTAATTTGTCTGATACATGGATTTTCTTCGATCTTTCTTTTTCTCTCCACACGAGTTTGCAGATTGATAGAGCAGAATTCTCTTGCCCCTCTTGGTTTCCCTTGGGAGCAAAGTCCTTGATTCATAGAATTTTGGATCCAAATCCCGAAACAGTAAGTTCTGGACTTTCCCACAAAGCTCTTCTTTATGTCTTTTTGGGTCCATCTGCTGTATGTTCTGATATATTGACTTCCATAGCACTCAGAACATAGCAGTCTGGATTCTTTTTCGTCCGTTTCACTGAAATTCTGAGTAGCCAAATATTTGTTTTAGCTATTACTCAGTTACTAAGATTGGTAGGTAGGTACATCTTAAGATGCAAAACTTCGTTATGGGTTGCAATGGAGCCTTTTCTTTGACCTTGTTCTTCCATTATTGTAATGGATTATTGGAAATGTTTCTTTCGTATTTTATTGCATCACATTATAGATGAAGTCCCAGATGCAAACTTCTCATGATTCACTCATCTAGAGTGAATAGAATCATCCGGGGTTACTCGTTTATTCTCTAGTTGCAAGAAGCTTCTACACATGTAGCTTTTTACTAATCTCTTTCTCTGTGCTAGCAGCGAATTACAATTACAGAAATCAGAAAAGATGAGTGGTTCCAAAAGGATTACACTTCTGTACAACTTCTTGACTATGAAAATGTAGATCTCGATGATGTATATGCGGCTTTTGATGATCCTGAGGTAAGCTGCATTTTGCCATGAATCTTTCATTTTTTCAGCATTTGATTGGTTATCTGTATTGTATAATCAAGGCATGTACCCTGGTATGATATCACAATTCTATGTTCAAAATTGCAGGAACAAAGAACTGATGAACAAAACGAAGGTGGGGACACAGGTCCACTGTTTCTCAACGCCTTTGACCTAATTATTCTATCTCAGGGACTTAACCTTGCAACGCTATTCGACCGTGGGAAGGTACTAACCGGGAAGAACTGATCTGTTTCCATTATTCTGCTATCGTTTTCGTTAATTTTGGTAGCATCTTACGTTGTGATTATCCCATGATATTATGCGTTATTGCACAAGCGTACTTACCATTTTTGTTACAGGATTCCATGAAGTATCAAACACGGTTCATCTCACATAAGCCAGCAAACGTTGTTCTATCAAGCATGGAAGTCATTGCACAATCTATGGGCTTTAAAACACACATTCGCAATTACAAGGTGAAACATTAGAGTTGCTAAGACTTCCGTCGAATGTCGATTGGTTTTATTTATAATTCGTCATGTAAAGCTGAATATATTTCTTGAAAAATCCACGCTTTATCATGAAACTTGTCTTTTGGTTCATATTCGCTTGACCCTTTCTACTTTCAGATGAGAGTGGAAGGACTATCTGCGAACAAGACGTCTCATTTCTCAGTCATTCTAGAAGTAAATTTCTCATCACCTCAAAGCTTACATGTCTTTTGAGTTAATACCCATTCTTTACTTAGTCCATATTCAACTCACAAATCACTAATGATCCGAAGGTTTTCAAAGTTGCGCCGTCATTTTTCATGGTTGACATTCAGAAAGCTGCAGGAGACGCAGACGAATACCTCAAGGTCGGCTACATTTTGTATAAACCCTTCAGTCTGCTTTGTGAAATATACTCAGTGGCTCCATACTCTGTTTTGTATATGCAAAGTAAGATTGGTTTATGGCTTGCAGTTCTACAAAACGTTTTGTAGCAACCTCGATGACATCATTTGGAAGCCGCCAGATGAATCTGGGAGAACTCGAGTCACCAAGTCCAAGAGTAAAAGACGTTGAGAGAGCCCGCCTTTCATTCAAGCAAAGCCTCTACGCTAGTCGTCTTGCATCTGTACTCTACAGAAATCCATTTGTGGTAACAAATCTTTACCACGTAAAAATTAGTCTTGTTTGGATTGGTTTTTTTAGCATATCGCGTAATTTTTCCTTACCCTTTCTGCATTTTCTCACCGATGATGTAGAAAGAATGTGTAAAAGAGTGTTGAGAAGAGAAGCAAGTTGAATGAATACATAGAAGATTGTTTTAATGAAGAAGAATATGACAATGTACTTAAAATGAACATGGTTGATGATAATGTACTTAAATGAAAAAAGATGGTTTGTGCAATGAACATGGTTGATGATGATATTATATTATGCAAGTGGATGCATTTGTCACATTAGAAAGAAAAAGATTATGGTTTATACGTTGGATGATATTGAGTTAGATTATTATTTACTATTTAGATAGATTTATATTAAGATATAAAAATTTTATTCATACATTCATATATCCATATATAGATATATTCCAAGGTTTGTTTTCTTTCGCATTGTTATCTTTTGTTATAAATTTTTTAAATTAAAAGCATTAGTAATGAAACCATCATATATAGGTTTAAACTCTGTGTTCTTTTATTGCGAAAAAATAATCCAACACGAATACAACGTTCAAATATTGTACGAAATTGTTTGAAACTATATACCACATGTTACCTCATATGTTTATAGGCTTATCTATTAGTAACATCTCATACGGATAATGTTATCGGAATATTATATTCGAACTAAATTTCTGTAATGTTTTTGTTTAACTATTTTTTTTCGCATTTAAGAGATTATAAAGATACAAAGTTGCAAAAAGATCTTTGTAAGGTCATTTCTTTCATTGGAGATTTATCTTTCAGAGAGGATATTCATATTAGTCAAAATCGAATAAAAAATGTAATACTATGTTTTTTTAAATATTATATTTTTATGTTAAAATTATATATTAGTTGTAGCCTGTAGTACAAATTGTAGATAATTTCTTGGTATCAAAGATGATGCTGAAGTTTTCTTCTTTTGTCAAAGGGAAGATCCTTTTCTATAAAAATGAATGAGATTAGATAATTTTATAGGAAAGATATATAAACTAGATAAACCCTAATGTTACTCTTTGAAAGAGTTTTTTATTAGTGGCAAAGTGAAAAAAAGGTAACATAGTTTTCTTTCTCAATAAAACAAAATCCACGGTTCTAACAAAAAAAAAAAGGAAAAACGAAAGGATTTATAAGAATTGTATTTTCTTCAATTTCTAAAAAAAACCTAATATTATTTCTTTACCAAAAAAATTCTGGATAACTTTTTCGATAAAATGGTTAATTTGTTTTGAAAAAATACAAAAATACTATTATATTATAAAAAGCAAGCATAAATAGTATAATGATTTTGGAAAAAGAAAATTTTAAATATTTCTCATTTCTTATTGGTGTCCAAACTTTTTCTTTAATTGATAGTTTTTAACCTTATAAAGTGTCTCTTTGCAGGAATAGGAAACAAAATCCGCAGCACCTAAATCACCGTCAAACCCTAAAATCCATCTATAAATATGTCTCTTGAGAAGGGAGGTAGATATGGAGTGCTTCGAGTTTGATCGACGAATCTGATCTAACTCAAGCTTCGCCCGATCTATCTCCTGCGTTTTCTCCGGCATCGAGCCTCCGTAGCCACGGGCAAAAATCGACGAGTTGGGGATTCCAGAATCTACATAAGAATTCAGATTCCGGTTAATCGGAGATTCTGAGAATTTTTATCGTCGATGGAGTAGAGGTGAGCTATTGTTCAGCAATGTCTCTAACTGATGGATCTTTTTTTTTTATCTCTGATTACCCAAGAGATTGGAATGTCCGTTTGATTATACGGTCGTCGATGCGGTGAATGGAGGAGATAATATTGTGTTCTCTGGGATTGAGATTTGTGGATTTTGTGCTTTAGCTGCGGCCATGAAATTTCAGCTCGTCGTGATTGCTCTGTGCAAGCAAATGAACATTTTGATACAACCATTTTAATTCAGTCTTTCAAACATTTTGATCAACTGATTTTACAAATCGATTATTGTTTTCTCGTTATGGAAAAATATTATTTAATTTCCATAATAATATTCGATTCATAAGATTGGTAATTCAAATGTGCGATAGAGTTGAATTTTCAAGCTATTTGTGTTTGATACTCAAAATTATTAAATATGATTACAAGATAAATCTTTTTTATCTATGTATTGTTTTGTCAAAATTTATGTTGTATTTTTTATTGTAATATTATGTTAAACATTTAACATTTATATTAATGGAATTTATCAGAAATTTTATTTTTCGAATTTGCATGTCATGTAATTTCTGAGCTTAAGATTCGAGTCTATGTCGTGTTTCTATTTACATTAAATTTTACAAGAATATATTAAAAACACCAAAATCATCCGTATATATGCAAAGATATAATACTAAAAGTAAGATAAGAATATGTTGTTTATCAATAAAAGAATTTGTGCTTATAGATGTCACCATTTTAGATTAGTTGTTTCTAACAAAGTCAGTAAGATTAGTTATTGATCGAGGCTTTCAAAGAATTTGGATTCCAAATTTTGCTATGGATGAATATAGAACCAAAAGAGATAAATAGGAACTCTAATTCATAATGATTCATATTCTAATCAATTTTGATTTTATTCATTGAATGTTAATCCTTTTTCTCGAAATAAAATTTTGAGGTAAAAAGAAAGCAATGATGTTGTCATTGAAGAAATTTGTTACCGAGAAAGAAAATAATGCAACATTTTTCACAAATTATTTGCAATAAAAATGCGAGATATGCTTTATAATGACCAAGAGGAGTTTTTTATATCATTCAAACCACAGAGTTATATTTATAAGACACAATATATATATACACACATGAGTATATATATACACATGTATATATATATCATCGACGACGACCAGTGGTTCATTGGTCATTGATGGCGTCGAATGGGTTACTGGTTATCGGCGATAGTTCTATGGTTATCGACTACGAGTCTTCGATAGTACAAGAGGTAAGATTTTGGTATTGGTATTGAATTTGATGTATGTTTTCAATTTAGGGGTCATAATTTGTTAATAAGAACCAAAACTTGTGATTGAAAACTCGAAAATGTACATTGTTATTATTCTGGAAGACATATTTGTGATTGAAAATCGAAGTCCAATTTTATGAAAATTAATAATATGTCCAATGGTGGTAGAAGTATATATATTTGAATGCAAAATCATATCAACAAAGGGAGTGCAATAAATGGATAGGTATATCACATTTATGTGAATGTGGAGGTTGTAATCAACATGAACATCAAGAACAAAAAAATTCAGAGATGAATTTTTCGGATGTGAAATAAAAAAAATTTAACTACATCGTCAAAAATATTCTCATGTTTTCAAGTGGATTGATGAAGTTATAATCTAATAGATAGAAAACATGAAACATGAGATATATGAACTAAAAATCAGAGATGGAAAAATACAAAACCTTAGGTCGCAACTTACTCGTAATTGTAGTCGTGTTGATATCAATATAATTGTGCTACAATGTATTAGTTTATACTTAGACATTAGTATTTAGTAGACTCTAATGTATTGTCTTATATTTGAATGATACGAAGACATTTTATGTTTGGATATATACGTATATGAAGACATGTTATGAACAAATTGAAATTAGTTGTATATTAGATACATGCTTGGATATGTTATAAAGACAACCATATATCCAATGAAAATGCTTGGAGTTTTTACAAAATAAGGATCATAATTTTTTAAAAAAAAATATTCTATGTCCAAACATCTGGAATTCTACAAGAAGTCTAAAGTTTTCTTCCCATACAAGTGATTATAAATAATTGCGAACCTTGTGATAGTTGTTCACTACAACGAAGGATTTCTATATGGAGTATCTTGAGAGAATGACATTTTTTTTGTTGATATGACTTGATTGTGAAGGTTGTGATGACGATTGTGATTGGTGTCGGGATTGTAGCGGTCGGACTCTTTGAACGATGCAACACTAGTTAAATTTTAAAATAAGTAAAAAGACTTAAACAATGAAAACTTTCCAAAAACATACTTTTTGGTTCGAAACATATTTATTGGCGAAGAACTTACTAGTTTTGGCGAGGCATGTTCGACGAGAGACAATGCTCAAAAATGTCACCGGCGTTGCTTTGGCGAGGCAAGTTCTAATGATTTATTCATTGAACCTTGACATTAGAGTTGAAATGAGGTAAGCTGGAATTTATTTTGTTAGTTTGGTGAAGGGTTTGATTTGGGTTTAGGGTTTTGATTTTGTAATCTGTTTCGAATTGGTTTTAGGTTTTCGATTTTGATATAGGTTCAGGGTTTCATATTTGATATATAGTTTCGGTTTTATTTATTTAAGTCTTTCATTCCGATTTTGGTTATGGTTTTATTTTTTATGTCTGCGAAGTGTTTGTCGATTTCTATGGAATGCATTATTTAATATTATGAAAATGATTATGTGCATTTGCAATATTATGAAAATGAAGATATGTATCCTACGACACAAATGAATTTATTTATTTCGATCTCTTGATAATGAATTTATTTGTTTGGATAAAAGCTTCAAATCACCTTCAGAGGTTAGAGATGCATTATTCTTCTATGTGTTAGATACTCATTTTGAAGTTAGAGTTTTAAGGTCAGCGAGTAATAAAATTATTCCAAGATGCTCAATAATTGGATGGGAAAGTTCACACGTCAGAGCATAATAATCTAATGACCATGCAAAAATGATGATGACAAGGCACATGGCAATGTTATTTTCAGATGTCATTAGGAGACAACCATAATATTCAGACACAAAAATAAAATGTGAAATCAAATCGATGTGGAATCTGATTGTGCCTCCTTTAAAATGTTTTAAAGCACGATGTGCTGCATTTGGATACGGTAATGGAGAATGAAAATGGTCGTTCGGGAAATTTTGAGACTACGAGTGTTAGCTTCGTGGAAGCAATCTTAGTTCATCGGTGGAGATTGTAATAGTTCCTTGTGGTTGAGTTATTTTTGATGTACAAGATTGTGTTATTTGTTATGGTGTAGAATTAAATACATGGTTGTGATGTCACCATGCCTTATGTGTTATCAACGAGAAGCAATATAACATTTTCGGGTAAGATTATTCAGTTAAATGTTATTTTATGTTTATGAAATTTGCTTTCCAAATCTGTCACATTATGAAATCTGGTTTTCAAATTTGTCACATTCTATTTAGTGTTACATTTGTTTAGGTATGTCTTCAAATACTACTTCAAATCGAGATGGGAAGCGATCTATCATATTCCAGAAAACCAATGTGGCAAAGGATGTTGAGAAACTCCATTGGTCTACCATAAGAAAAAAAAGAACATGTATCGTTAACAAAAAAAGCATTATCGACAAAAGGATGCTGATGAATCTCCTTAAAAAGGCAAATTTGATTCATAACGATGTCGAAAAGTTTGATATCATTTGAAAGGTTGCAAGAATGAAGTGTTTCTAATCTATGTTCTAGAAGGAAGAGTAGGGTCTATCATGTTTCTTTCTTGACAATTATCAAATATCTAGTTTTGCAACTCTAACTATTTAATTTTGTGTTTTTGTGTAATGAGGACTTTTGTGTCCACCAAAACAAAAAATGAAGGTTGTGGGTGAATTCTAGTCGAGATGATGGTAAATCTCTAAACATTTTCTTGTGAGTATTTCTAAAAATTGAAGATTTATATTGTGGATATTGATTAACTGAATGAATTTATAATAGGAGAAAATATGATTCGTGTTATTGTTGGTAATATCATCATGGATAGTCAAGTTATCGTGGAAAATTAATATGATGATCTTCCTCCATCCCAATTTTGGTTTTGTTGTTTATTTATGGAGAAGTTTCTACATTAACACAAAACATGATGACAAATCGGAATTTTAGGATCATAATGAGAAAATTGGACGTTACAAGTGAAGATTAGATTAAACTTTAGAATTGTCGTGTGAGGATTGATAACTTGTATATGAGTTGTTTAAGTGATTAGAGATGATCTTGAGAATTGACACTCAACCAAGTTTTGGATTGGAGATCGTCGATATTTTAGGTTTGGTGTTAAAGTCGAGTGAAAATCTTGTCTAGTGTATTCGATCGGGTGATTTCAAACTCGAACCTTCAAAAGAAGGCGTTGTGGTAACCTTTCGAATGACAGAACGTTGTAGTTAATTAGATCAGTGGATCTCCCGATGTCATACCGTGTTGGGGTTGTGGTAACTTTTCGAGCGACAGAGCGTTGTATTGTACTAATGGCTAGGGTACATTGTGACCTTACGAGATCTTCAGTGTGTTGGGGTCCTTTGGACTTTGCAAGCGTATGCCCGAGCCAGAGTCGTGTGGACTCTATGAGTTACAATCCGGCGTGGTACTAGTCTTAACTTAGGATACTCAGTCGGGTTGATTGACTGTCTATATGTATTTAATGTGGTGATAGATTATTATTTATATTATTTAATTAAGAGTTAAAAAGTACGTGGCATAATACATACACGTATTGGTCTCATTTGGTGATTATTTTGTACTCACCCTATTTTCGGGCTGTCATTGATGGACAGAATATGACAAAGAACAAGAGCAATGAGATTGAGCGGTAGTATCAGAGTTCATAGCTGACTGATGGGAAAGGCGTGCAAGAGGTCTCGATAAACTTTATTTTTCATTTCATATTTATTTTATTTATTTATCGTAACTATGATTTTATGTATTCCATTTTGCTATATGGTACAGACTACTTTTATTTCGGAATAAGACATTTATTTTGTTTTTAGAAATGTGTTTGAGCAATGATAAATGTGGTCACCTCTTTGAGGTGATGGTGGACACTCTTAGTCCTAAGGTAGTTCCGGGAAGTAGGGGTGGGCACCCGCGGGTACCCGCGAGATTCTCACTACCCGCACCCGAACCCGTCCCGCACGGGTAACTAATTTTATTACCCGTACTCGTACCCGCAAAGTGCGGTACCCGCTGTTCGGATACCCGCAAAAACCCGTCAAAATTTTCAAAACCCGCGGGTACCCGTCCCGCAAAAAAGAAAATTCAAAACTCAATAACAATATAAATTTAAATCTTACAATATTTCAAAAATTACAAAACATAACAACATAAATCTAAAAGTCTTAAAATACTTAAAAAATACTTAAACATATATTGTTCGTTTGGAACGAAATCCTTTGAGACATGAAGCAACTTCTCCATCACTATCTCGACGGAATCTTCCATGGCGTTTTTCTGTTAAAACCAGAAGAAGAATATTAGTTAAGAGAAGGTATCCAAGTAAATACAATCCCAGAATCATGTTAGAGATCATTGAGTGATCACAAACCTGATTCTTAAGCAATTCGGCAATCAACAAAAGAGTAAGTTCACGAATGATGAATCTTCATCATCGAGCACTTCAAGAACAACCGTCAAAATTTGATTGAAGTACTGAAGAAGTAAAATGGGAACCAAACATCAGAATTGACAAACAAGAATGTGATAAAGCCACTATGGTGAATCAAAATATGGAGAGAACACGAGAGAGATGGAGAGATGATAAAACTAGCAGTCAAGCAGCCGCAACGGGAAGTTTGGAACCGATATGCATTGACATATTCAAAGTATAATACACAAACCCATAAAAAAAATGAAATCAGTATCCTCCACCAGAGGTGAACAGACTGCGTGATATACCAATCGATAATAAAAAAAG
>CM071860.1:63718390-63734530 GCA_036759665.1 Gynandropsis gynandra | reverse complement strand
CTTGCACGATTTTAGAGATTTTTATGATATATATGCGATGCTTTACGTATGATATTGTATCAGTTTTACTCGTTTTCGTGTTTTCATGTTCTTACAGGTTTTAATGCATATTTGGTTCATTTTGGAGCTAAATGACGTACACGAGACAAAGTACAAACATCGAGCATCATCACGGAACAAACGGGACGAGAATTGGCGAAGAACAGCCTTGCCCGCGCGGGGCGTTTAGTCGGCAAATCTGTCCAGCAACTTGAGCCCGACCAGGGCACACCCAAGCCCGACCGGAGCACCCCCTAGTCCGACCGGGGCACTCCCTAGCCCGACCGGGGCACCCCTTTCTCATCGCGTTCTTGCGCGATCTTCCGCGCCGTACCCGAGCGGGTCATTTTCTCTGCCCGCTCGGGCAGCGCCCGTCCCCTGTAACTTAAAATAAGTTAATTTGACTTAAAACAAATGGAAGTTATTGGGGGACTCATACAATAAGGAAAACGACTTTAAAGGGATAAAAAGGGGTCAGAGGTCGAGATTCATTTATTCATTATTCAGTTCTTGATCGAGGGAGAGAAGAAGAAGGTTCTTGCGAAGGAGACTTACGAGGAGCATTGGAGATCAACCCGACACTTCGGTTTCGTTTGGTTTTCATGTTCCTTAGACTTTCTATTTCGTTTATGATTGTTTCCAGACGCATGAGTGAGTAGTTTGTTTGTTCTAGGAGAAGGGATTAGCCCATGGCTATCCCGGAACCACTTTTGATTTATCTTTGAATGCATCTTCCCGTTTTCGTTAATCTATTCTTTATCTGAGTGCTTAATTTACTTGTGTTTGCGATGGCCACGTAGATGCATGTGTTAGGGGGTAGGAGAAGGACCGAAAGGAGAATTCTAGTCCTAGAAGATCAGGTTTAGAACAACCGAGGTTAGGCTACGAAAGTAGGGTAGCAGTGGTTGAGGGTAAAACGGATGAATCACAGATCTTATGGGTTTAGTTCAATGTGTCAGCCACGAAAGTAGGGGCAACTTGACTAGATCACGTGTTTATGCATCAAAAGAGGGTAGATATCATATTAGGATCGTCTGCCTTAGATAACTTGATTGGGATTGCATGATAGATAGATTGATTGTTGGTTTCGGTAGTCTTGTGGTGAAACCGGTTTCCTTGAACGTTTGTCTCATTCTTAAGAACTAGTTTGTTTATTTGCTTTTAGTATTTCATTCTTAAAACCATATTTCGTTTGTTAGCAAGTTTGATTCGTAATTTTAGTTTAGGTTGTGTTGCGTAGTCTCTGTGGGATCAACACCTGAAGTACTACACACGTGTCGTGCACTTGCGGGTAGTTTAGGTTATTTATTTAACTTTGAGAACGCATCAGTTACGTGTCTCTTTTTCACATGAGAAATGTGTTGTCACAAATGAGGATGGTAAGAATGTTCTTGTATGAAAAAGAGCATCTAACAAATGCTACATTTGGGGAGAAGAAGTGAAGTGTTATCATGCTACAAAAGATCCTTTTCACCTTTGGCATCAACCTTTAGGGCATGTTAATTATCGAACTATTATTAAATTGTCTAATTCTGAGTTGATTCAAGGTATGCCCAGGATGTCAAAGACAAAGGACGTTATCAACAAAGGAATAGCTAGGACAATGTTGCACGGTAAGGAAGTTACACCTCGATTTTGGGCAGAAGCAGAGTATATTACATTAGGGAGTTGTAGCACACAACTCATTTGGATGAACCAAATGCTGTCAGACTATGGTATGGATTCTAAATCTTTCATTGCTCATGTTTCTACTCGATTATAGCTAGCACATATCTTCACTAAAACTCTAGGACACAAGAGTTCGTCTTCTTCTTGAGCAAGTTGGGCGTTCATGATCTCCATGCACCAACTTGAGAACGAGGGGGAAAAGGGGGGTGTGTTATGGAAATTCAACGATTCAGGTGCATGTTTATTTGTGGATTGTATACTAACCATATATATTTGTTTCCTAACTTAACCAATTAGTTTAAGCTTATGGTGTTGTATATATACGTCTTATTATTGTTTTAAAGGAAGACACACAAATATATTCTCCTTTCGACCGTTTTGTCTCACAAAATTATAATTTTAGCTTTAGTGATATGGTTCATTACATATTGATCATCTCGTTTTCATACGTATTTCTTGCACGATTTAGGAGACATTTTTGATACATATGTGATGTTTTACGTATGATTCCGTATCCGTTTTACTTGCTTTCGTGCTTTTCATGTTCTTACAAGTTTTTACGCGTATTTGGACTATTTTGGAGCTAAAGGAACATGCACGGAGCTAAGGAGCAACTTTGGGGATCATCACGGGATAAACGGGACGAGATTGAGCATGGAAAAGCCTCACCCGGTCGGGCACAACCCTTGCACGATCGGGCAAAACCTACGGCCAATTGTGTGGACCATTTAGCACAACTAGGGCAAGCATTTAGGACCATTGTGCCTTGTGCCCGAGGGGGCACACATGCCATGCCCGATCGGGCACCATTCCAGCACCACAGGACGCGCAGAAACTGCCCTAGCCGCACCCGAGCTAGGAGAAGGGATTAGCCCTTGGCTATCCCGAGACCGCTTTTGATCTATTTTGAATGCATCTTCCCGTTTTAGTTTATCTATTCTCTGTCTGAGTGCTTAAATCTACTTGTGTTTGCGCTGATCACGTAGATGCATGTGTTAGGGATTAGGAGAAGGACCGAAAGGAGAATTCTAGTCCTAGAAAGTCAGGTTTAGAACAACCGAGGTTAGGCCACGAAAGTAGGGTAGCAACGGTTGAGGGTGAACGGGCGAATCACGGAGTTTATGGGTTTAGTTCATGGTGTCAGCCACGAAAGTAGGGGGCAGCTTGTCTAGATCACATGTCTATGCCTTGAGAGAGGGTAGGTATCATGTTAGGATCGTCCGCCTTAGATAGCTTTAATTGGGATTGCATGATAGATAGGTTGATCGTGTGTTTCGGTAGTCTTGTGGTGAAACCGGTTTCCTAGGACTTTGTCTCATCGTTAGAACCCAAGTAGTTTAGTTTACTTTCAGTATTTCATTCTTCATCACCACTCTTTCGTTAGCAAGTTTTGATTCGTAGTTCGGGTTTAGGTAGTGTTGCGTAGTCTCTGTGGGATCGACACCTAAAATACTACAAACGTGCCGTGCACTTGCGGGTAGATTAGGTTATATTTAACTCTGATACGCATCACATATCCAGGTCAATCACGTGAATTAACGCAATAATAAAAATTAAGAATCAATTAAATCTATGTCTGGATAATAACACGAAGATATTTTTTTGAAGAGCATGGCCAACGGTGGTGGAGACAGAGAGAAGAGAAGCTTCGAGGGACGAAGCAAATGAAGATTGAAGAGGAAGTGTCTGGAACCCCCTCGAAAAGCCATCTGAAGTGGGCCACACCAAGTCTGAAGTCCATCATCATGGAGACCGAAGTCCATCAGCAGAAGTGGCCCAACAACAGCAAATCAACAGCGGAAGCCCAACAATCCAAGGCCCAGTGATCATTCTCCAGCCCAACAAGCCCATGTGAAATAATTAAGAAGAATAGGGGTCAAAATGGGTATAATTTAAGTAACGGTAAATGTTAAAAAAGGGTAAAAACATTGCAGTTTTTAACGGTAAATGTTAAAAAAGGGTAAAAACATTGCAGTTTTAGCATCAAGTCACATCCAAAATTTTGTCCAAGTGCCGTGTGTTTTTCTTTCAAACCAAGAGTAACAATTTCTACATTCTCACGGCATAAACAAAACACAAAATCACACCGAAAATTTTATTTATTCCACATGCACAATTGAAGACAACAGAGGATGAGCTCATGAAAGACAACCATTAGTTTCATGAGCTAAGGTTCAACAATTGATATCGAAGTCTTGTGGTTCTAAAGACTAAGAGGGAGTACAAGCAGAACAAGCACAACATTCAGCATAACCAACAACATAAGAAAACCAACACAAGCAACACATAACAACATGCAGACTACACCACCTATACATGTGTTCGACGGTAAAAGATACAATCTTTGGGAGATAAAGATGAAGGTGTTGCTGAGATCTAACCAACTGTGGAAGGTGGTCACCGAAGGACTATCTGAAAATACCATGACGGGGGCTGTACCATTGGAGGAGGAGCTACAGAAAGCTTTACAGCTTTGGGAGGAAACTGAGGCTAAAGATCAGACTGCCTTACAACTATTGTATAGTGCACTGACATATGACATTTTTGCAGCACACTTATCCCTGTGTGAATCTTCAAAGGCTGCCTAGGATCTGCTCAAGGAAAGATTCCAAGGAGACCCCAAGTCAGCCATGATAAAACTCCAAAGGTTGAGGGCAAGCTACTACACCTTGAGGCAAGGTGAGAAAGAGAGTATTAAAGATTTTGCAAACAAGGTTACAAAGTTAGGAAACAAAATGAAGGCATTTGGGGATGAGATTAGAGAAGACACTCTAGTCTCTAAAATCCTATGCTCGTTACAAGAAAGATTCGACCCATACGTTGGGGTCATAGAGCAGACCAAGGACCTCACAACACTCACGGTGGGGGAGTTGATCATATCGTTACAGTCTCAAGAGTCGAGACTAGATGACAGGCATGGGGGTGGTCTGGAATGAGCTTTTTAGGTGAAGTTTAAGGGACTCAAGATCAATAACAACAGATCTGAGTCTAGCAAGAAACCCTTTGGTAAAACAAATTACAAACCTAAGAGGAAGAAGGCGTGCAACATATATAAGAAGGACAATCATCAAGAGAGCCAGTGTTCTTTAGAAACAAACAAACTAAAGACAGAGGAGAACAAAGCAGAGAAAACAAAAGCAAGAAAGAGTGAAGAAGAAGAAGAAGAAGAAGAAGAAGAAGAAGAAGAAGAAGAAGAAGAAGAAGAAGAAGAAGAAGAAGAAGAAGAAGAAGAAGAAGAAGAAGAAGAAGAAGAAGAAGAAGAAGAAGAAGAAGAAGAAGAAGAAGAAGAAGAAGAAGAAGAAGAAGAAGAAGAAGAAGAAGAAGAAGAAGAAGAAGAAGAAGAAGAAGAAGAAGAAGAAGAAGAAGAAGAAGAAGAAGAAGAAGAAGAAGAAGAAGAAGAAGAAGAAGAAGAAGAAGAAGAAGAAGAAGAAGAAGAAGAAGAAGAAGAAGAAGAAGAAGAAGAAGAAGAAGAAGAAGAAGAAGAAGAAGAAGAAGAAGAAGAAGAAGAAGAAGAAGAAGAAGAAGAAGAAGAAGAAGAAGAAGAAGAAGAAGAAGAAGAAGAAGAAGAAGAAGAAGAAGAAGAAGAAGAAGAAGAAGAAGAAGAAGAAGAAGAAGAAGAAGAAGAAGAAGAAGAAGAAGAAGAAGAAGAAGAAGAAGAAGAAGAAGAAGAAGAAGAAGAAGAAGAAGAAGAAGAAGAAGAAGAAGAAGAAGAAGAAGAAGAAGAAGAAGAAGAAGAAGAAGAAGAAGAAGAAGAAGAAGAAGAAGAAGAAGAAGAAGAAGAAGAAGAAGAAGAAGAAGAAGAAGAAGAAGAAGAAGAAGAAGAAGACTCGTTGTTTACGCCAGCACACTTAACACATAAGGTTTTCAAAGATGATGTGTGGTTAATGGACATCGGTGCTACAAATCACATGGCCAACAAGAAAATTATTTCACAACGCTAGATAGGTACTTTAGAATACCTATAAAGGTTGGAAATGAAGAGGTTTTGACCACTTTCGGTAAGGGAAGCATTCAAGTTTACACGAAGGAGGGGGTTAGACCATTAAAGATATTTTCTTAGTGCCGGGGTTGGAAAAAAACCTATTAAGTGTGCCGCAGATGGTGCGAAATGGATATGAGGTTTTCTTCACCGAAGACAAGTGTTTGATAAAAGATAAAGCTGGTGCAAAGATCATAGAAGTCCCTATTGTCTAGAAGGCTTATCCTTTTAAATGGAGGATAGCCAAGGAAGAAGCAAGAGTAGCTGAAGAGTAGCATGGGGTATCTGACCTATGGCATAAAAGGTTGGGTCACACAGGTTTACATAATCTGGAAAAGTTCAGAAGAGTAACTTGGTGAAGGGGTTACCTCAAATAGCAGTGGTGAAGGAGGTCTATGAAGCTTGCGTGAAAGGCAAGCAATACAGAAAAGAATTTCTAAAGTCATCAGAATACAAGTCAAAGAAGATTTTGGGGTTGATACACACAGACTTGTGTGGACCTATAGACACACCCTCGCTGGATGGGAGTATCTATCTGTTAACATTCACAGATGATTACTCCCACATGACTTGGGTATATTTCTTGAGACTCAAGTCTGATGTTTTTGGAATATTCAGAAAATTCATAACTCAAGTTGAGAATCATATGGACAAGAAGGTTAAGAAGCTGAGATCTGATAGGGGAATTGAGTTTATTTCAAGGAGTTCTCAGAATACTTGGTCGAGAAGGGGATCCTAAGAGAATTAAGTGTAGCTTATACACCCCAACAGAATGGGGTTGCAAAAAGGAGGGATCACACTTTAATGGAGATGACTCGATGTATGTTTAAGGACAAGAAGATGCCCAACAGGTTCAAGGAAGAGGGAGTATTTACGACGACATACATTCAGAACATGTTGCCTACAAGGGCAGTATAAGATAAAACCCCCTTGGAGGCATGGAGTGGACACAAACCTTCTATTGGACATCTACGAGTGTTCAAGTGCTTATGTTACAGAATGGTACCTACGCAGAAACGAGGAGAGTTGGATGACAAGTCACAGACTTGTATATTTGTGGGCTACAACAGCCACATTAAAGGATACAAAGTTTATGTGATTGAGACGGGGAAGGTTGAAGTTTCAAGAGATGTCATCTTTGATGAAGAGAAGAGCTGGGATTGAGAGACAAAGGATGAGGAGAAGAAACTATTTGTTCCTACAATTTATCTAAAACTGCAAAATTCCAGCAACCTAGAGGGAGTACCTATAACTACGTTTGAGGTGGTGAGTACATCTAGACAGCCAAGTGCAAGAGATAGTGAGAATAACAGGAGGAGAACACCACCTGGAACTCCTCTGCAATTCTCATTGTCGAATACACCATCGTCTCAAGAGCCTAGCACTTGTAATACCAGTGAGTCATCTTGAGATATACACAGAACACGGAGGTTGAGTGACCTATACCGGATTGAGGAAGACACAGAAGGGATACATACACGAAGCTTTAAAACACTCGGATTGGAAAGAGGCAATGGATGTGAAAATGCAGATGCTGCACAAGAATCGGACTTGGTATCTCACTGAGAGACCCTCAAATCAGAAAGTTATCGGGGTCAAGTGGATATACAAGATAAAAACAGACGAGGAATGTAAAATTAAGAAGTATAAAGCAAGGTTGGTGGCACGTGGTTTTAATCAGACTTATGGGCTTGATTATGGGGAAACATTTGCCCAAGTTTCAAGACATGATATGATTCGAACACTGATTGTCGTAGCAGCTCAGAAAGACTGACCACTACACCAGATGGATGTTAAATCAGCTTTTCTGAATGAGGAGATTAAGGAAGAGGTTTATGTGGAATGGCCACCAGGATATGAGGTACATGGCTCTGAACATAAAGTTTCAAAACTTAATAAAACTTTATATGGATTAAAACAGGCACCCATGGCCTGGTATAGTAAGATAAACACTTTCTTCTTGCAAGAAGAATGTGCTAGAAGCCACTGTGATGCAGCCATGTTTATCAAAGTGGGAGGAGGTAATATTCTGGTAATTTGTTTATACGTTGATGACATAATATTGGCTGGGAATATTGTTAAGATGATTGAGGAGTTTAAGGTCAAGTTGAGTTCAACATTTGATATGAGTGATTTGGGATCACTTAATATTTTCTGGGTTTTGAGGTTAATTACCTCGAGGATGGAATATTTTTTAGCTAGGAGAAGTATGCTACCCAACTTCTTTCGAAGTTTGGTATGCTTGACTCAAAGGGAGTAAGCACTCCCTTGACCCTAACTGCAAAGAAAAAGAAGACGGCGAAGAAATTACCGAGCAGACTGTGTACCGGAGCATGGTAGGAGGCATCCTCAACCTTGCATCCACCCACCCAGACCTCACCTTTGCTGCTTCGTACCTGTCACGAAGCAACGCACATCCGAAAGTACACAGTTTTCAAAATGCAAAAAGGGTATCAAGATACATCAGAGAAACAACAGATTATGGGTTGAAGTTTAAAGGAATGGAATATTTAGAACTAGTGGGTTATGCAGATGCAGACTTAGCAGGAAGCCTAAGTGATATGCGAAATACGAGTGATTTTTGTTTCACAATCGGAAGCGTTGTGTTTAGCTTGGAAACACAGAAACAATCAATAGTGGCATGATGCGTATTCAAAATTAAACAAATAACCTAAACTACCCGCAAGTGTACGACACGTGTGTAGTACTTTAGGTGTCGATCCCACAGGGACTACGCAATACAAATTAAATTCAAACTATTAATCAAACTTGCAAACAAACGAATATTGGGTTTTAAGATTGAAATACTAAAAACAAATAAAATACGAGTTCTTAACTGTGAGACAAACGTTCCAGGAATCCGGTTTCACCACAAGACTACCGAAACCATCAATCAACCTATCTAATCATGCAATCCCAATTACGTCATCTAAGGCAGACGATCCTAATATGATATCTACCCTCTATGAAGGCATAGACACATGATCTAATCAAGTTATCCCCTACTTTCGTGGCTGACACCTTGAACTAAACCCATAAGTTCTGTGATTCATCCGTTTCACCCTCAACCGCTGCTACCCGACTTTCGTGGCCTAACCTCGGTTGTTCTAAACCTGATCTTCTAGGATTAGAATTCTCCTTTCAGTCCTTCTCCTAATCCCTAACACATGCATCTACTTGGCCTTCATAAATACAAGTCATTCAAGCTCTCAGACAAAGAATAGATAAACGAAAACGGGAAATTGCATTCAAAGATAAATTAAAATGGTTCCGGGATAGCCAAGGGTTAACAAACAACTACTCGCTCATGCGTTCAAAAGCAAACAACATAATCGAAGTAGAAAGTCTAAGGAACATAAAAATTAAACGAAACCAAAGTCTTGAATTGATCTCCAATGCCCCTTGAATGTCTCCTTCGCAAGAGTCTCTTCTTCTCCGATTCTCTCTCTACTCCATCTCTTCGATGTATTCTGAAACTGACTCCGATTGAATCTCCTTCGACCCCTAGCTCCTCTTCTTCCTTTTCCTTCTTCTTTTCTTTCATTTTCTCCAGGTTTTTCCTTTTGGCCATTCACTTCTTCCTCTTTGTCGCAGCAGCCACCGTTTTACCTTTTTCATGTGCTTTCCATTCTTGATTAAATTGGGCAATGTTTCCATTCCTTTCTCCAGCAAAATATCTCTTATTCCTATTCTCTAACGTTGTTTTCCTCTTTGTATAAGTAACCAACGAGTTCCTTTTCGTGTTTAGATAAATATCCTTTTCTGGTTTTTGCAGGTGACGGACGCGACCCGCGTGGGTTGAGTGTGTGCCCCGCACGGGTGCGGCGTGCTGTGTTCACTGGAAACAAGGCCTCCCCGTGCGGGCTAATGAGTGCCCCGCGCGGGCTGATTCTCATGGTGAAGCCCGTGCGTGCTGATGGCTTGCCCGACCCGTGCTCATTCTGATGGACCAAATCCAGAACCAAAGGCCCCGCGTGGGCTAGGGAGTGCCCCGCGCAGGCTGAGCTTGTCTTGAGGACCCGTGGATGCTGAGGACCTCCCCGACTCGTGCTGAAGTTGCTAGGGGTCAAGCCCCGCGCGGGCTAGGTGTATGCCCCGAGTTGGCTGTGTTATTCCTCGCCGATTCTCGTCCCGTTTGTTCCGTGATGATCTTCGATGTTAGTACTTTGTCTCGTGTACGTCTTTTAGCTCCAAAATGAACCGAGTTTGCATTACAACCTGTAAGGACAAGAAAACACGAAAATGAGTAAAACAGATACAAAATCATACGTAATCATCGTATCTATATCATAAACATCCCTTAAATCATGCGAGAAATATGTATAAAAACGAGATGATCAAAATCCCCCATACTTGAATGTTTGCTTGTCCCTAAGCAAACGTAAATGTGGAACACGTGGGGTATACAATATCCGAGATTTCCCCTTTCTCCTAGCAATACCGCTAAAGCGAACCTAACCGATCAACTAGCATGTCGAGAGCAAATTCGGCCTAATTAAATTTTCAGTCTTCATCCTAGGTTCACCAAGGCTTCCCACGAGAAAGTAAATCAAAGGAAAACTAAACAAGCCACCGTGACTCTCTCCACCAAACAAGACTTCAGACAAATGCTAAACCTAGAAAAATCGAGGATACTTGTTTCTTTTCCAAGCTTCTTTCTTTGTTTTTTTCTTTTTTTTATTCTGTTTTTATGTCTTCTTTTTCTGCAAATAAGCTCGATTTCATACGATATGATAATCCTCATCAAAAGAAGTAAAGCATCGTCTATACAAAGTATGACCATCTGGATAGAGAGAATAAACGGTAAACTAGCCTAGCAACCTCGTCTAACCTCCCACAAGCAACACTAGGATTCCCAAAGAATTATGGCCTATTGTTTGTTAGCCGATAAATAAGCTCTAACGCTTAGGAAAAACCTAGCTCAAACATGCAAAATCTTACGGAAAAGGCCAACTTCTTAAGTTTTCTAGGTTCAGGGTTCATCTCAAAACGTGGCATCGGACAAATGCCTAGGACGACTCTAACTCACGAAAGCAAAAACAACCTAAAAACTACGAAATCAAAGAGAAAATAAAAGAAAATGAAACGAAGTCACCTGACAAACGTGAGCTGCTCTCCCAGACTTGAATTGAAAGGCGTCCTCGACGTGAAGCTCCGATAGAGGGTAAGAGAAGTGAAGTCACGTTTGTGGTGGTATTTTTTGTGTTTTTCTTTTTCTTTTTAATTAACCGAGTCTTAAACTAAAAAGACTAAGAAAAATAGAAAAAAAAAACAGCTGGGTTGCCTCCCAGAAAGCGCTTGTTTAACGTCTTTAAGCTTTGACGTCTCCATTCCTCATGCGTGCGCAACGGATGGATCGGAAAAGGAAATGGAGTTTCCACTTTCGATCGGTTGAGCGGTTTGGTAGAGCTTTAGTCGCTGCCCATTAGCTTTAAACGTTCCACTCGTCTCGCTCCATAGTTCCACTTCTCCATGTGCGAAGACTTCTCGTACCTGAAAAGGACCAGACCAACGAGACTGTAGGTTGCCCGAGAAAAGCTTAGGACGAGAATTGAAAAGTAGAACTAAGTCACATAGGTTGAACATGAGGTAGGATCTTTTTGTCGTGCCATCCCTTAGTCACTGCTTCTTTCTTTGGCACGTCATGCACGGAATTCACTCGTTCGCTGCCCGAGGTTGGATAAATGATATCTGCATCGAAAGTTTTATTATGTCCTAGGTTCAGGGTTCATCTCAAAACGTGGCATCAGACAAATGCCTAGGACGACTCTGACTCACGAAAGCAAAAACAACCTAAAAACTACGAAATCAAAGAGAAGATAAAGAAAATGAAACGAAGTCACCTGACAAACGTGAGCTGCTCCCCCAGACTTGAATTGAACGACGTCTGATGTGGTTAATCTCAAGTAATAATTTTACCTAGACTAACGCTTCCGCAAGAATAAGGATCGTATAGTACCAGGGTCGAACACAAGGAATCGATGCAACTCTAAAGCTAGTAAACTAATGAATAAGACGTGTGAAATCGACAAGTGATAGGAATGCGAATGCAACTAAACTAAACTAATGAGCGAGATAAACTCAATGACTAAACACCACTGTTTTTGAGAGATGCACAATGATAGAATCGATGTTCTAACAAGATCATGGTTATAGATATCGTTATGTATTCGGGGAATTCAAACTCTTTCCTAGGGAATGACTCTCCCAATGCCTAAACCCACTATCTAGCATGCGTACTACCAATCTCCCAATCGTGTAATCTCACCTACTAGATGCATTAAGATCACTATCCTAATTCCTAAGTTCAATTGAGACTTCATATTATGGATACGTTCCAAAATCCAATTCATCCCCCAATGCAATTAGATTTTTATAAACATTCATTCAAGTGGCCAACAAGACCAAAAGCATTACAAGGAACCAATCAATCCGAAACGAACAAATATTATAACCAAACATTAAGAACAAAACTTCATTACATATCGGCAAAGCTCTCTAACCCATGGCTGTGGATCTACTTCAGACATGAACTTAGCAAAAGAAATGCAAAAGATAACTATATTCGACATGGATAAAGAATGAGATCCCTCCCTATTCTATTACCGACGTCTTTAATAGTTCCTCCACGCTTCGGCTTCCACGATCCGTCCTTCTCTCTCTCTTTGTGTCTCTGAGTGTCTCCTGTCGTCTGTGGTTCGTCCTATAGCCCTAGATGGCTTATTTTCTCTTTAATTGCCCGTTCAAACACTCAAATAAGTTAGTTCCAAGATTGGCGGCCCGTGCGGGTATAACATGCACCCAGTCGTGCAGAAGGCAAGCCCGAGCGTGTACACTTCTCAGGCGGAGCGGGCATGCTCACCCGATCCTGTGCTCTAACAGCCCGAGTCGTTTTCTGTTTCGGGGATTTTAAGTCCTAATTCCAGCCTGAGTGGGTCGCTTTTGCAGCCTGAGCGGGCATGGTCACATGACCATGTTCACTTTGTGCCCGAGTCGTGTTGTGTTTCGGGGATAATTTGCACAACTTTTGCCCGAGCGGGCCTCTTCCATGCCTGGGCGTGTAGCACATCAATTGATGTTTCCGTTCCTTTCGCTCGATGCTTGATTGTTCGATTTGGATTCGTGGCCGTGCGCATGTTGTATCTTGTCATTAAATCACGTTTTCGGAGTGGAATTGCCGGAATCACTCGTGTTTCGCCTCATGTCTTCGTTTCCTATACAAAACTCGAAATGGTAGATGAAATCCTCGAATAAACTCAATAAGTCGGTAAAGTCCAAGAAATCTAATCAAAACTAAACCTAAGAATCATGTAAATACTACGAAAGATTACATGTTATCAAACTCCCCCAGACTTAACCTTTGCCCGTCCTCGAGCAAATCTAGAGTCGAGTACAAGAAGAGCTAAAAAACAATGGACACTAGCACAAATACTTCGAAGGATTAGCCATCATGCAAAACAACGCGTTACATGAACGTAAGCCTAAGCGTTACATGGTAAGCCTAAGCGTACCTAGTTCAGACTTCTATCAACCAAAGTCGCGAGCCATGCAATCCTACCAATAACCTAAGTCTATTTCATACCCGTAGACAACGTCCAAACGATCTCCATACCAATTCTCCTAAGCTTGATATATCATTAAACTCGTATTCTCGTTCTTATTCTATTTTCTTTTCTTTTTTTATAGATCCACGCTTGGTTTCTAGTACTTCGAAGTCGAAGAGGGATGGCTTTCTACTTAGACCCAGGCTGCCTATGGCACACTCATAAGGTCTTGTAACCTTAGCGGAGTGAAGAGGTGCGTCATTGAAGAACATTTTTCTCTTTTTTTTTCTACCAAAGAATATGCATCACTCTAACCCTTAGGACGTAGAATAGCGCATCAACCCACCACTTAGACCCGAACCATCGATCTCGATGTACTCATGTCAATGAAAACCTGAAATAGTTAGAAACTTATCCAAGGTAACAGTGGAGTATAAGCGTGTGGAATCTAATGATCAATGAACGAAAAAATATATCAAACAAAGCAAAGATCAATCGGTATACACGAAGATATGGATACTTGGTACTGAAATCTAGGAGGTGAATGCAACTATAGAACATGGTTTCAAGCACAACTACTCGACTAACCGGTATCCAAAAGACTTCTAAGCAAATCTAGACTATTGTTCACGATTCGACACGGTCGCACAATAATGACTAAAGCTCGAAAATTCATGCTAGGCATCCATCCGCTTATTCCTAAAAATTACAAAAAATCAACATCTAATCCTAATCATCTAATCCTATTCACATACATGATACTCGACGAGTACTCCCCCAGACTTGAATGAAACACCGTCCCAGTGTTCAAGACCTAAGAGAATCTTGCATACCAAACTACGGGAAAATAAGGGTTGGAACGTGTGCACCTTGTGTATCTTGCAATCCCGAGTTGGTGATGCGGCTGGACGTTGTTTGCGTCTCCTCCTCAAGGATGATATCGACGTAGAAAAACCTGTGAAAAAGAATCACACAATCCAAAAGAAGGAATGCTAACCCGTCGAGTACATCAATGTGAAAAGAATAAGAATAGGTCCAAAAATGAAATAAAAAGAAAATGCAATAGTCGAGTTGCCTCCCGAGAAGCGCTTGTTTAAGGTCGCGAGCCTGACCAAAACACTCTATTCATGTGTTGGCTCCGAAAGAGCGAAGACAGTTTGATTGCCTTCCATGTTGTCTGCATTGTAGAGTTTCAAACGTTGGGCGTTCACTTTGAATGTGCTGTCGTTTCCCATCAGCTCGATAGCGCCATGCGGTGAGACGCTTTTGATTGTGAACGGCCCGGACCAGCGTGACTTGAGTTTTCCTGGAAAAAGTTTCAAACGTGAATTGAAAACAAGTACCCGGTCACCTACCTCGAATGTCCGCTGGACTATGTGTCTATCATGCCACTTTTTCGTGCGCTCCTTGTAGATCTTTGCGTTTTTGGTTGAATGGTCATGCCACTTCTTCGTGCGCTCCTTGTAGATCTTTGCGTTCTTGTGTGAATGGAGGCACATCTCCTCTAGATGATGGAGCTGTAGCATCCGTTTCTCAGCAGCTGACTTGTAATCATAATTAAGTGCTTTGATCGCCCAATATGCTCGATATTCTAGCTCGATCGGTAGATAGCATGCCTTACCGTACACTAGCTGAAACAGACTCATTCTGATTAGCATTTTGAATGCTGTACGATAAGCCCATAATGCATCGTCGAGTTTCAGTGCCCAATCCTTCCTAGACTTAGAGACCGTCTTCTCCAAAATCGACTTGATCTCTCGATTAGAAACCTCAACTTGGCCGCTAGTTTGAGGATGATATGGCGTTGCTATCCTATGTCGAACACCGTAATTCTTCAACAACCCTTCTATGATGCGGTTCACGAAATGCTTACCTCCATCGCTGATCACAACCCTCGGGACTCCAAAACGTGGGAATATGAGACGTTTGAACATCTTGGTTACTGTTTTGGAGTCGTTTGTTGGACTTGCTGATCATCTCGTTTTCATACGTATTTCTTGCACGATTTAAGAGACGTTTTTGATATATATGTGTTGCTTTACGTATGATTCCGTATCCGTTTTACTTGTTTTCGTGTTTTCATGTTCTTACAGGTTTTTACGCGTATTTGGATCATTTTGGAGCTAAAGGACATGCACGGAGCTAAGGAGAAACTTCGGAGATCATCACGGGACAAACGAGATGAGATTTAGCAAGAGGAGCCTCCACCCGGTCGGGCATAAATCATACACGATCGGGCAAAGGCCACATCGAATTTTGGTGCGCATTCATGCACAACTCGGGCAAGGAAATGCCCGACCAGATGCCTTATACCCGAGCATGTGCTCATCATGCCCGATCGGGCACTCCACACGGACCATGATCTGCGCGACCTGACCTAGCCGCACCCGAGCGGGTACATTCGGCGCCCGAGCGGGTCGCGACACGAGTTATCAGCCAAGTTAAGTAAAATTAACTTAAAATAAAAGGGAACTCGTGGGGGAGATTAAGGAAACTTACAGACCGACTTAGGAGAGATAAAAGAGGCCAGAGGACGACATTAGAAGAAAACTTTACATTCAGTTTGTGATTGAGGAGAATTCTTGCGAGAAGGCAAGCGAGGAGCATTGGAGATCAACCCAACACTTCGGTTTCGCTTGGTTTTCATGTTCCTTAGACTTTCTATTTCGTTTATATTTGTTTATAGACGCATGAACGAGTAGTTTGTTTGTTCTAGGAGAAGGGATTAGCCCTTGGCTATCCCGGAACCACTTTCTATTTATCTTGAATGCATCTTCCCGTTTTCGTTTATCTATTCTTTATCTGTGCTTGAATTTACTTGTGTTTGCGACGGCCGCGTAGATACATGTGTTAGGGATTAGGAGAAGGACCGAAAGGAGAATTCTAGTCCTAGAAGATCAGGTTTAGAAC
>CM071860.1:63672902-63692409 GCA_036759665.1 Gynandropsis gynandra | reverse complement strand
GAAAAGGCAAGGAAAAACATCGAGGAGAAGACCAAGCTTTATGTTAAGCAGGCGAACAAAGGACGGAAGAAGATGACCTTCAAGCCCGGAGATCAAGTCTGGATTCACCTGAGGAAGGAGCGTTTCCCGAATGAACACAAGTCCAAGCTCATGCCCCGGATCGACGGTCCATTTACTGTGACCAAAAAGATCAGCAACAACGCCTACCGGCTAGATCTACAAGGTAAGTATAATGTAAGTTCTAGTTTCAACGTTTCTGACTTAACACCTTTTGTTGCAGATCAAGCGGATTTGAGGACAAATCCTTTTGAAGAAAGGGGCATGATATGATCTTGGAGGACGCTGAAGACGCGACCAACAACACTGAGGAGGACACGACCCGCAGAGAGGAAGAAGAATGAATCTCCGCGACCCGAGACGCCATCCCTACGACCCGAGACACCGAGGCTGCAACCCGAGACGCCATTCCTGCGACCCGAGACGCCATTCCTACGACCCGAGACGCCGATTCCGCGACCCGAGACGCCAATCCCGTGGCCCGAGAAGCGACCACCTCCAGCGCGACCCGAGACGCCATTAGGTCAAAATATGTTTGTCCCGTGACCCGAGCCCGAGCTCTAGAAGAGGATGACTTGATCATACCCGCTGGTCCCATGACCCGAGCCAAGGCCGCGAAGCTCAAGGAAGCTATTATCGGGATCCTCATGTCCGTCCATGCTCATAAGGAGTATGCTAGTTCACGTGATGTCACGAGCCTAAAGAACGTCATTTAAGCCGAAGCTCAACCCGCAACGGTCATTGATTAGGTAAAGTGACCCGCGTGTACTCTTTTCCCCTCGTCGGTTTTGTCCCACGGGTTTTCTGACGACGGGTTTTTAACGAGGCCGCGAGTCACTTATTTCCCGCGACCTAATTAATGACCCGACACGAGACACAAGAAGGATGCATCCCCATGTGCACGACCAACAAGTAGTTTATCTTCTTTTTTGAAGAAACCAATGCATTTATTAGGGCTTTTTCATGAAGACCTAGCATTAAATTGTAATTTTGAATTCCTTCTTGTTTGTATCTACATATGGCCGGCCACCCCAATGCAAAAAAAGAAATGAATCAAACTTTGAAAATTTTACTTTGAATCAATCTTGATTTCATCTTGAATTCCTTTGTGAGTTCTTGGGTTGTTGGTGTGTAATATCCAGCTTCCTATTCGTTGGTGCGTCATATCCAACGATCCGTTCGTTCTTCCTTGGTGCGTCATAACCATTGAAAACGAACTCGGTAAATAGAGAGCCTTCCGCAACTCTCGTGTGACCACTGCTCCACACACCCTTGTGCAATCCGTTGCAGCAAGGCATATCCATCACTAACCAAGTCTAGAGCGTTGATTCAGTCGGGATCGCGTCACATCCAAATGCTCAACAACTCGGCCTTTAGAGGAATGGAGAATGAAGATCCGAACTCCTATCTCACAGATTTCAAGATGCTATACAGCACCACCAAAGATGGCACGGGAGTTACGCGGAAGGATCTTTACTTGATGGCATTCCCATTCTCACTCAAGGATGCAGCACAACGTTGGTTGTTCAACTTTCCTGCTGCATCAATTACCTCGTGGGATGATCTGGAGCAGCGTTTCATGCAACAATTCTTTCCGGATAATAGGACGCTTCTCGCCAAGAATCGCATAAATTCTTTCCTATTAGAAAGAGGCGAGACCCTACACAATGCTTGGGAGCGTTTTAAGAACTATCAGCGGATATACCTACATCATGGAATGGATAAGAATTATCTTATCACGAGCTTTATCCAAGGTTTCAAAGAAACCACCCGGTTCATGATCGTGGCAGCGGGTGGTGGTTCCCTCACCAACCTCATATTCAACCAACTCAAGAACTTGATCGAGAGCTTGGCGAGGGAAGGAGGCAAGAAGGTCGGGGACTACAACCACGATTACCCATCCAAAACGGCAGTAAATGAGTTAGGCGTAGCCAGTCCGGAATTAACGGATTTGAAGCAGCAAGTTGGCGAAATATACAGGATGATAGCTGGACTTCATGTGGACCGACAAGATGTATCCGTAAGCCAAGGGATCGAGGAAGTGAACTACGTCAGCAATCGGGCCTACCAGCAAGATTACATCAAGAGCCATCCCAACCTCTCTTACGGCAACACGAGCAATGTAGCAAACCCGCAGGATATCCAACCGCGGATGATGGCAAGAAACCAAAACCAAGGTTTCCAGCCAAGAGGGAGTGGCCAAGACTACGGCTATCAGCCTCGCGCACAATCTTCAGGTGACTCTAAAATTCTTTCAATGCTCCAATTGATGTATCAAGAGCATAAAAGTGCTTGGAGGGATTAAGGCTGAGCAAGAGGACATGAGGAAGAGAATGGACGGGTTCTAGGCACACTTGCGACTCCTCGAAATGCAAGTGGCACAGCTAGCCCAAGGGTCTAGCCGACAACCTGGACAGCTCCCCAGGAAACCCGAAGCGAACCCCCGCGAGCAAGTAAATGCCATTTTCCTAAGGAGCGGGAACACGATAGAGCAACCAATGCCTTCCACAGCTGCAAGAGGAGAGCCTTTGAGCAATAAGATCGAACAATCTGTGACTTAAAGCGTGGAAGAGAAGAAGACCGAGGAAGAAGAGAGGGAGTTACCCTACGTAGCACCTCCCCCGAGGGTACACCCTTACCCTTTCCGTAGCGCCAAAGGAAGCAGAGCGACGATGCTCAATTCGCCCAATTCGTGGAACTCCTGAGGAAGCTGCAAGTCATCATTCCGTTCTCGACGCGCTCATGAAGATCCCATCCTATACAAAATTCCTCAAAGACATCATAATGAGGAAGAGAACCGTGGACAATGAGATGGTGATGGTCACGAACTCACTCATACAGCCCCCTACCATGACCGAGAAGATGCATGATCCAGGTATCTCTTGTTGAGAAGCTCAATCGAGTAGGAGGTCTTCAACCCACGCACATGCAAATCACCTTAGCTGATCAATCCGTACGGAGTCCCGTGGGTATACTGACGAATGTTGCTGTACAAGTGGGGGAATTCTGGTTCCCCGCGGACTTTGTTGCTGTAGACATGGAGATCAATCCGAAGATCCCTGTCATTTTGGGAAACCATTCCTCAACACGGCAAAAATTGTCATCTATTGCGCTGAAGTCAGGCTGGTAATGAAATTTGGAGACGAGTCTATCGAGTTCAAGCTCTGCGATGCACTCAAGAAGCCTTATACGACTAAACCCGTAATGCATGTTACCACGATTGATGCACCAAGGGAGAAAATTGAATTTGGACATCGCGACGTCCGTCCTGTGGAGATACCACTATCCGAGTGCACCGGGAGCCAACCTCAGTGACCCCACGATGCCGACACATTCACACAACACAGGGAGAAGCCAAATATACATCAGCCGAGACTCAACCCGCGCGTGCAGCCACCCCTACGCGCGCGGGTAACACCAGGCTTAGGAGACCCGGTCGGGCGCCCACACAGCCTGACTCGGGTAGCACTCACGGGGGTAAGTGGTGAAATTGGCCACTGGACCGGGTGGGTATATGAGCCCGATCGGGCAGTGCATTGGATGAGAACCCGCCTGGGCGCCCTCATAGCCCGACTTGTGCACCACTCACGAGGTTAAGTGATCCCTTTAGGGACCCGAGCGGGGCAAAGAAAGAGCCCAATCGGGCACCTGATTTGAACCAAAATCCGAACGAGTTAACCGAGATTTCAACGCGAGCGGCGGTTCTACGGCCACACACATCATCTCCCACACCCTCGATGACCCGCATACATACTTATCCCGCCTTGAATACCGAGGAGACGCTCAACCAAAATCGAGCCACGCTATGATGATCAGTTAGAAGACGGAAGAGGCATACCTCCTCTTTCCGACATCACACGCGTATGAAGACGTTAGGGTGGAGCTAAAGACCGTAAACAAGCGCTTCTCGGGAGGCAACCCGAGCCGCGTATCCTTTTTCGTCATTTTCATTCTA
Source organism: Gynandropsis gynandra (assembly GCA_036759665.1). Classification (NCBI taxonomy): domain Eukaryota; kingdom Viridiplantae; phylum Streptophyta; class Magnoliopsida; order Brassicales; family Cleomaceae; genus Gynandropsis; species Gynandropsis gynandra. The sequence continues at coordinate 63,688,397 of CM071860.1, read as the reverse complement.
ATTCTATTTTCGAACTCTTTTTCTAGACGTGGACAATTTTTCTTAGGATTTAGGAATTTTAGTGGTCTTATTAATTTTTGCTGCATTGTTTTCCTCGTAATTTTTCCGGTTTTGCAGCAATGCCCGGTCGGGCATACATTCTCCACCTGAGCGGGCTAGGTCAAAATTCAACGACGCCCAATCGGGCGACTTCAGAGGAACCGTGCGGGCACCGTGCATTTTCTGCACAGGTAGGTCTTTTATTTCGAGTAACCCGAGCGGCCATTCATACAACCAAAAATTCGACCCGACCGTGCTCCCACATTTGCAACCCTTCACGCCGCATCATCTGCCGGAGCTCGTCCACATCGCCGCCGTTCCATCGTCGCCGGTCGACCACCCTCGGTTACTCGAAATACCCTCTCCCTCCTCTCTCACGAAATAACCCAAAATCTCTCAATTTCTCTTGAATTCCAAGTATATTCATGAAGTATTTTGTGTTTTGGAATGTTTTGGACTAGATTTAGGTCTGATTAGAGAAGCATTTCGGGTGAAATTGCGGATTGAAACACGAAATCGAACTACTGAGTCGCGATTCCGCGAACCAGCCCGATCGGGTTAGGGTTTGCACCCGGTCGGGCAGCCTGATGTTCAGCCGGATCGAGCAGTGACTTCACCCGAGTCGGGCGATAGCTACGGGGTATTTTGCCGAAATTGAGCCCGAGCGGGCTACATACTCCACCCGCGCGGGCAGTCTGCAAACGGTGACTAACGCTTATTTTTCTTCTTCGATTGTTTTGCAGATGGCCCCGAAGCTCTTCCAAAGTTTGAAGAAACGCCGATCTGATGCCTACGATCCAAAACACGTATGGCCAGCAAAGTCGAACGCCATTACGGAACTAACGCCGTACATGCCGATCACGACATCTCATCAATAATACAACTACCGGACAACAACCTTTTGTCCGGTCAGAAGTCGAGGTTCACCAAGCTACAGCCGCGGATATTCCCATCCCGTTCCTATCCTCGAAAGCCATGAGTGCCCTCCACATCGAGGAGCACATCGACACCATCTTCAACACGTTGGGATTGACAGGATTGCGGGACACATAGGAGTACACGTACCGCAACCTTACTGCAGAATTGTACGCGTCGTACACGACTTTCTTCCCCGAGTCCGGAGATCGGGAGAGAGCATTCATGGAGTTCCGTCTGTTAGGACAGAACTACCGGCTTAGCACACGACAGTTTGTGATCGTTCATGAAAATGCCCAAGCACAACAGGAGCCGTCAAGCGCAATTCTAAGCCCAGATAGCGTATGGTGATTACTCGACAAGGTCCAAAGCAAGCCACATATGCCATCCCGCGCTAAGGTATTTCCACTATTTCCTAGTCTCCTCTATCCTAAGAAAAGGAGCACAAGGCGGAGTCAACCACACGGAGTTTGCATACCTTAGGCGGGTGGTACACACAGGCTTCGGTGTGGACGAGTGGGACATTCTAGACGTCGACTTGGCATCGCTAGTTATGCGGCACTTCCACGACATTGCCACTGAGAAATGCAACACAGACACGAAGATTATGTGTGGTGGGATTGTCACGATGATAGCACGTAGAGTCGGGATCAACCTTGGTATCCTGACAGAGGATAAGATTAATGAGGAGCCTGAGCTGAACCTTCAGAACTTGCGGAACCGAAGGGCAATATCGATCGAGAGGTACAGAGTTATATGGAGTTACAAGGACAAACACGATCGAAACTTGGAAGTCGACCTATACGAGATTCAGATGCCAGGATTAGACGAAGAGGGCATACGTTTTAGGATTGACCCAGCCATCGGACACATTGGCCTGGGATTAGGTGAGGTAGATCCAGCTCCAACCGCTGCACCAGGGCCATCGATGTCTAAAAGGCACAGCCGACGCACCACTCACTCTTGTACCCACCCAGACTACCGTCATCACCGCTCTGACTTCCCTTCTATGGAAGGTGTCTCCGACGTTCTCAGGTATGTTGGGGAGGAGAGTAGATATCAGTCTTTTATGGCAGAGCAGAGGTACGACCTCGAGGCGACGAGGCACGACATTGAGGCTACGAGATATGCGGAGCAACAGCAGTTCCAGGAGCAGTCCATTCAGCACACGTACTATCTCACGGAGTCCGTTCGCAGATTTCAGCAGCTCAGCATGCAGCACTATCAGGAGCCGTACGTGGCGATCCCGTAGGACTACCACACTTGGGCTATTCCATACCGCCCGCACATCCCATACGAGCTCCAGTCATTTTACTTCCCACCTGGGAGGGGGCAACCGCGGAGCCAGCAGACCCTCCGGCCACCCACGGTGGAGAGGAAGAGGATTAGGCCACCATTCCTTCTTCTTCCATTTCTTTTTTTTTCTATTTCTTTTTTTATGGACTTATTTTTCTTATTTTTTTTTCATATTCGCGCATATGTAAGCTCTTTCGGACTTATTGGTGTAGTATTCTCTTCTTTATCTTTTGTGTTGCATGATTCTCGTCACAGGTCCTTCACGATAACACCCGCATAAGAGCAAGAGAGTATCACAAGTTCTGATGTATCACAAATTCGAGAAAGCTAAACACACCAGGTGTACTCGTTCTTACTTCATATATTTTCTCGAATTTTTGGCATGCGGGTACTTCTCATAGATCTCGAACACCGGGATACCCTTCCTTTTGAGTGATACGAATTTTTCTTTATGAGTGACATATTTGCGATTAGGGTTAGAATTAGGAATAATAAATGGATACCTAGTACGAATTTTCGAGTTTAGTTATTACTTTGCGACCTTGTCGAATCGTGAACAATAGTCTAGGTTTGCTTAGAATCCTTTTGGATACCGATTAGTCAAGTAGTTGTGCTTGAAGCCTTGATCTATAGTTGAATTCACCTCCTAGGTTTCAGTACCAAGTATCCATATCTCCGTGTATACCGTTTATCCTTTGCTTGTTTGATATATCTATACCGTTCATGAGTCATTAGATTCCACACGCTTATACTCCACTGTCATCTTGGAAGAGTTTCTAACTATTTCAGATTTACATTGACATGAGTACATCGATGATCGATGGTTAAGTAGAAAGCCATCCCTCTGCTAAGGTTACACGACCTTATGAGTGTTCCATAGGCAGCCTGGATCTAAGTAGAAAGCCATCCCTCTTCGACTTCGACGTCCTAGGAACCAAGCGTGGATATAAGTATCGAAAAAAAATCAGAACGAGAAAACATGTGTAATGATATCTTAAGCTTAGGGGAATTGGTATGGAGATCGCTTGGACGCTATCTAGGGTTGTGAAATAGACTTACATTATTGGTAGGATTGCATGGCTCGGAACTTCCGGTTGATATAAGTCTAAACTCGGTACGCTTAGGCTTTCGTTCATGTGACGCGTTGTTTTGCAGAATGACTAACTCTTTGAATTTTTCGTGCTAGTATCCATCGTTATTAGATTCTTCCTACACTTGGCTTTAGTTTTGTTTGAGGACAAACAAAGGTTCAAGTCTAGGGGAGTTTGATAACACGTAAAGTGTATCACTTTTAGGCTAGGTATTCGTATCATTTTCGCATAAATTTCATTGCACGAGCTACGATTCCGATACAATTGTTCTTTATATACGCCCTTTTTATTGGTTTTCAGGTTTTAAGGCGACAAGGCCTTAACGAACGTAAAAAGGCAAATTCCTGAAACAAAACCACACATATGGAGATACCATTCACTCGGAGCCAAATTCAAGCCACAGAACTTAATGGAACACCTGAGCATCGAGCGGAAAAGAGCTAAGGCATGAGGGCACTGAGGCTACCCGCTCAGGCAAAAGCTATGGGGTTAATTAAAACAATCTACACGACCCGGGCACGAAGACAACATGACCGGGTGATCATACCCGCTCGGGCGACAGCACAGAACCCGCTCGGGCTGCATTTAATCTTGAAAATCCCTGAGAGTTTACACGACTCGGGCTGATAGACCACGCGGTCGGGTACTGATGCCCGATCAGACTGGACGATGTACACGATCGGGCTGCCTTCAACACGACCGGGTAATACGTGTACCCGAGCGGGCCGCCTTTCTCGCAACAACCTACTTTTAGAGTTTGAATGAGCAAAATAGAAGGGGAGATCAGTTCCATACAGAAGAGGGCGACGACTAGGGCAAGGAAAGGCTTGGAAATAATTAGGAAAGGCTCGGGAGACGCTAGATAAGGAGAGAAGCATCAATCCGTACATCGGTAACACAATAGGGAAGATCGAGGCATCGTATTTCCTAGGTTTTATCATGTTTAGAATTGTGTTATCTCCATTGACAGTAAGATCCATGAGTGAGTAGATTCCCAACTATGGGCTAGGGATATCGGTTTTGTGATGGATGTACAAGTTTTGTGTTAATGCTTAGATCTATCGTATTTTTCTTGATATTCAGTTCTATAATCAACATCGTAAACGCTTATACTAGTGTTGCCCGCTCAGTAACTCAGGAATTCGTATTTTGCTGGAAAGTTAAAGTATGAATTCAGAACTGTAGATTGTAGGTTAAGTTCGATTAATGAGAATCTGACCGGTCGGTTAATCGGCTTATGAATTAGGATTTCGCACGTAATGCCACCGTAGTTACGAGTTAATCGCTGCTAGAAGGTAAGATTGCACGTAATTATGGTTAGGAGGTCTAGGCTCGGCAGAATCATTCCTCACTTTAAGCATGAATTTCCCGTTATCAAGATAATTCGATAGGTTTATGATCTTTTGTTGTTACATCCTTGCGATTCCAGGTATCCCGAAACCCGTAGTGTTCTTAATTGTCATGTATTTCGTATCCTTCTATCGCTGTCTTCATTTACTTTAGTGTTTTTAGTTACTTACACCACGTCATCATCTATTTCATCTCGTCTTAGTTTAGTTACATTCTTAGAAAATGCTGCATTAGTCCCTAGAATTCGACCCTGATACTACACGAACCGTGTACTTGCGGTACAGTGGTCTAGGAAATATTATTGCTTGAGTTTCCGAACATCAATAACAATAATAAGAATTACAATTATAATAATAATAATACTAATAATAATAATAATAATAATAATAATAAAATAATAAATTTAGGATAAACCCAAATGTGAAATCGAAATGTAGATAAACACAATCTGTTGAATTAATTATGGTGTGAATTATAGTGTCCCAAATGTAATTATCAAATAATTATGGTAAGATATAAATAAGTGAAAATCTATTATTTTGGTTAATATGTTTAATCTAAACTCCAAAGTGTTATATCTTATTGAGTTTAACCACTAAATACATAAAACGTTTTTTATCGATTACGATCATGTCCTGACATTAACAAAAGGGTTTTAAAATCGGTGTAGATCCTATTTTACTTTTTATTTATAAAAATTAGTGTTGAAAATGTACTGATCTAAAATGTTTGATAATGAAAAATGCAAAATGTACTGGTCTAGAATGTTTGATAATGAAAAATGCTTAAAAATTAGGTTAGAGCAATCCATGATAATTGGCCTAATGCGATACCTAAAACTTGAGTTACGATACCTAAAACTTGATAATTGGCCTAATGCGATACCTAAAACTTGAGTTACGATACCTAAAACTTGATAATTGGCCTAATGCGATACCTAAAACTTGAGTTACGATACCTAAAACTTGATAATTGGCCTAATGCGATACCTAAAACTTGAGTTACGATACCTAAAACTTGATAATTGGCCTAATGCGATACCTAAAACTTGAGTTACGATACCTAAAACTTGATAATTGGCCTAATGCGATACCTAAAATAGATTAGATTCATGTAAAAAAAGGGGGAGAAGACTTGCATTGTTACATAGGACTAGTCGTCAAGTCTTTAGAACTTTCAATTACGATACGTAAAACTTGAGTTAATATATTAGATGCAATTAAGTTGGTACGTACTCTGAAATGATTTCATGCTATCAAGTAACAATCAAACACACAAAAAATTATGGTAATTGCTTTATAACTTTCAACCAATAGCGTTGATCTTGCACTACTAGAAATTTATGGATTCTAGAAAAAAAATCCTTGTGGATTGTTTATTCAGACACTTCACAAAGGATTGGCTATCCAAAAAAATTTTGTAATCTGTCGTGTGTGTAGACATTTCCTAACAGATCATGTGTTTAGACATTTGCGTCGGATCGTGTGATGGTACCTTTCGTGAAAAAATACTGACTAAATGAGGTTTTCGTCTCCGTTCAGTCTTTAAATTTTTGGATTGGTGGTTCATCTAAAATTTGTATGCAATTGTTGATTGATTTTTCAAAAAAATTTTCTTATCCATAATCTTTGGATGTGCATTGTTTTTGTTTATAATTTGTTAAAAAAATTTAATCATTACAAAAAGCACATCGACTCCAACGATGGACAAATGGAATTGTCCATCGAAAGTATTTCTAATGACTTTCAGAAAGTTGTAATGGATTTCAATGGATCTAAAATTGTTGTACTCCAAAAAAAAACGGTCGATAATCGTTGAAACATATGTATATATCTTCACCAAGTTTTTAGCGAAAATTATTCATTGCAACATATCAATGATTTTATCAATGGCCAATAATTGTTGGAAAATATGTTAGTATTCGTTGATACGTGAGTTGAAACTATTCGAAAAAAGTATTAATAGTAGTTGGTAATACCAAATGTTGAATGTTGACAAATTTAAATAGTTTTCATAAACATTTGAATAATTCACTGTTTAATTTTAACCTGTCACCCATTTGTAATATCAATGTAAAATATGCTATATACATATTAAAGATAGTTTATTCACTCATTGCATTAAAATCCAATCTTATTCTTCTTGAAAAAATGAATAATTAACTCTATAAATATATTCTTCTTGAAATAGAAATATCTATGGGTCGAGATAATTGATGTATCAAAGCTAAGATCCAATAACAAATATATTATGCATAAGTTCTAACAAGGATTGAAATAATTTACGAGTTTAGTCGGTGCAAAATTTATGTCAAGAACACATAATAATATTATGAGCAGAAAAAGGTGCAAACATCTTTGTAAGGTTGGTTTCATTGAGAACTATCATGTTTGGTTCTTACACCATGAAGACAACAATTTACGTGGTGTTAGAATGCTCAAATCACAATGTAATTACATAATTGATGAGGTTGTTACAATAAAAATGACGAGTAATCCATATGTTAACATTGTAATACAATTGAATACGCGTCTAAAAATTGAATTTATATATTTTCTTTTGCTGATTCTTGAACCAGAAAATTTGATGAAATTTCCATAGTCTTCCTTTTTGTTGTCGATTCATGTTTTCATAGAATAGAGTTTCTACATACAATGTAAGTATAAAATAAAACATTTACACTAAACATATTATTTTTTGTTTAAAATTAAGTGAATGTCCTACGTATGTAGTATTGTCTTGATGTAGCACACATGGGAGAATCGTTAAACCCTTGTCACATGTAAAATTTTGATTAGTTTTGTCTCACACATCTGAAAAACCCATATTAGTTTGATTCTCATTGCATATTTCTTCCTCGTAGACATCCATTCATATATAAAAGACAAGAAGCACTTTCAAAATGGAGGTTTCGTTTATTAAAAAACGGACACAAATATTGTACAAAGTCCTAAACAAGATTAGAGATTTGCAATAATTATTTGGATACTAAGGAGATCTTGCCATTCACATCAACCCTTTACAAAAACAAATACCAAATATGATCTATTTATTATAATAAATCAAACAGATCAAGTATGCTATGTGCAATATCAAAATAACATTGAAATATTGAAGAGAAGAATAGTTAGTTATTTTGAAGATTATATTGCATTGCAAGCTAAAAACCCTAAAGCAATGGAATTAACTAAATTCGAAGATCGTGGAAAGATGCTTACAATGGTTAAAGGACAATAAATTGCCGGCGAATCAAATGATGAATAAGATTATACCAAATATGATGAAAACGACATATTCAACTCTTCTAAACAAGATTCACCAATTGAAGAATCTAGAGAATAATCACTTTAAATTATCTTATTAGAACTGTGTTACGTAAGCAATAAATTGTAACTTCGTTATTTAAAATTTTAATTACTATTATCAACGATCATTTGCTTATAATTGCAATGGATGATCTTTGATTCTACAAAGACTAGAGTTTTTAATTTAAAATTTATCAAATTTTAAGTATACAATGAACGATTGTTATTGGTTGACCATTTGTATCTATCAAAGGTGATCCCTTGGAAATTATCAATGAAATTAATTGATAACTACATTAGGAATGATATCAGCACATGTGACCATATTTAAACATATCAAGGGACACATGTTGATATTTTCAACAGATGCATATTGGAAATGTAACATGTGATGCTTCGATTGTCGTTGTCTATATAAATATAACAGGAATGGGGATCTATTGAAAATATCAACAATGTTTATTGATAAATTAAGAAATGCTTGTGAGTCGATTGAACATATTTATCATTATCAACAATTGATATTTCCAATGAATGCTAGTTGATATTTAACGGATGCTCGTTGTTAGTTTTGTTATTTAAAATTTTTGAAAGTCTTTATTTTGAGAGAAAATTATTTTAAAAAGATAAATATCTCTTTTATTTCTCAAATTAATTTAAAAAGATAAATCTTCCTTTTATTTCTAAAAAAAGATAAATTATGCATCCAAGGCATTTTATATCACGATGGTTGTTAGTAGGTTCTGTTGAGGTCCCGCCACCACCACCTCCACAATCGTATTTTCCTCTCACATTGTGTTGCCTAATTTCCAAGGATGACAATGAAATGTTTGATATCAATCACCGGATCTCTAGCTTCGATGATTATCTCACCAGTTTAATTATCGATCTTGCAATCCAATGGGACACTGTATTATTCTTTAGATTGTTTTTAAAATTTTAATATAAATTTATATTATTTTTCATTATCAATAAAGTTTTTGTAGGTTCGGCATGTATTATTTGTTTGAAACGTACCAACTATCACATCATCCAAGACTCTATTCAGAATAAATTATATTATTCTTGGCAAGTAACGTTTGAGTATGTACGCCGCATATGGTGATGTAGTTTTTGTACGTAATTATTTACTTTAAGTTTAAAATAACTAGTTATGTTTTCTTTTAGATATCTTATATATGAGGTAAAAATCACGTCACGTGTCTATACTGCTTTGACACACCATGTATAGTTGCAAATGAAAATGAAGATGAAACAAAGATAAATTACGCTAAGAAGAATGCCAAATCCACATGGAAAATAAAAAAAAGTCTTTTACATACTCATCCAACATTGAGAGTCTAAAGACTTTGAGATCATAAGCTTAAACACTTAGGAGTGTTAGTATGGCAAGAAGGTCCATGGGGATGGCTATTTCCACCATTCTTCGGGTGAAATCCTTTCTAAAGAGAAGAAAATTGATAAAAAAATTTATATTTAATTCTATTAAGTATATTAAAATAAATAAAAAACATGTAAATAATTTTGTTTTAATTAGAGTGTAGAGAATGTCAGAGAAGTTACAATGTAGGAGTTTATGATTAAGACACATGCAGAAACTACGTTTGTGTGGTTAAGGAGAGATTAATTAAGGAGTGATTCAAATTATCTACAAGTAAAATGCAACCCTTCGTTGTTGATAACGACTCTAGGTACACCAAAGCGATGGAATATCACTTTCTAAAGAATTTTATCACCGATTTAGAGTCGTTAGTTGTCGCAACAATAGCCTCTACCCATTTAGACACGTAATCTACACCTACAAATATGTATTGATAACCACGAGATGAAAGAAAAAGACCATAAAATCTACACCCCAATATCATACTATTCTACCTCAAGTATGTAATTCTGTAGCATCTCGCTCGTTTTTCCTATATTACTGGTTCTTTCACATACTACAACATATCTATGTGCATCATGAAAGAGGGTTGGAAAATAAAAACCAGAGTGGAGAACATTGATAGAGGTTTTGCACTTGCTGAAATGACCCCATAGTCTGAACTGTGGCAATGGAATAAATTTTCTCCACCTCCTCTTCTGGTACACATCTCCTAATTACTCCATCTCCATAGTTCTTTTACAAGATTTGGTCATCCCAATACAAGTGTTTCATGGAGAAGAATTTCCTATGTGCATTAAAAGACAAATGAAGGAGTAAAAGACCGCTCAACAAGTATTATACAAAATATGCATATTAAGGAGCGAGATTACCTAATAAGATGGCCCATATGATGTCATCTTACAAAGAATCATCAATGTGGAGATCACCCTCCAATCTAATGTAAGAGAGGTGATCTGAAACAAAGTTCCCTAACCCTATTATGTCTCGGATTTCCCAGTCAAAATCTTGTAGGAGAAGGATCCATTTGATAAGACGTGGTTTGACATCTTTTTTCCCCAAAAGACACTTGAAAGCTGTGTGATCGGTGTAGCTGGTTACCTTTGAGCCAAAAAGGTAGGGTTTGAACTTATCAAATGCAAAAACGATCACTAGGAGTTCCTTTCCTATTGCGGCATAGTTGATCAGCGCATTGTCTAATGTTTTACTGGCATAGGAGATAACATGGGGCTGGTTTTTTTTGTGCGTTCATAGACTAGCTCCAACCGCGCAGTCACTAGCATAACACATGATCTCAAATGGTGTACTCTAATCCCATTGGCTGAATAATAGGAGCGAAATCAAAACCTCTTTGATTTTGTTGAAGCGTCATGGCACTCCTTTGTGAATTCAAATGAAGCGTCTTTGGTTAGTAACTCGGTCAATGGCTTTGTGATATTGGAGAAGTCGCGGATGAACTGCCTGTAGAAGCCAGCATATCCAAGGAAACTCCAAATCGCCTTAATTGAGTTAGGCAATGGAAGTTTATCTATTACCTCTATTTTGGCTTGATCGACTTCTATACCTCTCTCTAAGGCCATGTGGCCAAATACAATTCCTCTTTCACCATGAAATGGAACTTCTCCCAATTTAGTAGAAGATTCATCTCCTTGAATCACTGGAGCATGTTGGAAAAGTTAAACAGTCAATCATCAAATGTAGTGCTGAAAACAAAAAAACATCCATTGAAACCTCCATAATACGTTTAATAAAATCAGAAAATATTTCCATCATGCAACGTTGGAAAGTAGTCGGAGTGTTGTACAGGGCAGAAGGTATACGACAGAAGGAAAATGCCACATAAGGACATGTAAATGTTGTCTTGTCTTAATCGTCAGGGTGAATAAGAATCTGAAAGAAACCCGAGTACACCTGTCTAGATAGCAGAAATACGTGTGGTTGGCCAACCGTTCCATCATTTGATCAATGAAGGGGAGAGGGAAGTGATCCTCATTTTCACCTTGTTGAGCTTGCAATAATAAATGCACATTCTCCAGCCTATGATTCTCCATATCAAGATTAGTTTGTTGTTCTGATTGCGCATTATGGTAATTCCACCTTTCTTTGGTACCACGTGAACCGAACTTACCAAATTGCTACCAGAGATAGAAATATAATACCTATGTTTTAAAGCTATAGAACCTCTTTCTTTAGTACCTCTTTAAGGTTTGGATTCAGTTGTATCTCAACTTCTAAGGAGGGTTTATGTCCATCCTCTATGAAAATGCGATAAAAATACAAAAAAAATGTTACAAACATTTGATTTTATCTATGGTGTAACCAGTCACTCTGCTACGTTGCCGAATGCAATTAAGTGCTTATGTACATCATATGCATTTGACTCAGCACTCACACTTACGGATTAAGTCTTGTTAATTCCCAAAAATTCATACGATTGTGAGGAAGAGAAATGTTTAAGCTCGAGTTTTAGCGTATCATCCCGTCAAAATCAGGATATGGCTAGGGTGGAAAGTCTTCCCTCGAGACCTCTCACAGGTCCTTGATTGCGTCTATAAACTCAGCATAAATCTCAACCTCCTAATTTGTGAATCCTACATCAAATGTTAGGCAACGTTCTAAAGGATCAATAATATTTACATGCTCTTAGCGTTTCATGTGTCAAACCGTCCAATAAGTCGAATTGAAACATGACTCCTTGAGTGAGGGCCCGTTCAAGGATTTGGATAGGTTCAACATGATCTCTCATCCCCTATGTCTAGAGATAACTTAACTTGTTGAATGTTAATTAATGTTCCTAAAATAGCTAGAAACGGTCGACCCAAAATAATGGGTATGTGCGTGCCCTACTCAATGTCAAGCACAAGAAAATATGCATGAAAATATGTAAGTCACCCACCTTGGTGGGTATATCCTCGACCATATTGGCGAGATACTTTACTGATCGATCAACGAGCTATAGAGACATCTTCATCGGTCTGAATTCTCCAAACGTCCTGCATGTTAGTACTTACCTCGGCATTGATATTTACTTGTGTAGATTGGAACTCCCCTTCGCTCCTTCATGAACTCTAGCACAATGTCTCCATTACAAGCGTGGGAGCTTGTTGATGCAGTGGAGCTTGCTAAGCTTGTTGAAAATGTTGAGGAGGTCGCTAGAATGTCAGTGGAATTTGTTGCATTTTGCTGGTTCCCTTTGAGAAAAAATCACGGTGATTCCTCGCACCGGCATTTTATGTGTTAGAATATAGGTTACTGCTTTGACCTTGATCACAATTCATTTGCTTGTCTTCCCTTTATATGTACAATGAAACGCCATGTGCTCTATGTCCCCACAATTTGAGAAGTAGATGACGTTCACGTTGGCTTGTGCTTGCATATTCTTGACCTCATAACGGAGATCATCGCGACATAGCCTGTGGTGCAACCGACATCACAAAGCTCATGCATAAGCCATTGATCAAAGTGAAAGCCTCAACCACGCTCTTGTCCATGAAAGATCCTCCAACACACATGTTTAGGATCGTTCTATGCTCATCATTAATTCCATAGTAGAACATTTACATAACGAACCGCTGCTTCAAGCCGCAATGATGACATATACGCAGCAATTCCTTAAATATATCCCATACATTATAGATTGACTCTCGCTCCTTGCATTGAAATGTAGTTATGTCCCCACAGTAATGTCTTGCTCAGTGGAAAACATTTTGAGAGAAGGGTCGTGCACAACTAGATGATCCCAAGTAGTTCAGGAACTAGGTAGAAACGATTGTAACCAAGACTTCACACATCTCCCAAGTGAAAAAAGGAACATGTGAAGTCGCATGTCTAGACACTCCATTCATCTCAAAGGTGTCACACAGCTCCAAGAAATCACTTAGCTGAACGTGTGGGTCCTCATATGTAATCCAAATGAACTGATTCGAGCACATCGTTCCAATCATCTAAGGCTTAAACTCAAAGCTACCTTGACCCACATTACGGTTAACGCTTGTTGTCTACAAATTGTTTACGTTAGGAACTACATAGTCTCTCAAAAGGCGTGCTTGAGGAGGATCTCGTTACTCCCAGAATTCGGTTCAATGTTGCAGTATGGGAGGAGGATGTTGCTGATTTTGGTGTTAAATCAGTAAGACTTGGTTCTATCCTTCTACTCCCATAGCAACATTCATGTTCTCCATTTCTTCTTGTTGAGCAAAATGCTCGCCTCTACCTTTAGATTTCTCTCTCTTGCATTGTCTACAAGTCCTTTCGATTTTTGGATCAAATTGAAGTAGATGTGATGGACCTTAAGACTTTTTCATGCACCTACAAACAAATAAAGAATAGGACTAAATAACAAAAAAGAAAAACAAAATTGACTTAAACTATTATAATTTGACGTGTTAACAATAGTTCCCCGATAACGGCGCCAAAAACTTGATGCGTTCAAGTTAAACAACCTAAAACAACTCCACAAGTGCATGACACATGTGTAGTGTTATTTTGGTATCGATTCCATAGGGGCTACGCAATATAAATCAAACCTTAGCAGTCTAAGGTGAATAAGCAAAACTAAATAAAAAGAAGAGAAAGAAGAAACTGAGCTAATCTAAACGACAACTTTAGCGATCAGAAAAACGCTCTAAAGAACCGGTTACACCATCTCATCCTCCCAGAATCACACATCAACTATTAATATTCATGCATACTCCAAAACATTTTAAATGCAAATGATCCTAATATAAAACTCTCTTTTATGGTGAAGAAGACATGCATAAACAAGCAAACCCCATATTTTTGTGGCTGATCTACCAGTTTATACCTTAAGCTTTATGATTCATTCGTTTTAATCTTCAATCAGAATTGCTCTATTCTCGTGACCCATAAACGGTTCTAAAACTATTTATCCTGGATTAAGGTTCACCCCTTAGTGTATCTCTTTAAACCTTAATACATACATCTATTTGTTCACGGTAAATATATCACAATAAGAATACACATTAAGAATTAAAATAGCAAACTGAGCATTGCACCTCTTATTAATAATATTTATATAGATCCAGGGATTCCCTAAGGCTAATCCCATCTCATGGAATAATGCAACTACTTAGACATGAATTTTGTAACAAACGTCATGTAAAAGATAGCTAACATAATAGGAAACAAAGAAAGGACAACGAATAACCACATAATCGATCTTCGAGATTTATCTTTGTATTTCTCTTCATTAATCTGGGTGTTTGAGATTTCTCTAATAGCTAAACAATGATTCAAAGAACCCTTGAAAAACGGGAGGAAGCTACAGTTTTATAGACCACGAAATCCTAATCCCAATTTGAGTCGGATCCAAAATTCGGTAACTAAAATATGTTGACGCTTTCCTCCTCTAATCACACCTGACTGTTTTCTTGCGTTGACCGAGCTCTTTCTCCTCCTCCAATGATTGCTAGTGATTGTCTAGCAATATGGGTTCGTGATTAGGGAATGATTGTCGAGCAATGATTGCTAATGATTGACTCGTCATTGCATCGTCCATTACTTAGCCACTTTTCATCCGTTTCTTCACCGTTTCTCATCTCATTTTGTCACGATTCTCACATATTAAATTCTATAAACAAAACCACACCAGTAAAAAACAATTAAAACGAATACATAATCACACGTAAACGTCATAATAACCATTAAAATCGGTCATAAATATCGCGCATAAAACGTGTACGAAATGTAGTGATCAAAATAGCACAAGCAATGCGGCACTAGGCGTAGGGAGAGTTTCGCTTTGACTGACCACTAGTAAGACGCTGTTGTTTACAAGCCATTTATTATGTGTCGAATTATTTCTTTTTTATGTTTGATAGACATGGCTTTAGGATAAACTTTGCTAATAACATTTGTTTCATATTGAACATGTGTTATTTACAAATGGTTTGTTACAACATGGCATTTATTTTTACCAGATGCAATTGTTAAGTTAATAAAAATTGATGTTTCCGGCCGGAAGAGGAAAAAAGATGATCATGTGAAAAAGACTTATATGTGGTATTGTAGACTCGTTCATATAGAGGTCCCTTTTAGGTCCCTTTTAGGTCTAGAACACCGGGACTGTGTTCCGTTCAGGTCTGGGGGGGTTTTCTCT
>CM071860.1:63662713-63672892 GCA_036759665.1 Gynandropsis gynandra | reverse complement strand
ATCATCAATCGGTGGACCGCAATCTGCCGTGAGTTTAGGTTTAGTGTCACATGGTGTGGCGGTTGGGTTGCAGGAAGCCATGCCCGCTCGTTCCAAAATGCTTTCGGCATATGCCTTTTGATGGAGAAAGAGTCTCGTGGAGTTGCGTTCCGCGGTGATGCCGAGAAAATGGTGTAATTCCCCGAGGTCAGACATCGCAAATTCGGCTTTGAGGGAGCCGATGATGTGATGAAGGAGATCTTTAGTAGATGCCGTGAGGATGATATCATCCACATATAACAGGAGCATGGCTTGTGCTTTGTCCCGTCGGAGAATATACAAGGAAGAATCACACCGGCTCTGAGTAAAACCAAGGCTTGAAGCATAATCCGTGAACCGCTTGTTCCACGCGCGAGGTGCTTGTTTGAGCCCGTAAAGAGACCTTTTTAAGGCTGGAACATATATACCGTCTCCTTGAGGTTTCCATGGAGAAACGCATTCTTGACGTCAAGCTGATGGATCGGCCAATTCCGAGAGACGCAAATGCTTAGAACCGTGCGAATGGTGGTCGGTTTTACAACCGGGCTGAATGTCTCTTCGCAGACAATTCCGAGTTGTTGTGATTTCCCATTTGCCACAAGTCTTGTTTTGTATCGTGCTAAGGTCCCATCTGCATTAAACTTATGTCGAAACAACCACATTGAGCGAACAATGTTAACACCGTGGGGACGTGGAACCAAGTCCCAAGTACCACTTTTAATAAGAGCATCAAATTCATCTTGCATTGCACTATGCCAAAATGGATCCTCTAGGGCTTTAACATGAGAGGTAGGTAGGGGTGAAATCGTGGTAGTGTTAAGGCTTATGAATTGGTTAGGGGTGGAAACCCTATGTTGGCTACGTGTGGTCATGGGATGGGAGCGGGGTCGTCTATCATGGCCCCTGCAGTAGCTAAAAAAAGGTCTACCAAGAATAATAGGTACTCTAGCATCTTCTTATATATTGAGTACAACAAAATCAGCGGGTATTCAAAGATTACCTACCTTGGTGGGAATCTTTTTGATAATTTCCATCGGATATCTTACCGAATGATCCGCGAGTTGTAAAGATATCTTTGTAGGTTTTAGATCTCTGAAGTTCATCCGCTTGAAGATCGTGTGTGGCATAAGGCTCACGCTTGCTCCCAAATCGCACAAGGCCTTGTATATGTCGATGTTCCCTAAGTTCCATGGTATGGAGAAGCTTCCGGGGTCTTTTAACTTCGGTGGCAGCTTGACACCGATAACCTTTGTGGTTGCTTGGGTACCCAAGAAAAACGCAAGGTGTGGATTGTGGGGATAATTTGTGAGGTGTGGTGGCTATGGTGTTTGGATAACAAAGACAGCCAAAGACTTTTAAGTGTGAGTATGAGGCGGCTTTTTGGTGAAGTTTGGAATACGGGATTTCGTGGTTTATGGCTACCGAGGGAATGAGATTAACAAGATGAGCAGCTACATTGAGTTCTTCTACCCAAAATTCCGAAGGCATGGAGGCATGAAAGAGTAGGGTTCGTATGATATTGTTTATAGTTCGGATCATGCGCTCGGCCTTTCCGTTTTGTTGTGATGGTTGAGGGCAAGAAAAACGAAGAATAATGCCGTTAGAGTCAAAGAAAGATCGTAGGGCATTATTGTCGAATTCTCCCCCGTGATCACATTGGAAGTGTTTGATTTGTCTCCCGAATTGGTTTTGGACGTAAGTGGAGAAATGGATGAGTTTGGAGAAGACATCACTTTTGCGACGAAGGGGGTATATCCAAACAAAGTGAGAGAATTGATCAAGAAAGAGGACGTAATATTTAATCCCACTAATGCTAGGAACGGGAGATGTCCAAACATCTGAGTGAATGATTTCAAAAGGAAACATGGCCAACGTGGAAGATTTATTAAATGGTAATCGAATGTGTTTTCCAAGTTGACATGCACGACAAAGAGTTTGTGCGTTGTCTTTATTACAAACAATGAAATTCAAAGAAAGCAAAGAACGAAAGCTAGAATCCCCGGGGTGTCCTAGGCGGTGATGCCAAGTTGTCCCCGAGGTGATGAGAGCATGATCATGAGGTGGGGGCCGTGCGCGGGACAAGGGTGGTAGAAGAGGATATAGTGGTCCTGAGCTCTCACATCGGAGAAGAAGTGTTTGCGTCGGAATGTCCTTCACAGAAAAACCAAAAGGATCAAATTCGACCAAACAATTGTTATCACGAGTAAATTGCCTAACCGATATTAGGTGTTTGACAATAGATGGGACGACGAGAACATGGGGTAGGTTGAATTTTCGGCTAGGTGTAGGTATGGTTGTCTGACCGGTTTCCGTAACGGGAATAGGGGATCCATTACCGACGTAAACAATAGGTTTGATGTTCGAATTAAAAGTGGACTCGAGTGTACCTGATTGCCACGTTAAATGAGCGGTAGCTCCGGTGTCCATATACCACGAATCGTCGTTGGATCGTTGCAGATTGACCGCGTTGAACGCTTGAATCAAACCTAGAGGAAGGTTTACGGATGTAGGGCTAGCGGCCGAAGAGTTCAGCGCACTCGGTGCTTGCATGAGGAGAGCCGCGTTCGTTTGGGAGCCCGGCTGGTGATGCGAGGAATTGACCGGTGCTTGTGGCCAAGGTGTTCCGTAGGCTGTTGGAGGAGAAGGAGTCTGCGGACCATATCCGACCGGTGCAGTCGGTGGTACGGGCCATGGAGAGGGTGCTTGCGGGCCATATCCGGCCGGGTGAATGCCCGAAGGTGCCCATTGCGGCGGGGCGTATGGTCCGTGATATGGTATGTTCCATGGACCAGGGAACATATATGACGATGTTGGATACGTGGCTTGCCCTTGTTGCCACGGATTATTGCCGTGATAGCGATGTGCTCCCCCGCGGTTTCCTCGATGACCACGTCCACGCGATCTGTTCCGTGGTTGATGATAGGGTTGGGCGCAGGTGGAGGACTGGGGCCGTCCGTTAGAAGGACCGTGGGAGCAGATCCATTCTCCGTATGTATCGGATTTGGGCGTCGATGACGGGTGACGCGCTGTTCCTCCAGCGAGAGCATAGAGCGTGCATCATCAAACGAGGGAAACGGCTTCTGATGTTGGATAACATTGACAATGTTATCAAATTTTTCATTGAGGCCGTTGAGTGTGTGCATGACAAGCGCTTTTTCGGACACCGGGGCATCGAGATTGGCAAGAAGATCCGCAATTTTTCGTATCCGCTGGCAATATTCGTGGACAGATTTGTCGCCGATTGTGATGGTGCGGAGCTCATTGTCGAGTTGGATAGTCCGAGCCTCTTTGTTGTCGCGAAAGAGGCGTTCGAGGCGCAGCCATATTGCTCGGGACGTCGAGCGTGTTTTAAGCACTTCTTGCAGCAGCGGTTTGGAGATAGTTCCGTAGATCCAGAGCTTGACGATGCCGTCAAGACGCGTCCATGTCTCGGATGTTGCAGCGGTGGGTTGGGCGGAGCCGTCAATGTGGCTCAAGACGCCGAAACTGAGACCGCCGAAGCTGAGACAGTGTGTCTCAAAGATGTCGCGCCATGAATCGTAGTTCATCTCCTCCATGTCAAGAATGATCGGGATGTGTGATTTGATGTTGGTAACCCCGAAGGGTTTGTCGGATGGTGCAGCAGCGGCGGAAGCCATGTGAGCGATAGGACGGAGAGGCAGCGGAGGTTTGATTTAGAGGGGTGAGGCGCCAGTCAATGGAGGCTGTCGTCGGTGAGAATTGGTGGTTCGGGGGCGCCAAGCAATGGAGGCTGCTGAACGTTTTGGACCGGTGGTTAGGCGCCAAGCAAAGGAGGCGGCCGTATGGGTTGGTGGTGCGGCGCCAAGTAAGCAGGCGGCCGACGGTGGAAGAGAAAGAGAAAGGCTAGGTTTGAATTTCAAATTTTGAATCTGATACCATGTAATTAGGAATGATTCTCCTTGATTTGATTATTGTGAATGTTACATATATAAAGTACATCAGATGAGATAAATAAGGAAACTAACAATAATACATAAAAATATCTAGAATCGTGTATACTAACATCATCAACTATGAGATCAACTCGAAGCCTTAATTAAATCTTGGAAAAAAATAGATTACTTTTCAACAACAAAACAATAATGAGTTCCACAAAGCATAGTTGTAATTCACGAAATTTATTGCACGAAATACCTTGTCACACTGATAGTGTTGTTGTCTTGGCAGTAGTGGCAAAACAAAGAAGTTTCCATTTTTTAGTTTATGTGCACACTTGGCACACCCAATATAGCTCCAACCGTTGTTAGTTAGCACATCAAGACTCGTGCATGACATGAAAATGTTGTTTCCTACATTACAAAATTTAGACGGAAAACACATCAAACAACCTATTATGCGAATCTGGAAAACAATATGTAATGAATTTACATTATCCTCAAATTTGGTTACATATGCATGCAACTCGCCAAGTGAGATAGTTTCAATTTTAATAATATTGTTTTTTTTTTCAGAAATACCATCATCAAAACCATCTCTTATACTGTGAAAAAAATGTTATTACATCAGAACCCCTTAATTAATATGAACATAAATATTAAGTCAATTATATCAATAATTGCACTCGAATCTTACTCAACACAGGAATGTAATTGTTTACCTTTGGATAAACTGAACAACAACATCAGCCTCTCCTTTGAAATAAAAGCGTATTGCACATGTATTACTGAGATAAAGGTTGCCTAAAAAACGATAATTAGTGGGGACAATTTAAAGTGGCCTCTTTATTTAAAAAATGGGGAATACAACGAACCTGTAAAGAACTTTGGATTAAGGTTTGTCACTAAAATCACAGATGGTTTTATACTAAAATATGTCAATTCCGTTTGTGCCTTAACTAATTTTGGTCCCATACGGTTATATTGACATTTGTTTCTCTTACATAAGCAAACAATTTAGGTTGAATATGTATAGGAAAAAGGCCTATATGAAGAGTATTGGAATATAAAGTAAGGGTGAATGAGTTATTATTAAGTTTAGCCAGACAGTTGATGTCGTAGAGTTAGACAATTTGTCACTGATGCATCATCGTCTTATAGATCCGTTATCGAACTTACACATCCAATAACATCTGAGGAAATATATATTAAATTCCAGAATTATTTAAATAGAAAAATGCATATTTTTTATAAGAACTATGTTTTGCAAACCTGACGGAGAAATGTTGCTATTTATTAGTGAAAGATAGTTCATCATAGGATTTGAATCGAAAGAAACCATTTGAAATTATTACACAACGATCACGAACTGCCTTCAATTTTTTTGAAAAAGTCAACCGTAACAAAATTGAGAAATCGGTTAGTTTGAAGGTGTCATTCCCCTTAGCGACATCGAAGCCTTCAAGTTGAACAACAATCTATTCTTTTTATAACTTATTGAACCGGGTGAACAATATACAACTAAAATTTCCTTGAAGCATAGATTATTGTAGAAAAATTTGAAACAAATGAGAAATCGTTAAGAGAGTGTATGAATGTAGACAAACGTAAACATAATAGCTGGAAAAAAATTGCCATTCTCGTTCATCAATTAGTAGAAAGTCAATCCGCATTAGTTTCCTATTCTTTTGCATTAAGGTCACGGAAAACTCTGGTGACAATGAACTGGAAACAACACACAACAATGAGTTCATCGAATGTGATGTGTTGTGGTAGCATGTTTGTTCGGGAAATCTGCAATGGATCCATTAGAAAAATAGACAGTTATTTTGGTTTGATAATTTGGCAATTGCTAGGATAGAGGATGATTTGTGACGAGTCTTTGTTGTTGCCTATATCATGAATTTATATAGGGTACAATACTATATATTTATTTTGCTATTTAAATGCAGATCTAATTGGGAGTTTAATGTTAATGTTAATGGTATATCAGTTTTATTTGTATTAAATAATTTGGTAGAAGTTATTGCTGGAATAAATTGCTTTGTTACTAACTACTAGGTATATACCCACATTGTAATTTTTAAAATGTATATAAATGTTATGCATTAGCTCAATGAAGAAGTGATCATATATGACAAAGTATTGAATAAAATGCATCACAATATAAATGAGTGAAAATGAGGAAGGAATAGGAGGAATGTTATTCATAAATCATGCTATTAGGAGAAATGTTATAACATTTTAAAAATAGTGCATTATTGTAAATGGTGCCCCATAGATGGTTCTGTATGATGACATGGTAAGATAGCCTCTGATCTTACGACCTAAATGGAGGATAAAAATACTAACAGTTCTTAAAATAAGAACAACACTATAAGTTAGTAAGTAATTGGTTGAGTGAAAAAAGTAATTTTATACTGACCTTATGTATTTGGTAGTCCTTTGAATATTTCTGCATAGACAACATTTATTATGAGCGATTGTTGTGTGAATTCTTTATTGGGATCTATGATACGCAATCCGTTAGCTGATGTCACTCGTGATATTGCAACATACAACTGCCCGTGGCTGAAAATCGGTTTGGGAAGATACAATTCAGTTTGTTTCAAACTTTGACCCTGACTTTTATTTATAGTCATTGCATAGCATAAACGGATGCAGAATTTTCGTATTCTCAAGGTAAATGGGAGACCGGAATCACTGTGTAACAGAATGATTATTGGTATAAGGACTTTGTTACCAATATGAGTGCCTGTAATAATCTCTGCTTCTAAAACTCTTGATGCTAATTCAGTCACGACAGTCGTGTTCCATTACATTTGCCTTCTTTTTTATTGATATTCTGGAGCAACATTATGGGGGCGTCGACCTTCAGTTATATGTTGTGTTTTGGAAATCCAGGAAATTCAAGGGAGTTGAGTTATTCTAAAGGATAAAATGATTGCCAATCAGTAGTAAGAGCACTATCTAGGCCTATCAGGTCGAAACTTAAGAATTCAATAATTTTCTTCGGGAGCTTAGCAAGGAGGCTATGAAAAAAAAATTCCTTCTCTACGATTCACTGAGTCTATGAATATTGTGTAAATTTTCAATTGTTCGATGTTAATTGTCGCCATTAACTCCATATGCACTTTCTTCTTTAATTGCTCATCGATGGAGACAAGAAAATGTAATTATGAAACTTTGAGAAATATAATTGCAGACCCTCATTTCCTTGAAATTGGCTTTCTTACCATTTACTTATTTTCATTTAATTACATTAATCAATGTTGACTAAGATCAAACTTCTTTGTTCATTCCCATTCTTAAGCATCTGGGTTTATTAAAGTGTTTTGTTTGTTGATCTGATAAACAAATAAAGCTTACCATAAGGCTTGTGTTTGAGCGCTTTGATTGAAAGAGAAACTATTGTGGTATCTTTGGCATATCACAAGCTCCACAGTAAAAGCTTGAATTAGAATAATTTCTAGATTGTTGTCACAAATATGTATATAAATTCACATTTTTGCCTTTCATAGTTTTTCCCTGGTATATGGTTATGGACACTTCTTTCTTGCTATACTGCTGATGAATGTTCCTCTATTCGGCCTCCACTTAGTGATTTTGTGGAATTCATACTCTGAGCTTTCGATACCTACCTTGATTTATTCCTGTGAAGCCGATTCTTCACATTTTGTGTTCATCTCGTGTGGCAAATTCATAGCGTCTTGCAGCAGTCCGCCTAGACGTTAGACGACCATTAAGCGTTCTGATTTTTTCTAGATGTTTCTTTTAGGTGTTTGACGGTCATCAGAGGTCGTGTATATAGAATGACAATCTGAGTAATATGAGATATATGATCATTTATAGAAAAATAATTTTTATTAATATATATATATATATTTATATGCTAATTTTTATTTTTTATATATATATCGTCTAGACGTCGTCTAGGTTAGATACCGCTCGACTAACATTTAACGTTGTTGCTTCTTGTTTTTTTAAGTTCACCTTTGTGGCTTAGCTTTCAATATTTCATCAGTCCTTTGGTATTTCTAAGGACAACATGAAAATGACCTTTACTTGAGACTTTTCTTCCTTGTAGGTGATGGATGTGAACTTGCAAAAGCCTATATATTTATATCAATCCTTTGGAGTTCCTTCTACTTCTCTATTAGTTTGTCACCATTGTTTCAACTTTTAAGTCATTTTCAAGATTGTAGGCAGCAACAATT
Organism: Gynandropsis gynandra; assembly: GCA_036759665.1. Lineage (NCBI taxonomy): Eukaryota > Viridiplantae > Streptophyta > Magnoliopsida > Brassicales > Cleomaceae > Gynandropsis > Gynandropsis gynandra. Next base: position 63,664,761 of record CM071860.1, on the reverse strand, counting down.
CTACTTGTTCAGGCTTCAAATTCTACTCTTTTGTCAATGAAAAATCAGATTATTAAACTGAAAAGTAATATATGAACATTGAGAACAATGCTTCAATTATCTAAGAGGATGAATGTACTTGGATCAACCACCAAATCTTTTATGAGTGATCTTTATTCCGTTAAATCTGATCCTAAGATCAATTTTTTTTCAGAAGTGGCCTAATTTTTCGACGAGTTTGTTCTCGATCTCCATTCTTTTCTTCATGAACAAAGTGTACTTAGAAACCATGTTCTCGTCTCCAACTTTCACCTTAAGTGTACAACTCAGAGCCGTCTTCTCCAATTTCCCTTTGTATAGACACAAAATGGGCACAAAGTTCCTTTCTTGTTGCAGAGCCATCCATGAGCAGCTCTCAACGCAGCTCCAAGTGAAGCCGAATCTGCCATGAACAATGATTCAAGCAAAAACGCTTCATCTACCTTCTTATTTAACTTAAATCCAAACGTATCACAAATGATCAAGGTAGAAGTTGTTTAGAATTGTACCACACCTTTGGACAGTATATACATCACAGCCGAAGGTTGCAGAGATTAGAGTGAGAATGTTTTCATTTGTTGATGCTCCACCAGTGGCTATTATTCGAATAGGAGAAGGTAAACCAAATCTCTCTGCGTGAGCCCTCTTTGAGAGGAACTGACCTTCAACCAGTGCCTGAACCTAAAAGAAAAGATGTCTGAATGATGATGATATGTCGCATTATAAAGCAGTGCATGTGTTTGTGCTACTTGCCTCAGATGCAGCGTCGAAATCAGTGACTTCCCGTTCTGAAACACCCTCGAGAGTGTTGCCAGAGAAGTTTTCAAGAACATAACGGTGGCCCGCAACTATACATAATGATCGGTTGCTCATCAAAGATATCTACAAAAGTGTATAATTTGGGAGGAGAACAACTCAAGACTTTACCAGGAAGAGGCGGGACGATTGCATTCTGATAACACTGAAAGTGTATCAATTTTAGGATAGATTTTAGTGTCATTTTCGCATATATTTTATAGATAGATTTACTTATCCGATATGATTACGAGTTTCACACACCCGTTTTGTTGGTTTTCAGGTTTTTAGGTGACAAGGCCTAAATGAGCTTAAAATGACGGATTCCTGATAAAAACCACATGATTTGAAGATATATCTACTCAGAGCCAAGATTGAGCTTCAGAACCCAAAGGAACACCCGAGCAACGAGCGGAAAAGAGAAATTTCAAGATCACAAGGGTGCCTGGTCGGGCACCATATACCACCCGCTCGGGTAAAACCTACGGGGTTTTATCTGCATACCTTGCACGACCCGGGCACGAAGGCAACGAGATCGGGTAGCCTTACCCGATCGGGCGCAAGACGTATACCCGCTCGGGCGTTAATTCATCCCAAATGCCCCGAGAGTTTGCACGACTCGGGCCGCTCAAACACGCAATCGGGTGCTTACCGATCGGGCACTATGAAGGAACACGACCGGGCGAGCCTCTGCACGACCGGGCGACACTGGTGCCCGAGCGGACCGTGTATTTCGCAACAACCTAGATCTAACATTCAAACGTCCGAATTTAAGGAACAGAACAGATCTAGAGCAGGGGGCGACGTACAAGGCAAGGAAAGGCTGGAAAAACATTTGGGAAGGCTCGGGAGACGTTGGAGAAGAGGGGAAGCATCAATCCTTACACCGGTAACACGATAGGGAAGGTCGAGGCATCGAATTCCTTAGAGCCTATCATGTATAGGGTTATGTTATCTTCGTCTTTTGTTTTCTCCATGAGTGAGTAGAATCCCAACTACGGGTAGGGATATGGATATTGGATTTGTATTGGATGAACAATGATTTGCGTTAATGCTTAGATTTATTGATTTATTCTTGATTTTCGGTTCTACGCTTAGCATTATCACTCTTACGCTAGTGCTGCCCGCTGAGCGACATAGGATTTCAGACTTTGCTGGAAGGTTAAAGAATGAATCCGGACCTGTTAAGTTGTAGGTTAAGTTTGGCTAATGAGAATCTGACCGGTCGGTTAGTC
>CM071860.1:63651763-63662645 GCA_036759665.1 Gynandropsis gynandra | reverse complement strand
TCGGAAGAATCACTCCTCACCTTAGGGCATGAATTTCCCGTTGTCAAGAATAGTTGATAGATCTATGATCCTTAGTTGTTTCATCCATGCGATTCCCGGTATCCCGGACACCCGTAGTGTTTGTCATATCCGACTTTATCCCCAACCTAGTATCGTTGTCACCATTTAGATTAGTTTTAGGAATTTAGGATCATATCCCCTTCTATTTCTAATTGTCTTAGTTTAGTTTTATTCTTAGTTTGGCTACCTTAGTCCCCAGAGATCGACCCTGGTACTACACGATCCGTATACTTGCGGTGAAGTGGACTAGGATAATTTATAACTCGTGTTTTCACAACATCACATTCTCAGTATAGTAGAATCCGAGCTTCCCATCTAATGGAGCCAAAGTAAACAAAAAACTTAGGTACATAAAAATATTGTTGTATATATCTTATTTATCTCGTATATATCTTACAGGAAAATGCGCAAATTGAGCCACATGAACCAAAGGCGGAAAACTGAATTGCATTGGCGCCAGCATGTGTCCCGTTTCCATCCACCACAAAAAGCATGTTGATTCCTCTCTCCTGGTATCATACAAAATGAAGTTGTATTTCAGAATATGCACTCTTCCATATAACAGATTCACCAGACCATAAAAGTTTTCAAAAGTGAAGAGCAAACGATATCTATAGACTATCAACGATTTCGGAAATTGATGGCCTTCCACGTGAAACTCCTAATAATTTTCCACCAGGTAGATGAATATTTTGAACCCAACCCGACAAATTTGAACATGAATAAAGAAGAGCAAACAACAATAGTTACCATTACGCGACCCAAGTACAGTCTAGACCCAAGTAGAGATCTTTTCTGAGCTTTTCAACGGAAGAAGACGATATTGGATGCCCCACAAATGTCCTCCTCTTGCAAGGAACACAAGTGTCGCACACTATAGACTGTGCTGCACCTAAAAAAAAGAGGGCACAATCGATAGTGAAGACAAGCTAGAAATGGTATTGGCATAGTAGAGAGAATCATATCAAACCTGTTAACTGTTAACTCGCTCCCATCAGCATTTTCAAACTGAACACAGTTATCAGAGTTTTATATAGCCGACCCAGAACTTGATCTGTTACTACCATCCTCCTCCTCCTCCACCTCCACCTCCACCACCTTCTTGAAACCATGATTGAATTCTGAGGAAACCCTTTTCACCGTTACACTTTCTTCATTAGCTTTCCTCTTGACCATCTTTTTATTTACAGATATGCTCTTCAGCCTTTGACCCCTGTGATCATCATTCTCTTCGGTTTCAGCATGAGCATGAAGTGGTGTGTAGTTTTCCAGTGTTCCCTTTGTTCTCCACCGTGATCCACATGCGGTGTGATAACACTGAAAGTGTATCATTATTAGGATAGGTTTTTAGATCATTTTCGCATATTTCTTACATCGAATCTTACTATTCCGATACGGTTTCGAGTTTTACATTCCCGTTTTCTCGGTTTTCAGGTTTTAGGCGACAAGGCCTAAATGAGCTCAATATGAAGAATTCCTTGCAAAAACCACATGATTTGAGGACACATCTACTCAGATCTCCAGAACCCAAAGGAACGCCCGAGCAACGAGCGGAAAAGAGAGATTTCAAGAATACGGGTGTGCCCGGTCGGGCACTATTCCTTCACCCGCTCGGGTAAAACCTACGGGGTTTATCCATGCATCTGACACGACCCGGGCATACGAGCAAAGAGGACCCAAGGTTGATTCGGTGGGTCTTAGTCCTCCAAGAGTTCGATTTAGAGATACGCGATAGAAAGGGGACAGAGAACAGCGTAGCCGACCACTTGTCTCGTCTTGATTGAGATTCCAGAATCCCTATAGACGACTCTCTCAAAGATGATGTCGTCATGGCCGTAAACGGAACGCCTATCCCATGGTATGCAGATTTCGTAAATTACCTCGTATGTGAGACTCTCCCACCTGGCCTAAACTACAATACAAGGAAGAAGTTCCTACACGATGTCAAAGCCTACTTTTGAGACGAGCCTTACTTGTTCAAGCGAGGAACCGATGGTATATATAGGCGTTGCATTCCGGAAGAAGAGGTATCCGATGTGCTTTTCCATTGCCATTCTTCTGACTATGCAGGACACTTTGCTGCAGCTAGAACGGCAGCGAAAGTTCTCCAATCCGGATTCTATTGGCCTACGCTCTTTAGGGATGTTCATAGGTATGTTTCAGCTTGCGACGTGTGTCAAAGGACAGGGAACATCTCTAGGAGGCAGGAGGGACCTCAGCAACCCATCTTGGAAGTCGAACCATTTGATGTATGGGGCATCGACTTCATGGGACCGTTCCCTCCGTCTTACGGGAATCAATACATCTTGGTCGCTCTTGATTATGTGACGAAATGGGTAGAAACCCTAGCATGCCCGACCAATGATGCCAAGGTAGTCACTAAGCTCTTTAAACGAATCATCTTTCCTAGATTTGGTGTTCCAAGAGTTGTGATTAGTGATGGAGGAAAGCACTTCATCAATCGGGTGATCGAGACACTATTAGCGAAATACGGGGTGAAGCATAAGGTCGCTACACCCTATCACCCTCAGACAAGTGGGCAAGTAGAAGTATCCAATCGAGAGATAAAGTCCATCCTAGAAAAGACCGTTTCAAGATCCCGACGAGATTGGGCTATAAAGCTAGATGACGCACTTTGGGCTTTCAGAACGGCTTACAAGACTCCGATTGGTATGACACCGTTCCAGCTCATATATGGGAAAGCATGTCATCTCCCTGTGGAATTGGAGCACAAAGCATACTGGGCCACCAAAGCACTGAATTACGACCTTAAGACGGCTCAAGAGAAGCGGCTCCTCGAGATTCACCATTTGGAGGAGATGCGACAAAATGCCTACGAGAACGCAAAAATTTACAAAGAGCATTCTAAGAAATGGCATGACAAGCGCATTCTCCAACATTCTTTCAAGGCAGGTGATAGGGTACTTCTATTTAATTCCCGCTTGAAGTTATTTCCGGGAAAGCTCAAGTCACGGTGGTCGGGACCTTTCACGGTAAGAGGCGTTTCACCACATGGAGATGTGCAGAGAGTGAAAGCATACTGTGCTGATAGGATAGATGACGGAGCGGGCAATTTGCCTCTTTCCGACATTACATGCGTGTGAAGACACCATGGTCAAGCTAAAGACCGAAAATAAGCGCTTCTCGGGCGGCAACCCGAGCCATATATCCTTCTTCTTTTTCATTTCATTTCTGTTTGGAAATTCTCTTTAGATATAGATATTTTTTTTAGGACTTATGATATTTGCTGCATGGTTTTTCCTTGCTTTCTTTTCAAGTTTTGCAGCAAATACCCGATCGGGTATTACCATATCACCCGCTCGGGCAAATAGCGCAAGAGTCACTACATCCGAGCATATCATGATCCGAGAGAGATACACGCACACACCAGGTGTATTCGTCATCCTTTTTTGTGCTTTCTCGAATTCTTTTCATGTAGAGGTCCCTTTTAGGTCTAGAACACCGGGACTGTGTTCCGTTCAGGTCTGGGGGGGGGGTTTCTTACATTTATTGATATACGGATGCACACTTAGAGCGACTTGATTAGATTTAGGATTAGGTTTAGAAATAAGATGGATCTAGTGAAATTTTTTCGAAATTAGTCATATTTTTGCAACTTTGTCGAATCATGGATAATGGTCTAGGTTTGCTTAGTAGTCTTATAGATACCGATTAGTCGAGTAGTCACGTTTCAAACCCTATGTCTAGTGGAATTTACTCCTTAGATCTCGATACCAAGTAGACATATCTCCGTGTATACCATTTATTTTAGCCTCATTTATATGTTTAGCGTTCTAGAATTAGACCACATGCTTATACTCCGCTGTCATCTAGGATAAGTTTTACGCTTTTCCGAGTTGAGAATGACATGAGTACATCGATATTCGATGGTTCGGGTCTAAGTGGTGGGTAGAGAAGCTATTCTACGTCCTAAGGGTTAGAGTGTTGCGTAATCAAAAAGAAAAGAGAAAAGAAAAAAAAATATAATAAAGATTCAAAAATGCACCTCTTCACTCCTCTAAGGTCGCGCAACCTTATGAGTGTGTCATAGGCAGCCTGGGTCTAAGTAGAAAGCTACCCTCTTCGACTTCGACGTCCTAGGAACAAAGCGTGGATCTAGAAGAAAAAGAAAGAAAAAATGCATAAGAACGAGAAGAAAAGATGTAAACGATATCAAGAGCTTAGAGAAATCGGTATGGAGATCGCTTGGATGTTATCTAGGGTTGTGAAGTAGACTTGGATTGTAGAAAAGATTTCATGGCTCAGCACTTTCGGTAGACATAGGACTATACTCGGTACACTTAGGCTTATTATCCATGTGACGCGCTGATATGCAAGATGACTAACTTAGCGAAATTTTTGAGCTAGTATCCATCGTTATTAGATTCTTCTTAGGCTATACTTTAGTTTTGTTTGAGGACAAACAAAGGTTTAGGTCTGGGGGAGTTTGATAACACTGAAAGTGTATCATTATTAGGATAGGTTTTTAGATCATTTTCGCATATTTCTTACATCGAATCTTACTATTCCGATACGGTTTCGAGTTTTACATCCCCGTTTTCTCGGTTTTCAGGTTTTTAGGCGACAAGGCCTAAATGAGCTCAATATGAAGAATTCCTTGCAAAAACCACATGATTTGAGGACACATCTACTCAGAGCTCCAGAAACCAAAGGAACGCCCGAGCAACGAGCGGAAAAGAGAGATTTCAAGGATACGAGGGTGCCCGGTCGGGCACTATTCCTTCACCCGCTCGGGTAAAACCTACGGGGTTTATCCAGGCATCTGACACGACCCGGGCATACGAGCAAAGAGGATCAGGTGATCACCACCCGATCGGGCGAAATCTGAGTACCCGCTCGGGCAACTATCCCTCTATCAGCCCCGTAAGTTTACGCGACTCGGGTCCGCTTAGTCACGCGATCGGGTGACCTTCACCCGATCGGGTTCACGACTCAACACGCTCGGGCTGGCTGGGGGGCGACGAACAGGGCAAGGGAGGACTGGAAAAACATCTGGGAAGGCTCGGGAAGCATCGGAGAAGAAGGGAAGCACCAATCCGTACACCGGTAACACAATAGGGAAGGTCGAGGCATCGAATTCCTTAGGGTTTATCATGTATAGAATTGTGTTATCTTCTGTTTTCGTTTATTCCATGAGTGAGTAGAGTCCCTACTGCGGGTAGGGATATCGGATTTGTATGTATGAACGATGTTTTACGTTAATGCTTAGTTTTATGATTTTTACTTTTGATTTACGGTTCTACGCTTAGCAATATCAATCATACGTTAGTGCTGACCGCTCAACAACATAGGATCTCGAACCTTGCTGGAAGGTTAAGGAACGAATCCGGTCCGCTAAGTAGTAGATTAAGCTTTGGCTAATGAGAATCTGACCGGTCGGTTAGCCATCTTAGGGATAGTGATTGCGATCGATAATGCTGCCATGGGATATGTTAATCGCTGCTGGCAGGTAGGGTTGCATGTATCCATGGTTAGGAGGTTTAGGCTCGGAAGAATCACTCCTCACCGTAGAGCATGAATTTCCCGTAGTCAAGAGGATGTTATAGATCTATGATCCTTAGTCGTTCATCTATGCAATACCCGGTATCCCGTACACCCGTAGTATTCATCATATCTAGTTTTATCCTTACCCTAGTTTCGTTGTCACCATTAGGATAGTTTTAGGAAAATTAGGATCATACCCTATCTATTCATCTCTTGTCTTAGTTTAGTCTCGTTCTTAGTTTAGTTGTTTTAGTCCCTGAGATCGACCCTGGTACTACAAGATCCGTATACTTGCGGTGAAGTGGACTAGGTTATTTATAACTAGCGTTTACACACGTCACGGTGCATAGCACCAGCTTCTCTGCTGGCCCATTCCGCCACAGAGGTGTACCTGTTTGCAAAACACAAATTCCACAGCTGAAAGATCTCAATTTTAAAAATGGATTTCAATGCAGAGACTTCTGCATTTGCTTTCATTGGATTTGGATTCCCAAAACGATGTTTTTACCGATCCATCGCGCTGCTTTCTGGATCAATGCACTCAGCTCCCGCACGGTTATAAGAGAAGCTTTTGAACCTAACCCGAGAAATTTGAACATGAATAAAGAAGAGTAGACAACAATAGTTACAATTGCACAATCAAAGTACAGTCTGGATCAATGCACTCAGTTCCCGCATGGTAATAGGAGAAGATTTTGAACCCAACCCAAAAAAATCTCTCGCCAGCACGCTTCGGTGAAACAGACAAGTCCTATCAGGCTCAGAGATGGAATCACGAAATCGACGTAGAGATGTCTTACCAATCATTCGCCGAATGGATGTGGGAGAGAAGAGAAGCTCTCGGTCTTCCCAGCCGATGGCTCACCCATTCATTTTCTTCACCTTCAATACCCAGAGATTGTGGGAGAGAGAAGGTAAAGTTTTAATGAGGTTGCTGAGGTGGATGTCTCAAAGATGATAATGGCTGATGAGCAAGCGATTTTTCAACTTTTAATATATAGATTTGATGAAATGTTATTCTATCAATTGAATTAATTTTTTGTTATAATATTTGCATATATGTATATATATACTAAGTAATTGAACTAGTTAAGTAGCTATCAATTGAATTCATTGAATTAATTTTGTGTGATACCTATGTATGATTGTTATACGTGTGCATATTTTGTGTTATATCTATAAATTGAGTCAATTTTGATAAAATGTTATACTAAGTAATTGAATTAATTGAATCAATTGATTTTATGGTTGTTATATGATGTGCGGAAACTCAAGCAATATATTTCCTAGACCACTTCACCGCAAGTATACGGATCGTGTAGTACCAGGGTCGATCTCTAGGGACTAATGCAGCCTTATCCTAAGAATATCACTAAACTAAGACAAAGGAAAGTAGATGAAGGCGTGGTGCGAAATATCTAAAGAACTAAGCTAAGTGGTGACAACGATAGAAGGTTGGAGAAAACTTGGATATGACGAACACTACGGGTGTCGGGATACCGTGAATCGTATGGATGTAACAACTATAGATCATAAACCTATCTAATTATCTTGATAATGGGAAATTCATGCTCTAAGGTGAGGAGTGATTCTTCCGAGCCTAAACCTCCTAACCATGAGTACGTGCAACCCTACCTTCCAGCAGTGATTAACCCGTACTATGGCAGCTTTACGAACGCAATCCTAATTCCTAAGTCGATTAACCGACCGGTCAGATTCTCATTAATCGAACATAACTTACAACTCAACAATTCCGGATTCATCCTTTAACCTTCCAGCAAAGTATGAATGCCTATGTTATTGAGCGGGCAGCACTAGTATTAGACGTTTACGGTGTTGATTGTAGAACCGAATATCAAGATAAATGCAATAGATCTAAGCATTAACGCATAAGTTCGTACATCCTTTACAATCCGATATCCCTAACCCATAGTTGGGAACCTACTCACTCATGGAGATTACAGACAAAGGAAATAACACAACCCTAAACATGATAAACCCTAGGAAACTCAATGCCTCGATCTTCCCTATTGTGTTACCGATGTGAGGATTGATGCTTCTCTCCTTCTCCAGCGTCTCCCAAGCCTTTCCTGATGTTTTCCAAGCCTTTCCTTGCCCTGTACGTCGCCCCTTTTTCTCTAGATCCATTCTGGTCTATAAATTAGCTCGTTTAAATGCAAGATCTAGTTGGTTGCGAGAAACGCGACCCGCTCGGGTACACCTTCTACCCGGTCGGGTAGAGCCTCGCTCGGTCGTGTACTTCGTCTTGCCCGATCGAGCATCAGCACCTGATCGTGTGATTGAATGGCCCGAGTCGTGTAAACTCTCGGGGATTTTTAGGACAAATTAACGTCCGAGCGGGTACCTTGATTGCGCCCGATCGGGTATGACTACCCGATCATGTTTTCTTCGTGCCCGGGTCGTGCAAGGTGTGCAAATAAACCCCGTAGGTTTTGCCCGAGCGGGTAGACCTCAGTGCCCGAGCGGGCACTCTTGATTTCTTGATTTTGCTCTTTTCCGCTCGTTGCTCGGGTGTTCCGTGGAGTTTAGAGGCTTGATTTTGGCTCCGAGTAAATTTATCTTCAAAATGCGTGGTTTTACTCAGGAATTCGTCTATTTACGCTCGTTTAGGCCTTTTTGCCTTAAAACCTGAAAACCAACAAAACGGGCGTATGTAACGAAGAATCATATCGGAAATGTAAATCTAGCTAAGAAATATATGCGAAAATGACACTAAAACCTAGCCTAAAATCGATACACTTTACGTGTTATTATTATACTATCTGCATATATATATATACACCTAAGATGTTGTATAATTCTTTGTTTAATATATTAACATCTATAAGACCATTGTTGGTAAAAATGTCAGACAATTTTCGCTCCGTAAGCACATATTCGATTAGTCGTTTTTTTCCCAACAAGATATAAGGAAATGATGTCTAATCTCAATGCTTAGTTCTAGAATAATGTATTGGATTTTTTGAATAATTGACACTTGTATTATCACAATGAGCAATGAAAGATTGAGATTCTATACCATAGTCTGAAAGTATGTGATTCATCCAAATGAGTGATGTGCTACAACTCCCTAGTGCAATATATTCCGTTTTATCCGTGGATAATGCTGTTGAGTTTTGTTTCTTATTGTTTCTAAGAGAGAAACATCTTCCTAAAGTGCTTTTCCGATCATCGGCATTTTCACCCCAATATGCATCACATAACTAACTAATCCATGATTAATGTCTTTCGTGTAGTAAATACCAAAGCCAATAGTTCCCTTCACATATTATTCATCTTACGACTTGAAGATGTGATTGTTTTGGTTTGACTTGATATCGTGCACAAATTCCTACACTTGATTCTAGATCAAGTCTACTAGTTGTTAAGTAAAGTATACTTACTATCATACTTCGGGACATCTTCTATTTTACATCCTCTCTTTTATATTCTTTTGTCAATTTGATAGTAATAGAAATAAGCGTATCAACAGTCTTGATATTGTCTATTTCAAACTTGTTCACAAAGTCATGAGTATACTTGCTTTGTGATATGAAAATTTCTTCATCCAAATGTTTCACCTTCAAACCAAAAAAGAATTTTTAGTTCATTGAACATGCTCATCTCAAATTTCATCAACATAAATTGGACAACGAATAAATGATTATCATATGTATGAACAAATAAAGTTCGATTTAACCCCCTTCGTTTGTATCCTTTGTTGATGAGAAACGTGGCTAGCATGCCATACCACGCCCTTGACATACAACCTTATATCTTTGTCTTTCTGGGCATAGGCCATGATGTTGTTAGAATTTCATATAGTCCTTTATGGCCTTGGCCTGTAAATGGATCTTTATTCAACTCAGGATTGGACAATTTATTGATAGTTCTATAATTAACATGTTCCAATCATTGATGCCTTAGATGGATAAGATCATATGTAACTCTATAGCACTTTACTTCTTCAGATAAAATGTAACAATTGTTTGATGCTCTTTTCCCTATAAGAACATTCTTACAATCTTCATTAGTTACAATACATTTCTCATGTGAGAAAGAAACATGTAAACTTTGATCACAAAATTGATTGATACTTATGAGATTGGCGTGAAGTCCCTGCACAAAGTGTACACTAGTCAACTCAAGTTGTCCAACAATTTTAATGTCACCTTTTTTATGAGTACACTGGACTCGAACCGAAACCAAAGGAGGGTCACACGAAACACAAGTAAGTGGTCAAATCTTCCCACGACTTACTAACATGAAGACAAGAAAAGAGCTACCATAACAAGGCTGTGAAGATAGTGATGGAGGCATTGGAGACTCTTAATAAAAAAGAGGATTCTAACCCAATCCAAACAAACGTCACGTTGGTCTTCTACATTGCAATGGGCCTCAAATCTGTCCACCTAGAACAGTTGGGCTCAGACGATATAGATAAGGAAAGGTGGAAGATAAAGATCTTTCCTTATCCTTTCCAACGGCCATAAAATCCTTTCCAATGGTTAGAAAATCTTTCAAGCCAATCTTATCCCACTGGATCATCTTCTTTCCTATTCTGAAGATTTCCAACGGCCATAAAATCTTCCAAACGACTAGTAGATCAATTTGTTATCCAACATTTATGCACTTTTCTTATTGTAACATGTACTCTCTCCTATATAAAAGACTACATTTCATTTGTAAGACAACATTGAAATTAGAAATAAGCTCTTTTTGTTTTCTTGAATGGTGTCAAGAATACAGTGACTTCAACTTGTTTTGGGAACAATTGAAGCCATTATAAGATTTTATCAAGAGGCTTCTACACCTCTTGTGGTGTCCATCACTTCACCCTAAACACTTCAACATCAACCATCAACCCATCCTCCACCATCGCTGGACGAATTTTGGAGAGAGCCTTTAGGCCAGTCAAGAGATCCTCCACCTTTATCCACTGTCAATGATAACACGTAATCCGTTATAGTTTTTATAGCATTCTTAGGTCTAGTTTAGAATAGATTATTTATATTTCATTCATTTATTGTGTATATTCGAAGACTTTATCCACATTTCGTGTTGTGCATAGGAAACGAAGACACGAGAAGAAACACGAGTGATTTTGGCAATCTAACCCCGAAAACGAAGTTGAGTAACAAGGTTCGACTTGTGCAAGGCCATGGACTGAAAGTGAACACTCAAACACCGAGCGAAGGGAGAGAAACAACATTTCAAGACATGCCCGCTCGGGCATGGGAGGTGTACACGATCGGGCCATTAGCTGCCAATCACCCCCCGTAGCTTTGCACGACTCGGGCACTCAAGGAACACGACC
>CM071860.1:63592593-63633010 GCA_036759665.1 Gynandropsis gynandra | reverse complement strand
CTTCGCTGAATTGTTCTCCTCTGTATGCTTCCTGTAATGACGTCTTTTTGCCTCCTTTTTAAGCCTCCTAAGTCGGTCCAATTGTTGCCCTAATTGCCCCACGAGTTCCCTTATGTTTTAAGTTAAGTTTACTTAAGTTTTGAGCAGTTACGGGTCGCGACCCGCTCGGGTAGTGAGTGTACCCGCTCGGGTGCGGCTAGGGGAACTCGCGTGGTCTGCTGGCTGGGGGTATACGCCCGCTCGGGTGCTAGGTATGTGCCCGCTCGGGTGCTAGGCAACAGCTCGGGCATGTGCTTGCCCGAGTCGTGTGGTTTGTCCTGTCCAAAGCCCCGTGGGTTCTGCCCGATCGTGTAAGGCTTGTACCCGACCGGGTGGAGGCTTCTCCATGCTCAATCTCGTCCCGTTTGTCCCGTGATGATCCCCAAAGTTGCTCCTTAGCTCCGTGCATGTTCTTTTAGCTCCAAAATGGTCCAAATATGCGTAAAAACCTGTAAGAACATGAAAAGCACGAAAGCAAGTAAAACGGATACGGAATCATACGTAAAACATCACATATGTATCAAAAACGTCTCCTAAATCGTGCAAGAAATACGTATGAAAACGAGATGATCAACGATGTGTCTAAGTTTGTACATGTACTGTAGGTTGAGATGGGGAATCACCCGTTGTGGCTACGAGATCTTGTCAAAGGACCGATTGTGAGAGTTATGAGTTGGCCTATGTATTTTACACGTGGTTATAATTTTCACACTTACGAAATTCCTCCTTCCGTCCGCAAATTTGCAGACGACTTTAGGCTCGTCCGTAATTTTGTGGACGGAGTGGCAGCCGTCTCTAATCAGGGAATGTCAAAAACCCATTTAGGGACGGATTCCGGACTTGTGGAACAATACGTGAATGAGAAAATATCGTTCTTCACTTCATACTACTTCGAGCCACATGAACATTGGAAATTGAAGTGGACGATGAACTATGGTATATGTGTGAAAGGTGAAAGCTATTGTGCATAGGTCAATGAACCAGATTTTTATGGGATTTTAAAGGAAATTTTGCAATTGGAATATCCAGGTATGGAAAAAAAATTTAACAATGTTATCCTTACCACGTATGTCATTTAGGATATTGACTCATATTTTGAAATTTTTTGTAGGTTATGTCGGTTTAAAAGTGATGTTATTTCGATGTGATTGGTTCGATCCAATATTTTTGAAAGGTAAAATCCCATAACTATGGTTATCACAATGACAATTTTTTATTTTTTGTAATATTTATAGAATTTTGTTTCTTTTTATACAAGATATTTGATGATATATTGAAGATTCTCGATGGCTATGCGTCTAACATTGGAAGGTGCGTTGACATTCAAGGAGGAAAGTTATTAGGCGTTGTAGTAGTTAACTCCACACGAAGATATGCAAAATACGAGCCTTTTATTCTTGCGTCACAAGCCGATGAAGTTTGTTATGTTTCCTATCCACATATTAGAAGATCTTCAGGTTGGCGTCGCAATGAAGATACTTCCGAGGGGCAAATTTATCGACAACACAGAACAACAACAATTGCCAATGCAACAACAAATGACCGAGATTGTTGCTATTGACGAGATACGTGTTGAAGCACTTACGCACGGTGAAATAGAAGAAATCGAAAGAAATGAGGATGATCTTTATAAAGATATAGAAGAAAAAGAAGAAGACGGATTTGAATCAGATACAGAAACAAAAGAGTTGACGGAACAATTGTGTGACTCTAAAGATGATGAATCATGTTAAAACGTTTACGGATATTCAACTGTTTCTATTTCTTAATGCATTGATTAATCGGTGTTGAGAGTTTACGGATATTCATGGAAGATGTTTACTAATATTCGGAGCATTGTTTCTATTTCTTAATGATTTGTTAAATGTTTACAGATATTCATGTTAGACGGTTACGGATCATGTTAGACGTTTATGGATATCCTATCCCGACCAATCACGTCTCATCTCGTCCCGTCCCGGCACATCATCCCGTCCTGGGAAATCGTCCCGTCCCGGCACATCGTCACGTCCATCCCGGCACATCGTCCCGTCCTGGCAGTATGTCCCGTAATTGCGGACGGATGAGCTCATCTGCAATTGGGGACGGCTACCTAGAGCCCGTCCCCGATTGGGGACGATCCTGATGTAGTCGTCCCTAATTGGGGATGATCATGATGTAGCCGTCCCCAATTGCGGACGGTCGCGGCTTAACCGTCCCCAATTACGGACGGGCTTTAGGTAGCCGTCGCCAATTTGGTATCAACAAAGGAAACTTAATCACTCCATTAATAAAGAAGTGAATGAAGCTAATTTCATCGATTCCTACTATACAAAAACAAGCATCAACTCTGATACCAATCGCAAAATCCGAAGATCCAAACAAAACCCACTAAAGCATTAAAATTTTCTACTCCACTGACTGCAAGCTGAGCTCGCAGCGGGCTGCCTCTGCTTGTCCAAAGAAGAATTTCATGTGATGTGTTCTTAGAAGCTTCTCGAAGATCTGTGCCATTGTCGGCGAGGGATTTTCTGATGAGTTGAAGCAATGGAATCGATGTTTTCTGATCAAGGAACAGAACCGAACCGGCCGTACGACAGAGTACGAAGTAAAGACTCTTCTGTTCCTGTCGAAAATCTCCCTTAGCACTGTCGAAAACTTCTCCGGCATCGCTGCCGGTGGAATTACCCAATCCATTCTCTTCTTGCACCATTACCATTACGAGACTACTTTTTTGTAATCAAAATCGCAAATCACAAAGTGTCTGCAATTTGCATTTGGGAAAACTTTTAAGATTGAATTGGATTGAGAACATATATGAAATGGAAACAGTTGTTTCGTTTTCGTTGGAGATTCGATCATGTCTTCGACTCGCCAATTTGGTATCAACAAAGGAAACTTAATCACTCCATTAATAAAGAAGTGAATGAAGCTAATTTCATCGATTCCTACTATACAAAAACAAGCATCAACTCTGATACCAATCGCAAAATCCGAAGATCCAAACAAAACCCACTAAAACATTAAAATTTTCTACTTCACTGACTGCAAGCAGAGCTCGCAGCGGGCTGCCTCTGCTTGTCCAAAGAAGAATTTCATGTGATGTGTTCTTAGAAGCTTCTCGAAGATCTGTGCCATTGTCGGCGAGGGATTTTCTGATGAGTTGAAGCAATGGAATCGATGTTTTCTGATCAAGGAACAGAACCGAACCGGCCGTACGACAGAGTACGAAGTAAAGACTCTTCTGTTCCTGTCGAAAATCTCCCTTAGCACTGTCGAAAACTTCTCCGGCATCGCTGCCGGTGGAATTACCCAATCCATTCTCTTCTTGCACCATTACCATTACGAGACTACTTTTTTGTAATCAAAATCGCAAATCACAAAGTGTCTGCAATTTGGATTTGGGAAAACTTTTAAGATTGAATTGGATTGAGAACATATATGAAATGGAAACAGTTGTTTCGTTTTTGTTGGAGATTCGATCATGCCTTCGACTCGTGGATTGATAACCTCAATCCCGAAGCGAAGTCGATTTTATTTTTTTATCTAAAGCCTAATTAATGGAAATATAAATTATTTTTCTTCCAAAAAAAATTTGGGGACGCCCCATTGTCCGTCCCTAAAATTTGGGGACGCCCTATTGTCCATCCCTACAATTTGCGGACGACCCATGTCGTCCCCAAATTTCGACCGGTCCCAAGTCCTCTTTTTGTCCTTTTTTAAGGACCGTTTGCGGACTGCAATTTCCGTCCTTAAATGCAGACCGTTTGCGGACTGAATTTTCTGTCCTTAATTGCGGACAGATTGCAGACGGATAACATTTGGCGACGCACGTTTGCAAACTACCACCGGTCGTCCCTAATCCGTCCATAAACCTATTTAGGAACGGATTAGGGGCGGATTCTTCAATCCCTAAATTGTGATTTCTTGTAGATCCTTAATCTCGTAGCCTCTCTACCTTGGGAAAAAGGGAGGGAGATTTAGGTGAGTTCTGGCGAAAGGAAAATGGACTTGAAGGAGGAGTTAAATTCTCTTCTTTTTTTTTGGCCAGGTCGGATTCATACTCTTTCATCCTTGGTTGGATTTCTATGTTTCCTATCTCTTCCTTTGTATGACTGTAGAAGATATTATTTGTTTACTTGTTGTAGTTAAAGTATGAATATTTTGGAATTTGAGTATGAGTTTAAAAATTAATATATTGAGTTACTTATATTATGGTTTATGGTAAGTCTTCATTTTGTTCATGAGAAGATAAATCCTAATTTGATGCACTCTGAAGTCAGGATCATTTTGGTACATAGGCAAGATAACTAGAGATTTAACAATTTCTGCATAGTTAGAATAATCAATTTGCCAAAAAAGGTGTTATATCTATTTTGTTATTTATTCATGATATTGAGCGAATAATTCATTTTTTAGTTTATTTGTTTTTTCCTGAGAGACAAGAGCAACGCGTGGTCAGGCCTATGAGAAAGCTTTTCAACACAATGTAGAGTAAGAATTGACCGTTCATTACTACATGAACAACTGAAAATATATGGAGATGTTGTTAATTTTTGAAGTAGAAAAGAAAGGCAAATCAAGTATGCAACTGTTGGCGTCTTGGGAATCTGATTGATGCATATTGCACCTTGTGGCAAGATCACAAGCCAAGAGAAAGTCTGAGTCGTTAAAACATTTCTACTATGTTGGCGAAAACAACTTGTAGATCAGGCGTCCTAACCACAAGAGAGGAGGCTAACATTTGTGAGTATGCTAGGTATGCTACATATTAGTAACGTGATAATTGTTGTTTTTCGGTGAACTTCAGCAACATGAACGTTGTTTAATTTGAGTTCACTTTCTCCATGCATCATGTAAATTGTGCAAACATAAACATAAACAAATGAATCAAACAAAAATCACACTCAGAATGATATAATTTTGAGAGAACTATGAGAGAGAACTGAAGAGAATGAACATTCGAGAACCGAATTTCTGAATAATGCCTTAATCCTTCATTTCATAATTTTTCATACATATATGCCTAATGGCATTACAAAACATTACTCAAAACATGCTCAGAAACATAATTAAAGCTTTTGTCCGTTAATTACTAAAAATAGATATATTTGACTTAGCCAAGAACCCCTTGTCCTCGACAAAAATGGTAACATGCACCTGTGGTACTAGTGCAAGTCTTCACGTTGATTCTGAGTCCTTCACGTCTTTCCACCCCCGTCCTTGTCCTGAGCATCGTCTATCATCCTTAGGCTGCTATCTTGTTGCCTGCTTCAGTCTGCATGACCAGCTCCTCGATGTTTTCTTGTCCGCTGAAGTCTACAACTCGATCAACCGTTGTTCTGCAGTTTCTTGCGTCTCGGGTCTCCGCGTCCCGCCTGGTCGCATCCCGCTTCTTCGTATCTCGCCTTGCCGCGTATCGCATCTATGCGTCCCGCCTGGTCGCATCCCGCATCTTTGCATCCTGCCTGGTCGCGGCTTGCTTCTTCACGTCTCGCCTGGCCGCGTCCCGCTTCTCAGCGTCCCGCCTGGCCGCGTCTTGCTTCTCTACGTCCCGCCTGGTCGCGTCCCGCACAGATTCCTTTTGGATCGTTGCGTTCCAGTCTCTTGCGTCTCGGATCGCCGCGTCCTGGGTTGTCAGTTTGTCATGAAAAAACTGATCAACTCAATAATGCAATAGTCATATACTGCAATACATTTTGCCGATAGTAGTACTTGTTTGAGAAATTGGTCATTTTTTATTTGTTAGAATAAAGTAAGAGTGTTGAGTGTGTCAAACCATCTTTCTAATACTCCTGTGACCGTCAATGTTTCTATTACCTCAATATCCTACTTAAATGACATTGGCCATGTGCATCACAATTCACTTTTTCTTTATTTCCACCTGATTTTAACTTTACATGAAACGCTGCATTCAGTTATCATCAAATACAGGAATCTGAAATAAACTATTACATCTTAGATAGTACAAGCAAACTTTGAAATCTTGGACTACTTTGTTGATGATGTAGTTGATAGTTGGTCTGTATTGCAGTTGCCCAGATGACACCTGTTATAGTCAATATGTTGCAGCTAAAAGTTACTGCTTAGAAACAACGTCTGGGAAGAGGGAATAGTACCCCAACTTGTTGCCATTTGTCAATGGTTCATAGATCTGTTGCACAGGTACGCTTGCTGCATCTCCTACACCTAGGCCATTTGTGAGAAGGGAATCCATATTTGTACCATTTATGGCCCTTGATTCATATACCTGCTGTTGAACCCTAATTTGCTTTAGGAATCTTTTGCATTTTGGTTCACTTTAATGGATACCTGCTAAACTCTAATTGCTAATATAATACATAAGAATATCTCTTCTGATTACAAGAATGATACCTTTATTCGCAAATCCGTTTTTTCTTGATGACTTTGGTTTACTTTCTTATAGAGTTCCACGTTCTCCTTGTGAATGACGGTTCCCTGTAACACAGAAATAAGACTAGCTCTTGCCAAATGATTTTGATGAGAAGTCCAAAACCAATGATTACCTTTCTTTTCAATTCTTGTATTTCATCTATCAGTCTCTGGTCCTGTAGAATTTAAGAGGATTACTCAATCAGCATTCAAGTCATATGTTACTGAAAATTCTTTTCTTTTCATCATCACATCAGTCTAACCTTTCTCATTCGAACACCTTTCAGACTCATTTCAAGCTGATTCTCCAAATTCTGTAGTTCTGTTACGCCTAGTCCAGAGAGCTCTTCTCCCATCATTTGCCTGCTTGCATTCAGAGAATAACTTCTAATACCTAGACTTTTCCGGTCTTTGCAGGACCTATAGCCTTATTCTAAAGTCCTAGGAGGATCCAACTCTATGCCATTTCTTTGTTCTTGGAGCTTTCTTAGAGGACAGTCTCCCATTTCGAGATCAAATGAAATGCCCTTGCCAGTAAACAATTCGGCTGGTGCTTAAGAATGATCCGAGACAGCATTTCAATATGCCTACTGTTCTAGGTGTTGGAAATGCTTACGGTACGTACTATCACTTTACTCTAAATGTATGATGCAACTATCAGTTTCAAGAATTGATGTATGATGCAACTAGGAAGAGATGGTTTATTTATTACCAATCTAGTATTATACGGTAGCAAAGATGTCAAATTTGTTGGGTTCATGAGTTCTATGAGCAAGTATCTGGTACTCTATTGAGGACCCATTTCCCTTCCGATACTTGAGAAAAGATGGTGTTATGGTAATCTATATCATCTTGAACTCTGCTGTACCTGTCTCTGGATTTGTGCATATAGTTTCTGCTCTCAAATGTCTGAATATTCAGGTCCATAAAAACTTATGGATAGTGTGACATTTTACGTTTTGAAATCTATAACCTTACTACTGAATTCCTGATCCATATTCTTTGAATGAAGCAAAACTTAAATAAAATTGACTCGCCTGTGATTTTCTTGCAAGCTATCCAGTTGTTGCCTTAATGCCACCACCTCCCTTTGCCAGAACTAGAAAATAGGACAGAGATTTTCATGTGTACTGGAACTCTATAATGGTTAAATGCAAGAGACCACATTTTTTTTCTAGTATATGCACCTGCAACAGAATGCACGATTACATGTTTACTTATATCCAGAAATCAACAGAAAGATTGTTAGGTTTCACAAGTTTTTATCATGGCTAGTTGATCATACTCCACACATTGTTTTAGTCATGCTTTATTATGTGTCCCATGATTTAAATCTTATCTTTTAGTGTGCTTGGTTTTTGCATCTTGAAGAGCAAAGTAACACCTAACAACAGTCAAACTAGTTATGGTTAGAGATGTCAAATTGAGTTGGGTTTGATTGGTTAACCCAATGAGTTTTTAACAAGTGGACATAAATTTATAGGGGTTTAATGTGTTTAAAACCCATTTACATTCATTGTAATGGGTTTTTCCCATTTAACTCATTAACCCGTTTATCCTTCACTTCAAATTCACCGTGATTCCGAATATCCGATTTTGACCTATATTTTACTCGATTTGTCTAAATTTTAACCCGATTTCATCCAATTTCATTGAATTTCAAATCGTCATTCAATTTTAACCCTATTTCACTCAATTTCCCCTGAACTCACCTAATTACTCGATTTCACCTATTTTCAACCCTATTTCATCCAATTTTAACTCGATTTTACCCCATTTTAACCCGATTACCTAATTTTAACTCAATTTCACCAAATCTCAACCCAATTTTAATCTGATTTCACCCAATTTTAGTTTGATTTCATCGAATTTTAACCTGATTTCACTCAATCTTAACCTGATTTCTTCCAATTTCACCGGATTTCAAATTTATTCCATCCAACTTTAACCCGATTTTTACTCGATTTCATCACATTTCACTGAATTCCAACACGATTTCATCCAATTTTGACTCAATTTCACCCAATTTTAACTCGATTTCGTCCAATTTCAACGGATTTCAAATTTATTTCACCCGATTTTAACCCGATTTTAACTCGATTCATCCCATTTCACCAAATTTCAACCTTATTTCATCTAATTTTGACTGAATTTCACCTAATTTTAACTTGATTTCATCCTATTTCACTGGATTCAAATTTATTTCATCCACTTTTAACTCGATTCATCACATTTTACCGAACTTCAACCTTATTTCATCCAATTTTGACTCAATTTTACCCAATTTTAACTCGATTTCATCCAATTTCACCGAATTTCAAATTTATTTCACCCAACTTTAACCCAATTTTAACTCGATTTCATCACATTTCACCGAATTTCAACCTAATCTCATCCAATTTTGATTCAATTTCACCAAGCTAAAATTCGGTGACAATTAGTGAAATAGATTTAAAATTTGGTGAAATCAAGTTAAATTGGGTGAAATCAAGTTAGAATTTTGTGAAATTGGGTTAAAATTGGATGGAATCGAGTCAAAATTCGATGAAATTGGGTTGAAGTTCGGTGAACTCAGGTTAGAATTCGGTAAAATTGGGTGAAATCGAGTTACAATTGGATGAAATCAGGTTAAAATTCGGTGAAGTTATATGAAATTGAGTTAAAATGGCGTGAAATCGGTTTCATAAATTATTCGTTTGAATATTGAAATATTAATTATAATATTTATTCTATATAAGTATATATCATAAATGTTAAGTGTAAAAAATATATATACAAAATGTTAATTATATGAATAAACTCGTTAAACCCGTTTAACCCGACCTATATAACCAATTATTAAATGGGTCGGGTTGAATCCAACCCATTTGTACTATAAACCCATTTAATTTTAATTGGTCGGGTGCAATCCAACCCATGATAAGATGACTGTCTCCGTAGAAAACGCCTACATGGTTCTAGTATATCATTTCTGCTGCACAATCACAAATAAATGGTTGTTGCCATATGCACAACAACTGGTTAGCTAAAAGTATGTTTGTCCTAGTGTTGTCCTAGTTAACTTGTATCGAACCTGTCTCATGATGGAAGTCTCTTGACATATCTAATAGACCGAAATTAAATATCCTGCCTACAGGGGATATGGATCTGTTTTCCTTTCAGAGACCAGCAGAGCTATAGAGCGATGTTAAATTAAATGCTCGAAATCCATGATGTTCATGGTCCAATGTCAGTATCATTAAGACGTGCCGTTATCTAATCTTCAGGAAGCAAATAGCACGTTTGGTCATAATGTGCCATAGCAGATGCAAAAATGATTTAAAAGTATGTCAGTATAGATTTTCTTTCTTAATTGGTGTTTTATTAGTACCTTGACTTCAGATGTTGGGTCGCTCAGTTGGTTATTTTCTTCTTTTGTCTTGTTATAACGCTCAATTATGGACTTCATGCTGATCAGACCAAAAGAAAACAATGGAGGAAAAAGAAACTGATATTAGATCAATCTGTGTAATGGATCAGCGAGAGAAAAATGTCCTCACATGTCATTCCAGTTGTTTTCATATACGAGATACCACAAGAAGCGGTGAGAGTGGTCAATTCAAAATGACCGAGTTTACTCAAGGAGCATAAGACAATCACCATTGCTGAATGCTTAAAGCTTATAATCTCATGTTCCACACGCAAATTATATTTTATATCCCTAATTAGAAAATGAGCTCGCTTAAGAGGAGCCGAGGAAATAATGAGATGATCAGTATTATGATAGATTAGGATATATGGAAAACAATCAGGGGTCATGCAACCATCTGAGATAAGTACTGGAATAGAAATTTGGATTGAGATGGAATTCCCCAAAAC
Organism: Gynandropsis gynandra; assembly: GCA_036759665.1. Lineage (NCBI taxonomy): Eukaryota > Viridiplantae > Streptophyta > Magnoliopsida > Brassicales > Cleomaceae > Gynandropsis > Gynandropsis gynandra. The sequence continues at coordinate 63,622,741 of CM071860.1, read as the reverse complement.
AGTAGAAATCATCCTGAAGCAGATTTCGAGAGAAGATGAACAGAAAATATGTTGATATGTAGATATACAGCAGATTGCATATAACTTAAAGATACTTTCTTAGCTTTAACACACATGGCACGCGTTATCCTCTAAAACATTCTAGGATGGGGTAATGATACACACAGTCCTTATTATTTATATATATATATAGCTATAACAGACAAGAGAAGGCAAGGAAGAATTGGAGTGGATTATGGTAAGGGGAGAAGGAGAGATTCTCCAGAAATATTCCCTCAAATATGTATATTCCTCTTATCATTTTCTTAATACAAACTCGGATTCTCTCTACAATTGTGTATTTCTGTGTTTGAATCGTATCAAAATACTTGATTTATTGGGTAGTGGCTTTATCATCGTATATTTTCTTTAAGGAGAATTCTTTTTTAAAGTTGTCTTGTAAGGTATCTACAATTTACTTGTTCACACAAAGTAGCAGTTGAATTCAATAGTCAAAAACCCTAATGCGAATCAGCCTACTTTTGCTACTCACTAGATACAATGTGTAAATTTTCCAGATTTGTATGAAATTTTATGACCGATGAGCAGTGTTTCCAAAACATTAGAGAAAGTTAAGTGGTATCCAATGAGTTTTTTAAACACAGGAAGATGACAAATTCAAGAAGTACTATACATCCAGTATCCGACGTGGAGAGTGTTTGCAGTTTCTGATTTAAAATTACAATCTTACAAGATTTGGATATTGGTGTAGGAGACATTTACATGCCAGCATAGTCTATAGATCTTGTGTTGTTACTTCACATATTCTGGTTTGAGGGAATAATGACCTTTTAACATTTGTATAAAGTCTAACAAAGAAAATTTGATTACTTTAACAATTGTTATAATGTCTAAAAATTAACATTTGATTAGAAATAATAATATACACACATTGTATTATGAGAAGATCTTGTGTTTTTACTGATTTTTTGGTTCTAATAATATCAGCGAGTGTTAAAAGTTGGTGATGGGAAAAAGTTAATGAACCCTAAGAAGAGGTCATTTGCATGAAGGATGCAATGAGGGGAAAACCTTAGCTTTTATCGTTTTCAGCGTTTCCCAACTTGACATAAAGAAATGCTGAAGAGACTTGGAAAGAGAAGAAGCACGAAACAAAGACAAGTGGCAAAGTGTTTAGCACAGACTTCCCAGGGAAAGATTCCTAGGGTTCAACCAATGAGCTTTGAACTTATCAGATTTTGTGGTCCATGCCATGCCATGCCATGCATCATACGTACAACACCCATTATCACGTAGTATTCATAATGTGGAAAGGAAGATTCTATTCACGCCTAAAACTTTTCCTGAAAATGAAATAAATAGAACGTTTTATTGTTGTTTTCCAAGAGATTATATTTTTTAAAGTTGCCGTGTACCTCAGCATAATAGCAAGAACGCTTAAATGCGTAAAATCATATTTTTTATATTTTCACAAGAAGGAAATAATTACAAATTTGTTGGTTTTTTTGTCCCGTTATATATAAAATACTTGACCAGTATGAAAATTGAAATCAATCGGACCGGATTTGTTTCAGTTGGATTATTATCCAATGATTGATTAAAAAATTTTAAAAACCTAGATAAAAAGAAATTAACCAACTTTATATTGATCTTATGTATATTAAAATTTATGGTTAAATATTACATTTTAAATATATGTTAAATTTTATTTTATAAAATTATATTAATGACTTGAGATTTACTTTGATCATAAATTCTTTATTACTATAACAACTATTTTAATTAAGTTATTGCTTGGTTATTTTTTGTTAAAATCTACATAACTCGTATCTATTAGATTTAAATTACAAAATCGAGCTGGAAATCAAAATGTCAACACAGTATCAAACAACAAAGGCACAATGAAAAAGAAGAGATGAAAACAAATATATCCAAATATTTTCAAAGTTACTATATTTGTGTCGATTGAATCATTTTATTCTTGTTATTAGTATGATGTTATCTATTTCCTTTAAATAATATGTTTTATATACAGTTAGGAATCGGTATCTTTTTAGTTTCGGAGGAAAGGCCAATTAACCCATCGATAATTCAATTTTATTTCTAATTTTCTCTCAAGGTTGGCTCTTGTCCAATTGATTCTTCCACGTTTTCTGTAAACCCTAAATTTTGAGTCAAGTCTCAATTTCGGGTCAATTAATCTAAAATTTGGGGTGGATTGATTTACTTATAGATTAATTCTATTTTGGATCTTTAGAGTTTGTGAGATTTAATGAATACTTTAACAAGAATGTAATAGAGATAATTAAAAGAATTTGGAAATTTTGCAGGCCATATAATTAGAACTAAATTTAGAAAGAATCATAGAACTAAATTTAGAAAGAATCAATTAAACAAATAGAGACTTTTCTACTTTTTACTTTACTAGAACATTTTTTTTCGGATATTTAAACTCAGGTTCACATAACACACGAATTTGAATTTGAATTACAAAAATCTAGTTTAATTAAGATGATGTACGGGTTCAAATAACCTAAAATTTTGGTATTCGACTCCTGTCCATCCTATATTGGTGGATATATAAATTACACACTGGTTCTACAATGTAATGCATTGAATGCATTACATCTCATCTCTACATGCATACAAGAAAAACTTTCTATTTAGTTACTTTTTTTTTTTAAATTATCTATAACACATAATCCAACATGTTCCCCAAATGATTTAGGGACGGATTCGACTTCTCATGTCTTTTAAAAGTGAAAAGCATGCACATTTTGATGGCATAGGATCTAGAATGAAATGTGATATATATGCACCCTACTCACATAACTTAAAAGTTTTGATTAGAACCGCAAAGCGTTACCCAAACCTTTTCTTTCTTTCTTTTCTTTACTGCTTGATTTTATGTAGTTTGAACTTCCAATTCCACTAATTTTTTAAATGATTATAAAAAATTATCCCTCTGGTTAACTGATTGTACCCTCGTACTAGTAAAATCAACCCATTTGTGTTTTATTTTTATTTCCTGTTTTTCTGCAAATACTTTCTTTTATTCTTTTGAGTTGTTTGATTTGTGGCAATATTTTCTGTTCCATAGGCTTCATAAACTGACCCAAGCAGAATGTAGGAACTAATGAAGATTCTTTGAACTTCGATTGGCTAGAACCGAAGTTATTTTTTTAAACTACTTTTTAATGGAATTGTTTCTAAATGTATTGGTCTACAACCAACGCAAAACGTCCCATGTATTATGAAGGATAACCTTATAGTAGTTTCCGCTGCATTGCCTTAAAGACAAACGAAGAAAAACCCTTAATTCCACCCTATAACCTTTGAAAGATTACACAGTTCGAAAAATTTATTTAACTATATTAAATAATTTGTTGAATGTGAAAGATAATTTTTGGAGGATTGTGGTTTAGCACAGTATATAAGGCCTACTCGAAACCAACCTTCATTTCCATTTTCCTCATAGTCGAAGCAAAACTGCTAAGACAATGAAGATCATGGAGTTAGGGCAAAACTGCTAAGACAATGAAGATCATGGAGTTAGGTAAACTCTATCAGCTAGAATATTTGCCTTAAGCCTTTAGGACTCATTGCTAGATTATGGTTACTAATCAGTCAAAAGTTAGAAAATCCAAATTTTTAGATCATTGCTTAATCCTTCTATTTTCAAGACCAATAAGAAGTATGAATAGAGCCCTAATTAATCCAGGCAATAAAAGAAATGCAGAAATCTTATAGTAAAACAAGAAACAACGATGAACAATTCAAAGAATACGTTAATCTCACAGAAAACATGAGCACATAATAAAACAGTCCACACTACTCGTGCATCAATCAACCAGCAAAACATAACCCAAGAAACTTAGAACCATAGAATACGAGTATGTATTACTACAACAAAATCTGACAAAACACTGTATATACGTACATACATATAGATATAATGCATATATATGTCTACGATGCACATTGAAGAAAGTACCTGGAGCTGGAAAAATCGTAAAGCTTGCCGGTGCTGGAGAAGATGATGACACCGACCTCTGCGTCGCAGAGGATCGCGAGCTCCTTTGCCTTCTTCAACAATCCGTTCCTTCTCTTCGAGAAGGTCACTTGCCGACTCGTCGAGTTATCGATCCTCCTAATCACTATCTTTCCCCTTCCCATTTCCGATCTGAGAGTGCGATTCAAAATTCGAAGATACTTCTGAAATCCAAATCGGAGGCGGGAGATTATTGGAGAGAACATTAATCGACGAAGATCGCGTTAAAAAAAAGGTTGAAATCAGAACTCGAAAAAGTTTCTTGAGTCCAAATCGAAACCGACGAAGAAGATTCGAAGATCACATATAAAAATAACAAATGAGATATAAGGATACCCAAAAAAACGGTGAGGATTTCAGCTATCTGCAGTTCACACAGAAGACGTATTGGTCGCAGAAGATTCAAATCATCGGAGAAAGAGAGAGAGAAAGAGAGTGCGTGTGTATTTGTGTGGCCATTTAAGGAAAGGGAAGGGACGTGAAACCGGAAACAAGAGGGAGGATGTTTTTAATGGTCGATGAGGTTTCAAGCGAAATCGAGGAATCTTACCTAATCGGTACGTGACACGTGGCACTTTCATAATTTTTTCCTTTTTCGGAATCTTTATGGTTTTCTGCCTTTTCTTATAATTTTTTTGGCGTCTTGTGAGGCCCCAGAAAAATTGAATGGCGTGAGCAGAGCAATATCCGAAAACACTAAAGCATGTACATTGTACCCGATAATAGTTATTAATAAAAATCATTAATATTATATTTATATTACGCTTTATCATAAAGATTAATGTGTCAAAAACTTTGTTTGTGTATTTTAATGCTCATATGTATTTTTGCGTAATTCACTCTAAATTAAAAAAACCCAATAATTACTGAGTATCTATTAAGCGAGAAAAATAATTTTTCATTTTAAAGAAAATATTCTGTACCTAGTAAATTAATTTATGTTGTATTTTGTATCTAGTAATTTAATTTATGCTATATTTTGTATTCACATCACATCATCATTTGATAGTTGGTAATGGTATTTTGGTATATAGTCCATTACTCGTCCACACTTATGATTTATTTTCATTTGTCTTTCTTTTCTATTTTGGATTTTATATAATTAAACCATCAAATTTAATTTTGTTTCTAATATCCAAAATTTATAATTAAATTACTGTTAGAAATTTTATTTGATATTGTGAAATCTAACTATCCAATGCATTTAACTCGATACCGTCGTTACGTTAGTCTGATTTTCATAAATATACAAATATCAATCTAAAATAACATATACCATTATCTCTAATATTTTTTACCGACACGTTTTTAGGTTCACATTGATAGGTCTAATAATTCAACCTATTGCTAACTCCTAAAACTTTTAAGTTTTTTTTTTTTTGGTTTAGACGAAGGTGGGTGAATAGTTTTTCCTTAAAACTATCAAAGGAATGAGATTTTTCAACAAAAAACTATAAAGATCGAAGTGACAAATATTATAGCAATTAATAAATTTTCATTTTCAAGGATATATATATATATAACTAGGTTTAAATTAAAATTTTATAATGAATTTCATTTGTATATGTATTAAAATTATATATATATATATATATAATATGTATTATGATGGTATTCCATCTCCACTAAAAAAAATACAAAATATTTTTTTTATCATACACCTTCAAGTAAACTTACTTCTAATCCAAATATATCTAAATTCACGTAAATATATCTTATCTTCCTAGATAAATTATCGAGTTCCATGCAATTGTGAATCTCATCGTCACTCTAATGTGTGAACTTCACATGTGACTATCTTACAATCACTAAAAAAGTTGAAGGAACACAAGCCTAGTCTTGTCACTACAAGAAAAACTGGTTTTAGGAATCGAAAAATCGGTTCCCAATCCGTCCCTAAACCAGTTTAGGGACGGATTAGAGACGACCAATGATAGTATCCAATCGCGCGACTCCAATTTTTTTCAGTCCTCAATCCGTTACTAATTAGGGACGGAAATTTTAGTCTCCAATCCGTCCCTAATTAGGGACCGGAAAAGTAGTCCCCAATCGGTCCCTGGAATTGGAAACGGACAACAAAACGGTCTCCAAATTTTGGAAACGGCTCCTCGTGCCGTCTCCAAATTTGGAAACGGCAAAATCCCGTTTCCAAATTTGACGCAAGGTTCAAGGAGATCCGCCAGATAATTTCTGGCGTAATTTAGCGGCTGCTCAAGCGCTTGCCTCACGGATGAAGAAATCAGGTTCCTCACGGTCTCAGGGGCAAAATAGTAAACCTTGAACTTCAATTCCGGGAAAGTCGATCGAACCAGAGGCTCTAGGTTTGTCTCGGAGACGAGAAAATGGAAGAAGACGCTCTCAGGGCACATCGTGTGCTGGAGAATGGAATGTACTGCGGCGATTGAGCCACGGAGGTACTCTACATCGAGAGTAATCGCGACGTGGACCAGTGAGGGGTTGCAGACACCGGAAGCGATGCCAGAGGATCCGCATTCGATGGAATTGCGGAACGCGAGCGATTTTCTGAAGGAGAAACGGTGTGATGAGTGATCCGTCGGCGGTTGCGGACGGAGATAGATGTCAAGATGCGAGGATCGGATTGCTTCCGCCGGAGGAAAAGACTGGAAAGACGGAGAAAGGAGAATAATGGTAAAAGCGGCGGAGAAGAAGCAGGAGAATCTCATAATCCAAAGCATGGCGAATGGGTTGATCAATCCCCCTTTCACCTTCTCCGACCAGTCGGGGAGAGGAATGAGATTATCCTCCGAAACAAATAGACACGAGCCGTTTCCAATTGGAGACGGGCGTTTAAATTTCGTCTCCAATTGGAGACGGTCGTTTAATTTTCGTCTCCAATTGGAAACGGAATTCAGTCGGTTCCCAATTGGAGACGGGCGTTTAAATTCCGTCTCCAATTGGAGACGGTCGTTTAATTTCCGTCTCCAATTGGAAACGAAATTCAGTTGGTTCCCAATTGGAGACGGTCGTTTAATTTCCGTCTCCAATTGGAAACGGAATTCAGTCGGTTCCCAATTGGAGACGGGCGTTTAAATTCCGTCTCCAATTGGAGACGGTCGTTTAATTTTCGTCTCCAATTGGAAATGGAATTCAGTCGGTTCCCAATTGGAGACGGCTAATGCCCGTCTCCAAATTTTTTTTTTTGATAAAAAGTTATTTATGTAAAATTACACGGATTAGGGACTAAGAGATTAATTTTCCGAAAAATCGTCCCGAAACCGTTCCTAAATCTGTTTTTTGAAGTCCTAAATTTAGTGACAGTTTCAAATCCGTCTCCAAATTTGGACACGGACCACATGCCGTCTCCAAATTTGGAGACGGATGACATGCCCGTCTCCAAAATTGGGGACGGATGGTCTGCCGTGTCTAATCGGTTCCCAGTTAGAAACGGATTAGACACGAATCTTCGGTACCCAAATTTGGGGACGGATTAGTGACGGATTTCATTTTTCGTCCCTAATCCGTGTGTAATCCGTTTCTAAATTTAGGGACGGAAATGTCGGTTCCTAAATTCCGTCCCTAATTTTCAATTTTCTAGTAGTGTGTTTTACTTTGAATTATCTCTTATTATTATATGATTCTCTCAAATTGTAGCTCTCTTGTTTCACTTGTTACACCTTTTCCGTTGCCTATTGTCCGTTGCCTCTTGTCCCTTTTACAGGGCACCATCTAGCTCAATCCCCACTATACTTTTTCCTCTTATTTTGGAGTTTGTTGTAGTCTTCCATTTATCTTGAATTTTATTGTTGACTTTCTTATTCTTTCACTTATCATCCATATTTCTAAGACATTAGAGTTTTATTAATTTATGTTCATAAATCATCCCATCACTTAGATCGAGCTTATCTTATCTTATTGGTATATTGATATGATATGTATCCTTGTGAAGTAGACTTGTTATTATCATGTACATTTTAGAACATAAAAATTGAATCATTATCTCACCACTTAGATCCGTGTCATGCGCTCATTTCAACAAAATATAACCGCATGCCTTCTTTTATTCAAGTTGACACTAGAGTGTAGAAATACAACACATGATTTTTTATTTTATTTTTACTTTCTAACTCTTTTATTTCATTTTTTTCTTTTAGTCGTTGAACTGCACTTCAAACCCTTTCAACTGTACTAAATCGAATCTTCAATCTACATGAATATTAAAGTTCATCATGTATGTGTCATTTGTTTCAGACTTCATATGTGAACATTTTATTCTTCTTCAAATTTACTAACAATTAGATAGTTCATACTTAAAAACCTCAAAGGATTTTATTAAGTATATAAATCGATTCATATCCAAAGATTTATGAGAATTAATCAGTTGATACTTAGTAGGTATAAAATCAACTTCTAATTGATTTTTTCACTACTTTTTTCTAAGAAAGTGATATTGTATCTAAATATACCTACTCATAGAGTGTTGTACATAACTCTAGGGCATGTGTGTTGCACTAGTAATATCATAATGGGCCACGAAAATACATGTATTCAATCCATAATTGACTAGCAATTGTTTTATCCACATGAGTTGTGTTTAACAACTTTCAAAAGCTATTATTCAACCTCAACAACACTGGAAAGTGATTTTCATTATGTTTCTTACTATACCATGAGATTAAATTGTTCCCAAGAGAGAAACATCCTCTCGTAGTACTTTTTCTAATTATGCGATCCCCTTGTACGTATTAATTTGATAATACATTTCACAACAAAAAGATATGATTTCTTTAGTTTGCTTGATATTTGGCTCATATCTCTACATTCCAGATTAAGTGATGTCTACTTGTATTTAAGTAAACTAAATTTCAATCGTGATCATATTAACCTAAATGGATATCTCCACCATTTGAATCTTTAATATGTAGTTGTGTTCATTGGTGTATTTGATGTCTTTTTATTTCTACCTCTATGTATTGGACTAGATCTCGTGCATACTTGCATATCGTACCCACTAATGAGTTCTGATTTTTCATTTACTTTGAGTGATTTTTTTCCTATGATTTTTCCTTTTCTTTCATCTCCAAAGTCATATCCATCCTTATGCTCATAAAATTTTGAAAGCAATTCATTTATTCTTTGCATATGCTTGGAATGTACACTATCAAAGTACCAAGTGACGTCATGGTTCTAATGGAAAAAAATATAAGCAGCTTTGTAATTTAGATATGATTTATACATCCATATTTGCTTGATCTTTTGAGGGTTCAACTGAGAGTACTTTCCTGGATATCAATTTCTCTATTGGAAAGCATTGCCTACACAAGTGTTGAGATTATCCACATGAATGACATTCTTGTTCGATTCTTCATTTTTCCTTCAAGAAAGCACTTTTCTTTTGTTGAGGTACATTTCGAGAGTTTTGAACGACACCTTTTAGCAACCTTCCGATATAATTTTATGTTCTTTCCTATCTTATCATCTTTTGGATCTTGGCATTGGTTAGTAGAGCTTCATATTTCAAATCCAAGTCCATATGGTTCTTTATCAACTCTTCCAATTCTTAGGAGATGATTTAAATTTTGTTTTCAATTTTTGAACATTCACAATTGCTTATGAGTTTTCTCAAGTTGGTGCTTTATCGATGTTGCATCTTTTGATTGTTGTGGTAACTGCATTTCATTCTTTTCTAGTCGATATTCCAGTTCTATTTTTTTTAAACTAGCTTAATATTTTGCTTGTGTATCTCCATTCAATACAAAAGTGATTCAATATTAATATCTTCCTCATTATCACTTTCTAAGACAGATTTATCGCCTAAAAATGTCATAAGGTTCATCAATTTCTTTATCGGATTCAGATTCACTTCAAATTCGTTTCTTCTTCTGAACTACTTCATATTCAGCTTTTGTATGTCTATATCCTTTAGATTTTATAGCATTATATCTCTTTTTGAAGTATTTGGACATTCTGCTTTGAAATGATCAAATCCTTTACATTCATGGTATTGAGTCGCTGATTTTCCATTCTTTAAGTTTGAACGAAACTTTAAATTTTCAACCTTCTTTTTCTTTATGAATTTCCATATGCCCTTACCTTAAATCCCATGCTTTCTTCCAAAGACTTAAGTCAACTTGCTTCATCTATCACTTGAAGTGCAATTCCTTTATTTTAGATCCACTGTTATATTCCAAGTTCATCTCATATGCAGAAAGAATTTCAACAGTCTCTACAAAGCTTATAGTGTTAGTGTTCATTGCAATTTATATTACACATTTCTTGGCATCAAATGTTTTGGGCGAACACCTATTAATTTCTTAAATTTCTTTTTCTATTTATATGTCTTTCAAAAAATGTGAGATTCATTAGCTAATGCATCAGTTTTGATCTAAATTTAGTGATCTTTTCATCTTCACTAATCCTTATATTCTCAAACTATGAGGCTAAGATATCTATGTCGGTTCTTCTCACTCTAGTTACGCCTTCATGATGAATTTGAACTTAGTCACATGTCTTATTTGCTAATTCAAGTTATTCGATATGTTCGAACCCATTAAATCATATATAAAAAGGAGGCTTTTTCCTTTCCTCTGGTGCTGTCACGTCAGCAGAGGGAGGAAAAAATCCCTTCATATCCTGCAAACGTGAAAACAAGCTTCTTCTTATTTTCTTTCTCCTCTTTCTCATACAATGTATTGCCTTCAATTTGATTCCTCATACAACGTATTGCCTTCAATTTGGATTTATTATTTTCATTGTAGTTCTTTGAATCCTTACACAAATCTTTCTTATTCCTCTTGACTGATCCGACAAAACATGAGGGAGGAACGAGAGACAATCCTTTGAACAATTTTGTCTGATTAACCCTATCACTTCACATGGAGAACATTTGTGAGTCAATTGAAAGGAGATCGTTCTTTGAACAATTCCAGCCGATTCAACATCCAGCGATCCGCTGCCTAGAGGGAGACCATTCTATGAACAATTCTGGCCGATTCAACCTAGCGGATACCCATTTCATGGTTCGACTAGTCGAAGGGATCGACTGATAGGAGTGTGGCAATGGGTTTTTTACATTATACCTTTTTCGATGATGGATTACCTGAGCCCGCTCGAGCTACGGTAAGTTTTTTTCATCTTTTCCCTTCGTGATTACGTGATTGTGAATTGATGAGAGGAAGATGTAGCGGTGGAGGCGCGATGCTCTACATGAGTGAGACGAAGATGCAATGATTCTCTTAAATCGTCGTTTTGAGGGAAGCTTGCACCGTTTTCATCTTCATCTGCTTCGCTGAAAGGTAGCCAATGAGCTTAGGGTAAGTGCGATTGAATCCTCTTAGACGATAGTCTACTATTTTGCCATTCCTCTGAAGACGATAGTCTCCTATTTCGCTCGAACAATTTTGTTAATCGGTACAAATTCATTTGTCTCTCTTAACCAAATGATACTATCATTGATTGAGTTGTCTTTTTACATTACAAGGGCAGTAACAATGGAGGCTAGAATCGAACACGAAAGTCGTAAAGGGGGCAACACTGTTATATGAGTAATGAAATAGGTAATCTTGATTCCTTGATGTGATCCTCAATGTAGGTCAATTCATCAATTTAGGTTGTTGATTATCCATTGGGTCATGGAAATGGTAGCTTCTGCCAACATGTTTCTACCCAAATTCGCCGAGTTCTAGCTGTACACTTTTCCTCCGTCTCATCCCTCTTAGGTGTGTCTTCTGGTCTGAATCTTTTGTTTAGAATCAATCACAGAAAACAATGATGAACTGTAGTGAGGAAGAAAGAGCTTTGTGGTGGAGATTTCACAGTTGGCTTATCAACTTAGGTCTCTTGCTATTCCCATTCACCCGAATCGACTTCCAGCCAGCCTTGGTCTAGCAGGTAACCCTGATTTCATTATGCATCATTTGCTAATGTATTCTAACCCAGACTCTACCCTTTCCCTCTACTACAGGTTTCGAAGTCATCCAAGTCCTATAGCTCCAACCGCATCTTTCTCATTCACTGTCAGGTTTGTTTTCGGGTTTCTGAAGACGTTCTTTTTCTTTTGGTCTGAATCAATCACATGGGCAGTTGAGGAACCTTAGTGAGAATAAGAGAAAGAAACGTTTGAAAAGAACTTTTTTGTGGTTTTCTGGTTTCTCCTTCCTTCAATATCAACTTCACATGTCATCCACTTTTCTCTACCCCTATTTTATTGTTTCCGCGATATTTTTCCTACCTAAAAGTTCACCAAATTAAGATACAAAGTATTTGGTGAACTAGAAGGATTAGAGATTCTTGAAATCAGATAAAAGTCGACAATCTATTGCATAATTCTGTGGATAAGGAGTTAGACCCGGTTCGAATAATTTTGTTCATCAATACATATTCATTTCATCACCGAAGAAGACGTCCAAAAGCTTATCCGGTTTCCAGGTCAGAATCTCAACTTTGTAATGTGCACGCTTCATCCTTTATCATAGCTAACTTGAGGTATTGCTTTCATGTTTATAGGTCTGATGCCTTCAAAGTTTCCAATAAAGCTTTAGATGCATATACTTTGTTCTTGAGAAGAATGTACCAAAATTAGTTTGAATACATGGGTGCTGGATTGTTTTTGAATAATCCAAGCTAAACCGAACAAATTCGAGCTAATTGTTGCTGGATAATCTTAAACATGGTGGATAAACTAATCCTTCATCCATGTAAGTATTTTTTGTACCAACTTTTCCTCTTATTGCTAAAGGTTTATCACATCCCCGCACAATGCTCATGACTTCTAAAAATTTATAGCTAACTTGAGGTATTCTTTTCATGTTTCCAGGTTTGATGCCTTCGAAGTTTTCAGCAGAGCTTTAGATACATATATTTTGTTCCAATGAAGAATTTACCAAAATTAGTTTGAATAAATGCTTGCTGGATTGTTGTTGAATAATTGTTAGCTCAATAATCCAAGCTAAACCAAACAAATTCAAGCTAATTGTTGTACCAAAATTGCTGAGTGTCTTCTGCAGAAACTGGATGAGCGAAAATTTCATATGGTGGGAAGGGAGATACAAGAAAACTAGGGTGATAATGGGATTTGCAATGCAAGAATCAAAAATTCATTTTATGGTATTTATCAGCATTGCATTGAATTCAGTGAATTTTCAAATGCAGGAACTGCGGTAGACAAAACTTCTCATTGTGGATCATATGGAGATTTTTTTAAAACTATGCTTTTTACTATGAGTTTTCTCACGATTGCACCGAAGTCTAATATCCATCAACTACACAGTGGTTCACCCATCCTTTTCTTTCTTGTCATTTTACATATGGATTAGAATTGATTTTGTCATTAATACCTTATGTCAGCTTTTTTGCTCTCTTTTAGTATGTGAAATAATAAAGCTTTGTGTTCTTTAAAATAGTTGCAAAAGGCGTTGTTTATGTGAGAAAATGATGCTAGAATTAACCTTTTCGTTTTCGTATCATATTATTTTGCAGTCATAGTGAACTCAGGGGGTTCGCACAGTCATATCATGTTCTTATATATTCGATGTGCTCATCAATCATCAATTTATCCATCTCCTTGCACGCTTTTTCTATTTTTATGAGTATTAACCACCATATGCAAGATTTAAGACTCCCTAGGATTGACATATTTGATTTTCAACTGGTCAGTCATTCTTATTGTTACTGGATAGTTGTTAGCTGGATAATTCAAGCTAAACCGAACAAACTCAAACTAATTGTTGCTGGATTATCTGTAACATGTCTGGATAAACTAATCCCTGATCCATGTAAGTATTGTTTTTACACACATGCTGCAAATCACATTCGATCCATCAAACTTTAAAGTTAAAAATATGGTCGTTGTACAATCATGTTCTGCTTACAATATCTAATTAGGATTGGTTCTACATTGACAACACATTTTTGCCTACTCGGTTAATTATATATGGTATATTCATAATTATTTCAACGAAGTCTTCTTAAGTCCTAATTAGTAGAATCTAAAATTAACATGAAAGGATTAAACAAAGCAAACGACCAGCTGAAACCACAGAAGGATGTATCAAATTCTTTGGGTTTAAATTTATTTACTCTTTGAGTTACATTGTTATCTTTATTGTTCATCAATACAAATATTTGTTAACTCAGAAATATCGTACAATATTGTTTCATTACTAATGGGTAGATATTGTTGCGCATATGACATTGTTTCACAAAGACATTATAAATTGATGCAACTGCAAACTTGAGTAATATATTTCGTGCTTCATACAAACACCTACTTAGCCACACCGACCTTTTACACTTTTGACACACTCCATTTACCATAAAACTACAAACACATTTATTTCCATATCGTGCATTTTAAACTCACAGAGCGATTCGGTTTTGGGACGCTTGTTGTTTTCAGCCGAGCTGTTAGTCCTTTGGTTGTTGGTTAACATATTTTTGTTAATATAGCTAAAAAAGATTTCAGGGTTATGCCATGCCTTTTCAAATCACCAACAACCCACCAAGCCTAAAGACACAAAGCCAATGCAACACAAGATACATGCTGCAATTCCCATTCGAATGATAACAACTACAACAAAACATTTAGATTGTTCTAATATAACTGGTATAATTCTAGACGGTGATCCAGTTACATACCAACTTCTTCATTAAAATTTATTGTCCCTATCCTCCCCAAGCAAATTTTATTATGCCAATTTAGTGATTCATTCCCTAATAAGACCCAAAACAACAAGGGTGGATAGTTCTGCACCCTTAAACTCATTTTATTCAATCAGGCAAATTGCTCTCTGCTGTAGTAATTCCCTTTTGTTTATCATCATCGTTTCTAGACTATCAGGCAACCTAAAAGTCTATGACCGTTGAATTCTTAACACCATATGAAAGCATATATGAAGTGTTCACCGTACCCCATTCATAATTTAACACGCTCACGGATTGAGTTACCAGGAAGCTAACCTCTTCATCGTGGTTCAGTCATCATGTGATTCTCCAGTCAAAGGTAAACTTCCTCTGCCTCGGTCTTCTTCTATGCATCGAAAAATTTGGTTCTGTTATTTTCTTTGTGAATGTCGATCATTCCTAGGTCCTTAGCACCACGAAGACACCTAAAGTCCCCAACCATCCTCGCCAAAAAAAAATATTGAACCTAGCAATTCGTGTTCAACACACCCACGAATGATGCGTCAAGTGTGAACTCTGAGCGCTTATGTTAAAGTTATGTGATTTGCTGAGCATTGTTAGAGATTGAGCAGAGTTGCTTGATGCAATTTTTTCTTAAGCTTTTGTGAACACCTTCTATATGTTTATACTTTTTTCTCCAATTGTGTTTTTCTTCGTTCAAATCTGAAAACATTATGTTTTCATGTCATGAATGCTGTATCTTTTAGTTTTATATTGACAATGAACTATGTTTTGCTATGTGTTAAGTTCAAACTTTCGTCTTGGTAGACAGCGAAAATGATTTAAATGCAAGAAAATTGCTGAATATTTATCGGTGTAGGTAAGAACAGTTTCTAAAATTTATAATATGTATTAGAGGGAAACTTCGTCCCAAGTAAATGAAGATGTGGAGATGTTTGTATAGAGTGGTCGACAATGTACAACATTTCAAAGGGAGATTAGAACCAGCCATTCGGTTTCTAGATCTAAAGTTACCATGGGTAGAGGAAAAAGAAGCTTGAGTGAGCTCCGAGAAACAAAGCTTAGGTTTGGGTTTGAGTTTCATCTTCTTCATAAGAATGTATTGGGATTGTATCTCAACTACTTCTTGAGAATGATTAAACAAATGGTTAGTATGATAATTTCTCATAATTCCTTGCACTCTTTTTAAATGTAAAAAAATGTTTGGTTAGAGAATGAGAAACTTGTCGAAAGAAATGTTCGCATTTCTATCATAACTTTTCAAGTTGTATATATATGCATATTATTCTATAATATTAAAAATTTAAATAATATTAAAATGTATATGTATCGAAAAATTGAAATGATTTAAAAATTATATGTACTTTTTTTCTAGAAAAAGCAATGTTCATTTTATTAACCCCTATTCATACAAATAAAATTATAAAATTACATTTTTTTATAATTTTAGTCACAACAAAAACAGTAGACAAATTGATAATAATTTTTCAAATTATATTAATTATTAAATTGATATTTTGTTTATTAAAATTGTATAAAATAAATATTATTTTATAAAATTTATATAAGTTTTCGTTATTATATCAATGTAATATGTTACCTAGACATATATGATATCATAAATTTTTAACCTATAAATGTGTGTGTATATATATATAATTGTCATCTTATTTGAATATTGAAAAACCACGATAAAATGTTATAAATAGATTTAAAAATATATTGAAAAAAATAATTTGTGGAGCGAGGAAGAAGCAATTATATTCCAAAGTAATATCAGAATAATATATATACAACTTATTTCCATGTTAGTTATGTATTAAGTCCATTGAATTTTTATTTCCACATGATGTTTATTTTGAAATAAACATTTTTAGAAATATTTTTTTTGTAGAATACTGTTATGTTTGTATATAATATAACATATAAGATTTCAAAAGATAAAACTAATGGTACATCAATGCGAGGAAACCATTAGAAAATAAATACTAAATTATCAATATTATACTAATTTATAATTATATTTTATATCATAATATTCATTATAACTTATAAATACCAAAAGTACGCGCATGCGATGAGTTTAAAAATATAATATGTTTAATTTAAAAAATGTTGAGAATACACATGAAAGACAATATGACAAAAAACATATTTTACGAAATATAAAATTATTTGAGGTAGAGTTTTCACGCATGTGCTTCAATCCGATTTCTTTTTCTGGTTTTAGGTATCATTTAATTGAAATCTCTAAATTTACTAATAATTTTTTTCTCAACTGAATTTTTTTAGTTCTATATAAATCCCTAATCCGCCAAGTCACATGTAAAAGCTGAACCATTTCTTCCAAAATAATTTGCTTACTTTGCTTGAACCATTTAAAATACATAAAATATGACTCAAAATATAGATATGGGATAGACTTACTATGTATTTTAGCTCAAATGTTTCTCAAATGATTGTTAAGAAAACAATCATGATCATAACAAGCGTTATTATAATTATGATCAATGTTATTACAAAACTAAATTAACATTTATATTAATCAATATTTTGTCCACTTATATGTCGTTACATAATTATCCTTTGTAAATATATCAATTAGGTTTGTTAACATTTTGATCGTTTTGCTCCACAAACATCTACACCAATAAAATTCTAGAGACAATCAAGAAATTAAAACATAAGTATCCAAATTATGTTCATGCCTCAATAATTGTTTCTTAATCAGGGAAGGATATGAAAATAATTATGCGAAAAACTCATGTCTAAATCATGTGATCATTTTCTCTTACAAATTGTATTTTAAAATTTCAAATATATTATGAATAAATTGCAGTGTTAGTTTACATTACATCTTATAAATCTATTATTTAAATTTTTACATTGAAAATTGAAATTTGTGCATTTGTATTAGACGATACATATATCAAATGTCATTACCATCTTTAAATTATTAAATTATGTACACTATTAAAAAAAATACAATTTAACAATTACAAAACCATGCAACGTACGAGTATCAACTAGTATATGTGGAAATAGAAGATATTGTCTTGACATTGTAAAGGGACATGTGTTTTTTTTCTATCGTCCATAGTGATTTTGGTTTGGGACTCATATTTCCTTTCTTATTTGGCTGCATTAGGGGATTCTATCCCGTTTTTACCGCCTTCCAATCATTTTCATTTATACCTCTAATCGTAGCTTTCATCTTGACTTTCCAATAGATAGTTGGTAGAATCCAACACGAGCGTTTTTGGAACTGACACAAGTTCTCGGTGGGAGTCCATACATTTCGCTTAAATCACACAAGAATTGATGTTTCTTTTTTTTTTTGCGACCTGCTCCAATAACGATTAAATTTTTTTTTATAGATTTTAATTGAACACCAAGAATATATCATGTGTTCTTCCAGAACCTCTCAAAGGAATTTTTTTTATTCATGTTGTACCCGTACTTCTAACCTAGTACACTTGAACTCACTCGAATCTACCTAACCTCTCTGAGTAAATTATCGAATTCCACACAACCGTGAGCCTCATAGTGACTCCCTTTTAGTTGAATATAGTCCTACTGTATGAACTTCACATGTGAATCATTCACACACAAATGAACACAAGTCTCATTTACTTTAAGGTCTCTCTTGTGTTCATGTGATTATCTCAAATTGTAGCTCTTCTTGTTTCATTTGTAAATCACAACCTTTTTAACCTAGGACTAGGTAAAATATTCGAAGTATTCATATCCGATTCGTATTCGAACCGAAAATTCGAATATCCGCTGACACAAATACAAATACAAATATTATAAATAAGATATTCAAGAAATATAATTATAAATAGTAGACTTAATTATCCGAATTATTCGTATGTGTAAGTACTAAATAGAAAATGTAGTTAATATGTAGATACACATATATATCAAAATTGATTTTAATGAACAAATTGGAAATAAAAACATTATTCATGATTTTAACACTCATTATATAAATATATAGACAAATATGTAATGTATTTATTATTTAGAGGATTAAAATATCAAATTTGAAGATTTAATTTTTACTCAAGATTAGTTCTAGTCAGACATTACAAGATATTAAAAAAATAGAACTCACAAAATATATAACTTTTATCTGAGTTTTATTTTAGTGTATTAATTTGATAATATAATAATTTGTTTCATTGTTTTAGGTGAATTGGCGATATTCATAGAGTCATCGATGAAGCTAAATTTAAATAACTGATGTGGAATTATTTTATTTATATTATGTATCTTTATATCTTTGTGCGATTCGAATTTTAGTTTTAGATTATATTTGATGTTTATTGGTTTTTATTAAAAAAATACAAATATAAATAAAAAGTTTAGATATTCGTCGAATACAAATATATATACAAATAGTCGGATATTCGTAAATATTAATTATTTGCCTAGCGCTACTTTAACCGCTGTCTTTTGTCCTTTTTATAGGCACACAATACATCTCATTCCTTATCAGATTTTTTTTTTTCTTTTGTCTTGAAATTTATTGTAGTCTTCAATTATCTTGAAATTTATTATTGTCTTGTTTATATTTAGAAGTTACTTTTTTAAGAATTTTGTTATTGACTACTTTCTTTCTAACATTAATTTCGAATAGAAATTCGAATTTATATATGATATATATTAAAAGAAAAGTGACGACTGAGAAAATAGAATATCCTAAAACTATTCTAAGTTTATGGCATGAGATTTTTTCATTTGTGCCTAATTCTCACAAAATAATTATTTTAAACTTAATCTACAGATTATTCTCATCACAAACTTTTTATTAATAGTAAAAATACTTTAATGTATATAAGTTAGAAATAATATTTTTTTATCAACTATATAAAATCATTTAGAAAAATTAAAAAGTATGTTATATATCCAAAATTTAATATACTTAAAAATAAATAAATGAAACTAATTTGTAATTTTTTATTAATGTGGAAAAAAAGGTGGCATCTTTTTCGAGGTTTTCATATTTGTTGTAACTAGATGATATTCACGCGTTGTGCGATTTTTTGATAATTAAATTTTTTTTTGTTTTATATTATCTATAAATTCAAACATTATTATGAGAAAGTAATTGCATGTTTTTTATAATTTATACATCTGAATAATTCATACATAAAATTAGTAATAAAATGAAATTTATAATCTTAAATAAGTTATTGATATGTTAGAATAATTACCGCTAATAAGTTTTAAAATAACAACTCTTCGTGCATCTTGAATCATCTTCTTTTGTTACGAGCATTGACCTTACCTTATAACAACAATGGACCAAATTGAGACGTAGACATAATAGTTATAAACCGAAAAATCATGGCACAACAAAGGAATAAGAGTCAAAACTCTAATTAAATTGTAAATAAAGATAATCTAATAAATTGTACTTGAAAAACTAAACACTAAGTAGGAACACAATACCTATACCAAAAGTCATAACAACCTCTAGCATATCCAATAAAATATTAGATCTTCGAGCTTCAATCTCTCTTATTAGCACTCCAAAAGAGGGATAACATATACGATTCAAGGTAAATTATGCGATATATTTGAGGATAATTTTTCCAGGAAACAAAAGAAAACAATCTAAGAAATCGAAAGTATAAAGAGCAACAGACCTTAAAAGTGTACTTGTTGCAAAGGAGATGAAGTAGAAACAAATCTTATTGACCCTGTGAGTGAAGCAACTCGACGACGACTCTCTTCGAATTTTTGCATTATTGGTAAGAGTACATTAATAATTCTTAAAAATAATATCATTATTATCTTGGGTCTTTATTCATATTTTCTAATTAATATGGTGAAAAATATCATTCATTTGTCAAATAAATATATTAACATCCAAAATTTATTTTGAAATAAGCCATATTTTTTAAAATTAAATTAATATTAATATAAATATACAAATAAATTATATTAAATGTTCTCCTAAGTATATCATTCTTTTTTAGACTTTGATTTTGTGTTTTGTAATATTGGTGAATGAATTAATTTGTTGACATTTTTATAAATCTTAAAAAATATTATAAGTTTTATTAAAAAAATATAAATAGATATATTTATTAATTTTATAAAATATTATCTACTTAATTATGATTTAAATAGTTTGTCATGTAAACCCCAAATATACATTTACGTAGTATGTCATGTACAACATTTGAGAAGATTTCTACACGTGATATCAACACATCATTACATTGGATGATCATAATTTCTTCGTCTAAGGATTTTTTTCAAGCAAAATAACAATATATGTATAAAAGGAACACTATAATAATATAAAATATCAAATAAGAGCTCTTATGACTGATATAATAATATAAATATCAAATATCAAATAATATCAATATATATGTTTATCGAATGGATTCTAAAAAAATTTCTTTTTCTTTCTTCTTTTTTTAATCCATAAAACCTATTATCTTAACTCTCTTCCTCCCTATTGTCTATTTATCCTGGATCAAAATATTACATTTTTTGCCATAAAACTCAAGACATTGCAATATACGTCGAGTGCACTGCCATAGACCTTCTATATTACTCTGTCCATACACCAATCTTAACAATGATTCAAATACTATTACAAGAAAAGAAAAACCTTGTGCTGAGTCTACCAGATTCTTTCACCACAAAATCGATGTTCATAACTTATGAAAATGTTCTCAGTCATCAAAAGAATGTAGTTTGATAATAGTTCTACAGATCAAACCAATTTACATATTTTGTCCACCCACAACACGTTTGATAGCTCGAGCTTTTGCTTTCTCTAAAAATCCATCATACACACGCTCATGTACATATGTGTGAGCCAGCACAACAACGTTGCCCCTTCAAGTTTACCAGGGTAACTCACGTTCACTAAGTATGAGATTGATTGATCACGTGAAACACTATGGATATATTGTCCCTATAAACTCGGTTTTAGGATACATTGATGTCATCTAGTTAAAGAACAAAGCGAAGTGATCAAGCTCAACGACCTTATCTACAATAACATCTTCGCACACAATAAATGGAGCTTTGCACCCAAGCTCCAAAGTTAGTGGCTTAAGATTGCTTTTGGTAGTCAAATCAAGAATCATATGTCCAGTTGTAGTAGAACACGTAAAAGCTACCTGCAGCGAATTGTTTAAGTTCTTGAGAAGGCATATTTTGAGTCAATATTGCCAAGCTATGTTTTTAGATTTTCCATGAAAGAAGAGCTTTACCAAAACTCCAACATCGTTTAGTCTATTTTGATTGTCCTTGCTATGTCTAAGTTTCTTCTGATTGCTTATGCATGATCATTTTTTGTGAGTGATTAGGTAGTAATGGCTGATTTATATACAAAATACTCTTTTAGAAGAAAATGAAATTCAGATCATAAGAAGAGTGTCTTAAGTTTTTATTCATCACCTTATCGATATCCATGTGACTAGCAATGGTCGCACTAGAAGTTCGAAAAAATCCAGAATTTATGTTTACATTATCCAAAGGAAGTCCAACCTATCATAAAAATTGGAATCGTCACCACGGAGAAGAAGAATATCGATGAAACATATTACATGGTTTGATAAAATGATTTAAATGAGAAAAAACATATAGATAATCAACCTAATAGCATTTATCAAATATCCTTAGATGCTCATGTACACATACAAGATGAAATCATTAAATGCAAAAAGGATTGCCATCTAGAATTATTATTCATATCCAATGACAGAAAAGCAGATAACTCTGAAAGTTGTAAAGCAAAGCAAGAACTTTTAAAGTTCAGGACAAAATCATATATCATATCTAAACCTCTTGAAGAATTTTTGCGGCATAGAGACTAGATAAAGGAGTATGCTTGGATGTTTTCAATACAACAGTGTTTCCACATGATAATGGTTGCCCTAATTTTCATGCTAACATGAAAAGAGGAAACTTCCATGGGATGATCTGCCTAACGACCCTTATTGGTTTGTCGAGAATCTGAACATGGTGAATACCGACTCTATTTTGACCAGCCCCATCTTTGTTCCACTTACCATTGCTCTCGAAACATGTAAGATCAGAATTCACTATTAATCCTTGAATGGTGCGGTAAAAGCAAACATGTAGATATAGATGTAGGTTTAATGTAAATTATCAACGGGGAGATCAATAGATCCGTCCGTTGATACGAGTTTCCAACGAATTGCAACGGATTCCCGAGAATGTTCAACGGGCATATATCCGTTGCAATCCATTGCAATTGTCAACGGACGAGCAACAGACGAATCCGTTGCTAAGATCCGTTGAAAAGCTGTTAGAAAACCAAAAAACTAGTTAATGGATGACCGTTGCCATGTGCAAAGGATTTCCATTGACAATGGCAACAGATGACCGTTAAAATCCTAAATTTTGAGGATGCCGTTGGAATATTTCAACGTAGCTTTTCGACGGGAATCCGTTCAGGGTTCCAACGGATGTCCGTTGAAAAAATCACTATTTATTCATCGGAATCAAGGCTTCTACCATCAAGCTATCAACAACAAATATATTTTTAAAAAAATGTTGTCTTCTTCAAATATATATATAGATCGAGAGAGTGGATGTATAGAAGAAAAGACCTCGTAACCGAGGAAGTTACTCAAGAATTCTTACATGGATTGGAGCAGTTCATGAGTTTTTCTTCGATGCAACCATTGTGTCAAGAACACGAGACAATGTTATGTCCCTGCAAAAGAAGCAAAAACATGAAGTATCAAAGCCAAGAAATTGTTTGCAAACATCTTTACAAGGTGTTTTGTAGAGAGTTACGAAATTTGGTTATTTCACAGGAAAAGTTGTGGCGTTAGAGATATTGTGCAAGAAACGCAAGAAATAGAAAGAAATGAAGAAGTTGTTTATAAAGCATCGATGACCAATCCATATGTGGAAATGGTGTCAGATGCTTTTCCTGGAGTTGTTGAACAAACGCATGAAGAGATGTCGAACGATGAGGCATGTTGATTTTCAACTATTGGATTCGACGAAACAACCTATATATGAAGGTTTTCGTGAAGGTCAGTCTCGTTTATCTTTGTCCTCAAGATTGATGGGTATAAAAACAGACTACAATTTTTACTGAAAATTGCTTGGATTCATTTTGAAAAACAATGCGTGAATATTTACGAAAAATAATCAAGCTCCCGAGACATACTACGAAACAAAAATTGTTTTAAATATTTAGGAATGATACATGAGAAAATTGATGTTTGTAGAAACCTTTGCATGTTGTTTTAGGGAAATAATAAAGACTTGTTGGAATGTAAATTTTGCGGTGCAAGCAGAATTCATCCAAAGAAACCATCTTCACGTAAATATGTACCGTACAAAAATGTTCTGTATGCCTATAACAAACAGATTGACAAAGTTATTTGAAACGAAAAAAACCACCACGCTAATGAGATGACACGTAGAACACTCAACGGGCAAAGGGATAATGCAACATCCATCGGATGGTAAGGCTTGAAATATTTCAATGAAATATTTCCTAAGTTCGCGTATGAAACGAGAAATATTTATCTTTGTCTGTACACCGATTGTTTTAGTCCATATGGACAATCTGGAAGTCAATAATCTCTGTTGCCGGTGATTTTATCTCCGTATAATTTGCCTCTCGATATGTGTTTGAAAAGAGAAGTAATGTTTCTAACATTGCCGATTCTAGGACCAGAACATCCGAACAAAAGTTCCGATGTCTTTTTGCAGCCCTTAATTCATAAATTAAGACATTTGTGAAACAATGGATTTCTTACTTATGACGTGAGAACGAAGCAAAATTTCACATTGAAAGCGGTCTTGTTGTGAAAAGTCACGATTGTCACTTTTTCATGCAACAAATCATTCCAATTGCATTTGTTGAGCTCTTACCACGAACTTTCACGATGTACTACGCAGAATTATATATATTTCAGAGATACATGTTCAAGAAATTTAAAAAGAGATGAGTTGGAATTAATGAAAACCAATATCTCTGAAGTATTATGATCATTGGAAAAAGTTTTTCGTCTTCCTTTTTCGATGTCATGGAACATTTTTCAATACATTTACCAGATGAGGCGATACTCAGTGGGCCAGTTCAATCCAGATGGATGTATCCTTTTGAAAGATTTTCCTTTCATCTAAAGAACAAAGAAAAAAATTAGTGGTTGAAGGATCTATTGTTGAACAGTACTTGTTGGAAGAAATCACATATTTCAGCATATTTTGTCTCGAGTCACTTATTCCGGCGAAAGAAAGACGCTCAGCTAAAGACCACACAAACTATCTATATCAATATAATCCGTAATTTGACACAATTTATGTGCTGTTTACACCGATTGGACGTAGAGGAGGTAAATCCGAAGAATATTGGCTGACACCAGAGGAGTATAATCACGTCTACACATATATATTACTAAATTATCAAGAGTTATTACCTTTCGAAAGATACAAAACAATGAAAATCAATCTTTTAAATAAAAATATATTCAATACAAAAATATATGTGTTAACATACTTTCATAATAGGATATTTGATGAAGAAGCAATGAGCATATATCCTCATCTAAATGCAGATGAACTCACGAAAATGAAGTTCATCATTATAGCTCGTGGTTGAGAGATTAGCAAGTAAACGTATATTCATATATTATATATATATAAATAAAATCTTATGTTATAAAGTATTCATGTTATTTTTATGTTATATAGGTCAAATGTTTTGATGAGAGACATCGTATGTGGTTAAAAGATTTGGATAATGGTCCGACACAAAATGTTATGTGTTGACCAATTTTGTTTACTCGTGGATACACATTCCACATGTACGAACACGGAAAACATATAAGCTCATACAATTACGATATTTGCGTTAATAGTGAAATAGAAGGTGATAATTTCTACGGCATTTTGCACCAAATCCTACAGGTGGAATATCTCAATCTCGTTGGATTTAAGGTGATGCTTTTTAAATGTTAGTGGTTTGATCAAACCGTAGGACGTGGTACACAAAAAAATCGATGGGGGAAGAATTAACATCAATCACGCATGACTATATGGTAAATATGATCCATTCATCACAATAGATTAAGCAAATCAAGTATGTTATGTGCAGTATCCAATAACATTGAAACGTCGAAGAGAGGAGTGGTGGGGCATAGTAAAGATCAAGTCACGAGGAGTTATAAGAACATGTGAAAAAGAAGATCCATTGCAAACTGATCACCTGGAGCCAATACGATTAATTAATGCAGATAATCGGGAGGTGATTCTCATAAGAACTAACATAGATGGCGAATACATACACGATTATGAAGACATTGAATCAGAAAATGCAAAACATGAAAACGACGATGAATTCAATGAACAATTGAAGGAAGACTCGCCAATCGAAGAATCAACCGAAGAAGAAATGTGAATTATGTAATTGTAATATATAGCTTTATCTAATTTGTTAAAATTATTTTTTTAACTTAATATAGACAAGTTGCAATGGGCATCCGTTGACAATATTAAATTTTGCGCGATACTTAGAAAATTTTCAAGGTTTTTAAATTTTCAACGAGTATCTATTGGGAAAACTCAATGGATACCCATTGAGATTTTTGTGGTGGGCAATGGATGCCCGTTGAGAGTGTTCAGGCGGGCAACAGATGACCCTTGGTGGAGTGCAATGGATGCCCGTTGGTATGTGCAACAAATGCCCGTTGAACAGTGTTATCATGGCTATCCTACGCCTACAAAATCAATTTTGGTTCTCAATGGTTATCCATTAGGAAAACGCAACAGACACCCATTAAGACTGTTTAGGCGGGCAATGGATGCCCACTGAGACTGTACAGGCGGGCAACGAATGACCGTTGGTGGAATGCAATAGATGTCTGTTGCAAGGGGAGACTTACCGTCGTTTTGTCGTCCGTTTCCTCGAGAACATGCATTACTAAAGAGAATCCAATGCAAATTGCAACGAATGCCTATTAAGAACCCAATAGTCTCATCAATTAATTCCGTCCGTTGAGGTGATGTAATTTCCAACGGGCATTTGTTGGCAATTCCAACGGATGCCCGTTAGAAATTTCTGAACATCATCCATTGAACATTTCAGTTTTCAACACAATTCCAAAACAAAAATTCTCTCAAACTGAATATCTATCAAACACTTAAACACAAAACACAATAAGAGCTCGATAATTCATCGCTTACGGTGGTATGTTGACAATTTTGGCAGGACCCCCGCCATAGCCTCTAGCGCCACCATATTGGCCTCCTTCACCTATATCGACACTACTAATATTTGATGAAGAAGAAGATATGGTGGCCATAGATGCATTGATCGATAATTTCGACGAGCGTCCTTCCGTCCCGATTATCGATCCTGAACAACCTGACATGACGTTAAGTAAAGATTTTAATTCATAGTTCATATTGTATTTAATTATAAATTTTATCTAATAATTTCATTTCACGTGCAGGTTTGATGTGGATGATATTCTAAACATACGAACAACAACATCAGACAGGGATCACTACAAGATCGATTATACTATTCCTGACAGATGTTGCCAGAAGTTATACACCGTCAATGGTAGTGTACATTCATCGTAAGTAATTATAATGTTAAATTTAAATTTTAAATTATTATTTGCTTTTCTTTATGAATTAATTTATTGTAATTTGATTTTGCAGCGTGCATATAGATGGCGGAAGAAGGATACGTCGCGCATCTACGCAACTTAAATGCAAGACATGCAAGTCCAGCTTCTCTTAATGAAGACAACACCAAGCACAACTATTATAAGAAAAATTCCAAACCAACATGGGCAACATACGAGGTATTCTACCAACTCGTCCAACATTGGGAGTTCGAAGAATTCAAGGCCAAGAGCGAGAAGGCCAAGAAATGTTGGTACGTCGAGAAGGTTCCTCGAGATGGTCCGCATCACCATACTTTGGGATCAAAATCATTCCCGAAACGAAAGAAAGAATTGGTAAATTTTTTATTCATTATTTAATTTTTATTGTTATATAAAATTTTGACCTAGTTATATTACTATTATGTAACAGATGTAGAGGATGGGAAGAGAACTGACTCTTTTTGAGCTGGTTGTAAAACCGACACGAAGAAGAAGTTCGTCTTCGGGGAAGAGAGAGACGAACCTGAACTTGTTGATCTTCGGGCGGAAAAAACCGTGAAAACTGTGACGAAGAAGATCACACAACAATCACAAGCTTGTGGTTCAACTCCCGATGATCTTAGTCCTTTACAAAAGGAAAAAATTTATTTAAAGGTAAATAATAAGATTTTTGTTTGTAAATCTTTAATTAACTAAAATATTTTTTAACGATGTTAACTTTAACGTTTTTTGTTTTGTAGTCAGTTAGACCGTAAAAGGGGCGTCTATACGGTCTCGGTTCGCTCCAAAAGGATATCATGGAGGATGCCACGACGATACCCCCGATGGTTCAAGAGAGTTACATGCAAGAACAGCGTATCGAACATCTCAAAACCACACTTCGAACAACACAAGATGCTCTTTAGGTAACACAATCGGAGCTTCGAGAAACTTGCGCAAAGATGCGTCACATGGAGAGCATTATCAACCCCCAGAATAGACAGGGGAAACAACGTAGAGACAAGACCCGTTAATTGACTCTAATGTAACCCCTTCATGAGGTGTTGGCAATCACGGGGATGAAGACGATGCTACTAATTTAGATGATTTGTAATAAATTATGCTTTTAATTTGAATAAAACTTTTTTTAATTAATTTTATTTTTTTAAAGTTTTTTAAACATCCGTTGGAATGGAAAATTCCCGCCTTTTTAGGCAACAAACATCTGTTGACAGTTCTCGCCATTTTTGCCAACAAGTATCCGTTGAACTCTTTTCACTACAAGAAATTCACGGATTAGGGACTGAAGAATCAGTCCCTAATCCGTCCGGAAACTCATTTAGGGACTGATTAGGACTGGCACGAGCCGTCCGCAAACGAGCGTTGTCAATCGTTCCCCTCCGCAATCCGTCTGGAAGTACAAACGGTATTTGTAGACCGCAAACCGTCCACAATTTCGGACGAAATGGTTAGTCTGAAAATCGTCGCAAAACCCGACGATTGCATTTTAAAATTTCCAAACGGATCTTTGCCGTCGGCAAATTTCCGGACGGGGAATTACCGTCGGGAAATTTCCGGACGGAGCATTGTAGTCGGGAAAAGTTCCGGACGGCGCAATGCCGTCGGGAAATTTACGGACGGAGCATTGCAGTCGGGAAATTTCCGGACGGAGCACTGCCGTCGGCATATTTCCGGACGGAGCATGGCAGTCGGGAAATTTCCGGACGACATTTCTCCGTCCGGAAAGTTTTTTTAAAAAAAAAATAAAATAAGAATTTTTTTAAAAAATTGAATTTAAATAAAAAACATGCATATAATAATATTTAAATTATCCGTTTACAAATTAGTAGGTGATAATTGGGAATTATTATCTTCGTTAGTATCATTGTTTTCGGCCGTATCCCAATTCATAGAAGGCATATGTGCTTTCATCATCCTGAGCCACTGCTCACGTTCTCTTCATGATTGTTCTACTTCTCTTTGTAGAGCACTGACATGTGAGTTTTGTTGTTCTAGTTGTGCTTTCATCTCCGAGATTGTATTTTGTAATTCCTCGTTCGCGACCTTTTCCTTGCCTTTGGAGGAACTCGCACGTTTTGATGACATTCCTCGAAGACCTAATAGACGACCTTTGTACGGTGTTACTTGCTACAAAAAATATTGACAATTAATTTAAATTATTAATAAAAAATTATTGTGAAAATGTATTAAATTTACCTCGAAATACATCTCGCTGTATTCTTCTTGAGAAAGAGTCGGTTGCGTCCAATCTTCTCTTGGCGGGATTTGGGACACTCGTTCTGATGCCATGTTATCAACATCGTCGTGAATTTGTTTTGCCCTGGCATCTACCCACGAACCGTCGGATTTTTTCTTGTGTGTACGTTCTAACAATTCCACGTACGATGGTTCACATCCTTTCTCTTTCCTCTAAAACAAATTTGATGTTTTACGTATTAACAAATGTCACTCCTAGTAAAACTTAAAAAACTTTTAAATCTTACCATATCTTCGTAAACCTCCACGAAAGAGCGGGAACCAGCAGTATGTGCACTAGGACCATATCCCGATCTATCGGAACGACGAGATCGACTAGCGCGTTCACTTCTCTGCTTAAACTGAGCAGAGTCCCAATGGGCAAGCAACTGCCCCAGACATTATCAGGGATCCAAGTGGGTTTGATATTGGTTGTCATCCATTCTTTTTTCGTTTCGTATAAAAGATTTTTCAATCGATCTCCCGCATGCATTTGAAATTCGGACTTTACTAGTCCGGTTATTACAGGATCCCAATAAATTTTTTGCTAAAAATTATAAAATAATTATGTATTTAAATATTATTTTAAGTTTAAAATTTATAATGAAATGAATATTTTAAAAAA
>CM071860.1:63580259-63592553 GCA_036759665.1 Gynandropsis gynandra | reverse complement strand
TAACTTAGACGATCATAATCAGCTTTCATTATCTTTGTGAGATGACGATTAAGCTGCTTACGACCAAACCTAAAAATTAAAATATATTAAGACTTGATACTTAATTAGTTACTAAATTAATTTAAATTTAATTTATACAAAAGTTCGTCGGTTGAAGCTGGATCTATACGAGGAAGTTTGCGTCTTTCCTCGTCCATTGCTAATAGCTCTTCCACTGTTGGTTCTTGATGCATCGGAGGCTTGTGATGCATCATCGGCTCGACCGGCGGTGGCATCTGCTGATTGAATGAATACGGCATATATTGTGCAGATCCAGTCTGAAATAAATTCGGATTCATAAAATCCGAATATACTGGATCCAATGATTGTCTCTGATGTTGTGGACCACTAACAATTTCTTCAGATGTTGAGCGGTTTCTATTGTTACCGCCTCTTCCAACACGACGCGACATACTAAAATTGTAATTTAAAAGTAATTATTATATTAAAAATTGTAATTTTAAAGTAATTATAATTTTAAAGTAATAGATGCATAACCATCAGAAAATTTTACGTCTTCCTTCAACCAATTCAGCAATTTATATTTTTCCTCCTTAGACAATCTGAATATCGGAACTGGCGCTTTACCATCTTCACTTATATGTAACTCCTTCCGTGAGCAATACTCTGCGAGATCCTTCCGTGATTTAATGTTATCCTTCGTTTTTCCTGTGACATTCATTACTGTATTGATGATATTATCGAAAATTGTTTTCTCTATGTGCATGACATCAAGATTGTGGCGAAGCTTCAGATTTTTCCAATACGGAAGATCCCAAAATATGCTCTTCTTGTACCAATAATGGGCAATTCTATAACCATCAATTCTCGGATGATTGTTTCCTCCGCAATCTATACTCCTAGGAATACCCAAAGCGAGAAGTCGTTCATACAATATCTCTTCGCCGGTCAAAATTGGAGGAGGAGATTTCCGCACAACAATATTCCTTCTGAAATTCCTCTTGTTGCGTCGTAATGTATCATCAGAAGGAAGAAACCGGCGATGACAATCAAACCAACTCGTCTTTCGTCCATACTTCAACTGAAAAGCATCTGTTTCCTCCATGCAATATGGACAAGCCAATCGACCATGCGTTGTCCACCCAGATAGCATACCATAAGCTGGAAAATCACTTATTGTCCACATTAGAGCACCTCGTAATATAAAATTTTGTCGTCTCGAAACATCATACGCTGGAACTCCTTTCCATAATTCATTCAATTCTTCAATTAGTGGTTGAAGAAATATATCCAAACTTCTTTTCGGATGATTAGGCCCGAGAATCAATATTGTTAAGAACAAAAACTCACGCTTCATGCACAGATCTGGTGGTAAATTATACGGTGTCATAATAACTGGCCACAACGAATAATTTCTCTCAGACATCCCGAATGGATTAAAACCATCAGTGAAAATGCCTAAATAAACATCTCGACTCTCAGCTGCAAAATCAGGATATACCTTGTTAAAATGTTTCCACGCCTCGCCATCTGAGGGATGACACATTTCTCCGTCAGGACTTGAATGCTCGGCATGCCATCTCATGTCGCTTGCAGTCTTCTCCGATTGATACAATCTTTTTATCCTATCTGTAATTGGCAAATAACACATAGGACGAAACGGAACCGATTTTCCATTTCTTGTCAAATAAAATCGATCTTTTCCACAAAATCGATAATTGATCAAGTCCGAAGTTTCTTTCCAGAAAATCATACAGTTATCTTGGCAAACATCAATCTTTTGATACGACAATAAACCCAATGATCTCATCATCTTCTTTGTTTCATAATATGACTCGACTGCATTATTATCTTCAGGCAAATAATCTCTAACTAATTGCGATATAGAATCCATGCAGTTCTGAGAAAGATTATTTTCTGTCTTCAAATTCATTAACCGTGCAGATAAAGACAACCGTGATAAACCACTTCTACAACCATCGTACAGTGGATGCCTAGCATTTTCTAACATTTAAAAAAATGTTTTTGCTTCTTCATTCGGATCTTCTTCAATATTTTCATATTCGTTTCTTTCCACAAACGCATTTTGCACCATTTCTACATAAGGGTTTTCTACATCTTGAAAAGTCTGAGACACTTCATGATTTACGATACCCCGACTAAAATTTTCCACAACATCCCTTGGTCGTGGTGCAAAATTCTCTCCATGAGATAACCAAATAAAATAATTTGGAGTAAACCCTCTTAAATAGAGTATTAGAGATTAAATAGAAAATTTTAAGACCGATTCTGGACGGATTGCAGACTGGAATGAATATTTCCCGACGAACCATCCCTAATACGTCCGAAATTTGTGGACGGTTTGTTGGCGGTTAGTCCCAAATTACGGACGGAATGAGAATCAGTCCGCAATTTTCGGACCGACGCAAGTTTAGTCCTGATTCCGTCCTGAATTCCAGACGACTTAGGGACTGCCCAACGGTCCTCAAATTTAGGGACGGTTTTCTTAATTCGTCCTTAAGTAGTCCCTAATCCGTCCCTAAATTTAGGGACGGATTAGTCAGTCCGCAAATTCAGTCCCAAAATCCGAATTTTTTTGTAGTGTTTAATTCCCGCCATTTTTTACGTTTCAACGGATGTGCAACCGATATGCGTTACAAATCTTCAATGGACATCCATTGCACTATTTGTAACAGGCATTCGTTGCTAGAATCCAACGAATATATCCGTTACACTCCCGGTTAAAGTTATCAACGGATATTATGTGTGGCATGCCCATTGCAAATCGCAATGGATGCGGATTTTCAAAGATCGATTCCCAACGGCTCGGAGTCCGTTGCCATCCGTTGGGAATCGTCCTTTTCAATGGAAATATGGCGATGTCCAACGATATATAGTGTAAATGCAACTTTTGCGGCTATGGTATCTCACCAAATGGACACTTATTTTCCCTGTTATGTTTCTCAAAATTCCTCTAAAGATAATCAGCCACCTGATAACGATAGAATAAGAAATAAATTGAGTTTAGTTACTAAAGTGATCCAATCAACATTAGTTTCCAGTTTTTTTTGGCTTCACATGCTCTTCAACTCACTACATAAGGATCAGGGAACTCAAACAGATGACGATAATATTAGAGCTATCAAAGCGAAAGGAAGCTCCAACACGAAATCAAATGGCATGCATTCCCCATCGAGACCACAACCAAAATTGGTTATATATCAGAATGTTCATGAATCAAAATCAAAATAAAATGTGAAAGAAAACAAAACCTTAAGAACCACAATCAAAAGTTCAAAAAAAAATAAAACCCTTAAGAAATACAATCAAAGTCAAATTAATTGAAGCTCCACACGTCTTTTCCGTTCATCCTTTTGTGGAAAGATGAAGATTATGTGGTTTTTGGATATTGACGTGTTTTTTGGATATTGACGCACACGACAGAATTCACCTTCGTCGTACGTCTTCCGCCACGAAAAATACCATCGTTGTATGGTTAAAGAAAACCAAAGCTTTAAATCCACAACCAAAGTTTGTTGAAATGACTGAAATCAAAATGAAATCGAGCTTAACACTGAAATTCATCACAAAACAATACCTCACCTTTGTGATTGGCTCCAAAACAACCATATATATTGGAATTGGATATAATGATTAATATAGTTGCATTTTTTTTATTCCATCGAACCGCCATGGGAGGAGATTGTTCACGAACTGGAAGAAGGGTTCATTATTTTCATATGTTTATCATGACTGAGTCCTCGTCGTCTTCAATAATACTTATATCATTGAAGTTTCCAAAAACCCTTCGTTCAGTTGCTTCTTCACCTCTTTCATTGTCCTCTTTTGCATCCACTTCTTGTATTTATGCATCCCCAGTGGCAGTTCTTCCTGCTCCGACATTTCCATCGCTTATGTTTTAACAAATGTTGATGGACCTTGATTTATAGGTCTTTGTCCCTTCTTACTCAGCGAGTCTTGTACCTCTCTCCTCATTTGTTTCTGTTGTAGAAGCTGATGCAGGAACAATGGGTTTTGCATCCCATGTACCATCGCACCACAGGCACTGCATGTCTCTACCATCTGTTGCGCCAAGCTTCCCCAGATTGATGCAGGGGTTGAGCCGTATCAATGGCAATTGGAAAATACAAGCAGGTGAGATGAGGTCCCATGGAGCTCATGTCCCCTCACCGACGTTGTTTCCTCTTTTTCGCTATCAAGCAATCAAGCTCATCTCTTCTAGTTTAACCAACACTGATGTTCCTTGCTTTTATAGGTCTCCATCGCTTATTACTCTGCGAGTCTATGTCGCTTTTTATTTAGTGAGTCCTCTAGCTATCTCCTCACCTCCTTCTGCTATAAAAGCTGATGCAGGAACGGTGGGTTTTGCATCGACGGGTGAGGATCAAACGAAATTCTAAAGAAGAGGAATTTACTGGAACATACCTAAATCGTCGACGGTGGAAGCTCCGCCTAGCAAGGATGTGAAGGCTCACATGTCGCATCCTCTCGTCGGTTCTTCACGTTACATCACACTCGAATCTCCGTCACCGCTTCTATTTGTAAATATCCACGGTCTGATGTGGTGGGTGAGAGAACTTAAATGAATAAGACGAAAAGAAGACATGGACTTCTCTAATATCTTTTCTTCATTCATTCTCACACATTAACCTCGTATTCAATTTTATCATGATCTTCTTCTTAATTCTCTGATTCTTTGATCTCATGCCTTGGGTTTCCACGGCTCTAAAATGGAAGGTTTTACTCCATGATATGGATCAACTTTCTTGTCCATTGATGTGTGTTTTTTAGATTTTCTAGGAATTTGAATTCAGAACAGGGTTTTGATACATCTAATGAATTTCATTTAGGTTTGGATACATCTAATGAATTTCATAAGTGACCATTTGAATTCTTTACAAATGCATGATGGAAAAGTAATCTAATTTAGTAGTTTTTTCATTAAAAAAGAGGTTTTTTTATACATCTATTGAATTTCATAAGTGTCCCTTTGAATTCTTTACAAATGCATGATGAAAAATTAATCTAATTTAATAGTTTTTCATTTAAAAATGTATTTTTATACATCTAATGAATTTCTTAAGTGACCATTTGAATTTTTTACAAATGTATGATGAATAATTAATCTAATTCAATAGTTTTTTCATTTAAAAAAAGAGGTTTTTTATACATCTAATGAATAAGTGTGCTTGTCCCCCCCCTCTTCCTTACCCCTTCTCGGACTTCCGTTAGGCCACCCGCTTGGATTTCCATAAATGACCCTTTGAATTCTTTACAAATGCATGATGAAAAATTAATCTAATTTGATAGTTTTTCATTTAAAAAGAGGTTTTTTCCTCCATCTGTTAACGTGGTAACACTAGGCTACCGGTTATATAGAAAAGTTCGTCGGTTGAAGCTGGATCTATACGAGGAAGTTTGCATCTTTCCTTGTCCATTGCTAAAAGCTCTTCCACTGTTGGTTCTTGATGCATCGGAGGCTCGTGATGCATCATCGGCTCGACCGGCGGTGGCATCTGCTGATAGGCGTTTTACATGCCAATTGAATACCCTAGATTTGTTGGTATTATTGTAATTAGAGTTCAATGTCTTTAGACAAAACGCTTTTTTTACAGAAATTTGTTAATAAAGTCAAATAAATTAGGAAAACAAATTGTGCCATATTTGTACCTCCATTAGCAGTGTTACTTCTATTGTAATACAAAAATTATGAACACACAAAAACCCTTGCGTCTTTAATTTTCTTTCAATATATCCTTAAAATTTAAATTTATAATATAATGACGTGGTAGTTAATTAATTTTTTTATTTCACGTGGTGAGTTATTGTACGTACATACATTGACGGGAATTTGCACATTCTTTTGATACTTTATATATCGAAATAAAAGTAACATTATACTTCATGTACAAATATGATAAAGTAATTGATATATATATATATATGTATATTAAAGCAATTTAGAAAAAGTTTATAATGTTTTTATCAATAATTCGTTATAGATTATATCAATAATAAATAAATATGGTATTTTAAATTGAATTATCTTTACAAAATCGTGATTACAGAATATTTTTTAAATATAAGTGTAACATTTTTTAAAATTGCAGGTTATTTTAATTCACAAATTAATAAGGGAAAACGGTGTTATGAGAAAGTCTAAGGCTAAAAAACGTGAAAAAGAAGTAGAATTTGGGGAAAGTTCAAATCCTACATTTGCTCATATCCTTCATAATGCATTTCAATTAATATACTTTTATATTTTTTTTCCATTTCTTTTACTTAATCATTCAAATGCCATTTATTTAATATATAATTTTATTATGTTGTCCTAAATTTATATCTTATAAACTTTTATAACATTTTTCCAATAAACTTACAAAACAATTTGTATCCCGCGCAACGCGCGGGTACCATCCTAGTTAATCTAATTTAATAGTTTTTTCAATTTAAAAAAGAGGATTTTTTAATACATGTAATGAATTTCATAAGTGACTCTTTCAATTCTTTACAAATGTATGATGAAAAATTAATCTAGTTTAATAGTTTTTTATTTTAAAAAGAGGTTTTCTCCTCCATCTGTTAACCTGGCAACACTAGAAGAGGGGAAAAAATTTCTTTTAACAATTTTTAACAATTTTCTATTTCCAATTTAAAAACATATTGTTAAGCTAAGAATTAGATTTTGATATAAAGCTAAAGGAAGAGAACATTTGGATTTATTCAACCACTTGAACGAGAATCAGAAGAAAATCTACGATGTTGTTTTAGACTCAGTAGAGAATCGAGTTGGAAAGTTTTTTTTTCTATATGGTCCATGTGAAACGGGGAAAACATACCTATATAGGACACTTATTTCAAAACTCAGATCTGAAAACAAAGTGGTTATTCCAGTTGCATCATCAGGAATAGCTGTATTACTCCTTTCTGGCGGAAGAACTGCACATTCTCGGTTCTAAATCTCCAATAATGTGCATGATGGATCAACATGCGATATTAAACAAGGGACTATGCTGGCAGGACTATTAATAAGAGTAGAATTGACTATATGGGATGAAGCGCCAATGACACACCAATATACCTTTGAATCATTAGATCAGGCATTGAAAGATATTATGTTTGTACAAGATGATTAAGCTTTTGAAAAACCATTTGGTGGGGAAACTGTTTTACTAGGTAATGATTTCTGTCAAATTTTACCAATTACACGAGGGGGCTGAACATAAACTGTTTGTGCGACGATAAATCATTCGCAATTATGGAGATCACACTCTATTTAAAATTGAACATGTAACATGAATTGAAACAAAATGAGCAAGAGTTTGCTAAGTGGTTATTGAACGCTGGAGATGGCATAGCACCTTCGTTGAATAAGTTGTGTAATGACTATACTGAGGGGGATAAGATCCCGAGAAACAAAATCTAATGCTTGAAGTCACAGGAGATTCACTAGAAAGGATTGTAGAATCAACGTATCCAATGTTTCTTGAAATGTTCACTAATCATTAGTACCACAAAGAAAGAGCGATTGTAACTCCAAGAAATGAAGATGAAACAAATGGATTTCTCTTGCTTAAACTTCCAGGACGATGGTTGAGTACTTAAGTTCAGACACGATTAGAACCGAAAATGCTCCAACCACTGATTGGTAATTGTTTTACCCTGTGGAATATCTAAACTCACTTGAATTCCAATATTTACCAAAACATCGCCTCAGTTTAAAAGTATGTGCACCAATAAATATGTTGCACAATCTAAATAAAAAACGAGGGTTTTGTAATGGAACACGATTGGTGGTAACTCAATTGGCAAAAAGAGTATTGGAGGCTGAATTTATAACGGGTACACATATCAGTGCAAAATGCTTATTCCCAGAATCATTTTATCACCAACCGATTCGAAGCTAACATTCACATTGCGCAGGAGGCAATTTACGTTTATAGTATGCTATGCAATGACGATAAATAAAATTCGGGGATATAGTTTAAAACAGCTTGGATTGTACTTACCAAGACCGGTGTTCAGTTACGGATAATTATATGTTGCCTTATCACGAGTTACCTCAGAGCATGGACCAAAAATACTAGACCTAAATCAAATTTCAACAGTCAAGCCAACCGTTACAAATATTGTCTATCGAGAAATATTTAGTGGTATATTCGTGAGATTTTTACTCATTGTGATATATATATACAATTCTTTAAATAAAGTCGTCTTGACTTATCATACATAATTTTTATTAAATAGGAGTTGCTCGATCGGACGCCAGCTCATGTAGAAACATCAATAGTATTATTGCATATGCTACTGATATATGTCCATTTCTCAGGAGATGGGAAGAACGTGATCCACTTAAGGATAATCGGTTGATCGACAATGTATTTTTAATTTTCAATGACAAGGTTTAAATATATTTATGTTATTAATTATATGTTTAACATTATTTTGCCATATGTATATTTTTTGTATTACAGAGAACAACAAATGAATGACAAATATCATTAATAAATATCGAGAAGATTGAGCATATAATAAAATAAGGAAATATGTTCATTATGAATTTTTTTATCAATACTGCCTAATATAGGAAATTTCAGGTCAACTAATAACAACATTCATATTTATTTTAATGCAAATACTACTTTTCAAAGTATTACTAATACAAACATCAATATTCCAAAGGAGCGGTTTAGAATAAGATCATATACAAATTTACATGTATTCCATTTCCTTATTCCTTTCATATGCATTTAATACCTAAATTTAATTGTTTATAAATGACTTCAGCAATTTTCTGATTTCGTTGGATTACTAATGGAATTACATGGAACTAATTTAAGCATATTCTCTTCCGTACAAAAAACTAGACATAAGTTTACTCATCAACAAGAAAGATATATATATATATATATATTTTTTTTGTCTAATTAAATATTATATTAATCAAATACTGATATGATTGTACAACCACTAAACTTCTATATGAGATGAGCTTGCAACCAATATAAGGTATGAAATGGATAATTGTATATAAACATTATGTACCGTTAAATAATATTCCTTCTACGTTTTAGGTTCTTTAATACTTTATACATCGTCGGTGACAAGGATTTTCAACGATAAAAAACCAAGCATCATCAGAAAGTTCCGCAAGAAGTAAATCTACATCTAGCATATATTTAGTTACTTCTCATAAATCCTCTAACCATTTTCTTTAATATAGATATGGATGAAGATTGTATTCGTTGCAGACAAATTGGAGCCAAAACCCCTAATTGTTTCATTTGCTTTGTTATTAAGAGTTGATTTTTCCTTTATACATCCTAATGTTTTAATGTATGTATTTAAAATTGAAATGATGTTCAAAGAATCTTATATATTAAAAGTTTAATTTCTATTGAATTCTGGTAAAGCCACGTCAACATTGACATGGCATCATAGTCAGCAAAATCAATTTCTAATATATATTGAATTAAATAATTATATAAAAATAAATATAAATAATGCTATATATAGATTTATATTAAATATATTGTTTCAAAACATATAAATTACATGTGTCACAATTCATAATATAATAATAATATGATTATATCTAATATTTTTTATTGAACAATTTTTGTACTACAATTTATATTATTGAATAATTTATATCTTAAATTTAATTAAATTTTATACAAAAATTGAATTTAAATTATAATGATTTTACATTTGTAATACAATACATAAAAATAGAAAAAAAAAATTTTGTAAAAAAAATTCACTCCCTGGAAATTAATAGCTGACTGAAGCAGGCATAGATAGCATAGCATAGGCTTTCTATCTAGTACTCTTTCCATCGATCCTTCTTTCAATACCCCCGGTAGTGTACTCTTTTTTTCTCTCTATTTCATATTTTGATTTTTGAATTTATGCAATCATGATTTATCTGTTTCATGCATGTGCAACTTAAAATTGATGTGAAATCAATAAAACTAAATTTTTTTTACAAATACATTAGAAAAATTTGCATATTACAATTTTACATCATTGAATAATTTATATCCTAAATTGATTAAATTTTATACAAATATTAAATTTAAATTATAATTATTTTATGTTTATATTACAATACATAAAAACAAAAACCGAAATTTGTAATAAAGAGAAAGCTTTTTTGCTCCATGCTTCATTGATTTTTGAATTTATTCAATCATGATTTATTTGTTTCATGCATGATGCAATTTAAAATTGCTGTAAAATCAATAAAACTCAAATCAGTTTATTACGAATACATTAGAACAATTTGCGTACTACAATTTATATAATTTAATAATTCTTATCTTAAAAAAATTAAATTTTATACAATTATTAAATTTAAATTATAATAATTTTACATTTATAATACAATACATACAAACATAAATCGAAATAATATATATATAAAAGCTGTTTTTAAAATTAATTATTTTTTATAATTAGTCAATGATTAAATTGTTGAGTTTTTGATGAATTCTGTAAAGCTATGTCAACGTTAACGTGGCATCCCAATTAATAAATTCAATTTCTAATATATATTGAATTAAATAATTATATAAACTATAAATATAAATAATATTATATATCGATTATATTAAATAACATGTTTCAAAATATATAAATTACATGTTTTACAATTCATAATATAATAACAATAATAATAATATTATTATTATTATTGGATTAACTTCAAAAATACCCTTGTAGGGCTAAAAGACTTCAAAAATACCCTTTCCGAAAACAAAAATTTCGCTTCCAAAATACCCTTATAAATGCTAAAATTCCCAAAATACCCCCTACGACCCTTCTACCCAGTTTGACTCCAGTTCGACCCTGTTCGACCCTGTGACCCAGTGCGACCGCCGGAAACTGTCAGAAATCGCCGGAAATTGCCAGAAATGGCCGAAAATTGCCAGAAATCGCCGAAAAACGTTCGCAATCGCTGGAACTCACCTACAAATCACCGAAAATCGCAACAAAATCACCGGAAAATCGCTAAAAACGCTGGAAATCACTGAAAATGACTGAAACATTGTTGGAAGTCGCTCGAAAATTAAAATTGCTGGCTCAAAATAGAAGGAAATTACTCAAAAATTGAAGGAAATTGTTCGATAATAGAAAGGAAACACTCGAAAATGAAAGGAAATAACTCTCTACTTTGTTTCCCTTTTCTCAATTTTCGTTTTCCCTCTTCTCATATTTGCCTTTCCCTCCTTTGTATGTGTTTTTCATTAAGGGCACATATGTCTTTTCTCCAATTTTTTTTTCAATCAGATTTAGGAGGGTAGTTTTGAAGTGTTTTAGCCCTGAGAGGGCATTTCTGATATTCTCCCTAAACAATTTTTATACTACAATTAATATCCTAAATTAATTAAATTTTATACAAATATTAAATTTAAATGATAATAATTTTACGTTTGTAATACCATACATAAAAACCTTAGAGAAGAAGCTTCGATCGATCTAGTGATCATCTCGTTTTCATACGTATTTCTTGCACGATTTAGGAGACGTATTTGATATATATGTGATGTTTTACGTATGATTCCGTTTCCGTTTTACTTGTTTTCTTGTTTTCATATTCTTACAGGTCTTTACGCGTATTTGGATCATTTTGGAGCTAAAAGGACATGCACGGAGCTAAGGAGCAACTTCGAGGATCATCACGGGACAAACGGGACGAGATTGAGCATGGAAAGCCTCCACCTGGTCGGGCACAACCCTTGCAGGACCGGGCAAAACCTTCGGCCAAACTTGTG
The DNA here is from genome assembly GCA_036759665.1 of Gynandropsis gynandra. Lineage (NCBI taxonomy): Eukaryota > Viridiplantae > Streptophyta > Magnoliopsida > Brassicales > Cleomaceae > Gynandropsis > Gynandropsis gynandra. The sequence continues at coordinate 63,580,755 of CM071860.1, read as the reverse complement.
CACAATTTGCACGACCGGGCAAAACCTTCGGCCAAACTTGTGCACAATTTGCACGACCGGGCAAAACCTTCGGCCAAACTTGTGCACAATTTGCACGACCGGGCAAGTGCCCGATCGGGCACACACACCATGCCCGAGCGGGCATTGCATTCCAGCCAGCATCCGCACGAGTTGCCCTAGCCGTACCCGAGCGGGGACACTCAATGCCCGAGCGGGTCGCGGCCCGAAACTACCTTTTTAGTTAAGTAAACTTAACTTAAAACAAATGGGACTCGTGGGGGCAATTGAGGCAACATCTAGACCGACTTAGGAGGCTTAAAAGGAGGCAAAAGACGTCATTGGAGGAAGCTTACATTGGAGATTAGTTCAGTAGAAGATAAGGAGATTCTAGCGAGGAGACAAGCGAGGAGCATTGGAGATCGATCACCACCACTTCGGTTTTGTTTGGTTTTCATGTTGCTTAGACTTTCTACTATGTTTATGTTTCTTTACAGAC
>CM071860.1:63565436-63579161 GCA_036759665.1 Gynandropsis gynandra | reverse complement strand
CTCCTCCACCACGTCGTCTAAGGGATTACGTGGTGCCGAACATGAACAACGTGCAAACAGCCATAAGGATGCCTACTGTTGCAAGAGAACAATTCGAGATTAAGCCAGCGATGATCAACATGCTTTATCAGAAGCAATTCATGGGTGGAAACCATGAGGATCCCCATCAGCACCTCAGAGACTTCCTCGAACTTTCAGATACGTTCAAAATTCATGGAGTCTCAGAGGATGCAATCTTGTTGCGTCTCTTTCCCATCTCTATTGGGGGAAGAGCGAAAACTTGGCTGCAATCACTCCCCGCGGGACCTATCACCACTTGGGATCAGCTCTGCACACTGTTTCTATCACGCTTCTTTCCTCCGAGCAAAACGATTCAGATGAGGGGAGAAATCACGACATTCAGATGCAGAGATGGAGAGACTTTGTTTGAGGCGTGGGGTAGATTCAAGGATCTTCTACAGTTATGTCCACACCATGGACTTGAGCAATGGTACGTTATCCAAACTTTTTATAACGAAATTTCAGATGAGCACCGAACGGTGTTGGATAACGCTGTCAGAGGATCATTCATGGATCTGAGCGTCGACGAGGCATTTGAGCTGATTGACTACCTCGCCATGAACCACACCATGTGGTCAACTCTGAAAGGTATGCCTAATAGCACTCGTCGTTTATATGATCCTAATCAGAATAGAGCTGTGGATAATGCAGCGAATGCCATGTACTGTACGAATTGCGAAGATACGGAGCATGTAGCGTATCAATGCACGGTACATGAGGACTACGAACAGATGAACTACGCCCAGCAGCAAGGTAATACTCAATTCGGGAACACCTACAACCCGAATTGGAGGAATCACCCGAACTTGTCATATCGAACGACTCAACCGGTAAAGTATTCGGGGTTTCCACAGAGCCAGAATAATTTTCAGCAAAACAACCAGCAATCCCAGCAAGCCCCGCAAGCCTCTCAACCTCCTCAAGCACCTTCATCGAACTTTGAGGCAGTGATGCTTGAATTTGTAAGGGATCACAAGCAGCAACAATCGATTCAGACCAAATTCAACGCGGACGTGGGGACAGCGATTAGTGAGCTTAAATCTCAGGTAGAGTCTCTAAGTACTCATGTGAAGATGTTGGAAAACTCCGTAGCACAGCAGGCTGCCTCATCCTCTCGGAATCCCGGACAGCTTCCCGGTAAGCCCGATCTTAACCCGAGAGAGCATGTGAACGCTATCACCTTGCGCAGCGGTAATGTGCTCACGGATCCACCCCCAAAAGAGCATGAGAGAGAGTTGCTGGAAAGTCAGTAAATAAGGGAAAGGGTATTGCGAATGAGGGAGGAGCTGATTCAGAATTAGAAAAACCGTACGTAGCTCCATCGGCGTACAAGCCTCCGATACCGTTCCCGCAGCGATTGGTGAGCAGCAAAAACGAACTAAGGTATGGACGTTTCGCAGAAATACTTAAGAAACTTCAGATTAACATACCTTTTGTAGAAGCTCTCCAACAAATGCCCACATACGCCAAATTTCTCAAAGAAATTCTGTCCAACAAACGGCGTATCGAAGAGAGTGAGACGGTAGCACTCACCGAGGAATGCAGCTCCATTCTTCAAAACAAGCTGCCCCCGGATTTGAAGGATCCCGGAAGCTTCTCCATTCCATGCACAATAGGTAATCTTGATATTGATAAAGCATTGTGTGATTTAGGAGCAAGCGTGAGCCTCATGCCACACTCGGTCTTCAAGCGGATGAACTTAGGTGATCTCAAACCTACCAAGATGTCTCTCCAACTCACTGATCGTTCGGTAAGATATCCGGTGGAGATTGTTGAGAACATTCCCACCAAGGTAGGTAATCTATGTATACCCGTTGATTTTGTTGTACTTGACATTGAAGAGGATGCTAGGATACCTATTATACTTGGTAGGCCTTTCTTAGCTACTGCAGGTGCGATGATAGATGTACAACAAGGGAAACTATCCCTACGTGTTGGAGATGAAACGATTGAATTCAACTTGTCCAAATCCATGAACGGTAGCACGACTCGGGCAAGCATTTAGGACCATTTTGCCTTGTGCCCGAGCGGGCACACATGCCATGCCCGATCGGGCACCATTCCAGCACCACAGGACGCGCACGAACTGCCCTAGCCGCACCCGAGCGGGTACACTCACTACCCGAGCGGGTCGCGGTCCGTAACTGCTCAAAACTTAAGTAAACTTAACTTAAAACATAAGGGAACTCGTGGGGCAATTTAGGCAACAATTGGACCGACTTAGGAGGCTTAAAAGGAGGCAAAAAGACGTCATTAGAGGAAGCATACAGAGGAGAACAATTCAGCGAAGATAGAGGAGATTCTTGCGAAGAGATAAGCGAGGAGCGTTGGAGATCAAGCAGCACCACTTCGGTTTTGTTTGGTTTTTATGTTCCTTAGACTTTCTACTATGTTTATGTTTCTTTACAGACGCATGAGCGAGTAGTTTGTTTGTTCTAGGAGAAGGGATTAGCCCTTGGCTATCCCGAGACCGCTTTTGATCTATTTTGAATGCATCTTCCCGTTTTAGTTTATCTATTCTCTGTCTGAGTGCTTAAATCTACTTGTGTTTGCGCTGATCACGTAGATGCATGTGTTAGGGATTGGGAGAAGGACCGAAAGGAGAATTCTAGTCTTGGAAGATCAGGTTTAGAACAACCGAGGTTAGGCCACGAAAGTAGGGTAGCAACGGTTGAGGGTGAACGGGCGAATCACAGAGTTTATGGGTTTAGTTCATGGTGTCAGCCACGAAAGTAGGGGGCAACTTGTCTAGATCACGTGTCTATGCCTTGAGAGAGGGTAGATATCATGTTAGGATCGTCCGTCTTAGATAGCTTTAACTGGGATTGCATGATAGATAGGTTGATCGTTGGTTTCGGTAGTCTTGTGGTGAAACCGGTTTCCTAGGACGTTTGTCTCATCGTTAGAACCCAAGTAGTTTAGTTACTTTCAGTATTTCATTCCTTATTCACCTTATTTTGTTAGCAAGTTTGATTCGTAGTTCGGGTTTAGGTAGTGTTGCGTAGTCTCTGTGGGATCGACACCTAAAATACTACACACGTGTCGTGCACTTGCGGATAGATTAGGTTATTTATATTTAACTCTGATAACGCATCAAGTTTTTGGCGCCGTTGCCGGGGACTATAGTCACATTCGAACCTAGAGTCCTTCTTGCTTTGTTTTTATTTTTGTTTTCTTTTCTTTCGTTCCTTCTACGTAAATTGTTCTTTGTTTGTCCTTTGCAGAACTTTCAGGTCGACAAAAGATGGATAATCAGAACGACAATGGACAGATGCAATTACAGGCTCCTCCACCACGTCGTCTAAGGGATTACGTGGTGCCGAACATGAACAACGTGCAAACAGCCATAAGGATGCCTGCTGTTGCAAGAGAGCAATTCGAGATTAACCCAGCAATGATCAACATGCTTTATCAAAAGCAATTCATGGGTGGAAACCATGAAGATCCCCATCAGCACCTCAGAGACTTCCTTGAACTTTCAGGTACGTTTAAAATTCACGGAGTTGGTGCCGAACATGAACAACGTGCAAACGGCCATAAGGATGCCTGCTGTTGCAAGAGAACAATTCGAGATTAAGCCAGCGATGATCAACATGCTTTATCAGAAGCAATTCATGGGTGGAAACCATGAGGATCCACATCAGCACCTCAGAGATTTCCTCGAACTTTCAGGTACGTTCAAAATTCATGGAGTCTCTGAGGATGCAATCTTGCTGCGTCTTTTCCCTTTTTCAATTGGGGGAAAAGCGAAAGCTTGGCTGCAATCACTCCCCGCGGGATCTATCACCACTTGGGATCAGCTCTGCACACTGTTCCTATCACGCTTCTTTCCTCCGAGTAAGACAATTCAGATGAGGGGGGAAATCACGACATTCAGGTGCAGAGATGGAGAAACGCTATTTGAGGCGTGGGGTAGATTCAAGGATCTTCTACAGTCATGTCCACACCATGGACTTGAGCAGTGGTACGTTATCCAAACTTTTTATAACGGAATTTCAGATGAGCACCGCATGAGGTTGGATAACGCTGCCAGAGGATCATTCATGGATCTGAGCGTCGAGGAGGGATTTGAGCTGATTGATAACCTCGCCATGAACCACACCATGTGGTCCACTCCAAGAGGTATGCCTAATAGCACTCGTCGTTTATATGAGCCTAACCAGAATAGAGCCATGGGTAATGCAGCGAATGCTATGTGCTGTGCGAATTGCGGAGATACGGATCATGTAGCGTATCAATGCACAGTACATGAGGATTACGAATAGATGAATTATGCCCAGCAGCAAGGTAACACTGAATTCGGGAACACCTACAACCCGAATTGGAGGAATCACCCGAACTTGTCATATCGAACGACTCAACCGGTGAAGTATTCGGGGTTTCCACCAAGGCAGGATAATTTCCAGCAAAACAACCAACAACTCCAGCAAGCACAGCAAGCTCCTCCAGGCCCTCAACCTCCTCAAGCCGTTTCATCAAACCTAGAGGGGGTATTGCTCGAATTTATGAAGAAGCAGGAGCAGCAACAGAAGAAGCAGGAACAGCAACAACGGGAGCTTAGATCTCAGATGGAGTCTCTGAGCACTCATGTGAAGATGTTGGAAAACTCCATAGCACAACAGGCCGCCTCATCTTCTCGGAATCCCGGACAGCTTCCCGGTAAGCCCGATCTTAACCCGAAAGAATATGTGAATGCTATTTCGGTGTGCAGCGATGATGAGGTTGAGGATTCACCCTCAAAAGAGCAAGGGGATGCTGCTGGTACGTTTTTGGATAGAGGAAAAGGTAAGGTTGCGATTATGGAAGGAGTCGAACCAGATTTAGATAAGCCATACGTTGCTCCTCCGGCGTACGTACCTCCGATACCGTATCCTCGACGATTGGTAAGCAGTAAGAACCAAGAGAGAGTGGGCAGATCTATAGAAGGTCTCAAGAAGCTAGACATCAACATGCCATACGTGGAAGCAGTCCTAAAGATGTCCAATCGTGCCAAATTCATCAGAAAGGTAATGACCAAAGAGAAGCACACCGAAGAGAACGAGACAGTAGCACTCACCGAGGAATGCAGTGCAATTCTTCAGAACAAGCTGCCACCTAAGCTAAAGGACCCCGGAAGCTTCTCCATCCCATGCAAAATAGGTAACCTCGATGTCGATAATGCTTTGTGTGATTTAGGGGCAAGCGTGAGTATCATGCCACACACAGTTTTCAAGCGGATGGAGTTTGGGAACCTTAAACCGACGAAGATGTCTCTACGCTTCGCGGATCGTACGGTAAGACATCCGGTGGGAATCATTGAAAACGTTCCCACCATGGTAGGTAAGCTTTGCATTCCCACTGATTTTGTTGTACTTGAGATAACGGAAGATGCTAGAACACCTATTATTCTTGGTAGGCCGTTCTTAGCTACTGCAGGTGCTATGATAGACGTACAACAAGGAAAGCTGTCCTTATGTGTCAAAGACGAAACGATCGAATTCGTCCTGCCCATCCCCATGGACGAATCACCACTCAAGGAGTCTTGCTTTACAGTAGATTCGCTGGACGAGTTAGAGAAAGACACACACGATCAAGTAAGTCCATCCGATTCTCTTTTACAGTATTTGACACGAGTTGGCGATAATGCAGGATTTGCGGACGAAGGAGCTGCGGTATATACGAAATTCATGAGTGCAATTACAGCACTAGGAGACGCCCTACATGAGGAGATACCACGTGATAAGTATGCTGGTCTCACAGCGGAGAAGACGTCCGAACTTGAGCCCGATCCTCCACCGCCTTATTCTCGGTATGAGTACGTTGAATCCGATAACATATATCCTGCTGTTTTAAATGCTAACATGATGGAAGATGAGATGAGAAAACAGCCCACACGCGTGAAGAAGCGTAAGAGGCTCAGCTCTTCAATGTGTATGTATGAAATTATAGGGAGGACAGCCACGAACCTTCACCCGAAATTCAAAGGAGGCTGCACCCGCACTTGCACGAGGTAATGGAAAAAGATGTCATTAAACTTTTCAACGCAGATACCCCTTATCCAACCTTGGACAGCGAGCAAGTGAATTCCGTGCATGATGTGCCTAAGGGATGGCACGACAAGAAGACCCTACCTCATGACTTCCAATCAGGTGATTTCGTTCCACTTTCTAATTCTCGACCTAAGTCTTTCTCGGGCGACCTACTGCCTTGTTGGTCTGATCCTTTTCAGGTACGAGATGTGGAACTAGGGAGTGATGCGGGTGACACGTTCAAAGTCAATGGACATCGGCTTAAGCTCTACCAAGCTGCTCAACCGATCGAAAGTGGAAACTCTATTTCCCTTTCCGATCCACCTGTCGCGCACACATGAGGAATGGAGACGTCAAAGCTTTATGACGTTAAATAAGCGCTTTCTGGGAGGCAGCCCAGCTGTTTGTTTTTACTTTTCATGTTTAAGACTCGGTTATTTAATTTCCATAAAATAAAAAACAAAAAAAAAGTATAACACCACAAACGTGCTTCACTTCTTTCATCCTCCATCGGAGCTTCATGTCGAGGACGCCGTTCAATTCAAGTCTGGGGGAGCAGCTCACGTTTGTCAGGTGGTTTCGTTTCACTTTCTTTTGACTTTTTAGGTTTTAGGTTATTTTTGCGATTTTTAGTTTGTTTTTGTTTTCATTGAGTCAGAGTCGTCCCAAGGCACTTGTCCGGTGCCACGTTTTGAGATGAACCCTGAACTTAGGAATGCTTAAGAGGTTGACCTTTTCTGATAGACTTTGCATGATTGAGCTAGGTTTCCCTATGCGTTAGAGCTTATTAGTCGGCTGAAAAAACAATAGGTCGTAGTTCTTGGGAATCCTAGTGTTACTTGTGGGGAAGTTTAGACGAGGTTGCTAGACTAGTTTATCGTTTATTTTCTCTACCCAGACGGTCATACTTCGTGTAGACGACACTTTACTTTGGTTACATTGAGGATCATTGGATCATATAAAATCGAGCTTGTTTTGCAGATTAAAAAGCACACACTAACACTCCGCTGTCGATAGAAATAGTGCCTAATAAGCATGATCAAAAATCGATATGAGTGCATCGACCTTGTTACTCCTTCGGTGGCTCGGGTCTAAGTGGTGGGTTGGCGATCATCTTTCTACGTCCTAAGGGCAAGGCACAAAAAGCATCTACTCCGCTGCACTCTCACACGAGATGCATGAGTATACCGTCATCGGTAGTCTGGGTCTAAGTAGAGGCTGGATCCCTTCAAATCCGACGTCCTAGAAGCCTAGTGTGTATGCAAAGAAAAAGAAGAAAAGAAAAGAAAAAAAAATAGAAAAGAAGAATAAAAGCAAAACAAAAAAAAAAGAAGAAAAAGTCATAAAAAGAAAAAGAAAAAAAAAGAAGAAGCTCGGAAAGAAAGAAACAAGTATCCTCGGTTGACCTAGGTTTAGCATAGTCTGAAGTCTTGTCTGGTGGAGGGAGTTACGGTAGCGTGTCTAGTCTCCTTTGATTTACTTTCTCATGGGTAACCGTCGTGGACAGGTTTAGCATAGTCTCAAGTCTTGTCTGATGGAGGGAGTTACGCTAGCGTGTCTAGTCTCCTTTGATTACTTTCTCATGGGTAACCGTGGTGGATCTAGGATTAAGGCTAAAAACTCGATTAGGCCGAATTTGCTCTCGATGTGCTAGTTGATCGGTTAGGTTCGCTTTAGCGGTATTTCTAGGAGAAAGGGGATTCTCGTATTTTCATACCCCATGTATTCCACGTTTACGTTTGCTTAGGGACAAGCAAACATTCAAGTCTGGGGGATTTTGATCATCTCGTTTTCATACGTATTTCTTGCACGATTTAGGAGACGTTTTACCCGGTCGGGCACAACCCTTGCACGATCGGGCAAAACCTACGGCCAATTGTGTGGACCATTTAGCACGACTCGGGCAAGCATTTAGGACCATTTTGCCTTGTGCCCGAGCGGGCACGCATGCCATGCCCGATCGGGCATCATTCCAGCCACAAGATGCGCACGAGTTACCCTAGCCGCACCCGAGCGGGCACACTCACTACCCGAGCGGGTCGCGGCCCGTAACTGCTCAAAACTTAAGTAAACTTAACTTAAAACATAAGGGAACTCATGGGGCAATTTAGGCAACAATTGGACCGACTTAGGAGGCTTAAAAGGAGGCACAAAGACATCATTATAGAAAGCTTACAGAGGAGAACAATTTAGCGAAAGATAGAGCAGATTCTTGCGAGGAGATAAGCGAGGAGCATTGGAGATCAAGCACCACCACTTCGGTTTTGTTTGGTTTTTATGTTCCTTAGACTTTCTACTATGTTTATGTTTCTTTACAGACACATGAGCGAGTAATTTGTTTGTTCTAGGAGAAGGGATTAGCCCTTGGCTATCCCGAGACCTCTTTTGATCTATTTTGAATGCATCTTCCCGTTTTAGTTCATCTATTCTTTATCTAAGTGCTTTAATTTACTTGTGTTTACAAAGGCCACGTAAATACATGTGTTAGAGATTAGGAGAAGGACCGAAAGGAGAATTCTAATCCTAGAAAGTCAGGTTTAGAACAACCGAGGTTAGGCCACGAAAGTAGGGTAACAACGGTTGAGGGTGAACGGGCGAATCACAGAGTTTATGGGTTTAGTTCAAGGTGTCAGCCACGAAAGTAGGGGGCAACTTGTCTAGATCACGTGTCTATGCCTTGAGAGAGGGTAGATATCATGTTAGGATCGTCCGCCTTAGATAGCTTTAACAGGGATTGCATGATAGATAGGTTGATCGCCGGTTTCGGTAGTCTTGTGGTGAAACCGGTTTCCTAGGACGCTTGTCTTATCGTTAGAACACAAGTAGTTTAGTTTACTTTCAGTATTTTATTCTTCATCACCACTCTTTCGTTAGCAAGTTTGATTCATAGTTCGGGTTTAGGTAGCGTTGCATAGTCTCTGTGGGATCGACACCTAAAATACTACACACGTGCCGTGCACTTGCGGGTAGATTAGGTTATATTTAACTCTGATACGCATCAAGTTTTTGGCGCCGTTGCCGGGGACTATTGTCAACGCGTCTTAGATTCGAACCTAGAGTCCTTCTTGCTTTGTTTTTATTTTTGTTTTCTTTTCTTTCGTTCCTTCTACGTAAATTGTTCTTTGTTTGTCCTTTGCAGAACTTTCAGGTCGACAAAAGATGGATACTTGAATGTTTGAGAAAGCATAGGAAAGTGATCGGATATACCATCGAGGACATCAAGGGTCTAAGCCCTTCGTTATGCATGCATCGGATTCTCATGGAGGACGGGCATAAACCGTCAATTGAAGCGCAAAGGCGGCTGAACCCCAACTTAAAAGAGGTAGTCAAAAAGGAGATTCTTAAAATTTTGGATGCAGGTATCATATATCCTATCTCGGACAGCGAATGGGTTAGCCCCGTGCATGTCGTGCCCAAGAAAGGAGGAATGACGGTAGTGCGCAACGATAACAACGAGCTGATTCCAACAAGGACCGTCACGGGATGGAGAATGTGCATAGACTACCGCAAGCTCAACAAGGCAACAAGGAAAGATCACTTCCCTCTTCCATTCATCGATCAAATGTTAGAACGGTTAGCGAATCATGCCTACTTTTGTTATTTGGATGGATATTCTGGTTTCTTTCAGATTCCCATTCACCCTCAAGACCAAGATAAGACGACCTTCACGTGTCCTTATGGGACATTCTCTTACCGACGTATGCCTTTTGGCCTCTGCAACGCTCCTGCTACTTTCCAGCGTTGTATGATGGCAATCTTTTCCGATTTGATCGAACATATCATGGAAGTGTTTATGGATGATTTCTCGGTTTATGGTTCTACATTCGATGATTGTCTTGTTAACCTTTCTAGAGTGTTACAGCGATGTGAGGAAGCGCATCTCGTTCTTAATTGGGAAAAGTGACACTTTATGGTGAAGGAGGGTATCGTGCTCGGACACATGATCTCATCACGGGGCATAGAAGTCGACAAAGCCAAGATTGAGGTAATCGAGAAACTTCCTCCACCTATCGGTTAAGCGAATTCGTAGCTTCCTAGGGCATGCAGGGTTTTATCGGAGGTTCATCAAAGACTTCTCAAAGATCACAAAACCATTGACGGAGCTGCTGGCCAAAGACGCTACTGTCGAATTCTCTCAAGAGTGCCGCAACGCCTTCAACACCATCAAGAGAGCACTGGTTTCGGCGCCCATCATTCAGCCACCCGATTGGAGCCTTCCATTCGAGATTATGTGTGATGCTAGCGACTACGCTGTAGGCGCTGTCCTAGGGCAGCGAAGGGACAAGGTCTCTCACGTCATCTCCTACGCTAGCAAGACATTAGATGACGCCCAAATCAACTATGCCACAACCGAGAAGGAGCTCCTTGTCGTCGTCTTCGCCTTTGACAAGTTCAAATCCTATCTCGTCGGGTCAAAGGTAATCGTTTATACTGATCATGCAGCACTTAAATATCTTCTAGGGAAGAAGGACGCGAAAGCACGCCTCATCCGATGGATCCTTCTCCTACAAGAGTTCGATCTCGAAATCAAAGATAAGAAGGGGTCAGAGAACGTCGTTGCAGATCACCTCTCTCGCATTGTTGTAGAGGATGCGAGACCTATCGACGACTCCTTGAAAGACGACAGCATATGCACGATAGGTTCAGGTAACCCCGCTCCTTGGTATGCTGATTTTGTTAATTTTCTTGTGAGCGGTATACTACGCCCCGATCTTTATTTTCATGCGCGCAGGAAGTTCTTTTCGGATGTCAAACACTACTATTGGGGTGATCCAATTCTGTACAAGAGATGTGGGGACGGAGTCCTTCGGAGATGAGTCCCCGAGGAAGAGGTAGAGAGCATCCTATTCCATTGTCATGGCTCGGATTATGGAGGCCACTTCAGCAAATCCAAGACCGCCTCAAAGGTGCTACAAGCAGGTTTTTATTGGCCAAACCTCTTCAAGGACACCCATAGGTACGTTTCCTCTTGTGATAGATGTCAAAGAACGGGAAATATAGGTAGGAGGAACGAAATGCCACAGAATTATATCCTAGAAGTAGAGTTGTTCGATGTTTGGGGCGTAGATTTCATGGGACCTTTCCCATCATCATGTGGCAACCAATACATATTGGTAGGTGTAGATTATGTGTCGAAGTGGGTAGAAGCCATAGCAATGCCGACTAACGACGCTAGGGTAGTGATGAAGTTCTTTAAGAAGATCATATTCCCTCGTTTTGGAGTTCCTAGGTTAGTCATTAGTGACGGAGGTTCACACTTCATTGCACGAAAATTTGAGTCCCTCCTTAAGCATTATGGCGTGAGACATAGGATAGCTACACCATACCACCCACAAACCAGCGGACAGGTAGAGGTTTCGAATAGGGAAATTAAGAGCATACTAGAAAAAACCGTGTCTAGGTCCCGTCGAGATTGGTCGATGAAGTTAGATGATGCATTATGGGCCTATAGGACAGCGTTCAAAACTCCAATTGGTATGACTCCTTTTCAGCTTGTTTATGGAAAATCTTGCCACCTACCTGTCGAGCTAGAGCACCGCGCCTATTGGGCGACAAAGCTCCTTAACTTTGATCTTAAGAGCGCAGGTGAGAAACGACTTTTGAAGATTAACGAGCTTGACGAGCTCCGTCTTGACGCCTACGAGAACGCTAAGATCTACAAGGAGCGTGCCAAGAGATGGCACGACAAGAAGATCCTACCTCATGATTTTCAGCAAGGTGACTTGGTATGGGACCTTTCCCATCGTCTTAAGCTCTTTCCGGGAAAACTACGGTCGCGTTGGTCTAGACCTTTTCAGGTACGAGAAGTATTCCCGCATGGAGCAGTAGAACTTTGGAGCGAGACGAGTGGCGAATTCAAAGCCAATGGACAGCGGCTAAAGCTCTACCAAGCCGCTCAACCGATCGAAAGTGGAAACTCCATTTCCCTTTCCGATCCACCCGTCGCACACGCATGAGGAATGGAGACGTCAAAGCTTTACGACGTTAAAATAAGCGCTTTCTGGGAGGCAACCCAGCTGTTTGCTTTTAATTTTCTTAGACTCGGTTATTTATTAAAAACAAAAAAAACAAAAAAAACAAAAAAAAAGAAAAGAAAAACACAAAAAAAATAACACCACAAACGTGTTTCACTTCCTTCATCCTCCATCGGAGCTTCACATCGAGGACGCCGTTCAATTCAAGTCTGGGGGAGCAGCTCACGTTTGTTAGGTGGTTTCGTTTCACTTTCTTTTGACTTTTTAGTTTTTAGGTTATTTTATGCGATTTTTAGTTTGTTTTTGTTTTCATTGAGTCAGAGTTGTCCAAAGGCACTTGTCCGGTGCCAAGTTTTGAGATGAACCCTGAACCTAGGATGCTTAAGAAGTTAACCTTTACCGTGAGATTTTTCATGATTGAGCTAGGTTTTCCTATGCGTTAGAGCTTATTAGTCGGCTGAAAAACAATAGGTTGCAGTTCTAGGGAATCCTAGTGTTGCTTATGGGGATGTTTAGACGAGGTTGCTAGGCTAGTTTATCGTTTATTCTTTCTACCCAGATGGTTATACTTCGTGTAGATGATGCTTTACTTTCGTCACATTGAGGATTATTGGATCATATAAAATCGAGCTTATTTTGCAGATTAAAAGCACACACTAACACTTCGCTGTCGATAGAAATAGTGCCTAAAAAGCATGATCAAAAATCAATATGAGTGCATCGACCTTATTACTCCTTCGGTGGCTCGGGTCTAAGTAGTGGGTTGGCGATCATCTTTCTACGTCCTAAGGGCATGGCACAAAAAAGCCGCCTACTCCGCTGCACTCTCACACGAGATGCATGAGTATACCGTCATCGGTAGTCTGGGTCTAACTAGAGGCTGGATCCCTTCAAATCCGATGTCCTAGAAGCCTAGTGTGTATGCAAAGAAAAAAACAGAAAAAGAGAAAAGAATAAAAAAAGAAGAGAAAAAAAAGAAAAAGAAGTCATCAAAAGAAAAAGAAAAGAAAAAGAAAGAAAGAAGCTCGGAAAGAAAGAAACAATTATTCTCGGTTGATCTAGGTTTAGCGTTGTCTGAAGTCTTGTCTGGTGGAGGGAGTTACGGTAGCGTGTCTAATTTCCTTTGACTTACTTTCTCATTGGTAACTGTGGTGAACCTAGGACTAAGACTGAAAAGTCGATTAGGCCGAATTTGCTCTCGACATGCTAGTTGATCGGTTAGGTTCGCTTCAGCGGTATTTCTAGGAGAAGGGGAATTCTCGTGTTTTCATACCCCATGTATTCCACGTTTACGTTTGCTTAGGAACAAGCAAACATTCAAGTCTGGGGGATTTTGATCATCTCGTTTTCATACATATTTCTTGCACGATTTAAGAGACGTTTTCGATATATATGTGTTGCTTTACGTATGATTCCGTATCCGTTTTACTTGCTTTCGTGCTTTTCATGTTCTTACAGGTTTTTACGCGTATTTGGACTATTTTGGAGCTAAAGGAACATGCACGGAGCTAAGGAGCAACTTCGAGGATCATCACGGGACAAACGAGACGAGATTGAGCATGGAAAGCCTCCACCCGGTCGGGCACAACTCTTGCACGACCGCGCAAGACCTTCGGCCAAACTTGTGCACAATTTGCACGACCGGGCATAGTCATGCCCGACCATTTGCCTTGTGCCCGAGC
>CM071860.1:63514304-63535605 GCA_036759665.1 Gynandropsis gynandra | reverse complement strand
GAACACTGTACTTCTTCAACAACCCTTCTATGATGCGGTTCACGAAATGGTTACCTCCATCGCTGATCACAACCCTCGGGACTCCAAAACGTGTGAATATAACACGTTTGAACATCTTGGTTACTGGTTTGGAGTCGTTTGTTGGACATGCCAAAGCTTCTACCCAGTTCGTTACGTAGTCTACCGCGACTAGTATGTAGAGGTTTCCGCACGAGGACGGGAAGGGGCCCATGAAGTCTATTCCCCATACATCAAATGGCTCGACCTCTAGAATATATTGTTCTGGCATTTCATGGCGTTTAGAAATATTACCCGTCCTTTGGCAATTGTCGCACGATGTGACGTAGTTGTGGGCGTCCTTGAAGAGTGTAGGCCAATAGAAGCCCGCTTGCAGCACCTTTGCAGCGGTCTTAGATGCAGCAAAATGTCCTCCATAGCTTGAGGAATGGCAACGTGACAGTATGTGTGGAGCTTCTTCTTCGGGGATGTAGTGCCTAAAGATTCCGTCTATGCCTCTTTTGAAGAGATACGGCTCATCCCAATAGTATGCCTTGACATCATGGAGAAATTTCTTTCTCGCATTGTAATTCAGCCCTTCCGGTAATACTTGACCAGCTAAGTAATTCACAAAGTCAGCATACCACGGAATGGAAGTGCATGTTAAGGACATTACCGCATCATCTCGGAGATAGTCATCGATAGGAGTGCACTCGGGGATTTCAAGACGTGAAAGATGATTCGCTACCCCATTCTTGGTTCCTTTCCTATCCTGTATTTCAAGATCAAACTCTTGCTGCAGTAGGATCCATCTAATGAGCCTCGGCTTTGCATCTTTCTTGGTGAGTAGGTAACGTAAGGTAGCATGATCCGTGTAAACTATTACCTTGGAGCCCACTAGGTATGAACGGAACTTCTCAAACGCAAAGACGATAGCAAGTAACTCCTTCTTGGTTGTGGAATAGTTGCATTGGGCGTTGTCTAGTGTCCGACTAGCATAATAAATGGCGTGCAACATACGATCTTTTCGCTGACCCAGCACTGCCGCAACCGCATAATCACTCGCATCGCACATGAGCTCAAACGGGAGCTCCCAATTCGGTGGTTGTATGATGGGTGGAGAAACTAACGCCTTCTTCAACTTTTCAAATGCATCTCAGCATTCTGTTGTAAACTCAAATGGTACGTCTTTGCCTAATAGATCAGTAAGGGGTTTAGATACCTTCGAGAAATCTTTGATGAACTGTCTATAGAACCCTGCATGACCTAGAAAACTACGGATGCCCTTAACGTTCCTAGGAGGTGACAGCTTCTCAATAACTTCTATTTTTGCCTTATCTACCTCTATTCCCCTTGCTGATATCCTATGCCCCAACACAATGTCCTCGCGAACCATAAAATGACACTTCTCCCAATTCCGCACAAGATTCGCTTCTACGCACCTGTCTAACACTTTACACAAATTGGTTAGACAAACATCAAAGGAAGGTCCATGAACCGAGAAATCGTCCATGAACACTTCCATAATTTCACCATTTACATCGAAAAAGATAGAGGTCATGCACCGCTGTAAAGTAGCAGGTGCATTACACAAACCAAAGGGCATCCGACGATAGGCAAATGTACCGAAGGGGCACGTGAACGTCGTCTTTTCTTGATCGTTCGGATGGATTAGTATCTGAAAGAAACCTGAATAACCATCAAGAAAATAAAATAGGAGTGAAGAGCTAAACGTTCCAGCATTTGATCAATGAAAGGTAAAGGGAAGTGATCTTTCCGAGTGTTGGCGTTCAGCTTGCGATAATCGATGCACATGCGCCATCCCGTGACCGTTCTTATTGGAATCAGTTCTTTGTTCGCGTTTGGGGTGATGCCTCCTTTCTTCAGAAATACATGTACAGGACTCACCCACGCACTATCCGATATAGGATATATAATTCCGGCATCTATAAACTTAAGGATCTCTTTCTTAACTACTTCCATCATGTTCGGGTTTAATCTACGTTGATATTCAATTGAGGTCTTAGTGTCATCTTCTAAGTGAATCCTATGCATGCAAAGGGCTTGACTAAATCCCCTAATATCCTCTAATGTATAACCTATGGCGTCCCTATACTTCCTAAGAGCTTCTAGCAATCGTGCCTTTTGGGATTCGTCTAGGTCATCATTCACTATCACCGGATAAGTAGATTCGAATCTAAGAAATTCATACCTCAACCCTTGTGGCAAGGGCTTCAACTCCACTTTTGGAGCTTTTTCAACACTCCAGTCAGGCTAAATAGCGTTGTAAGCCGCTTGAGGCGCGCTGGAATCTGCCTGGCACGCGCGGAGGTTTGTGCACTGGTTTATGGCGTTTTCTTGACTTGAATCCCTCCCCATTTGATCTGTACTTATGTGTTTATGAGTTGAGAAGTCTCCTTGATAAGAATTGTCCGAAATTCCAATTTTTTCTTGGGTTACGACCTGTTGTGCTCGGATCGCACAGAAATCTGCTCGGAGTGCATCTAGCTCGGTGTTCGGGATCTCTTTCACCTTTCCTTCGTCCAGCAGTTTTGTGTAATGTTTCACTTCGTTAGGGTCATTATAAAGTCCCTCTCCAGCTGCTAAGAGAGCCATCTCAAGAGAATCCATGTTCCCAAACTCTTCGATAACTTCCTCGGCTAGTTTCTCTAAGACGTCTATGTAGAATACCGAGTCTACCATACAAGGCTGTTTAAGTGTGTCGTTCAAATTAAACTCCACTTCTTCATCTCCAAACTTCAACGTGAGTCTACCTTCTGCACAATGTATGATCGTCTTAGCCGTATTAAGAAACGGCCTACCGAGGATGATTTGGATCTTCTTGTCCTCCTCCATATCCAAGACGACGAAGTCAACAGGACGAAGAACTTCCCCACTGGCAAAGGCACGTCTTCCAGCATGCCCTCGGGTATCCTAACGCTTCGATCAGCCATGGTGAGCGCCATTCGTGTATGTCAAAGATCCATCCTATCCCTAAGATCCAAATTTTCGTATAACGACAATGGTAGCACGCTTATGCTTGCTCCGACGTCGATTAGTGCATGGTTAATTTCATAATCTCCTATTTTACAAGGGATTACGAATATACCTGGATCGGGCATCTTCTTGGGTAGGTTTGGCTGCAGCATCGAGTTAGTTACCATGACGGTTTCCGTCTCCACATCTCGCTTGTTTGCAAGTACGTCTTTGAGGAACTTGTCGTATGAAGGCATCTTCTTCAACACTTCGTTAAATGGAATAGAGATGTGCATCTTCTTCAACATCTCAGCAAACTTTTCAAATTGAGCATCCTCGTTCTTTTTGCGTTGGCGTTGAGGGAATGGCAAACGAGGAGGCCTCGGTTGGGGTTTGACGTATTTAGGCTTCTCTTCCTCCTCTTTGTGCTCTTCGACGTTGCTGCCCTCTCTCGCTACTATCTTATATGATTCTCCCTTTTCAAATGTTGAATGAGTGGGCTGATCCAATGTCTTACCACTCCTCAAGTGAATGGCATTGATTTGTTCACGAGGATTTGCTTCCGGTCGCCCCGGTAGAACTCCTTGCGGATGAGAGGAGTTCGCAGCAAGTTGTGCAACTTGAGTATCCAAGATCTTTAGGTGCATCTTCATCTCCACAAATTGTTTCTTTACCTCTTCATGTCCTTGTAAGAGTTGAGTTAGCATAGACGTAATATCGGTATTAGCTTCTTGTTGTGGAGGATGAGGCGCATGTGGCTGGTAATTCTGGGTTTGGGGCTCCGTCCTTGGCTGGAAATTCTGATTCCTTTGCATCACTCGTGGCTGAAAGTTTCTCGATAGTTGTTGCATGTTGCATGCACCGTCAGAATTCTTGTAGGAGAAGTTTGGGTGATTTCTCCATCCGGGATTGTACGTGTTTCCCAAAGGCTGTTTGTTGCTCACGTAGTTCACTTCCTCGTACCCTTGGACTTCATGATCCTCTAATTGCTCTGAATATTCTGGATGACGTCATTCGGATAGAAAATTGTAAATTCCAGCGACTTGATCCCTCATCTCAGCTAAACCGGCAGATAGAGCGTGTGTGTCGTTCACATGAGCTACCCTTGCTGGAGCGTTGCGATTATACTCTCCAGCGGCGTTGTTGTCTTCATCAGCCATACGATCGATTAGGTCCTTGATCTGTGGGATGTGAGGTTACTTAAGGAACCTCCAGCGGCGGCTATGATCAGAATCCTCGTGTTATCCATGAGTCCTTGTAGAAAATTATGTATGAGATAACCCTGATCCATGCCGTGATGTGGGCAAAGGCATTGATAGCCTTTGAATCGTTCCCACGCTTCGTATAGACTCTCAGCTACACCTTGAACGAACGTGTTGATCTGATTCTTGGCAAGCTGAGCTTTACTCTGAGGGAAGAATCGTATCATGAACTTTTCCTCTAGCTGTCCCCATGATCCAATAGAATTTGCCGGTTCAGAATACAACCAGTCTTGTGCTTTATCCTTCACTGAGAATGGGAAGGCAGCTAGCATGACGTCCTCGTCCGAGATTCTGTCTCCGGTTATGATTGTTCTGCAGAGCATCTTGAAATCGGTAAGATGCTGGTTCGGATCCTCGGCAGGTCTCCCTCTTGCGTTACCGAGCATCTGGATGAATGCCGGCTGTAGTTCCACGCGAACGTCTCTCCTAGTAATGCATGACAAGAGTTGTGTATGCTTAGGAACCGTGTATGATCCATAGGTCATCGCCGGTTGCACTTGTGGCACGTTTGGTTGCATCTGTGGCACGTTCAATTCTCGACGTTCTGCCATTAACTCTTCTTCGCTCTTGTCTACAATCTTTGGTTCGATTACTATCTCGGTTTGGAGGTCTAGGTGCACTTGTGTGCTATCGACTAGTTGGCTTGCACTAGCTCTCGTTTGTCTCCTTAATTCTCTGAGCGTTCTATCGATATATGGGTCGTAAACTAGATTAGCACTTTCGGTACCTCTCATGCACAAGTGAGCTGCACGAGATAAAGAAACAAAACACAAAAGTCGTGTGAGTTCCAAGAAGTAAACATATT
The DNA here is from genome assembly GCA_036759665.1 of Gynandropsis gynandra. Classification (NCBI taxonomy): domain Eukaryota; kingdom Viridiplantae; phylum Streptophyta; class Magnoliopsida; order Brassicales; family Cleomaceae; genus Gynandropsis; species Gynandropsis gynandra. The sequence continues at coordinate 63,530,565 of CM071860.1, read as the reverse complement.
TGACTCAAAATAAAGAAAGCAAAAATACGAAAAAGAAAATAAGACTTCGGAAAGGACTATGTCCTAATCCAAAAGTATCCTAACTCTAAAGTCGTAATCAACTCCCTGGAAATGGCGTCAAAAACTTGATGTGATTAATCTCAAGTAATAATTTACCTAGACTAACGCATCCGCAAGAATACGGATCGTATAGTACTAGGGTCGAACACAAGGAATTGGTGCAACTCTAAAGCTAGTAAACTAATGAATAAGACGTGTAAAATCAATAAGTGATGAGAATGCAAACAAGGATAAGCTAACTAACTAACTAACTCTCGGATTAAACTCAATAAACTAAATACCACAGGTGTCGAGAGATGCACGATGATGCAACGAAATTCTAACAAGATCATGGTCTCAGATATTATCACGAGTTCAGGGAATTCAAGCTCTAATACAGGAACTGACTGGCGTAGACTTGTCCACTATCTAGCATGCATATACCAATCTCCCAATTGTGTATCTCACGTACTAGACGCATTAAGACCGCGATCCTAATCCCTAGATTCAATCGATCGACCTGGCGTAGATTCTAAACCGATTAAATCCTAAATCATGGCTAAGTTCCAAAGTCTAATCCCCTGGCTAAAGTCTAATCCCCTGGCGTAAATTCATTAAACTTTTATGATCATTCATTCAAGTGGCATACGAGAATGAAAGCATTAAAACAACCAATCAATCAGAAAACGATCAAATACCAAAATCATTCATTCAAGTGGCGTTCAAGAACAAAAGCACTAAGAATCACCAAGCATAAAGAACAAGACTTCGTTACATATCGGCCAAGCTCTCTAACCTATTGCTATGGACCTACTCGGACATGAACTTAGAAAACGAAACACAAAAGATAACTATATTCAACATTGATAATGAATGAGATTCCTCCATATTCAATTATTGACGTCTTCAACAGCTCCTCCTCGCTCCGGCTTCGTCGCTCGGTCCTTGCCCTTGTGTGTACGTTCGGCTCTCCTTCTCCCTCTCGTCACTCGCTTTTCTCTCTAATTTTTCTGTCTGAATTCGTCCTTCTGAAGCTCTCCCTCCTTCGTTACAGCAGCCACCTCTATTTGTTTCCTTTTCTTGAGTTTTCCAAATCTTGATTAAGTTGGCCACGTTTCCCTTACTTTTCCAGCGAAATATCACTTTATTCCTCTTCTCTAAGGGCATTTTCCTTATTGTATAAGTCCCCCACGAACTCCACCTTGTATTAAGTCAAATTAACTTATTTGGAGTTGTAGGTGATGGACGCGACCCGCGCGGGCAAGGTTAGTGTCCCGCTCGGGTACGACGCAGACGATCGCGCAAAAACACGATGAAAAAGGGCAGCCCGCTCGGGCTGAGGTGCTGCCCGCTCGGGCTGGCTTGCTACCCGCTCGGGCTGAGGCCCCGAGCATGGTTTTTCTTGCCCGACTCGTGCACAATTTGCTGGACAAAATCGCCGTAACATTTGCCCGCTCGGGCTAGGGAAGTACTCGCGCGGGTAATGGCTATTCCTTGCCGATTCTCGTCCCGTTTGTCCCATGATGATCCTCGATGTTTGCACTTTGTCTTGGCACGTCCTTTAGCTCCAAAATGACTAAAAACGGGATGATAATGATCCTTAATGCTTGGTAAAATCAAATGAATGATGAAACTAACTATGAAAATAGATGAAATGCCTCAATTCATACGAGAATGCAAAGATTTACAGGAGCACACGAAGAAGTGGCACGATAGGCATATCATCCACAAAACCTTAAAGGTAGGAGACCAAGTACTCATTTTTAATTCGCATTTGAAACTTTTTCCAGGGAAACTCAAGTCCCGTTGGTCCAGACCGCTCACGATCAAGAGCATCTCACCACATGGCGCAATCGAGCTCATAGGAATCAGCGTTCCATTCAAAGTAAATGCCCAACGGATAAAGCTCTATAATGCAGACAACACGGGTCACGATCAAGCTACATTCACTCTTTCGGAGTCGAGTCATGAGTAGAGCGTCTTGGTCAGGCTCTTGACCTTAAACAAGCACTTCTTGGGAGGCCACCTGAGTCCCATTGTGTGACTCTTTGTTACAGATTCTCCACTTCGACATCATCCACAACAAAGGAGAGACGCATATACCCAGCTGCATCAACTCGGGATAGCAAGCAAACATCAGGTGCACAATATTAGCACAAAGGACATAAATGTTTCAAAGTAGTCCACACCCGGGCGTTGTGTAAAACCTTTCGCCACAAGTCTGGCCTTACAAATTCCTATCCACTTTATTTTTTCCCCGATTTTTTTGCATACCAGTCCTTCTCTTAGGTTTTGAACACCGGGACGGTGTTCCGTTCAAGTTTAGGGGGTACTCTTCATAGTGTCATGATTGTGATTAGGATTAGATGTTGAGTTCTTCGTTTTATTTTAGCTTTTACATTTGTTTCGTTAGGATGAGACGGGCGGATATCTAGTACGAAAAACTTCAAACTTTAGCCATCTTTATGCAACTTTGTCGAATCGGAAACAAAAGTTTAGGATTGCTGAAAAATACCTTTAGATATCAATTAGTTAGTAGTCGTGCATGAATCCATAGCATATAGTTGTACTCCGCCCCTAGGTTTCAATCCCAAGTACTTATATCTCCGAACATATCGTTCATTCTTTTATTTGTTTCGATCGTTATATTTCCACGCGCTTACACTCTGACATTGATAGAGTAAGTTCTTTAACTATTTCAGCCCTACATTGATATGAGTGCATCGATATTGATGGTTAGAATCTAAGTGGTGGGTCGAGGCTGTTTTTCTATGTCCTAAGGGTTAGAGTCGATGCGTAATCACAATAGTTTAATCAAAAGAAAAAAATCTGCAATGATGCAACCTCTTCACTCTGCTAAGGTTACAAGACCTTATGAGTGTGCCAATCGGCAACCTGGAACTAAGTAGAAGGCTATCATCTTCAACTCCGACATCCTAGAAACCGAGCGCGAATTTTCAAAGAAAAAAATGTGTGGAAACCGAAAAAGAAGAAAAAAAGATACGAGAAAAAAATGATTGTCTTAAGAATGGTATCTCACGGGAGCATATTAGAAGGTATGGAGATCGCTTGGACGTTGTCTAGAGGTTAGTGAAATGAACTTTGGATATGTATAGGATTGCACGGTTAGTGGCTCTCGAGAGATAGAGGTCCGAACTAGGCACACTCAGATCAATGTTCGTGTGACGCGTTGTTGTGCATGATGGCTGATTTTTTGAATTGTTTGTGCTAGTATCTGGTTATTGTTTAACTCTTCTCATGCTTAGTTCTAGTCTTGCTCGAGGATGAGCAAAAGTTCAAGTCTGGGGGAGTTTGATAACGTCTATTTGTTATAGTATTTTGGTTCATTTTCATAGTTAGTTTAATCATTTAATTAGACTTTATGAAGAAAACTACAAAGATCTGAATTAGGTACACTTAGATCTATGTTCGTGTGACGCGTTGTTATGCACGATGGCTGATTGTTCGAATTGCTTATGCTAGTATACGGTTGTTGTCTAACTCTCACTTAGCTTAACTTTAGTTTTGCTCGAGGACAAGCAAAGGTTCAAGTCTAGGGGAGTTTGATAACATCTATTTTGTTATAGTATTGTAGTCCATTTTCATAGTTAGATTCATTTAGACTTCACCAAGCATTAAGCATCATTTAGTCCTCTTCTAGCATTTTCTCATGTATTTGCAGGAAATGAAGATATCAGACACTAACTCGAGCAAATGTCGTAAAACTACGTAAAACTACATGACCACATGCCCGACTGATCACACCCATGCACAGCACGACCGAGCACCATACATAGCACGACCGAGCGAACAAGAAGAAGGACATACCCAAGCGATCACACCCTTGCACAGCACGATCGAGCGAACAAGGAAAAGGAAATGCCCGACCGAGCACCGTGCCCAGCCCCATCGGGCTTACCAAACAGATAATATTCCCAAACATACAGCACGACCCGAGCGTATGTGAAGCCCGACTGATCAAGCTTTTGAGGAAGTGCCCGACCGAGCTTTCTCTTGTGTCCGGTCGAGCGTGAAGGAAAACGCGTAGCCGCCTATAACAAAAAGGAAACCTCAGGCTGCTACACACCAATGGAAACTCACGAACAAGAATGGAACTGCACGGCCAAAGAGGAAAGAATGAGAAAAGGAAAGAAAGGAAAGAGGAAAGAGGACTAAGGGGACAAAAGGAGAGAGATCAGTTCGGACAAAAAAACAAGAGATAGACACAACAATGTAGAGAGAGGACAGAACACATACAAGGATAGAGACGGGGTGACGAACTCAAAACATGGAGGAGTTGTTGAAGACATCTCTATTAGAATAGGGAGGAATCTCGTTCTTTATCTATATTGAATATAGACTTCTTTTATGTTTTGTTTTCTAAGTCCATGTTCAAGTAGATCCATAGCCACGGGTTAGAGAGCTTTGTTGATATGTAATGAAGTCTTGTGCTTAATGCTTGGTGGTTCTTAATGCTTTTATTCTTGTACGCAACCTGAATGAATGATTATGGTATTTGATCATTTTCAGAATGATTGGTTTTTCTTAATGCTTTCGTTCTTGCATGCAACTTAATTGAATGATTGTAGAAGTCTAATGAATCTATGCCAAAGGATTAGACTTTGGAACTTAGCCATGATTTAGGATCTCAATTGATTTAGAATCTATGCAAGATCGATCAATTGGACCTAGGGATTAGGATAGTGGTCTTAAAGCATCTAGTGAGTGAGATTACACAATTCGAAGATTGGTAGTACACACGCTTGGTAGTGGACAAGTCTATGCCAGTCAGTTCAAATATTAGAGCTTGAATTCCCTGAATTCGTGATAATATCTAAGACCAACGATCATGTTAGAACTTCATTGCATTATCGTGCATCTCTCGAAACCTGTGGTGTTTAGTTAATTGAATTTAATCCGTTAATTAGTTAGTTTATCTTTATTCGCATTCCAATCAAGTATTGATTTTACATGTCCTATTTATTAGTTAACTACATCGATTCGCTACTATTCGACCCTTGTACTACATGATTTGTATTCTAGGGGAGGAGTTAGTCTAGGTAATTATTACTTGAGATTAACCACATCATAAAACATACATATCTTATGAATCTGTTATCGGACATACATAGCTTCGATTAATTTGAAAATTGAAATGGGTCAAGGCTACCTCATGCAACTATAGACTTTTTAGACGGACGGATATCTAATACGAAAAATTTCGAATTTTAGTCACCTCTATGCAACTTTGTCGAATCGGGAACAAAAGTCTAAGTTTGTTGAAGCATACCTTTAGATATCTATTAGTTAGTGATCGTGCATGAATCCATAGCCTATAGTTATATTCCGCCCCTAGGTTTCAATCCCAAGCACTTATATCACCGGGCATACCGTTCATTCATTGTTTTGTTTCGATCGTTATATTTACACACACTTACACTCTGTTGTCAATAGAATACGTTCTTCAACTAAATTTGCCTTACATTGACATGAGTGCATTGATATTGATGGTTTGGGTCTAAGTGATGGGTGGAGGCTGTTTTTCTACATCCTAAGGGTTAGAGTTGATGCGTATTCACAATAGTTCAATCAAAAGAAAAAAATCTGCAATGACGCAACCTCTTCACTACGCTAAGGTTACAAGACCTTATGAGTGTGCCAATCGGCAACTTGGGTCTAAGTAGAAGGTTTTCCTCTTCAACTCCGACGTCCTAGAAACCAAGTGCGAATTTTCAAAGAAAAAAATGTGTGGAAACCGAAAAGAAGAAAAAGAGAAACGAAAAAAGAAAATTAATTGTTTTATTAATGGTATTGAACTATTTGCACATTAGAATAGGTATGGAGATAGCTTAGATGTTGTCTAGGGGTTAGTGAAATGAATTTACGATATGTATAGGATTGCACTGTTAGTGGCTTTCGGTAGATAGGGGTCTAAATTTATTGCGCTTAGATCTATGTTCGTGTGACACATTGTTGTGTAGGGTGGCTGACTTTTCGAGTTGTTTGTGCTAGTTTCTGGTTGTTGTCTAACTCCTCTCATGCTTAGTTCTAGTCTTGGTTAAGGACGAGCAAAGGTTCAAGTCTGGGGGAGTTTGATAACGTCTATTTTGTTATAGAATTTTAGTTCGTTTTCGTAGTTAGTTTACCAAGCATTAAGCATCACTTAGTCTTCTTTTATTGTTTTTTCTTGTATTTGAAGGAAACGAAGACATCGAGCACAAACATGAGCAAATATGAGCAATTGGCCTACACTACAAACGAGCACATCCGGGCATAGAAGACAACAATGCATGGCATGATCGAGCGCATGAGGGAATGACCAGCCCGACCGTGCAACACATACAGCCCGCTCATGCTCCTGGAGATAACATAAGCACTAACGTGCAGCCATACTAGCCCGTCCGGGCATGTATGGAGCTCAACCGGGCTATGCTTAGATGAAGTGCCCGACCGAGCTCATTCTTGTGCCCGGTCGGGCATGTTGAACCTGTACGCGCTAAAGAAGAAAAGGAAAGATTCAGCCATGGAAAATAAATGGAAACTTACACAGAAGAATGGCAAACACTTGGACAAAGAAGAAAAAGAAGAAAAGGAAAGAAAGGATAAGAGGAAAGAGAAAAAAAAGGGCCAAAAAGGAGAGAGCTTGAGTGGGAGAATTCAGATAGAAAGTTAGAGTGAACACAGAGTAGAGAGACGTAATAGACCATAGAGACTAGAGAAAGAGCAGAACGCACACGAGGATAAGGACGGGGCAATGAAGCCAGATCGTGGAAGAGCTATTGAAGATGTCGGTAATAGAATATGGAGGATTCTCATTCTTTATCCATGTTTAATATGGTTATCTTTCGTGTTTCATTTTTTAGGTTCATGTCTGAGTATGTCCATAGCAAGAGGTTAGAGAGCTCTGCTGATATGTCACGAAGTCTTGTTTTTAATGCTTGGTGGTTCTTAATGCTTTCATTCTTCTACGCCACTTGAATGAATGATTTTGGTATTTGATCGTTTTTAGAATGATTGGTTGTTTTCAATGCTTTGTTTCTTGTATGCCACTCGAATGAATGATTATAGAAGTCTAATGAATCTACCCCAAGGGATTAGACTTTAGAACTTATCCATGATTTAGGATTTAATCGGTTTAGAATTTAGGCCAGCTCGATCAATTGAGTCTAGGGATTAGGATAGCAGTCGTAATGTGTCTAGTGGGTGAGACTACGCAATCAGGAGATTTGTAGTACGCACGCTAGGTAGTGGAAAAGTCTATGCCAGCCAGTTCCTATATTAGAGCTTGAATTCCCTGAACTGGTGATATTATCCATGACCAATGTTCATGTTAGAACTTTATTGCATCATCGTGCATCTTTCGAAACCTGTGATATCTAGTTAATTGAATTTAAACCGTTAATTAGTTAGTTTAGTTTTACTTGCATTCCAAACACTCATTGATTTTTACCATCCTATTAGTTTACTAGCTTTAGAGTTGCATCAATTCCTTGTGTTCGACCCTGGTACTATATGATCCGTATTCTTGCGGAAGCATTAGTCTAGGTATTTTATTGCTTGAGATTAACCACATCAATAGATTACTAATGTCATTTTGACTTTCTTATAAAAGACTCTCCAAATGGCTATGAGATACTAATAACTTCTAATATGCCTGAGAAATGCATAATTATTATGGGTAAGTAATGATGAATGGTTGAATGATGGACTATAAATACTAATAAATGTGACATATATATAGGAAAATTTATTGGAATGTGTCCTAATTCGTATAAAAAATTCTAATTTACTTGTCATTTATTACTTATCTTGTACTATATATATAAATATGTTGGTACAAAATGTTTAAATTATAAAAATGAATTTGGTTGTTGTAATCATTTTCATACAAAATGTTATAATGTTAGTTTTAATTTATAATGTTGTAATGTTCTAATGTTGGTCATAATTAACTTTTATAAACATGAATTACATTAAGTTATAATGTTATAAACTAAGTCGTTTTTTCATCAATATACACATGTATTATACATATGTATTTCATCTAAATCAATTTTTTTCAAGTTTTATTTTTGTATTATATATAATTAATCATTGATATAATAAAATTTTATCATAATTTCAAAGCTTAATCATTTATTGCATCATTATTTTTTAGAATAAAATTATAAAAGCTAATATATGAATATTATAATAAAAAATGAAAGTTTATTATTTATAAAATATTTTGTATTTGGTAATGTAGAATTATATTTTATTCTATCACTATTAAAAAAAACAAATTGGAGGCAACAATTTAATTTATTTTAGTACGGTTCGGATTAATATAATTTTAACATAATAATATCACATCGAAACATTAAATTCATTTAGATTTTATCATGCATTAAGCATCATTTAGTCCTCTCCTAGTGTTTTCTCGTGTTATTGCAGGAAATGAAATATCGAGATATCAACACGAGTAAATGAAGCAAAACAAAGAACAACCACTCTCCTATCACCTATGCATGGTCAGCATCCAAAGAATCATAAACGAAAGAAGAGAAATGGAAGCAATGGCCGCTTACAAAAAATGGAAACAATGGCCGCTTACAAAAATGGAAACTTTCGGTGGTTGGAACAAAAATGGAAACTTTCGATTGCTGGAACAAAATTAAGAAGAGCACGGTTGGAACATGAAAAGGAAACATGGTTTACATAAAATATAAGCAAATTGTTGGAACAAAATCTAAACTTCCAACCGCCTACACAAAAATGGAAAGATAGCCGCCTACATAAGAATTGAAAATTGTAACCGTTGGAGATAAAAAAAATGGAAATGGCTCCTAGAACAATAAATGGAAACGCATGGATAAGAGAAAGAAGGCATCTAGAAAAAGAGAGAAGGATAGAAAAGAAAAGTAAATCGTGCTGCACAGGAGAAAAAGGAAATACAAGCTGCTGAAGAAAATGGAAACCGAGAAAATGAAAACTAGCGAAAGAGGAAAGAAGGACGAAAAGGAATGGGGTGGAGTGCGTAGATTCGGTCATACGGGAAAATAAGGAGAAAGGGAAAGAAATGAAAGAGGAAAGAGGACATAGGGGTCAAGAGGGCAGAAGGGATCCAGACAGAATATACACCATTCCACACACAACACACACGTAGAGAGAAGAGAGAGTACACGCCGTAATGCTTTTATTCTTGTTGGTAGCTTGAATGAATGATTATAAAAATCTGATTGCATTGGGAGATGAATTAGATTTCGAAATGTAGCCATGATTTGAAGTCTCAATTGATTTAGAACCTTGGTCGGTCGGTTAATTGGACTTAGGAATTAGGATAGCGATCTTAATGCATCTAGTAGGTGAGATTACACAATTGAGAGATTGGTAGTACGCATGCTAGATAGTGGGTTTAGGCATCGGGAGAGTCATTCCCTAGGAAAGAGCTTGAATTCTCCGAATACGTAACGATATCGATAACAATCATCTTATTAGCACTTCATTGCATCATCGTGCATCTCTCGATACCTGTAGTGATTAATTAATTGAATTTAATCCATTAATTAGTTAGTTTATCTTTATTCGCATTCCAATCACTTATTGATTTTGCACGTTCTATTCATTAGTTTACTAGCTTGAGAGTTGCATCGATTCTCTTGTGTTCGATCCTGGTCCTATACGATTCGTATTCTTGCGGAAGCGTTAGTCTAGGTAATTTCTACTTGAGATTAACCACATCAGATGAAATTTCAAATTAGGTGTATCTGTAATTTCGGCAAGTGTAGTTAAAAATGGCATCTATAAAAGGAAGATGGTGGAAGCTTGGAAAGAAAACCAAGCATTGAGTAAATTGTGAGATATAGTCTTAGGGACAGACAAAGATCCTTAGAGAGTTGCTTGAGTGTGTGCCGGGATTGCTAGCACTAGTAGAACATGTGTTTTTTGAACTTAGGTTTTTATATTCATGGTTTAACTGAAGGGGAGTTATCCGTTGAAGTCTTGAGTACATTATATGAGAAACAAGTGCATTTGGAGATTGATTCATGAATAAAAAACAATAACTCGGTGAAACACAATTTTTTTTCGGCTATATGTGGTGTCTTTAATATTTTCATATATGAACCCAAAGATCACAGATTTTGGTACGTCCATAATCATGGGAGTGCAACAAAGACGTGCTCATACAAGCAAAATAGTTGGAACCTAGTGAGTAATTTTAGCCTATGACCTGAAGTTTTGATAAACCTTCTATTACTAATTTTTTGAAAATATTGTTTGATCTTTGAGCAGTTAGATGTCCCCTGAATATGCAATACATGGCCAATTCTCCTTGAAATCTGATATCTATAGCTTTGGAGTCAAGCTTAGCGTTTTGCATTATCTTTCCTAAGCTTAGCGTTTTGCTCCTGATGAAGTAGAATGTCTGAATCGAAGAGGAACTTAACACGTATGTGCCTTTAGTTTTGTGGCCCTTGGCCAGTATTTGGTGAGTGGCTAGATCCTTTATCATTACAAAACAGTCATCAAGTACAACATAACAAAGAAAATCTGTAGTAAGATGTGAAATAGATAAAAGAGATTTTTGGAGAGATTGAACTATCAAAACACTTGAAAGAGGAATGTTACCTGAATCTGATTGAAGGATGGTAGAACCAACGTGAGTAATTGGAAGCATTGAGCCATCTCTCACCATGACATTCTCTTTTTCCATTATAAGGTTGATAGTTCTTGACGTTTGATGAAGATTTTTTCATGTGAGATGTGGCACCAAAATCTGAGGTACCACTCTATTGCATCAAAAACATGTATAGAATACAAGGTTTGGGACACGTCCTGAGACTAGAAAGAATTATGAAAGCCGTGTTAACATTTTAATGCATTATGACCAACATTACCACATATTTGACATAGGGTCTTCGTGTAGAAGACGATGAAGGTCTATTTTGGTTGTTGGTATTGGAGAAGAGTTGTTGAGTGAAACCTGTCCCACGGAGGTAAAGTTATTTCTGCCTCTTTGAGAACCATAGCGTGTGAAAACACTGTTGTTGGACTGACCTCTAATGTTTCTAGTGTTTTGAGAAAACTGGTGGTAGGCATTATCAAGGTGTGACTGATGTTGTGTATTAAAGGCGAAATGATGAGAAGGGGCAAGGCTGTTTTGTTGATTGACTATATCGTCGAAAGATGGGAAAGGAGGTGTATGCGTACAGGATTTTTGCAGTGGACCAAACTTAATCCAATACAAGAAGAAACGTAACATAGTAAATCGTGCCATTGTCGGTCTAAAAAATGTGTTCGACTGTGCCTTTCATTGCCTGTAAACTGAAGTTTCTTTGTCCATGGCTATAAGTGGAGAAGATTCAATTGCTCTCACACATTTGTTCTATCGCGTCCCCTTTCTTGCACAAGCATCAACATGATCTGAAGAACGTCAAACATTGAGGCCATTTCTGAAGAAATATGCTAGAATACTTTATTTATCTACCTCAACCGTAAAAGAACATTGTACACAACTATTGGAACAGACATAATACCACTTGATACTTGCATCAGGGAACATGTTTTAACGAGGTTCTAGTTCGGTAATAGATGCATCGTCAACAGACCAGAGAATAGACTTGCTCATAGATTGATCAGACTCTACTCCCTTCGCTAGTGGATCATATTCCTGCCTGCTACGGAAGAAAAATCCTGGCTGTTGAGGCACTGGTAGAGTGATTGTGTTACTCGTGAGCATCAAGACAATTGTTGACATGGTTGGACGGTCTGCAAGATCTTCTTGGACGCATAATAGGCCGATATGGATGCATCTAATAACTTCATTTCTCTGATAATTTTCCTCAATGGCTGGATCCACGAGTTCTAAGGGTGTCTGGTTTCTCCATAGCCTCCAAGCCTGTAATAATGATCCATCGGTAATCAGAACCTTGAGCATGTTAGCGAGGTTGAAACCTTAAGATTTGATCGTCTATACTCACATATGTGACCAAGTCACTAGCACCGTCGGTCTCGTAGAAGCTGCTATTCTTTTTTCCACTTATGATCTCTAAAATTAATACCCCAAAGCTATAAACATCGGACTTCATTGAGAATTGACCGTGCATCGCATACTCGGGAGACATGTAGCCACTAAAACATACGACAAACCTGAGTTTACAAGCAACAAATGGTTAAGCAAGAGTAAGTGTCAATTCAGGGCAGAACTTACTAGGTACCAACTATCCTGCTGGTATTGGCTTGAGTCTGGTCCATCCCGAAAATCCTTGCCATCCCAAAATCTGCGATTTTCGGGTTCATATCAATGTCGAGGAGAATGTTGCTAGCTTTGAGGTCACGATGTATGATAGTGAGACGTGAATCCTGATGAAGATACAGAATCCCTCGAGCAATCCCTCCTATGATTTTGTATCGTTTTGTCCAACCCAGCTCCCCTTGCTTTGCAGGGTCTGCAAATTCATATATACTTGTGATCAATTATAAGATGGACATTCCAGGTTTAGAGATTGACAAAAATCCAGAAATATAAACAAAGTGTTGAATAAACCTTACCGAACAAGAAGTAATCGAGACTTTTGTTGGGCACAAACTCATAAACAAGTATCCTTTCTTCTCTTTCCAAACAAAATCCCAAAAGTCTGACCAGATTTCTGTGTTGAAGCTTTGCAACAAGAACAACCTCGTTCTTGAATTCTCGGTCACCTTGTCCTGAAGATTTCGAAAGCCTCTTCACCGCAACTTCTGTTCCATTCAGCAACCTTCCTTTCATCACATTACTCCATTGTATCAATGGAAAACTCAAAGAGATGCAATAGCTCAGACTTATACCTTGAAAACTTCACCAAATCCACCTTCACCAAGCCTGTTGCTCTCTTCGAAATTATTCGTTGCAGCTTCAATAGTCTTGAAATCGAATTGCAGCGAGTCCGCAGTGTTAAAGTCATCCCCTGTTGCAGGATCAAAATTTTTGTTTTTGAAAAACAAATTTCAGTGTTATGCTCAACAATCTCAAACCATTCCAAGTTAGCATCGTTGATTTTGATCATCGAAATCTTTACCGTCATCTGCAGCTGCTGTATTATAAGTTCTTCTTCTCTTTGCAAGGAAGCAATAACCAGCTATGAAAAGCACAGCAGCCACAGCAATCGGCACAACAACAGCGATAATTACGACATAAGAATTCCCCCCCTTCCCTGCGTTGGAAAGATCCTCGGCTTCAGATCGTAAACAATACAACTCCGAAGTACCAAATCTCAAAGAAAAAACTCGAAGTGACAAGCAAATAAAGGAAAGAAGAAAACATAGTTCTGCTGACCCGGTGGCGGAGAAGGAGCTGACGGCGCCGGCGTCGGCGGTGCCGGCGGCGTTTGGATGGCGCTTTCGTTGTAAAATGCGTAAAGCTCGTACCTCGAGTTACAACTCGGAAGAAGAAGTCGTCCCCCGAGTCGTCCACGAGGTAATCCCTGGATGGCCTGTTGCAGACAGCTTTTACAGTCCTGTCTTGTAAGATCTGGAGTGCACTGTACCAGTCCGTACAAAGTCTCAAACGACGTGAAATTCGCCTTCTCGGCCCAGAATTTTCTGGAACTATTCACGGCCACGTTAGCAGCATCGTTCATCGTTGAGAAGAGCACATCATTGAATCGGTCTAGTTGGCTAGACGAAATATTCTGGGTGTTCATTAAGATTATTCCTCCAGCTGTCATGGGGGCCGACAGAATATTCCGGTGAGAGTATCTGAGCATGCACTCGTCGAACCAAAGATTAGCCTCTCTCTCATTTGGACACCGACTCAGAGTGTCATTGACGGCAAAAACGACGCAGGCACGGCAAACCTCTGGCGATATATCTCCACGGCAGAGGAAAAGTCCAGTGACTCTGTCGGGGGTTTGCCCCACTGTGGCGTTTTGGAATCCGGCGGAGTAAGAGGCGTTACGAGAAGAGAGAGAGGACAAAAGGGTTCTGAGATTTGAGGAGTAAGTGCTGTTTCTGGTGTACGTCGTCGTGTTCGGACATGTGTGGTACAAATATGTTGGGTCTTGTGCAGAAGCTTTGAAGCTTGTGAGGAAGACGAAGACGAAGAGTAAAGAGAGATTGGGGAAAACAGACATGGCTTGTTCAGATCGGATCGATCACTCGATTCCCTCTATGTTAGGTTTTGGAGTTGCAAGACCCATATGAATACCTCGTCGCTCCGTTCAGATTAACGTAAACACAAGAAAATGAATATTTGTCTTCTTTTTTTGGTCTACGTCGAGTCAACTCGGGTCGTTTTGTTCACCATGTGAATTGTGTTCGTCACTTTTCAAGATTTTCTTTCTTGAAAAATCTTTTTTGTGCTTTCTCTCTCTATAATTTGTTTATTGATGATTTTTCTCCTCAAATTTCTAAGATTTAAATCAGATATATTTTATAAATTATACTCGGGTACTTGGGTTTATTTGTATTCTTAAAGGAAAAAAATGTATAATAGTAACCAAGGAAAACCATTTCGAAAACAGATAATGATCAAGGAAAAAATTAAAAAAATAAATAAATAAAGTCGTTAGAGTGTGTGATAAATTATTGCGGGCAGGGCAGTTATGACCTCGCGAAAATTTTGTTAGCAAATTATATTTATATTTATTAGCTATGAATACTTAACAAAATAAGCTTTCATTTCGTCGGTGCGGAAGAAAGAGACATTAAAAAAGAGTCATTGAACAAAAAAATTAATCATGGTATATATTATCTCTAATTTCGATTTAATATTAACAATATATTTAATTCTAATTAATCAACTTTTATAATTGTGAAATTTACGAATTTTTTTTTTCAAAAGCAATTAATTATAGCGAATTAAGCTATAATTTGAGTTAATTAAACTCTTTATAATATTGAAATTTACTAATTTTCAATTCAAATCCATTTATTATTATTATTATTAAATTATTTATAATGTTAGATTTCTAACATTTTGGTTATTTTATTTATATATTGATTGTCCCGAAAAAAGAAGGACAAACGCAGGTCAACTTTGCACCACAAACTCTTAAATTTGGTAGTTGGCTTCCCTACCAAAGCTTGTGCCCTTCAATAATGATGAGTACCGCGCTTTCCTTTGAGTTTCTAAGTAATATCTCACTCGTTATAAGTTATAACGTACATCCTTGTGATCAATGATTTGAATATTAACCAAATTTATGATTTTTAAAGGTTGGAAATAGATTGAACTTTCAATACGCATAATATTTTGTGTATATTTAGAATTTATAGTATTCTTAAAACCAAAAATTTCAACTCTAAAGAAATTATGATCATAAGAAATTGACCGGTGTCTAAATTATCAACCAAAGACAAAGACAGGCGAAATTTTATTAAATTTAGATAAAAAACATTAATTAAGTCGATTAATTGTATTCTTTTGACCAGTTCTTCAAAATAATTATTTCATGTGGAAAAGTAGCCGCCCTCTCCCACACGGAATATTATTTTACTAATCAACATAGAAACACCCTAAATCAATCAACTTCTTATTTCGTCCTATTTTTCATGGGAAAAAATCTCTGCAGTACACATGTCTATATATTAACACTGTGCGTATATATATATATATTAACACTGCATATCTACCTTTACATTATGTTAATTCAATTATTGGCGGAGTATATAAACTATTTTATATTTAGATTGGAGTCTTAACAAATTAGTTAATAAATGCGTTTGGGTTTAATTAAAAAGTGATTCATTATTCATATTCATCGTATATATAAATTATTAAAAAAACTGTAACATTAAAATATTTAAATCAAAACTGACACAAAATTAGAAAATTCAAGTGTAGATTTATTAATCAAACTCTTCAAATATATATACAGATAAATTATAATTAATTTCCTAATTATTCTCCTACAAAGTCTAACAATATCTCCTATTACCCCCTTAAGTTGGAGCGTACAGATTTTGCATGCCCAACTTGGAAATGAACACATCAAATTCCTTCTTTCCAAGTGATTTCGTCAGAATGTCAGCTAACTGAGCATTAGTAGAAACATGACGTGTGACTAGCGTTCCAGCGAGAATCTCATTGCGAATGAAATGACAGTCAACCTCAATGTGCTTTGTACGCTCATGAAAAACCGGATTCGCAGCAATGTGAATAGCGGATTGACTATCACAATACAACTGAACAGGACGGGAGTGTGAGATACCGAGACTAACAAGTAATGATTTTAACCATTTGATTTCACGAACAGTCATTGCC
>CM071860.1:63481697-63511825 GCA_036759665.1 Gynandropsis gynandra | reverse complement strand
AGCAAATGTATGTCGTCCATTGGGCAAACCAACACAGCAAGCAGACATGGAAACAACATTAAATAGAATATCCACACAACCTGTCATATGATTTCCTGCACTCGAGTCCAAAAGCCATGAAACCGATAAGGCTTTACCCGATTTTTGTTCATTTGCACCGAGTTTGTTGGAGAGGACATCAAGAAGTTCTTTTAGTTGAGCACTCGAAAACCCATCAAAGCCAATTGGGGTAGACTCTTTATCACAATTAGTCGACGAGTTCTGACGAACTGAGGCAGCGTTAGCACGTACTATAGAAGCACCACGACCACGATTAGAAGTCCCACGACCCTTACTTGTACCAACAGAAGTGTTTCGATCACGACGTTCCTGAAACCACTCAGGAAACCCAACTAACTGGAAGCATTTGTCTGATGTATGACCACGACGACCACAATGTGAGCATACAAGAGTCGGATCACGAACTTCATTTTTTAAAATACATCCTGGATTATCACTAGACGATAAATCATACGGATTAATAGTGCGACGATTTTTCGAAATTGAATTAACCTCTTCAGCCATCAATTTTAATTTGATTTAAAATAAAATCAAACTATAGATAAACCGTGACCCGCAGGAACACACACAAACGATGACCGACGATCGACGAAATCACCGACGATCGACGAAATCACCCACGGAAAATTTAAAGACTAACTCAGTCTTTAGAAACAGGGGACCTAAATCACTTAGATCTGGAAAAGTTTTTTTTAGATGCAAACCTACTTTGATACCATGACACAAAATTAGAAAATTCAAATGTAGATTTATTAATCAAACTCTTCAAATATATATACAGATAAATTATAACTAATTTCCTAATTATTCTCCTACAAAATCTAACAATATCTCCTATTAAAAACGAATCATTCTATATATATACACCGTTTTCTGATGATACAACACAATTTTTCGTTTCAATAAAAATATTTAATAAATTTATATTGATATAATTTTATATAATCATTTTATCCTTTAAAATGTAATACGATGAAAATTATATTTATGTATAATATATATTGATGTACAAAAGAAAGTGGTTTAAGTTCTAAACACTACAAACGCCAAACTTGTACGACTTGATCTCCCATCTGATTCTCCTTCAACCATGTTTGACACAGACACAAATTGTTTTACAAGTCAAAGCAATATTGGAGTTATAAGTTGACTTTTTTTATTCCAACAGGTAGTATTGAACAAAGCATATGAATGTATACGAAGCTACATCATTGACGACCAAAACAGAAGAAGGATCGATCAAGAATCAGAGCATGTCTCTTCACGCCATTTTCACCTTCTTCTTTTTCTTCGTTTTTTTAACAAGCTTCAGAGTTTCTGAACAAGTCCCTACTTATGTTGACAGCGTTTGTTCGAACACGACAACTTACACAAGAGACAGCACTTATGCCATCAATCTCAGATCCCTTTTGGCCTCTTTTTCTTCCTCCACCGCCTCCTACTCCAACGGGTTTCAGAACAACACCGTGGGACAAAGCCCTGATATGGTCACAGGACTTTTTCTTTGCCGGGGAGATATGTCAACGGTGATTTGCCATGATTGCGTTATTTTTGCTGTCGACGACATCCTTAAACGATGTCCAAATGAGAGAGAGGCCATGATCTGGTATACTGAGTGCATGCTTAGGTACTCTTATAGAAACATTCCCTTGACGTCTGCCACAACGGATTGGACATTCTTGATGAACACTCAAAACTTTACGTCTTATGAATTAGACCGGATGAACATTGTGTTGGTTCCAATGCTGAGCGAGGCTGCTGAGGAGGCTGCGAATAATTCCAGAAAGTTCGCTGTGAAAAAAGCAAACTTTACGTCGTCGGAATGGTTGTATGGACTTGTTCAATGCTTGCCTGACATATCAAGACAAGACTGCCATGATTGTCTGCAACGAGCCATCAATAGATTGCCCCCCAATGAAACAAGGGGAAGATTCTATTCTCTGAATTGTTATGCAAGGTTTGAGCTTTACCAATTCTACTATCAAACCGCAGTGCAAACACGACGGCAACATGGTAAGGACACTCTTATCTTCATTCGTTGTCGTGTTTTGGTGTGACTATTTAGTTGGCTTTTTCGATTTTTGAATATCCTAGACAGAGTAAGAACGGATTGTGTTTTGTCAGACATCTTAGTGACGGTAAACTTTGGTTAGTATATGACATGAAGCCATGTAAACTTTTTATATACAGACAAAGGCCAAAGTTCCTCTGTGATAATCATCGCTGTTGTTGTCCCAATTGCTGCTTCTGCACTGCTAATTGCTGCTGTTTGTTTCGTGCGTACAAAGAGAGCAGGAAAGACTTCTGATACAACAGCTGCAGGCGACTGTAAGGATTTTAACAATGAACAACCCCAATTTTTCACTACTACGAAGCATAATAACACGGATTCTTTGTGCAGCTGGGGATGAAATTACAACAGCAGGCTCGCTGCAATTTGACTTTAAAGCCATCGAAGCTGCAACTGATAAATTTTCAGAGAGCAATAGGCTCGGGCAAGGTGGATTTGGTGAAGTTTACAGGGTACACGTTCTTTGGATCCCGAGTGATTTTTTGTCTATGGAACTGCGTCAAGCCACTAAGAGCTATATTATTTGTAGGGTGTGCTTCCGTGTGGAACTGAAGTTGCAGTTAAGAGACTATCGAAAACATCAGGACAAGGTGAAAAGGAGTTCAAGAATGAGGTTGTTCTTGTGGCAAAGCTCCAACACAGGAATCTGGTCAAGCTTCTTGGTTTTTGTTTGGAGAGAGATGAAAAGATACTTGTCTTTGAGTTTGTGCCCAACAAAAGCCTCGACTATTTCCTGTTTGGTATGTTTCATCCATTAATAAGCTTAAATTTCGACAAATGTAATGACTGATTAACCATCCTTGAAACCCTGGTTGTAAATCTTGTTTCTCAGATCTTTCAAAACAAAGTGAGCTAGACTGGATAAGGCGGTACAAGATCATTGGAGGGATTGCTCGAGGAGTTCTTTATCTTCATCAAGATTCACGGCTCACTATTATACATCGTGACCTTAAAGCAAGTAACATTCTTCTGGATGCCAACATGAACCCGAAAATTGCAGATTTTGGAATGGCTAGGCTTTTTGGAATGGACCAAACTGAAGCCACTACTGGGAGAGTAGTAGGAACATAGTAAGTTTTCAACAACCTGTTCGTATTATGCTGAAGTTATATTGTTGCTTGTATCTCAGATTGGTTTTTATTTTCCAGTGGTTATATGTCTCCCGAATATGCGATGTATGGCTACTTCTCCATGAAATCTGATGTTTATAGCTTTGGAGTCTTAGTTCTGGAAATTATAAGCGGTAAGAAGAATAGCAGCTTTCACGAGATGGACGATGCTTTTGGTAACTTGGTCACTTATGTGAGTATTCAACATCATCACACATAATTCATTTAGCTTGTTTAATTGCGATCAAAGTTCTTATAGGCTATTTGTTTAGGCTTGGAGGCTATGGAGTAATGGCTTAGCGTTAGAACTCGTGGATCCAGCCATTGGAGAGAGTTACCAAAGCAATGATGTTATTAGATGCATACATATCGGTCTTTTATGTGTTCAAGAAGATCCCGAGGATCGTCCCACGTCGTCAACAATCATCCAGAGCCTCAGTACAAGCTCCATCGTTCTTCCAATGCCTCGACCACCAGGATTTTTCTTTCGAAATAGACACCAATCAGACGCACCAGGTGAAAGACCTGCTGCTGCTCGATCTACAAGCAACTCTTTTCCTTGTTCGGTTGATGATGAATCAATAACTATTATAGATCCTCGTTGACAGCTGATGCTCTCTTAATCTTGTACCTCCACATTTTTTTCATGGATATATTACTTCGAAAGCATGTAGATAAAGCATATTAGTTTGAAACTGGAACAGGCATATGTTTTGAAGATATCAAAGAAAATAGAGAATACGTAGAATGAGCTCCACTTATGGTCTCTTCAGAAACTTCACAAATTCCATCTTCTTATTCGAAGAAGTTCGAAACCAAAAGGCATGAACTTGTACACCTAAATGTTCGTTGTTATAATGGTCATCAAATTTTTA
Organism: Gynandropsis gynandra; assembly: GCA_036759665.1. NCBI lineage: Eukaryota > Viridiplantae > Streptophyta > Magnoliopsida > Brassicales > Cleomaceae > Gynandropsis > Gynandropsis gynandra. The sequence continues at coordinate 63,507,710 of CM071860.1, read as the reverse complement.
TGAAGCCTGAATTTTGAGAACAAAAAACAGAGAACTGAAGGAACAGAGCATGCTTGTTCTTTAAAAAAAAATTTATGGGTGGAAAAATTAGAAGAAGATTCATCAATTTTGTTTGTTTTTCTTTGTTGGTTAATTTTAATCGATATTATTCCCCAATTTGAAGAATTTGAAGAAATCGTATTATGGATATCGATTATTTAAATGAATATGTGATATGAGAAAATTGATTAATGTTGATGTTAGTAATATCATGACCAACAAGTCATCGGAAAAAGCAAAGTTGGTTATCTTTTCCTTCAAATTTTGGCTATTATTGTGGTTTGCTATTGATTGATTGAGAGGTACATATGTTAAAAACGAGATACAAAAATAGTAGATGATTGATGGTATATATATATGAATTGGTTTTGGTGAACCTCAATGGCCAGTGAGGGCCTATGGATTAGAAGCTCGATCCAATGTTAGGGTCGAGTAGCGTTGATGTTTTGGTTTGGCAATTGATTTGGGTGAACTTCTTATGTTGTGAGTTCGATTGAGCGATTTCATACTTGAACCTTCGAAAGAAGGCATGTGCGGGCGCATCAGTGAGAGTTGTACGTGAGGAGTATCAGGTCAACGGTGTTAATATTGCGACAGCTTGATCAAGGCCAATGACATACTGTGTTAGGCTTTTGTTGGACTTTCGAGTGACATACCGGTGCAGTGAGTCAAGTCACTTAACCTGCCAGTGTCACACCGAGTTGGGCTCATATTGGATCATTCGAGTGATGAAGCAATGTGGTAGTCAGGTTAGTGGACCTACCAGCGTCATACCATTTTCGGTTCTATTTGACCTTTCGAGCGACAGAGCGATGTGATTAATCAGGTCAGTGAAACTGTTAGAGTCATAATATGTTGGGATTGTAGTAACCTTTCGAGTGATGGATCATTACAATGAGTTAGGTTAGTTGACTTTCCAGTGTCGTACCGTGTTAGGAACCTGTTAAGCCTTTCGAACGATAAAGTGATATATTGCATTGATGGTTGGGGTCATTCTGACCTTACGAGAGCTTCAGTGTGCGGTATTGTACTGATGGATGGGGTTAGGGGTTGCCAATCCGGATTTCGATCTGAGTTTCTCGGGTTTCGATCCGGGTTTGGGTACCTCGGATTTACGAAAACTGGATCCGAATTGAATCTGAATATTTTTCGGTCTGGATTCTTCGGGTTTCGATTCGGGTTCGGATTATTCGAGTCGAACCCCGAAATAATCAAAATTAAATTCGGATATCCAAGAATAACCCGAAATAAGCAGTGAACCAGAAAGGATGCTGGCAGTGCAGAGGAGAAGAGAATGTAGGCTCGAGCGGGATGAGGGAGAGAAGAAGAGGATGGAATGGATGCGGAAATCTCGTCGGGCTACAGGATGATGGAGAAGAGAATGGAGAGGCTTAGGTCACGGGATGAGGGAGAAGAGAATGGAGAGACTCGACGGCGGCGAGATGAGAGAGAAGAGAATGGAGAGAGAACCTGTGTAGGTGTAGCGGCAGAACAAAAAAAAAACAACAATATAAAACCTAATTTCAACTCAGGTTGTTCGGGTTTAACCTGAACCCGGATCGGAATGATCCGAACCCGAATGGGTTCTAAGATTTGGACCCATATGGGTTTTTAGGTTAACCCGTTTACATAACGATCCGGGTTTTTCGGGTCGATCTGGATCGACTGGATTGGCCACCCCTAGATGGGGTTATTGTGACCTTGCGAGATCTTTAGTATGCTAAATCTTTAGATATGGCTAAGGTATGCCTACGCTAGAGTTTTATGAACTGTATGAGTTATGATTCAGTATGGTACTAGTCTTAGACTCATCTGACTGGATTGTCTTTCCTAAGTCATACGGTCTCTCATCAAATTCTTTAATGTAGTTCCATCAAGCATTATAAGTTGTTGATCACATACGCCTTCTTATAGGGTTATAGACTCACTTGGTTCTATGATTCCTTCTCGATCTTTGCCACGTCTTCTGGCCTTCCTCCTTTTACTAGCCTACTTGTATACACATCTATACTAGGTGGTATTATTTCATCTTGAGTTTTCTACTATCAACAAAGGATTCCAACAATAGTTTTCTTCATTTGTTTCATATCATACAACACATAAGAAAATCATGTGCATAAATATCCTTTTAATATTTTAATTAAAGAATCACAAATTGTATTGTGTTACTTCTTGATCGTTTGACCAAATCATATAATTTAATTTTATTATTATATTTAATCATTAAGGTAGATAATTGACTCGAGATCTAGTTAACCATTAACTTCTCATAGATCCTCATCAAAATAATCCTGATAACTACCCTTTCAATCATTATTGCCAGGAATTTCATTGTTTGGATCTTCGTCGAAAGAAATGGGGATCCATCCATTATCTCTGCTAACTATTGAGATCTCAATGACTTTTTTTTTCTTCTAAGCCCTCTTTCACAGGTTCTTCTCATGGCTACTCTTACAAAGCTTGAACAGATTGAGCATTTTTCCATGCTTTATCACCATCAAGATCTTTTCTGCTATTGGGTTAGCACTCATAGGCCCCTTCGAGGCATCAATCTTCTTGCCCATGGTGGCTTGACCAACCTCTAAGATTGTATTCAACATATCCCTTAGGCATCATCTAGCCTTGATTCTTGTGCTAAGCATTTTTTTTTTGTCTTTTGCTATTTCATGACTAGGTGATGGCCTTTTCACATGACAAAAGCATCCTAATTAGCTACCCATGTCCTAGCTATTAACTCGCATTTTTCATCTTTCTCAAAAACTTTTGAAAAAAAGAATTTTTAATTGCGGCTCTAATACCATTTTTTAACACCCCTAACACATTTAATAAGGGCCACGGAATGTCCACTATCACCTATTTTTATAAGTCTAAAATTTTGAGAAATATATAAAAGTTTAAAAGAAAATTATAATGTCACCAAGTCAAATTTCACCCTTATGGTTTCAGTCTTCTTAGTTCTATGTTTTTCTCCATCATCAGTCATCCTAGCTCTGTTGACCTGCCATCCAAGACAATTCAAAAAATGAGGTGAGTACAATAAATGTAATCCATTGAGTTTTGTATGCGAAAACCCTATATCCCTAACTAAGTTAAGTAATTTTAGGTCGACACTTATGATATCATCTCTTTGGATCCCGATCCAGACTTATTTACTATCCCATAACATTCTTTACTTGTTTCTACTTGACTTTTACGTTACTAGTCTATAAGATATAGTAAATACTACACATACTTTATCTTCGACTAAGTAAATACCACATCTACTTTCTTTTTTCCGGCTTTTACATTACCAATCTATAAGACTTAATAAATATCGCATTTACATTCTCTTTCTTGACCTTTACGTTACTAGCCTAGAGGCTAGGTTAATTTCACTTTTAATACCTTTACCCAGGCCTATGGCCCCCTATCTATGTTACAAATTTTAAAAATATATAATTACTATTTTGATTATCGTAATAGATGACCACGTCTCTAAGTGTTTGAACCACTTATGTTTTACATATTTGTGTTTGTGTGCATCTAATTTCCTATATTTTTAGTGTTATACATCAATTTAAAACCTTCATATATATATATATATATATATATTCCTTTTTAATAACAACATTATTTATGGATGTTATTTTCGTGTAAGGTTTGAGTTGTGGGGTTTCTCAACCAACTGACACGATGGTGTCCTAGTTATGAAATCCATTTTTTAGTCTTTGTTCGTTTTATCCTGATGCGACCATCAGTTAAGATATAAAAAATTATACATCTGAACACTTTATTCTGAGTTATATTGTATTAATCCACTAATCATGTGGTGACATCTATTGCTATAAAATTATAAGTAACAAGTTTATTTATTTTAATATGTCAATAATGATTAAATTTTATCATTATTTTATTCTAATAGTGTGTGAAAAAATTTATCGTGCAAATCTATAAAAATCACCAAAAGAGAATATGAAAAACTCATAGTAACAAAGAAATAATAATTAAGAGTAGACACTTCTTTTGGTCTTCTTATTTCTCATTACTAAAAAATGCATGAGAAAATTACTCATTTTCTCTCAACTAGTTATTCTCCCTAGATCCTCTCGCTCTTTCTCATGATTTGTAGAAAAATAAAGTTTTATCCGATTCAGTAAATATTCCATTTCAGAAATTGAAATTTGTTTTGTTTTAGACTGAATGGAATTATAAATTCATGATCTAACATGTATAGAATTTAAATTTTATTCTCGATTCTTCAAACTTGTTTATGAAGGCCTTTCATTTTGTTTTTCGATGGAAGTTTTATTTTCCCATAATGTATTCTTACTTTTTTACCTAATTCTTCTTCTGATTAATCGATTCAACCTCTGATCAAATAGATATACATTAGATATGATTCACTCTCAAAATTGCCATCTCTCTCTTTAACGTCTATTTTGTTATAGTATTTTCGTCTATTTTCATAGTTAGTTTCATCCTTCATTTAGATTTTACCAAGCATTAAGTATCACTTAGTCAACTTTCATCGTCTTATCGTATTTTGCAATGAATTTAGATACCGGGACACAAACACGAGCGAATGTCCCAAAACATGACCGGTCCACGTTAAAGGAGAAGCAACCCTCGCGGGTGGATAACTTAGCCCGCACGGGCTCCATGTCCAGCACTTTCAGCATGCCTTAGACTCATGCTCAACCCGAGCGGATAACCATTCTCCAATCACCCCACGCAGGGTGTCAACTTTAGCCCGCACGGGCTCATTCCTCTAGCAGCTCCAGCCCGAGACGGGCTCTTCACCAGCCCGCGCGGATTCCATTCTACAAGCCAGCCCGCGCGAGGCACTCACTAGCCCATGTGCGTCGAGTCCGTCACCTGCAAAACCAGAAAAGGAAAATTCGCAAAACAAGAAAAGGAACGTGTTGGCTGCTTAAACAAAAGGAAAATATGGTTAGATAAGAGGAATGAGAGCTACATGGCTGGAAAATAAAGAGGAAACATTGACAATTACACAAGAATGGAAAAACAAGAGATGGAAAAACTCGGAAAAGGAAAACTGCAGTTGTTGTAAGAAAGATGAAATATCAGCCATTGGAGAGGAAAGAAAGGGGACAGACAAAGAGGAAAGACTAGAAAAAAGGAAAGAGGAGAAAGAGGGGAAAAAGGAGAGAGCTTCAACAGAACAATTCATATAGAAAATTAGAGAGAAAACAGAGCACACGCAGAGAGAGTAGAGAGAGAGCAGAAAACACACGAAGACAAGGACAGAGCGACGAAGCCGGAGCGCGAAGAAGCTGTTGAAGACGTTGGTAATAGAATAGGGAGGGATCTCATGCTTTATCCATATTGAATATAGTTATCTTTGGTGTTTTGTTTTCTAGATTCATGTCCGAGTAGGTCCATAGCCATAGGTTAGAGAGCTTTGCCGATATGTAACGAAGTCTTGTTCTTAATGCTTGGTGGTTCTTAATGCTTTCGTTCTTGTACGACACTTGAATGAATGATTTTGGTATTCGATCGTTTTCAGATTGAGTGGTTGTTTTTAATGCTTTCGTTCTTGTACGCCACTCGAATGAATTATTATAGAAGTCTAATGAATCTACGCCATGGGATTAGACTTTGGAACTTAGCCATGATTTAGGATTTAATCGGTTTAGAATCTACGCCAAGTCGATTGATTGAATCTAGGGATTAGGATAACAGTCTTAATACATCTAGTGGGTGAGATTACGTAATCGGAAGATTGGTAGTACGCACGCTAGGTAGTGGAAAAGTCTACGCCAGTCAGTTCCTATATTAGAGCTTGAATTCCCTGAACTCGTGATAATATCTAAGACCATGATCATGTTAGAACTTCGTTGCATCATCGTGCATCTCTCGAAACCTGTGGTTTTGATTCATTGAGTTTAATCCGTTAGTTAGTTAGTTTGTCTTTATTCGTATTCCAATCACTTATTGAATTTACACATCCTATTCATTAGTTTACTAGCTTTAGAGTTGCATCGATTCTTCATGTTCGACCCTGGTACTATACGATCCGTATTCTTGTGGAAGTGTTAGTCTAGGTAATAATTACTTTATATTAACCACATCACTCTCCTCCATTTGCAGCCCTTCTTTCTTGCCCTAGACCATCGCTTGTGGGGACTATTCATGGAGATTGTTTATGCAAACGATTCATGGAGACTCACACCTACCCCAGGTAATTTTGTCTCTCTCCTCTGATCGATTATTTTCTCATCATACTTTCTCTTTCCTCCATTTCCATTTCCTTTTTCCAGTGTAATACCTTGCTTCAAGTTAAGCTCTTCATGAACGTTCCAAGCATGTCGAGCTTGATTGTCACCTAATAAGGAACAAGCTGAAGGAATATGATGGCTCATATAGGCATGATCTAAACATATCAAGTTTAAATATTTATACCAATACTAGACATTCCACAAGGCTATAGATCATGTAGCACCAAATTCAAACACATGGACTAGGAGGAATTTAAACTATCGTTTTCAAAACAAACTACGGCCAAGAACATAAAAAAGATATATGCATATCTAATATAAATATGTAAAATAAATTAAAATTAAAAAACATACAAGTTAGACAGTCCTTCTAGACTTGAGAATTATTTTTACATACATGAAATGATTAACTATTTGAAAAGTGTAACTTTGTTCTTATCGGGGAATTCAATCATCTAGAAGTGGATCGACCTGCAAATCCAGATCTACCTATCCTCGTCGTGCAAATCATATTCTAGTATATAAATCATTAACATCTCCATCTAACGACCTACGTATTGAGCGTGCTATCGATAAATCTACTTGCTCTCGCGATGCAAATTCATATTTAAGATATACTAAATTATTGACATATACGAGTTACATGTGAATGCATTATCTTCCAATATCATCATTCCTAAACCGACTAACCTACCTCTCGATTAGATCATTCAGTTTATCTAATGCATACGACCGAATATAATTTGATGTATCCTTCTGAATTATACCATGTGACAATCAGTATATGGGTACCTTTCAAGAATTGAAAGAATAAAACATAGATCAAACCATATAAAAAAATAACAACGAATTCATTCATGAAGTAGGTTGAGTCCAAGTAAACAAAAATCTAGCGCAAATCCCATATCACATCTATGGATCTACATTCTTGGAAATGAACTATAACAATCAACCTAGAAGGATTGCCATATGGGTACCTTTCAAGAATTGAAAGAATAAAACATGGATCAAACCATAAAAGAAAATAACAACAAATCCATTCATGAAGTACAATGAGTCCAAATAAACAAAACTCTAGTGCAAAGCCCATGTCACATCTATGGATCTACATCTTTGTAAAATGCTCAAGCTAACCACTAATCGGGATGAGCAGTTGGTTGTTCCGTGCTTTTTCCATACGAATCAAAGCTGATGATGAGGATGAGACTCTGCCCGATACACCGACAACACAGGGATTGGTCACCAGAGCTAAAGCTAAAAGGATACAGAATGTGTTTGCTCAAATAATAGCGGACGGACTTGCTAAGGAACCAGAAGAGCATAAAAACACATCAAACGAAGCTTATGTGACGTGGCTACAAGTGGATGAGGTTCAATATAACAAGAAGATAGGAGAGCCATAGGCTCTTGGTCCGAGCAATGTATTGCTCAACACCATGGGAACCCATGGACCAATGGAGCATGCAGAAGGAGTGACTGCTCGGCCCGAGCACTAAGAAACTTGATCAAGCATCGGAGAGCTCGGCTGAGCATTTTGTTTGCTCGGCCAAACGTACTTTAGTGTTAAGGATATAGGGTTAAGACTTAAACGACACTCGATCAAACTAGAGATTTATAGTTGTTCTTTAACTAATCAATACTAGATCACAAGTGTTGTGACCTTATTCACGGCGTTTGAGGTTCTCTAGTCGGGTTATAGTCTTGGTTTAGGGTGTACTATCTTTGAGAAGACAATTTTTAGGATCTACTATCAAGTTGCTAGTGTGTTTCATTCTAATTTCATCCACCTTAAATTATAACGCCGATCTATGATCATATAAATTTGAATCAAAGCAATGTTCTTGCGTTAGCCTATCTATTTCATTTGTATCATTTAATTTTTATTCTTGTTGTTTTCTTCTTTGGTTTGATTTAGTTTAGATTGTTTTAGTTTGATTTTTATCGTTTTACAATAAAAAACACAAAAAAGAAACCCCAAGAAAAGAGAAAACCATAAAAAGGATAAACACCAAAAACAAAAGGGAAAACACCAAAAAGAAATTTACAAAAAAAAAAGAAAACAAGGAAAATGAAAAAGCCCAAAAAAAGAAAAGAAAATAGTAGAAAATAGAAATAGTCCTTAGGATAGAAATAGAAAAAGTCCTTAGGTTGATATAGAAGTATCACAAATTAAGTAATTTTACTTAAGCGTCAAAGATACACACTTGCACCATCAAGATTTAGTTTGAGCGTCACGAACTAACTTCGAGTCATTCATGAGTTTTACACTATATAGAAGAGGAGAAGCTTAGGAAAGAGACAAGCGAGTGAGAGAGAGATTGAGCAAAACACTTTTCAAAAGGCTGTTAGGTTTGTTCATATCGTTTTTCTTTCATCCTTTCTATGAAATTTTGAATGTCTAAATCGAGAAGTCAATGCGACGAACCACCCTACGATGAGGGAGCCGTGTAGATGAATCCACTATGACAATTGATGACGGATGAATCTTGACGCATGATGTAAGAATTCACCACTATCAATCCACGATATGGTCGGAAGGAGGTAGTAGCATGTGGAGAAACACCACGAAGGTGGCCAAATGTAGCTCGACATCCATACACTCTAGACATGAATGAAGACGAGTATGTTGAGGTGCTTGGTAAGGGTTATGACCTCCCCAGAATGAACAATCAATGCACAAGAGATCTATTCGATGATTACATCAATAGCATCAAGATGGAAATTCCATTGGGAGGAGTGATCTCGAAGCTTAATTTTGAGTGGGAACGAAAGACGGAGATTGTTTTTGAACTAAAAAAGGTGAAACTAACAGTAAACAAGTTCAGTGAGTACACACTGGCATGGTGGGATCAACTTGAATACTTTCAAAGGAATTTGGGAGAGCGTGTAGTCCACATTTGGGCCAAGATGTGTGCCATCATACGACGTCAATTTGTACCTTCTCACCAACATCGAGAGGTCCATCAACATCTTAGACGATTGGTGCAAGGTAATAAACGCGTTAAATATTACTACAAGGAGATCGACTTTGTGCTAATTTGCACAAACATCGAGGAAGATAGGGCATCAACAATGGATCAATTTCTGATCGACCTCCATCCCGACATACAGGATCACATGGAAAATCATCCTTACATGAACATAAATGATTTGAAGCACCTGTTAGTAAGGGTATAGAAATAAATAACGAGGAAGGGCAAAGCTTTCCAACGGTATGGTAACTCCTCTAACTCTTAGCCTGAAGCTAACCAGTTTGATAAACCAAACATAGGATACAAGACAGAGTAGAAGGTGGAAAGTGCATTGCTCAAACAAGCCACTCCTACTGAGCCACCCTTATAAAATCATGATACTCACTATTTCAAGTGTCAATGTTAGGGACACTTTGCTTGGGACTGCCTAAATAAAAATCACATGATCATACGGGCTAATGGAAGATACATGATGATATCAGAAGATGAAGAGTTGCCAAATCCAAGACATACACCAAATTTGGATTAAGAGTTCGAGGAGTACGAGGTTGTAAAAGGCAAGTTATTAGTAGCCCATCGAGCGTTAAATCTTCAAGCTAAATAGAAAGCCATCGTACAAAAGGAAAACATCTTCTACACGCATAGGCTTTTGAAAGGTATGTAGTATCATAATGAATGGAGGCTGTTTCACGAACGTGTGTAGCATATTTCTTGTTGACAAATTGGGATTGAACACCACGAATCTTCCGAAATCATACAGGTTGCATTGGTCGATGATAACACGTAGTGTGTGTTAGTTTTAGGCTAGGTATTTATATCATTTTCGCATAGTTTGTATAGCACGAGTTACGAATCCGACACGAACGTTCTTTATATACTTCCTTTTTGTTGATTTTCAGGTTTTAAGGCGAGAAGGCCTAACCGAGCTTTAGAAGTGTCAATTCCTGGATTCAACCGCATATACTGGAAGCTACAAACCACCCGGAGCAAATTCAAGCCACGGAACCAAATGGAACACCCGAGCATAGAACAAAAAGGAGCAAAGGCACAGAATTAACTCAGCCCGCTCGGGCTTGGAGAAGCCCTCGCGCGGGCTGTCTCGGCAAAAATTTTAGCCTGACCTGTGCTCAACATCAAATCACTCGTGTTCGGGCAGATCAAATGACCCCGCGCAGGGCGGATATATTAACCCGCGCGGGCTGCTATTTCCTGCGAACACTGCACGACCCGGGGAGGGCTCGGGCAGAGTAAACACGATGAGCTCGCGTGGGCTGAGCACATAGCCCGCTCGAGCCCCCTTTTCAGGAAAAATCTGTTGGAGTTTGAACGAAAATTAAAGAAGGAAAAGTGTTGGAAAAAGATTCAAATGTTGGCTAGGGCTGAGGAGGAGACTGAAAAACACAAGGAGAACTCAGGAGAAGCTGGAGAAGAAGAGAAACAACAATCCGGACTTTGGTATCAAGATAGGGAAGATCGAGACTCTCTGACGCTATCCGGATTGGAAAAACGCTCTAGCCAAGGTTAGGAATGGATATGCCTTGCTGCAACGGGTTGCACAAGGGAGTGTGGGCGGATGGTCACACGAGGGTTGCGGAAGGCCCTCGATTCACCGGTTCGTCTCCGATGGATATTACACCAACGAAGGACGAACAACCGTTGGATATGATACACCAACGAGGTTGCTGGATATTACACACCAACGAACCAAGAACACCTGAATTCAAAGATAAAAAAAACTCAAAGTTTTTTATTCAAATTTGGATGAATAGATTGATTTTTCTACAAGGAGGGGTGGCCGGCCACTATAGACAAAACCTAGGCCATGCAACACTAAATATGCATTAAATGTGTAAGCTACATGCAAGGCTACACATTAATGCCTAGAAAACATAAAACAAGAAGATAATCCTTGTTGGTCGTGCCTGTTGGGGCGCGGACTCTCCTTGGGTCTCGAGTTATTAATTAGGTCGGGGGGGAGAAATAAGTTACTCGCGGCCTCGTTAAAAACCCGTCGTTGGAAAACCTCGTGGGAAAAAACCAACGAAGGGAAAAGATTACATGCGGGTCACTTTACCTAATTAATAACCGATGCGGGTCGGGCTTCGGCTTGAATGATGTTCCTTAGGCTCGTGACTTCACGTGAACTTGAATACTCTTCATGCGCGTGGACGGCCGTGAGAATTCTGATAATAGCGTCTTGAAGCTTCGCGGCCTTGTCTCGGGTCACGGGATCGGTTGGTAGGATCAAGGCTTCTTCCTCCATAGCTCTTGCTCGGGTCACGGGACCAACGTACTTAGACCTGGTCGTATCTCGGGTCGCGCTAGTGATGGTCGCGTCTCGGGTTGCGCTGATGGCGTCTCGGGTCGCGATGTTGGCGTCTCGGGTCGGGCTGATAGCGTCTCGGGTCGCACTGTCAGCATCTCGGGTCGCACAGTCTTCTTCTTCTTCTTCCGCGCTGCAGGTCGCATCCTCTTCTGCATTGTTGGTCGCGTCCTCGACGTCCTCCGGGATCATATCACTTATCATGTCTAGGGATATCGGATTTGTAATGGATGCTTGAAATTATGCGTTAATGCTTAGATTTATCAAAACTATCTTGAAATTCGGTTTTACAATCAACATCGTAAATGTCTTATACTTGTGCTGACCGCTCAGTAATTTAGGAATTTGTGTTTAGCTGGAAGGTTAGATTATGAATCCGGAACAGTTGATTGTAGATTAAGCTTGATTAATGAGAATCTGACCGGTCGGTTAATCGACTTAGGAATTAGGATTGCGCGCTTAACACTACCGTAATAACGAGTTAATCACTGCTGGAAGGTAGGAGTGCACGTTGTTATAGTTAGGAGGTTTAGGTGTCGAGAGAACCATTCCTTATTTATGAGCATGAATTCCCCGTTATCAAGATAGTTCGATAAGTCTATGATCCTTTGTTCGTTACATCCTTGCAAATCCCGATAACCCAAAACCCATAGTGTTCTTAATTATCAAGCCTTCCACTTCTCCCTATCGCTGTCACGATTCATTTTAGTGTTTTAAAAATTCATATCACACCATCATCGATTCAACCCCTCTTAGTTTAGTTGTATTCTTAGCTTAGGTTGCATTAGTCCCCAGAGTTCGACCCCTTTATTACACCGATCCGTACTCTTGCGGTAAGTGGATATTAGGCATTTTTATTGCTTGATATTTCATAAATCAAGTTTTTGGCGCCGTTGACGGGGACTAACTACGGCCTAGATTAGGAATTAGCTAGATTAAGATTCAGTCCTTTCCGGAGTCTTAGTCATTTTTCATCATTTTTCTTTTTTTTCTTTTATTGAGTCTATTTTATCTACTTCAGATCTGCACTTTGGTTGTTCGATTATTGTTGTGCAGGTACCATTGTATGAGAAGCTCCACCCAAAAGCTACTCATATACGATCCCGAGGTTGAAAGAACAATACGAAACTTGCGCAAAAAGAGGAGAATTAGACTTTGAGATTTTGAATCTGAAGTAGATAGAGAGAGCATCACAGAGAGACACGGTTCCGATAAGCACGAAATGGCCGCTGCTGAAGAAACATACTAAGCTTACACATCTCCAAAGCACACCCAATTGCTTTCATGCATAGCCTGTCCAATAGAGAATCAAGTTGAGCTGCAACCCGCTTTTATCCAGATGCTCAATAATTCCGCTTTCAGAGGAAGGAGAATGAGGATCCAAATTCACACCTTACGGACTTCAAGATGCTTTGCAACACTACTAAGGTTAGCACAGGAGTCACGCGGGAAGATCTATACTTATCCGCATTCCCATTCTCGCTCAATGATGCAGTATAGAGTTGGTTGTTCAACTTGCCTACTGCGTCTATTACTTCATGGAACGACTTAGAGCAGCGATTCATGCAGCAATTCTTCCCAGACCACAGGACGCTGCTCGCCAAGAGCCGAATAAATTCATTCCTGCAAGAAAGAGGTGAGACTCTACATGATGCATGGGAGCACTTCAGGAATTATCAACACATATGTTCGCATCATGGAATGGACAAGAGATACCTCCTCACGAGCTTCATGCAAGGTGTCCAAGAGACCACACGCTTCATGATCGTAGCAGCGGGTGGTGGTTCCCTCAGCAATCTCACTTTCTAACAACTCGAGAATTGATCGAGAACATGGCAAGGGAGGGAGGCAAGAAGGTCGGAAACTACAACCGTGATTTCTCATCCAAAGCTGTGGTAAATGAGTTTAGTACTGCCAACCGGGACTTAATAGATTTAAAGCAACAAGTTGGGGAGATATACAAGATGATGGCAGGCCTTCATGTCGATCGACAATATGCATCCATCGGTCAAGGGATCGAGGAAATAAATTACGTCAACAATCAGCCCTACCAACATAACTATATCAAGAGCCATCCCAACCTCTCCTATGGCAATACAAGTAATGTGGCAAACCCACAAGATTTTCAGCCGCGAATGATGGCAAGAAACCAAAACCAAGGTTTCCAGCCGAGAGGGAGTAACCAAGACTATGGCTATCAGCATCGCGCACAACCTTTAGGTGATTCTGAAGTTCTCTCTATGCTCCAATTGATGCATCAAGAACAGAAAAATCAAGGTTACGCGCTTGGAGGAATCAAGGCTGAACAGGATGATATGAGGAAGAGAATGGAGGGTTTCCAAATACACTAAAAGCTCCTGAAAACGCAAGTGTCACAGCTAGCCCAAGGGTCTAGCCGACAGCCCGGACAGCTCCCCGAGAAACCCGAGACGAACCCCCGAGAGCAGATCATTGCCATCCATTTGAGGAGTGGCAATACGATGGAACAATGCACGCCTTCCACATCTGCGAGAGAAGAGCCTCTAAGCAATGCAAATGAACAACCCATCACTCAAGGCGTGGAAGAGGAGAAGACCTACAAGGAGGAGGAGAAGGAGCTGCCTTACGTACCACCTGCCCCGAGGGCACCACCCCTACCCTTCCCGCAGTGCCAAAGGAAGCAAAATGACAACGTCCAATTCACCAAATTCGTGGAACTCCTAAGGAAGCTGCAAGTTACCATCCCGTTCTACGATGCGCTCATGAAGATGCCATCTTATGCCAAATTCCTCAAGGACATAATAACGAGGAAGAGGACCGTAGACAAAGAGGTAGTGATGGTAACCAACTCGCTCATACAACCACCTACCATGGCCAAGAAGATGCCCGATCCAGATAACTTTGTCATCCCTTGTAAGATCTACGATTACGAGATTGAACATGCACTAATCGACATCGGAGCGAGTGTGAGATTGCTACCACTGTCACTTGTTGAGAAGCTTAATCGAGTAGGAGATCTTCAGCCCACGCGTATGCTAATCACTTTAGCCGATCAGTCCGTACGAAATCCCGAAGGAATCTTGATGAATGTCACAGTACAGGTGGGAAAATTTTGGTTCCATACGGACTTTGTATTTGTGGACATGGAGATAAACCCGAAGATCCCCATCATTTTGGGAAGATCATTCCTCAACATGGCGAACATGATTTTATACTGTGCCGAGGGCAGACTGGTCATGAAATTCGGAGATGAATCCATAGAGTTCAAGCTTGACAAGACGCTCAAGAAGTCGTACATAACCGAACCCGTGATGCATATTGACACAGTAGATGAACTAGTAGAGGAAGTTAAACATGAGCATCGAGCCATCCATCCCATGGAGATAGCATTGTCAGCATGCAGCAAGGGCCTATTTCAGTCACCCTGAGACGTGGAGGAATGCATTCAACTCATGGAGGAGTTGATCACACTTGAGCCAAGCATGAGCCCGCACGGGGTGAGCACAGAGCCCGCGCGAGCTGAACGAATACAGGAGGACCCGCGTGGGGTAGAACACGCCCCGACTCGGGCAACATCTTCGGGAATAAATGATGCAGTTCATAGCCCGCACGGGGCGGAAGAGGAGCCCGCTCGGGCTGACCACATAAGTAAGAATCCGCACGGCGTAGAACATGCCCCGAGTCGGGCATAGCTCTTGGGGGTAAATGATGCATTTGAGACCCCGTGCGGGGTGGATGAGGAGCCCGCTCGGGCTGATCTCATGGGCACGACCCCGAGCGGGTTATCTGAAACCCCGACACGGGTAACGTCTTCGGGAGTAGAGGACCCACACGGGCACGATGTACAGCCCGCACGGGCTACATTGTTTCAGCCTTGCACTTCATTTCCTGCACCCTCAATTGCCCACTTCCGCACGAATCCCGACTGGAGCGCCGAGAAAGCACCCAAGGTCGATCTCAAATCCCTTCTGCAGGGGCTAAGGTATGAGTTCCTTGGTCTCGAATCTACATACCCTGTGATCATCAATGACGCACTTGATAGGCCACAAGTCGATAAACTCCTCGGCGCACTCAAGCGATATCGAGCCGCCATCGGTTATTGATAACACGTAATCCGTTATAGTTTTTATATCATTCTTAGGTCTAGTTTAGAGTAGATTATTCATATTTCATTCATTTATTGAGTATATTCGGAGACTTTATCCACATTTCGTGTTTTGCGTAGGAAACGAAGACACGAGAAGAAACACGAGTGCTTTTGGCAATCTAACCCCGGAAACGTAGGTTCAACTTGTGCGAGGCGACGGATGGAAGTGAGCACTCAAACACCGAGCGAAAGGAGCGGAAACAACACCTCAAGTCATGCCCGCTCGGGTGGAGTGAGAGTGCCCGGTCGGGTTGATTGCTACCAAACATCCCCGTAGCTTTACACGACTCGGGCACTCAAGGAACACGACCTGAAAGGTGTGCCCGCTCGGGTCCATTTGGAGTGCCCGCTCAGGCTCATTCATGTCAAGAAAACCCCGTAGGTCTACACGACTCGGGCTGATGAAGCACACGATCGGGTATGGGTGCCCGCTCGGACTCAATGGTGTGTGCACGGTCGGGTAAAGGTCTTGCACGAGCGGGTAAGGGACATGCCCGCTCGAGTCCTTGATTCTCAACAAACTTTCCTAAGATCTAGAACGACCAAATTAAAAGTAGATCCTTTGCCATGGGTTAGAGTGATTTGCCATGTTGTAACGAAGTCTACGCTTAATGAATGGTGGTACTTAATGCTTTCATTACCTGTACGCCACTTGAATGAATGATGTTAGGAGTCTAATAAACCAACGCCAGGGCATTAGGTTTCGGAACTTAGCCATGATTTAGGGTTTAGCCGGTTTAGAATCTACGCCAGGTCAATCGGTTTAATCTAGGGATTAGGATAGCGGTCATAATGCGTCTATGCATGTAAGATACGCAATGGATACATTGGTATATGCATGCTAGATAGTGGACAAGTCTACGCCAGTCAGTTCCTATAGGAGAGCTTGAATTCCCTGAATTCATGATAGTACCTAGACCAATTATCCTTTTTAAACTTCGTTACTTCATTAGGCAAACTCTCGACACCTATGGTGCTTAGCCATAAGTTTATTCTCTTCGATTTAGTTTAGTTTAGCTTAATCACAATCCAAACTTTAGTCATCTCACACGTCTATTCAATTAGTTTAATAGCTCATTAGTCGCATTAACTCCTTGTGTTCGACCCTAGTTACTACACGGTCCGTATTCTTGCGGAAGCGTTAGTCTAGGTTTTTATTACTTGATATAACGCACATCAGTTATACACTGGAGGACATCATGGGTATCGACCCCAAGCTCTGCACGCACCGCATCCATTTGGAAGATGAGTCAAAGTAATCCATAGAATGTCAATGCCGACTCAATCCCAACATGATGGAGGTAGTCAAGAAAGAAGTACTGAAGCTTCTAGATGCTGGTATCATACATCCCATCTCCACAGCACTTGGGTTAGTCCGGTACAAGTGGTACCAAAGAAAGGAGGCATCACCATCGTCCCAAACCAGAACAACAAGCTTATTCCCACACGAACGGTGACGGGATGTCGCATGTGCATAGACTACCGCAAGCTGAACACGAACACCAGGAAGGACCACTTTCCTTTTCCCTTTATTGACCAAATGCTTGAGAGGTTAGCGCCTCACTCCTATTTTTGTTTTCTTGATGGCTATTCAGGATTTTTCCAGATCCCGATTCACCCAAATGACCAAGAAAAGACGACATTCACTTGTCCATTTGGGACATTCGCCTACCGCCAGATGCCTTTCGGCTTATGTAATGCACCCGCCACGTTCAAAGATGCATGACTTCCATCTTTTTTTATGTTAATGGCGATATTATGGAGGTGTTCATGGATGACTTTTCAGTCCATGGGTTCTCCTTTGATTTGTGTCTGACCAATCTCTGTAGAGTGTTAGACAGGTGTTTACAGGCGAATTTGGTGCTCAATTGGGAGAAATGTCACTTTATGGTACGTGAAGGAATTGTTTTAGGGCATAGAATTTCAGAAAAGGGGATCGAGGTCGACAAGGCTAAAATTGAGGTGATTGAGAAGCTACCCCGTCCTAGGAATGTCAAGGCAATCCGTAGTTTCCTTGGGCATGCAGAATTTTATCGAAGGTTCATCAAAGACTTCTCCAAGATCGCCAAACCTCTCACTGACCTCTTGAGCAAGGATGTTGTGTTCGAGTTTAATCAAGACTCCCATATTGCCTTCGAGAAACTCAAGAAAGCACTGATTTCACCCCCCATCATCCAACCTCCGGATTAGAAGCTCCCTTTTGAGCTCATGTGCGACGCTGGTGACTACGCTGTGGGTGCTGTATTGGGACAACGAAGAGATAAAGTGATGCATTCCATTTATTATGCCAGCCGGACCTTAGCCAACCTCAGTGCAATTACTCCACTACAGAGAAAGAGCTGCTAGCCATCGTCTTCGCTTTCGAGAAGTTTCGCTCTTATCTTCCCTAATCAGACCTAAATCTAGCCCATAGCAGTCCAAATCACAGAATATTGCATAGATATACCTGGAATTCGAGAGGAATTGAGAGATTTTTCAGGGCTTTTTCGAGAGAGAGGAGGGAGAGGGTATTTTGAGTAACCAAGGGTCGACCGACGACGATGATGAACGGCGGCGGCGTACGAGCGACTCCGGCGGATGAGTTGCGGCGTGAAGGGTTGCAATTTGNNTTGCGGCGTGAAGGGTTGCAATTTGTGGGAGCACGCTCGGGTAGTGATTTCTGAAGTGAGAATGGCCGCTCGGGTTACTCGAAATAAAACTTACCTGTGCAGAAGATTCACGGTGCCCGCTCGGGTCCTCTGAAGTCGCCCGATCGGGCGTCGTTCGTTTTGATCTACCCGCTCGGGTGGAGATGTCTGCCCGATCGGGCAGTGCTGCAAAACCTGAAAAATTATACGAGGAAAACCATGCAGCAAAAATTGATAAGACCAAAAAATTCCTAAATCCTAAAAAAAATTGTCCAAGTCTTAAAAAGAGTTCAAAAGAAATAGAAATAAAACGAAAAAGACGAAGAGGATACGGGGCTCGGGTTGCCTCCCAAGAAGCGCTTGTTTAAGGTCGCGAGCCTAACCAAAGCGTGCTACTCATCAGGTGGACGTCCTCGACGTCGTCGTGTACGTAGCGTTTCGCGTGCAATATGTGCTCGATAAGGTGTGTCACGCGAATCAATTGAATTCCTTTCACGATTGGTATTGTTGTCCCCAAATTGGTCATGATGCTCTCTAAGTTGGGTGCTAGATCATGTTGTCCAAAACTTCTGGTCGAGCTGTCCTTAAGTCCGGTTCAGTACTCCATGTAACCGCGTAGGCGTTTGTCGCTCGTTTCCTTCAGTGTTTCCAGAGATGTTTTGTGTGTGAGCCTTTGTGGTGAAGGCTTCATCTTTACCTTGGGTTCTTTATCGATGTCCCAATTGTGGGCTGGGCGTTTTGTGTAGCTTCTCGGCATCTCAGGGTCATTTATGAGTTGACTTGCACCGCATTTAGCTCGGGTTGTGTGGAAGTCTCGGTAGGGGGATTCCTCCTTCTTTTCGTTGTTAAGCAGCTCGGTTGGTACTTTGTAATTTCCTTCCCCAACTGCTATGAGATCCATATCTAAGGAATCCATAGTCTCAAACTCCTCACAAACTTCATCGGCTAAATCTTCAAAGATGCCTTCGGGGAACACGAAATCAATAGCGCATGGTTGCTCAATTCTGTCCACTAAGCTGAATTCTACCTCTACCTCGGGTTTCTTCATGTGCTCATCAGTGTCCGTAGCCTTACCCACTTTCGTGTTAGATTCATCTTCTTTTTCAATCAACGAGGGACTTGGTTGATCTACCATCTCACAATCCCTTAGGTAGATTTCGCTGACATATTCACGAGGATTTATTTCTAAACTTTCCGATGGAACCTCTTGTGGTTGCAATGCCCCTTGTGCAAGTTCTGAAGCTTGCTTGTCCAAATGTCTAAAGAAGTCACTCATCTGCTCATTGGTGCTTTCTTGTTCCGCTTCCACTCCCATAAACAAGTTGTTTCGACTCTCAAATACTCCAAGGAGGTGGGTATACGTGGCGGAACAATCTGGGGCTGCTACGGATTGGTTTGGGTGTGGCTGAGGCACATATGATTGATAGCTTTGGGTTTGGGGTTCCGTCCATGGCTGAAAGTTCCCAAACAATTGATGTGCATTCAACATACCCTCGGTGTTCTTGTACGGGAAGTATGCGTGATCGTCCCATCCGTGATTGTATGTGTTCCCGTAAGGCCGATTGTAATTATCGTAGACCTCTTCTTCATACCCCCAAGCATTTTGTTCCCATGATTGCTCTGAGTATTGCGGATGGTATAAATCAGAGAGCATACGACAAATTTCGGAAAGTTGATATCTCAATTCAGCTATGTCGGCTCCCGAAGAGTTGAAGTTGTCCATGTTACCTCGCAAGATAAAGGACACCAAATTCGATTAAGCTCTGTGAGGTAAAGAAAAATTTGACTCCATAAGAAAGAAAACCAAAAACAAAAATACGAAAAATAAAAGAATTATGATCATATAGCAGGATATAGAGAACGGGTAACTAGGGTTCAAATCACACATTATGATTGCCACCACCCCAGGTGAGATGCCTAGTTCTTGTTAGAGTGAAACATACTTCTAGCAAATTCGAACAAGATGGAAAAGACCTAAGACTTGAATAACGGTGAACGAATATTAAGAAAATGTATAAGTTTGAAACTGAGATTCTAGGATGATTCTAAGATGACTAAGTGTCAATCTATCCAATAAAATAATAAAATCAATGTAAGTTCAATTCCTCTAAATCAACTATGTTCGAAAACTCATTTAATATACTTAGTTGATACTATATTTGGTATATGTATCTATTTGGAAATAAATATTCTCTACTTTCCTATACATCTCTTGATTACCTTGTGGCTAAGCCAAAGGTATTATGTGCTCTCGTTATGGGATTCTAAAAAAAGTTTTACTTTACTAAAATGCACCTAAATGAACCTAGGATAAAACCAAATGTACAAGCTAATATTTCAAACGATGCCTCCCCTAGACTTAGACTCGACACCGTCCTCGATGTCCAACTAATTTGAATGAGATTACAATAACATATAAGGAAATTAAAAGATCGAAAAACATAATCTCATATCACTAAAATTGGTGATGAGTCTGCGCATGTGATTAGCTTGTTTTCCAGTGTTTTGTCTCATATTTTATTAGTTTGGCTCATGATCTTTCTATTTTGCACTCACTCATATGAGAATCTGAAATCACAATCAAAAGTAAATGTCTCAAGTAACATACATCGAGATGGATATCAAATATCTTATTACAGTTTATTATAAAAACTATAAAATAAAGAATTGGAGAAATATCACAAATGAAATGGCAATGCTTCATGTGTATAAAACGCCTCGGTGTGTTGTCTAAGTGTCTCAAAGTGTATATGTACTTGCTCCGACATGCAAAATATTGGTAAGGCTTAAGATCGCTCGACTAAAGTTAACATGACCAAGCGAATAAGTCATATCTTAATTCTTCCCAAGCGCTCGCTCGCCAACGTCTTCTTTTCTTCTTAGATACTAGAATACATACAAAAGTATATAATCCACAAGAAAAAAAAATCAAGAAAAAAAGAAAAATATGGAGTTTATGTTTGGGTTTTCGGTTAGTTTTTCGACGCCCACGCGTGCAATGGTTTTGACACATTTTTTGTTCGAGAGATTTTGTTTGGGCGAAAGAAATTGTTTACCTTTACTACCACTCGACCAAGCACTTAAGAGCTCAAGATCGCTTGACTCGAGCATTTTCTTTGTTTCCTTTTTATACCTTTGAACAATGTTGTCTATTGTTTCTATGGTTCCTAGGGTCAATATATGCAAACATGGATTCCAAATAACATGAAAATAAAAAAATGGTAAAAAAACAAATCCAAAGTTAGAAGAAATAAAATAGTCCAAAAAAGGGGGTTGGGTTGCCTCCTGAAAAGCGCTCATTTATCGTCCTGAACTTGACCACATCTGTTTCTACTATTGAAGAGTTTGGTCAAGCTTCCCCGGGAGTGTCCTCGCTATTCTGGACAAAGTGATTGGCTATCGGTGTCCTTGTTGCTTGCTTGCGCATGCTTCTTGGAGTTTTTTCAATTTCTAGGTCGAGTGTTACTGATGTTGTGAAATTCAAGTAATAATATTTCCTAGACCACTTCACCGCAAGTATACGGTTCGTGTAGTACCAGGGTCGAACTCTAGGGACTAATGCAGCCAATTCTAAGAATGTAACTTAACTAAGAAGGTTAGAAGGAGATGATGGCGTGGTGTGAAATGTATAAAACACTAAACTAAATGGTAGCAACGATAGAAGGTTGTGGAAGACTTGACGATGAAGAACACTACGGGTGTCAGGATACTGGGAATCGTATGGATGCACCAACTAAAGATCATAAACCTATCAAATTATCTTGATAAATTAAAGAACCGAATATCAAGACAAATACGATAGATCTAAGCATTAACGCAAAACTTGTACATCCGTTACAAATCCAATATCCCTAACCCATAGTTGGAATCTACTCACTCATGGAGTTTACTGACAATGGAAATGACATAACCCTAAACATGATAAAACCTAGGAAATACGATGACTCGATCTTCCCTATTGTGTTACCGATGTATGGGTTGATGTTTCTCTCCTTTTCCAGCGTCTCCTGAGCCTTTCCTGATGATTTCCAAGCCTTTCCTTGCCCTAGCCGTCGCCCACTTGTGTCTGGATCTGATCTCCCCACTTAATTTGCTCGTTCAAACTCTAAATCAAGGTTGTTGCGAGAAAGGCGGCCCGCTCGGGTACATGTTTTACCCGGTCGTGCAGAGGCGCACCCGATCGTGTAGAGTGCTGAGCCCGATCGGGCAATGCTTCCCGATTGCGTGGTTGAACAGCCCGAGTCGTGTAAACTCTCGGGGATTTTCAAGACTAATTAACGCCCGACCGGGTACCATGTTCCACCCGATCGGGTATGGTTATCCATCATGTTTTGTCTTCGTCCGGGTCGTGCAGATTGTTGTAATTAAACCTCGTAGCTTTTGCCCGAGCGGGTAGACCTCAGTGCCCGATCGGGCACTCTTCAATTCATGATTTTGCTCTTTTCCGCTCGATGCTCGGGTGTTCCATTGGGTTCCGTGGCTTGATTTTGGCTTCGAGTGAATTGTATCTTTAATTTGAGTAGTTTGATTCAGGAATTTGCCTTTTTACGCTCGTTTAGGCCTTGTCGCCTTAAAACCTGAAAACAAATAAAATGGGCGTATATAGAGAATAATCGTATCGAAAATGTAACTCGTGCTAAGAAATATATGCGAAAATGATACGGATACCTAACCTAAAACTGATACACTTTACGTGTTATCAAACTCCCCCAGACCTGAACCTTTGTTTGTCCTCAAACAAAGCTGAAGCCAAGTGTAGGAAGAATCTAATAACGATGGATACTAGCACGGAAAATTCCGAAGAGTTAGTCATTCCGCAAATCAACGCGTCACATGAACAAAAGCCTAAGCGTACCGAGTACAGCCTTATATCTACCGAAAGTTCCGAGCCATGCAATCCTACCAAAGATCTAAGTCTATTTCACAACCCTAGATAACGTCCAAGCGATCTCCATACCAATTCCCTAAGCTTAAGATATCATTAAACTCATTTTTCTCGTTCTTATTCTTTTCTTTTCTTTTTTTTCGATACTTAGATCCACGTTTGGTTCCTAGGACGTCAAAGTCGAAGAGGGATGGCTTTCTACTTAGGCCCCGGCTTCCTATGGCACACTCATAAGGTCGTGTGACCTTAGCGGAGTGAAGAGGTGCGGTTATTGAAGATCTTTTTTTTCGCTTTTTATTTTTTTCTAGATTACGCATCACTCTAACCCTTAGGACGTAGAACAACGCCTCAACCCACCACTTAGACCCTAACCATCGATCTCGATGTACTCATGTCAACGCTAAACCGGAATAGTCATAAACTATAGATAAAGGCTTCAAACAACTACTCGACTATCGGTATCCAAAAGGCTTCTAAGCAAACCTTGACTATTGTTCACGATTCGACAAGGTCACAAAAATGACTAAAGCTCGAAAATTCGTACTAGGTATCCAGCTATTATTCCTAATCCTAACCCTAATCCTAATCGCAAATATGTCGCTTATGAAAAAAAATCGATCCTAACCCTAATCCTAATCGCAAATATATCGCTTATGAAAAAAACATCGTATCACTCAAAAGAGTACCCCCCCCCAGACCTGAACGGAACACAGTCCCGGTGTTCGAGATCTATGAGGGATACCTGCATGCCAAAATTCGAGAAAATACAAGAAAGAATAAGAACGAATACACCTGGTGTGTTTAGCTTTCTCGAATTCGTGATACATCCGAATTTGTGAATTCTCTTGCTCTAATGCGGGTGCTATCGTGAAGGACCTGTGATGTGAATCATGCAACGCAGATGATAGAGAAAAGAGTACTACATCAATAAGTCCAGAAGAGCGTATATATGCACGAAAAACTAAAAAGAAAGAAAAATAAGAAAAATATGTCCATAAAACGAAAATAGAAAAAGAAAGAAAAAGAAAAAAAGGAAGAAAGGTGGTCTAATCCTCTTCCTCTCCACGGCGAGTGGCCGGAGGGTCTGCTGGCTCCGCGGGTGCCCCTTCCCCAGGTGGGAAGTAGAAGGACTGTAGCTCGTATGGAATGTGTGGGCGATACGGAATGGCGCCAGTGTGGTAGTCCTGCGGGATCGGCACGTACGGCTCCTGATAGTGTTGCATGCTGAGCTGCTGGAATCTACGAACGGACTCCATGAGGTAGTATGTGTGCTGTATGGACTGCTTCCGAAACTGCTGCTGCTCCGCATATCTCGTAGCCTCAATGTCGTGCCTCGCCGCCTCGAGGTCGTACCTCTGCTCTGCCATATAAGACTGATACCTGCTCTCCTCCGCAACATACCTGAGGACGTCGGAGACACCTTCCATGGAAGAAAAGTCAGAGCGGTGATGAGGGTACTTTGGGCGGGTACGAGAGTGAGTGGCGCGTCGGTGCGCTGTCTAGACATAGATGGTCCTGGTGCAGCGGCTGGAGGTGGATCTACCTCACCTAGTCCCGGGCCGATGTGTCCGATGGCTGGGTCAATCCTGAATCGAGAGCCCTCCTCGTTCAATCCTGGCATCTGAATCTCGTGTAAGTCGACTTCCAAGTTTCGACCGTGCTCGTCCTTGTAGCTCCAGATGACTCTATACCTCTCGATCATTATCGCCCTTTGGTTGCGCAAGTTCTGAAGGTTCAACTCGGGCTCCTCATTGATCTTGTCCTCTGTCAGGATGCCAAGGTTGATCCCGACTCTGCGTGCTATCATCGTGACAATCCCACCGCACATGATCTTCATGTCCGTGCTACATTTCTCGGTGGCAATGTCGTGGAAATACCGCATGACTAGCGATGCCAAGTCGACGTCTAGAATGTCCCATTCGTCCACAGCGAATCTTGTGCTTACCACCCGCCAAAGGTATGCCAACTCTATGTGGTTGACTTCGCCTTGTGCTCCTTTTCCTAGTATAGATGAGACTAAGAAGTAATGGAAATACCTTAGGGCGGGATGGCGTATATGACTGGCTTCGGACCTCGTCGAGTATTCACCATAAGAAATATGGGCCCAGAATTGCGCTTGACGGCACCTGTTGTGTTCGGGCATCTTCGTGAAGTTGCAGTGTGGAGCGTCAAGTATGATCGCGAACTATTGTGCGCTGAGCCTGTAGTTCTATCCCAGCAGACGGAACTCCATGAATGCTCTCTCCCGATCTTCGGACTCAGGGAAAAATACAATGTAGGATGCGAAGAATTCTGCTGTGAGGTTGCGGTATGTGTACTCCTGTGTGTCCCGCAATCCCGTCCATCCCAAGGTGTTGAAGATGGCGTCGATGTGCTCCTCGATGTGGAGGGCACTCATAGCTTCCGAGGATAAGAAGTGGGATGGGAAACAAACGAAGAAGAAAAATAAGCGTTAGTCACCGTTTTGCAGGATGCCCGATCGGGTAGAAGAGGTAGCCCGCTCGGGCTCAATTTCGTCTAAATACCCCCGTAGGTATCGCCCGACTCGGGCAAATTAAATGCCCGATCGGGTCCAAAATCAAAATGCCCGATCGGGAGCTAACCCTAGCCCGATCGGGTTGAATCGCGAAATCGCGACCTGCAGTTCGCGTTCGTGTTTCAATCCTCAAATTCACCCTAGATCTTCTCTAATCAGACCTAAATCTAGCCCATAGCAGTCCAAATCACAGAATATTGCATAGATATACCTGGAATTCGAGAGGAATTGAGAGATTTTTCAGGGTTTTTTGAGAGAGAGGCGGGAGAGGGTATTTCGAGTAACCG
>CM071860.1:63469638-63481665 GCA_036759665.1 Gynandropsis gynandra | reverse complement strand
CCCGGCGACTAGGATGAACGGCGGCGGTGTACGAGCGACTCCGTCGGATGAGTTGCGGCGTGAAGGGTTGCAATTTGTGGGAGCACGCTCGGGAAGTGATTTCTGAAGTGAGAATGGCCGCTCAGGTTACTCGAAATAAAACTTACCTGTGCAGAAGATTCACGGTGCCCACTCGGGTCCTCTGAATTCGCCCGATCGGGCGTCGTTCGTTTTGACCTACCCGCTCGGGTGGAGATGTCTGCCCGATCGGGCAGTGCTGCAAAACCTGAAAAAATTATACGAGGAAAACCATGCAGCAAAAATTGATAAGACCACAAAATTCCTAAATCCTAAAAAAAACTTGTCCAAGTCTTAAAAAGAGTTCAAAAGAAATACAAATAAAACGAAAAAGACGAAGAGGATACGAGGCTCGGGTTGCCTCCCGAGAAGCGCTTGTTTAAGGTCGCGAGCATGACCAAAGCGTGCTACTCATCAGGTGGACGTCCTCGACGTCGTCGTGTACGTAGCGCTTCGCTTTCAATATGTGCTCGATAAGTTGTGGCACAAGAATCAATTGAATTCCTTTCACGATCGGTATTGTCGTCCCTAAGATTGGTCATGATGCTCTCTAAGTTGGGTGCTAGATCGTGCTGTCCAAAACTTCTGGTCGAGCTGTCCTTAAGTCCGGTTCAGTACTCCATGTAACCGGGTAGGCGTTTGTCGCTTGTTTCCTTCAGTGTTTCCAGAGATGTTTTGTGTGTGAGCCTTTGTGGTGAAGGCTTATTCTTTACCTTGGGTTCTTTATCGATATCCCAATTGTGGGCTGGGCGTTTTGTGTAGCTTCTCGGCATCTCAGGGTCATTTATGAGTTGACTTGCACCGCATTTAGCTCGGGTTGTGTGGAAGTCTCGGTAGGGGGATTCCTCCTTCTTTTCGTTGTTAAGCAGCTCGGTTGGTACTTTGTAATTTCCTTCCCCAACTGCTATGAGATCCATATCTAAGGAATCCATAGTCTCAAACTCCTCACAAACTTCATCGGCTAAATCTTCAAAGATGCCTTCGGGGAACACGAAATCAATAGCGCACGGTTGCTCAATTATGTCCACTAAGCTGAATTCTACCTCTACCTCGGATTTCTTCATGTGCTCATCAGTGTCCGTAGCCTTACCCACTGTCGTGTTAGATTCATCTTCTTTTTCAATCAACGAGGGACTTGGTTGATCTACCATCTCACAATCCCTTAGGTAGATTTCGCTGACATATTCACGAGGATTTATTTCTGAACTTTCCGATGGAACCTCTTGTGGTTGCAATGCCCCTTGTGCAAGTTCTGAAGCTTGCCGTGTCCAATTGTCTAAAGAAGTCGCTCATCTGCTCATTGGCGTTTTCTTGTTCCGCTTCCACTCCCATAAACAAGTTGTTTCGACTCTCAAATACTCCAAGGAGGTGGGTATACGTGGCAGAACAATCTGGGGCTGCTACGGATTGGTTTGGGTGTGGCTGAGGCACATATGATTGATAGCTCTGGGTTTGGGGTTCCGTCCATGCCTGAAAGTTCCCAAACAATTGATGTGCATACCCTCGGTGTTCTTGTACGGGAAGTATGCGTGATCGTCCCATCCGTGATTGTATGTGTTCCCGTAAGGCCGATTGTAATTATCGTAGACCTCTTCTTCATACCCCCAAGCATTTTGTTCCCATGATTGCTCTGAGTATTGCGGATGGTATAAATCAGAGAGCATACGACGAATTTCAGAAAGTTGATATCTCAATTCAGCTATGTCGGCTCCCGAAGAGTTGAAGTTGTCCATGTTACCTCGCAAGATAAAGGACACCAAATTCGATTAAGCTCTATGAGGTAAAGAAAAATTTGACTCCATAAGAAAGAAAACCAAAAACAAAAATACGAAAAACAAAAGAATTATGATCATATAGCAGGATATAGAGAACGGGTAACTAGGGCTCAAATCACACATTATGATTGCCACCACCCCAAGTGAAATGCCTAGTTCTTGTTAGAGTGAAACATACTTCTAGCTAATTCGAACAAGATGAAAAAGACCTAAGACTTGAATAACGGTGAACGAATATTAAGAAAATGTATAAGTTTGAAACTAAGATTCTAGGATGATTCTAAGATGACTAAGTGTCAATCTATCCTATAAAATAATAAAATCAACGTAAGTTCAATTCCTTTAAGTCAACTATGTTCGAAAACTCATTTAAAATACTTAGTTGATACTATATTTGGTATATGTATCTATTTGGAAATAAATATTCTCTACTTTCCTATACATCTCTTGATTACCTTGTGGCTAAGCCAAAGGTATTGTGTGCTCTCGTTATTGGATTCTAAAAAAAGTTTTACTCTACTAAAATGCACCTAAATGAACCTAGGATAAAACCAAATGTACAAGCTAATATTTCAAACGATGCCTCCCCTAGACTTAGACTCGACACCGTCCTCGATGTCCAACTAATTTGAATGAGATTACAATAACATATAAGGAAATTAAAAGATCGAAAAACATAATCTCATATCACTAAAATTGGTGATGAGTCTGCGCATGTGATTAGCTTGTTTTCCAGTGTTTTGTCTCATATTTTATTAGTTTGGCTCATGATCTTTCTATTTTGCACTCACTCATATGAGAATCTGAAATCACAATCAAAAGTAAATGTCTCAAGTAACATACATCGAGATGGATATCAAATATCTTATTACAGTTTATTATAAAAAATGTAAAATAAAGAATTGGAGAAATATCACAAACGAAATGGCAATGCTTCATGTGTATAAAACGCCTCGGTGTGTTGTCGAAGTGTCTCAAAGTGTATCTGTACTTGCTCCGACATGCAAAATATTGGTAAGGCTTAAGATCGCTCGACTAAAGTTAACATGACCAAGCGAATAACTCATATCTTAATTCTTCCCAAGCGCTCGCTCGCCAACGTCTTCTTTTCTTTGTAGATACTAGAATACATACAAAAGTATATAATCCACAAGAAAAAAAAATCAAGAAAAAAAGAAAAATATGGAGTTTATGTTTGGGTTTTCGGTTTCTCCCTCGCCAACAAAGATCTAGTTTTTCGACGCCCACGCGTGCAATGGTTTTGGACACATTTTTTTATCGAGAGATTTTGTTTGGGCGAAAGAAATTGTTTACCTTTACTACCACTCGACCAAGCACTTAAGAGCTCAAGATCACTTGACTAGAGCATTTTCTTTGTTTCCTTTTTATACCTTTGAACAATGTTGTCTATTGTTTCTATGGTTCCTAGGGTCAATATATGCAAATATGGATTCCAAATAACATGCTCCCAAAATAAAAAAAAGGTCAAAAAACAAATCCAAAGTTAGAAAAAATAAAATAGTCCAAAAAAGGGGGTTGGGTTGCCTCCTGAAAAGCGCTCATTTATCGTCCTGAGCTCGACCATATTTGTTTCTACTATTGAAGAGTTTGGTCAAGCTTCCCCGGGAGTGTCCTCCCTATTCTAGACAAAGTGATTGGCTATCGATGTCCTTGTTGCTTGCTTGCGCATACTTCTTGGAGTTTTTTCAATTTCTAGGTCGAGTGTTACTGATGTTGTGAAATTCAAGTAATAATATTTCCTAGACCACTTCACCGCAAGTATACGGTTCGTGTAGTACCAGGGTCGAACTCTAGGGACTAATGCAGCCAATTCTAAGAATGTAACTAAACTAAGAAGGTTAGAAGGAGATGATGGTGTGGTGTGAAATGTCTAAAACACTAAACTAAATGGTAGCAACGATAGAAGGTTGTGGAAGACTTGACGATGAAGAACACTACGGGTGTCGGGATACCGGGAATCATTTGGCCAATCGGTTGATCTATTTAGGAACGGTAATAATCGAGGTAGAATTCCCATTATTCGTCATGCATCTAGAAGTTCCGCACTACATAGGGATATGAGTGACATTGATTTCCTAGATAGAGGATTTAGGCTTGGGAGAGTCATTTCCGTTTATAGAGGTCGAGTTCCCATCCGAAATTAGAGGTTGAATTCCCAATCGTTGTTCACGCATCTAGAAGTTCCGCACTACATAGGGATATGGGTGACATTGATTTTCTAGGTAGGAGATTTAGGCTTGGGAGAGTCATTTCTAGCATTAGGGGTAGAGTTCCCTACGGTTCTTAACGCGTCTAGACATTCCGCGCTACATCGTGAAACGATGTTGATTTCTTAGGTAGAGGATTAGATATTAGTTCCCCATCGATTAATACATACCGAATTCATGATCCTTAGAAACATCGATTGCATGCTCCGGTATTCCCGAATCGGGCAATGCTTCCCGATCGCGTGGTTGAACAGCCTGAGTCATGTAAACTCTCGGGGATTTTCAGGACTAATTAACGCCCGACCGGATACCATGTTGCGCCCGATCGGGTATGGTTACCCGATCATGTTGTCTTCGTGCCCGGTTGTGCAGATTGTTGTAATTAAACCCCATAGCTTTTGCCCGAGCGGGTAGACCTCAGTGCCCGATCGGGAACTCTTCAATTCATGATTTTTCTCTTTTCCGCTCGATGCTCGGGTGTTCCATTGGGTTTTGTGGCTTGATTTTGGCTCCGAGCGAATTGTATCTTCAATTTGAGTGGTTTGATTCAGGAGTTTGCCTTTTTACGCTCGTTTAGGCCTTGTCGCCTTAAAACCTGAAAACCAATAAAATGGGCGTATATAAAGAATAATTATATCGAAAATGTAACTCGTGCTAAGAAATATATGCGAAAATGATACGAATACCTAACCTAAAACTGATACACTTTACGTGTTATCAGTTACAAATCCAAATCTCACATCACTTCTAGTCATAAATTGAGTTCTTGTAAAAGAAATAAAGAAAAAAAGACAACAAAAATTTCATTAGCAACAAAATGACTTGGATCGTAAAATCGAATAGTTAAATCACCTTTATTCTCTGGCAATGGTGCCAAAAACTTGATGCATCGTCTAGATTTGATCTATACATATCAAGTTTAAATATTTATACCTAGACTAGAAATTCCACAAGGATACAGATCGTACAGCACCAGGTTCGAACACAGGTACTAAGAGTAATTTACATTATCGATTTCATAAAAACTATAATCATGAATATAAAAAAGGTGTAAGTACATGTAATATAAATAGGCAAGTAAATTAAACTTACAAATATATACAAGTGAGATGATGCTTCTAGGTTAGAGTGGTTTTTACGAAAATGAACTCATTAAAGACTCAGAAAGTGTAACTTTGTTCTTATTTGAAAATTCATCTTGAACTGGATCTACCTGTTTTCGCAGTGCAAATCCAAATCTACCTGCTCTCACACTGCAAATTTGGATCTACTTGCTCTCACAGTGCGAATCATGTTCCAATATATAACTCATTGACGTCTCTGTCTAACAACTTACATATCGAACGTGTTACCAATAAATCTATATGCTCTCTCTATGCAAATTTCTATCCAACATATAAATCATTGACGTCTATGACTTACATGCGAATGCAATATTGTCCAGTATCATTATTTCTAAACTAACTAATCTACCTCTTGATATGATCATCAATTTATCCAATGCATACGATCTAATATAATTTAATGTCTACTTACGAATTATACCATGTGACAATCACTTCATGGATACCTTTCAAGAATTGAAAGAATAAACCATGCATCAAATTATAAAAGCAAAGAACAATGAATCTATTCATGAAGTACGATGAGTTCAAATATACAAAACTCTAGTCTAAATCACGGATCAAATCTATGGATATCAGTCTTAGGAAAGAACTACAACAAGAAACAAGTAAAAAGAAAGATTTATAGAAGCTTATTCGATCTCTCGATTGATCATCTCGTTTTCATACGTATTTCTTGCACGATTTTAGAGATGTTTATGATATATATGTGATGCTTTACGCATGATTCCGTATTCGTTTTACTTGTTTTTGTATTTTCATGTTCTTACAGATTTTTATGCGTATTCGGTTCATTTCAGAGCTAAAGGACGTGCACGAGACAAAGTACCAACATCGAGGATCATCACGGGACAAACGGGACGAGAATTGGCAAGGAATGGCCACTACCCACGCGGGTAACTCCCTAGCCCGAGCGGGTTACGGTGATTTTGTCCAGCGAATTGAGCACGAGTCATGCAAGAAATACCATGCCCGGGGCTTGAGCCCGAGCGGGCAACACTTGAGCTTGAGCGGGCAGCGCCTCAGCCCGAGCGGGCTGCCTCTTTTCCCATCGCGTTCTTGCGCGATCTTCCGCGCCGTACCCGAGCGGGTCACTTACCTTGCACGCGCGGGTCGCGTCCGTTATCGGCAACTCCAAATAAGTTCATTTGACTTAAAACAAATGGGAGTTTTTTTGGGACTTATATAATAAGGAAAACGACTTTAGAGAAGAGGAATAAGTGATATTTCGCTGGAATGAAGTAATGGAAACATCACCCAACTTATTCAAGAATGGAAACTCATAAAAAGACAACAATCGGTGGCTGCTGCAACATAAGGAAGAACTGAACGTCTAGAAGGAAAGACAGTGAGAAAAGGAAAGAAAAGAGGAAGGAAAGAAGAAGAGAGGAGTGAGAGCTCGAGGCATTCACTCAGTTTTCAGTTCTTGTTCGAAGAGAGTAGAGAGAAGGAGGAGGTTCTTGCGAAGGAGACTTACAAGGAGCATTGGAGATCAACCCCACACTTCGGTTTCGTTTGGTTTTCATGTTCCTTAGACCTTCTATTTCGTTTATGATTGTTTACGGACGCATGAGCGAGTAGTTTGTTTGTTCTAGGAGAAGGAATTAGCCCATGGCTATCCCGAAACCACTTTTGATTTATCTTTGAATGCATCTTCCCGTTTTCGTTTATCTATTCTTTTTCTGAGTGCTTAAACGACTTTTGTATACGAAGACCAAGTAAATGCATGTGTTAGGGGTTAGGAGAAGGACCGAAAGGAGAATTCTAGTCCTAGAAGATCAGGTTTAGAACAACCGAGGTTAGGCCACGAAAGTAGGATAGCAGTGGTTGAGGGAAAAACGGATGGATCACAGATCTTATGGGTTTAGTTCAAGGTGTCAGCCATGAAAGTAGGGGATAACTTGACTAGATCACGTGTCTATGCCTTGGGAGAGTGTAGATATCATATTAGGATCGTCTGCCTTAGATAACTTGACTGGGATTGCATGATAGATAGTTTGATTGTTGGTTTCGGTAGTCTTATGGTGAAACCGGTTTCCTGGAACGTTTGTCTCATTCTTATGAACTAGTTTGTTTATTTGTTTTTAGTATTTCATTCTTAAAACCATATTTTGTTTGTTAGCAAGTTTGATTCGTAGTTCGAGTTTAAGTTGTGTTGCATAGTCTCTCTGGGATCGACACCTAAAGTACTACACACGTGCCGTACACTGGCGGGTAGTTTAGGTTATTTGTTTAACTTTAATTACGCATCATCGATCAGTCATCGTCGTGACCTCCTTTTCGACTAGTCTTCATCGGTAGTTCGATACTTCGATGAAGTCTGATAGCTTTTTCACTCTTTACATGATGAAAAAGTCAATTCTATGTCTTAATTATTGTCCTCCCTTGTTAAGTGTCGACCTCTTATTTACAGAGAAACTCTCCAGCGTTTAATAAATTCAAATTTTGAATTATTAGGTAAAATCGTAAAAATGCTCGGTCGAGTTTGTTGCAATTCGCACTACAAAAAAACAGGCGATTTCTAACAGACATATCCGTTGGAAATCGCCTAATATATGTTGCAAAGACCGATTCCCAACGAACGGCAACAGATAGTCAACCGTTGCAATTTCCAATAGCGTTACAACGGATAATCCGTTGCAAATTTCCAACGGACGGGTAACAGATATTTCTGTCGGTAGATTGTAACGGATGCCCGTTACAATGACTCCAATGGATGCACATTACCAATATGCAACGGATGCCCACTACCAAACTATAACGGATGACCATTACCAATTTGTAACAGATATCGTTGCCCTTTCGTTGGAACAAAAAATGTGCGGGAATTGAAACTTTGCAACAAGTATCCATTATAAATTGGTGGGAGATGGCAACGGGCATCCGTTACAAATTGGCGAAAAATGGAAACGGGCATCCGTTACCAATTGGCGGAAAATTTGGATTCCAACGGATGCCTGTTACAAGTTTCAACGGGCATCCGTTGGTATTTAAAAAAATAAAAGAAAAATTTTAATAGATTTTAAAAATTAAAACAAATTTAAAAAACCCTTAATTAATATTAAAAATTCTTACAAAAATAAAAACCTAATTCTATTACATATCATCTATGTTTTTTGGGTCGTTATCATCCTCGTGGTCACTAGCACCTCGTGAAGAAGGCGTTGCATCAAAATCGATAACCGGTTCTTGACGCGGCGTTGTTTCCCCCGCCTGACCGGTTAGTAATTCTATGACGTTCTCCATGTGCCCCATCTGTGCTCGAGTTTCTCGAAGTTGTGCTTCAAGATCCTCAATACGCCATTGTTGCGTGTAGCTCTCTTGGACCACGGGAGGTACCGTTGTGGAGTCCTCAATAATATCCTTTTGTAGTGCACCGAGACTGTATAGACGCCCCTTATACAGTCTAACTGACTACAAAATAAAAATATTAGAGTTAGAATCGTCAGAAAATATTTTATTTACTAATCGAATTACAAATAATATATTTTTTCTTTACCTCCAAATAAATTTTATCCTTTTGTAAAGGAGTGAGCTTGTCGGGAGTTGAACCGCAAGTTTGTGATTGATGTGTGATCTTATTCGTCATAGCTTTCACAGTCCTTTCCATTCGAGGGTCGACGAGTTCAGGTTCGTCGCTCTCTTCTCCGATGACCGGTTTCTTCTTGGCGTGGGTTTCCACTACCAACTCAAGAAGAGTCGGTTCTCTTCCTATTTGTTGCATCTATTATATAACATAAATATAATTATATAAATATTGTAAAAGACAAAAAAAAAATAAATAAGAACTACAAGAAATTTACCAATTCTTGCTTTCTCTTCGGGAATGATTTTGATCCTAAAGTATGGCGATGCGGACCATCTCCGGGAACCTTCTCGCCGTACCGAAATTTTTAGGCCTTCTCGATCTTGGCCTTAAAGTCCTCAGACTTCCAATTTTGGACGAGTTGGTTGAAGACCTCGTTCTTTGCCCATGTCGGTTTGCGATTCTTGGTGTAGTAGTTGCACTTGGCGTTGTTCATGATCAAGCGCATGGGGGCTTGCATGTCGCGCATCCAAGCTGTGTAGATGTCCAATGTATCCTTCTTCTGCCATCTGTATGAGCGTTGTAAAATAAATTATAATAAATTAATTTAGAATAAATGTAATTAATCATTTTAAATAAAAATTTTATAATATTTAACATACAATGAAAGTGCACCACCGGCGGCGGCGTATAACTTCTGGCATAACTTGTCAGGAATAATAGAGTCGATCCTGTAGTGACACCTGGATGATGTTGTTGTTCGTATGTTTTAGAACATCATCCACATCAAACCTGCACATGAAAATGGAATATTTAGATAGCATTTATAATTTAAAACAATATAAATTCATAATTTGATTTTTTACCATAGCATCTCATCAGGGCGATCAAGGAGTCGATATCCACCATATCATCCTCTTCATCAAATATATGCGGAGCTGATCATCTCGTTTCCGTACACAATTCTTGCATGATTTTAGATATGTTTATGACGATAGTTGCAATGTTTATGTGTGATTTTGTATCCGTTTTACTTGTTTCTATGTTTTCATGTTCTTATAGGTTTTAATGCGTAGTTGGTTCGTTTTGGAGCAAAAAAATCATACACAGGATAAAGTACAAGGATTGGAGATCATAAAGGAACAAACAGAATGAGAAACGGGCAAGGAATACGATACAACATGAGGAGACAAGGCCCTCCGCGGGGTGGTTTCCTAAGCTCGCTCGGGCTTAACGTCCAGCAGCATGTGCCCAAGTCATGTTAACCCTTAGCATGCACGGATTGATGTTCAAGAGGATCCCACGCGGGGTGTCTTCCTTAGCCCGTGCGGGGTGGTTTTCTAGAAGTTGTTGCCCGAGTCGTGCTAGCCCTTAGCACGCGCGGGTCATGGAGAATATGAGGAGCCAGCGCGGGTTGCCTCCCTAGCCCGCGCGGGGCATGCCTATAACAACTTCCATAGAATGTCTCCAACGAGGAATTTGTATAAAAAGGGATCCCAAATTGAGTTCAGATGCAAGCAAACGTAGAGGAGAACCCTAGGAGGGTACAAAACATCTATCAATCCCTTCAAGAGCCCTCTTTGACGGGAGACACAACAAGGAGTCGGGAATTGATTCGAGATCATCTCTCGTTAATATTTCTATGCTCTTTACTTTACTATTTCTTTTATGATGTTTAGACTCATGATTGAGTAGTAGATTTATTCTAGGAGAAGGGATTAGCCCATGGCTATCCCGAAACCATCTTTGATTTGTTGATGAATGCATTTCCTTGTTTCGTATTATCTATTCTTTGTCTAAGTGCTTATTGTCTTGTGTTTACGGTGGCAACGTATATGCATGTGTTAGGGATTAGGAGAAGGATTGAAAGGTGAATTCTAGTCCTAGAAGATTAGGCTTAGAACAACCGAGACTAGGTCACGAAAGTAGGGTAGTAACAGTTGAGGGTTGAATCGGGCGAATCATGAATCGTAATAGGGTTTAGTTGGGGTGTCAGCCGCGAAAGTAAGGGATGACTCAATCTAGCCACGTTCTTATGCCTTGAAAGAGGATAGGTTCTACATTAGGATCGCACGTTTTAGATATCTTGATAGGGAATGCACGATTAGATAGATCGGATATAGGTTTCGGAAGTCATGCGTGAAACCGGTTTCCTAGGGCATTTGTCTCTTTCCTTAGGACTCACTTATCCACTGCATATTCATCATTGCATCTCATCATCCTTATTCCTTTGCAGCAAGCATTGATTTGAGTTTGGTTCTTAGATCGTGTTACATTAGTCCTCGTGGGATCGACACCTTAATTACTACACACGTGTCGTGCACTTGCAGGTAGTTTAGATTAGCTCTTCACTCCTATTTTTGTTTTTTTGATGGTTATTCAGGTTTCTTTCAGATACCAATCCATCCGAACGATCAAGAAAAGACGACGTTCACATGCCCCTTTGGTACGTTCGCCTATCGTCGGATGCCCTTTGGTTTGTGTAATGCACCTGCTACTTTTCAGCGGTGCATGACCTCTATCTTCTCAAATGTAAATGGTGAAATTATGGAAATGTTCATGGACGATTTCTCGGTTCATGGACCTTCCTTTGATGTTTGTCTAACCAATTTGTGTAAAGTGTTAGACAGGTGCGTAGAAGCGAATCTTGTGTTGAATTGGGAGAAATGTCATTTTATGGTTCGCGAAGGCATCGTGTTGGGGCATAAGATATCAGCAAGGGGCATAGAGGTAGATAAGGCAAAAATATAAGTTATTGAGAAGCTTCCACCTCCTAGGAACGTTAAGGCCATCCGTAGTTTTCTAGGTCATGCGGGGTTCTATAGACGGTTCATCAAAGATTTCTCGAAGGTATCTAAACCCCTCACTGATCTATTAGGCAAAGACGTACCATTTGAGTTTACAGCAGAATGTCAAGCTGCATTTGAAAATTTGAAGAAGGCGTTGGTTTCTCCACCCATCATACAACCACCGAATTAGGAGTTTCCGTTTGAGCTCATGTGTGATGCGAGCCATTATACGGTTGGGGCAGTCTTGGGTCAGTGAAAAGATCGGATATTGCACGCCATTTATTATGCTAGTCGAACATTAGACAACACCCAGTGCAACTACTCCACAACTGAGAAGGAGTTACTTGCAATCGTCTTTGCGTTTGAAAAGTTCCGCTCATACCTAGTGGGCTCCAAGGTAATAGTTTACACGGATCATGCTGCCCTACGTTACCTACTCACCAAGAAAGACGCAAAGCCGAGGCTCATTAGATGGATCCTACTGCTGCAAGAGTTTGATCTTGAAATACGGGATAGGAAAGGAACCGA
>CM071860.1:63419009-63431396 GCA_036759665.1 Gynandropsis gynandra | reverse complement strand
CCCATGGAAAGCCTTCACAAAATTCCAAGTCATCAACCATGTCAATGAGATCATGGCTGATAGAGTTTTCTGCTGAAGGCTTGTGAGCCATAACTTGCGCCAACAACATCAAAGTTGCCAACCTCTTCCGGTCGTCGGAATTCTTCGCCTTATCATGCTTTTCAATGACTTGTTTGGGGGTCACCTTTCCACGGCCGAAATGCTTCACCCTGAATGTGACACCCATCATGGACTCCCATCCTATGGGATATGGTCCGCATTTCAATCCGGAAATTAGTGCGTGTTCCACTATAGAGTATCGGATTAGAATGTCGTTTATGACGAACCAAAACTCTGTATTGTCCCGTACAATCACGGAGTGATTTAGCAGTACAGACACTTGAACCTTCGTTAATGTGGAGTCACATTGTAAGTGCAATAAATGCCTAAATTGTGACTCCTTCTCGAAGTAATGCAACTCGTGTTCATTTAAGATTCCTCTCAGCATCCTTATTGTCTGGTGAGGATAACACTTGGTGGTGATCTTTGGCATTCTGTCCATGTGCTTGAATTCATACACAAATTTCGACTTTGGCGCCACCTGCAAAATGACCAATTACGAATACATTATACTTCTACCGACTTAAACGACCCATGCGACTCAACCGACCCGTGCGACTCAACCGACTTGTGCGACCATGCGACTCAGCCGACCCGTGCGACCCATGCGACTCAAACGATCCTCAGACACTCTACGACTCAACCGACTCACTGAGACTCAACCGACCCACGCCCCTCAAACGACCATTGCGACCCATCCCACTCACTGAGTCGAAGATGTTCATGCAACTCCCGCGACCTTGCGACCTAACCGACTCACTGAAACTGACACCCATTTCAAATCAATAAACTGAGTCGAAGATGGTCATGCAACTACTGCAACCCTTGCTACTCAACCGACTCACGGAGTCGAAGATGTTCATGCAACTCTTGCGACCCTTGCGACCTAACCGACTCACTGAAACTGACACCCATTTCAAATCAATAAACTGAGTCGAAGATGGTCATGCAACTACTGCGACCCTTGCTACTCAACCGACTTACGGAGTCGAAGATGTTCATGCAACTCCTGCGACCCTTGCGACCTAACCGACTCACTGACACTGACACTCACCCATTTCAAATCAATAAACCATTTTGTGACTCGAAAGCTTGCAAAACCCTAGAAATCGAACTACTTACACTTATTGACGCCATTGAAGATTGACTCGTGCTCTCTTCGTCACTGCTGCTGCTGATTCTAGCCATTTTCCTTCTCGTCAACTTCAAATCGATCCCTCTCAAGTTCGACATCACTTATATCTTTCTTGCTATAAACTTTTAAACAGGTTTCACGGCGAAAAACTGTTCGACTTTCTCGGTTTCACGTCGAAAAATTGTCGAATGTGGGTTTTTCCACGTTCGAACATTAAGGACAAGTTTATCTTTTCTTCAGTTTTTTTTCGGATTTAATAATTATTTTAGAGAAGGGTATTTTTGAAGTGGTTCAACCCAAGATATTTTTTATATTCCGCCCATCTCTTAGATAGATATAATTAGAAAAGAGAGAAGGAAAACAAGTATGGGCCCAAATTCTAAATTGGGCTCCGATTGGCCTATATATTGAGCTTCTAATTATATATATCTCCATAATAATTAATTGGACGTTAATTGGTCCATTAATTTGGATTAAAGTACTACAAAAATGGGCTTTAGAAACATATCCAAAAAAATAAATTGATGAGTTTTCACAAATTGGGTTTGGCATGGCCCATCATTAACGCCAAGGTTAATGGGCTAAATTTATATTCTCAAGCCATGCTCTTATTTTTGTTGCTATTAACTTTAAAATTATGGATCTTACTATTTAATGTTTTAAATATTATTATACTCTCTCTAAAATGAAATTTCGAATCTACATATAAAAAAATTCATTTTGGATCGTTATAATTTATTAGTATCATAGAAAAAATTTACAAATTTTTATAAGTATAAATTGCCACAAATATGTTACTAAACATATATATATATATAATTTTTTTTTACTCAAAATTTTTTATTTAATTATCAAGGTTTGGAAACTATAATTTGGCGATCATGATAAATCTCTCTATAGAATATTGATAATTCAAACCAAGCTACAAAAATAATATTTATCGTCCAATTGAATGATGGTATAAAGGATAAATATGTAATTAGAATATAATATATATTAAAAAAATTAGGTTTAGATTAATTATGTTCTAATTACATAGTTGTCCTTTATAAAAAAAATCATTTTTTTATTAGTATATAATATGAACCCTACAACTATAAGCGTAAAATGTTATAATGTAATAACCGTATAATAGATTTCGAATTCAAATGTTTACCATAAAAATAGATTAATTATTCGGCTGAAATCTACATACTCTTGTTACATTAACAAAAAATACAACATCCATAGTTGTAATGCTTACACTTGCATTACCGTGAAAGATTTTCAAAAATTAAAACATCGACAATAATTAAAAATAAAAAAATGAACTATTGCACGAAACACAAAATTAAGAAATATATATATACATACATATATATATATAGTCATTCATTATATTCCATAAGTTTGTGTTTGGTGGCAATAGTTGGTTTCTTTTAAATACGGGAAAGTCACTAAAAAGAAAAATTGAGGTTAAATAATATTTTTTGATTAAAAAGTTATATATATATGGGAGCCCTTAATATACAAAGTTTGATTATATATATATATATATATGCATGTATATATTCACAATCAAATCTAATCTCTATAATATCTTATTTGCGGAATCAAGAAGTCAACCATTCATAAAGTAATTCGAATTATTTGCTATTTATATCAAAATATAGTAAGGATTTAATATTGAATAATTGGTTGTAAAGAGAGAAAGGAAAGTATATAAAATAATGAAATAATATAAAAACATGAGTGAGACATTAACTTATAACATGATAACGATTTATATTGAACACGTTGACATTATCTTTTACGTGAAACGAATATAATCTGCATAATATCTTACTGTTAGTCATATGCTATAATGTTAATGCTAATTTAGGTGTCAACCAATTTGGAAGTATATGTATATAAATATAATAACAATTTATTTGTTTATTTTACATCGAAATAATTTCATAGTGCCACGAGGGTTCAAATCCATTTGTAGAATTAGAAACTAAACAATTGGGGAAAAATCGTTATATATCCCCTTTTGACTAGAATAGCCACTAAGTACTTTGGTTCCCCCATTATAATCATGACCAACATAATGGTTTGAGATGATTAACAACAACAGCAATAATAAATTGGTGATGATGACGAAAATGATGATGAAAGCTTTTAAATTAAATAAGAACATGATATAGAAAACTTTGAACTTTCCAAGTGAAGTCATATGTCTAAAATAATATATAATTAATTCAAGTCAAAACTAAATTATTGTTTCTCCTTTTATCTTATTTATAAGAAATCAATATTTTAATTTACAAAGAAAACGTCAAAGTTATTTTGCGATGTAAATTGGAGCTGTAAATCTATCATATCAAAATACCCAATGCAATCTAACGATGCATGATATTCCTGTTATAACATTTAAGCGCTAATTGGCATTCTCAATGCTATGAAATTGATAACACTAACTTGCCTTAAACGTGGGTTACCATTTCAAGGCTAATTGTCTTTTAGAATTATGTTAAAATTAAAAACATTTAATTTGCATTAGAATAACGTGAAAAATGTCACGCAAATTTCAAGGAATGTAGTATTAATATTTTTCGTGCTCTTCCTTAGCATTATGTTGGAATTGGCAATTTAAATTTGCAATAGATTAGCATTTTATTAGTATTCCTTCTGCTTTTAAAAGAAACTCATTTAATATTTTTAAGGAATATTAAGAAATAACACAACTGTTTACTATACTCTTAATTATTGTTTTAATAAATATAATTATTTGTATTTTTATTATCATTAATTAAAGTTATAAATGAAAATCTATTATCTATCTATGTTGAAAATATAGAGATTCATTTTGTAACAAAATCAAGCTTTTAAAACGATTTTTTTTGTACCTTGTTTGTTTGTTTTTTTAGTGACTTTTATTACTTTTAACAACAAATGAATTTAGATATTCTAGGGAAGTAACAGAATAAATTAACTGCATTATAGGATAATTGTCGATTTTATGATCTAATATCTATAAATTATATTTCTAAATATTCAGAATGGTTAAATATGTCCATAATGAAGGGTTTTATATAGAAAAACAGAGTAAAAGTGAAAAGAAGAGATTATAGA
This sequence comes from Gynandropsis gynandra, assembly GCA_036759665.1. Taxonomy (NCBI): domain Eukaryota; kingdom Viridiplantae; phylum Streptophyta; class Magnoliopsida; order Brassicales; family Cleomaceae; genus Gynandropsis; species Gynandropsis gynandra. The sequence continues at coordinate 63,427,066 of CM071860.1, read as the reverse complement.
AAAAGTTTCTATTTGTTGTGATATTCACATTACAAGAGTAGTTATTTATAGAAAAAAAGGAAGAGAAAGAAATAAATGACAAACTCTTGCATGGAGAGTAGACATGAATGACAAACTCATGCATGAAGAGAAATAAATAAAAATGTAGAAAAACCATAGTCAAAAGATGAGTAAATGGTTGAAGAAGAATATTTAGTTAATATTCAATTCAACATTCTCCCTCAAACACGGCTAAAATCATGCGGTGATGCCTCGTTAAAAACCTTACCAAGAAAACCCAGTGGGATAAAACTTGGTGAAGGAAAAGAGTACAATCACAAGACATGATTAGACGAGCTTGATATTTATGAGTATCTCTTAGACCAATCCTTTCACAGAGGCTTGTGCACACCTTATCACTGGTTGCTTTGGTAAAGACGTCCGCAAGTTGATCAGCACTTTTGGTGAAGGCGGTAACGATGGTTCCTTGCTTGATCTTTTCTCGGATGAAATGGCAGTCAACTTCAATATGCTTCGTTCTCTCATGAAATACTGAGTTTGCTGCAATACGAATGGCGGCCTCATTGTCACAGTGTAGAGTGATTGCATGTGGTGATTTGATGTTGAGATCTTCAAAGAGAGCCTTCACCCAAACCAATTCACATGTTGTATTGGCCATGACTCTATATTCAGCTTCAGCACTGGATCTTGCAACGACACATTGATTTTTGCTTTTCCATGTAACCAAATTGCCTCCAACAAACGTGCAAAACCCGGTTGTTGATTTTCTATCTGTTCTATCTCCGACCCAATCTGCATCACAATATCCAACAATTTCTGTGTGGCTATTGCACTCCATCTAAATCCTTTACCAGGGGATCCTTTTCGATATTTGAGAATTCTTTCAACCATGGTCCAATCTTGCTTTGATGGAGCGTGCATATGTTGACTAACCTGATTAACAGCAAAACACAAATCCGGTCTTGTTATTGTTAGATAAATAAGCTTACATATTGTCCTTTGATACCGTCCAATATCTTCAAAACATTCCCTCTTTCGATGGTCTTTGAACTTTTCTTCAATGGGAGTCTTTGCTGGTCTCGCACCTAGATTTCATGTTTCATCAAGTAGATCAAGTGTATACTTTCTTTGGGACAAAAAAGTCCTTCATTAGATCGAGTTACTTCAATGCCAAGAAAGTATCTAAGATCTCCTAAGTCTTTGATATCAAAGGTAGCTTTGAGAAAAACCTTTGCATTTTCAATTCCAACTTGATCATTACCTGAGATTATTATATCATCAACATAAACAAGTAGAATGATAATACCAGATTCCCCCTTAGTGGTAAACAAAGAATGGTCTGCCTCTTGGAGATTGTTTCAATCCGTATAGAGCCTTTTTCAGCTTGCAAACTTTGTTTGGACCCGTTTTGAGACCAGGAGGTGGGACCATGTATATTTCTTCTTCAAGATCACCCTGCAAAAACGCATTCTTCACATCCATCTGCCAAAGATCCCATTTAAGATTAGTTGCAATTGAGAGAATAACACGAATAGTGTGAAGTTTTGCAACAGGAGCAAAGGTCTCGGTGTAGTCTTCTCCATATGTTTTACTGCCCGTGAATTCCGTCACGAATTGTAACGGATCCTCGTTTGCAACGAACTTTTCGCAACGGATGGAAATCCGTTGGTGTCCGTTGCAAAGGGCCATTCCCAACGGATTTTTGGCCGTTTCCAACGGAAATGTCCGTTGGAAATGGCCTGTTTTTTTGTAGTGGGGAAACAACTGGAGAGTTATCTTGCTCAGTTGTTTCTTCTGTTTGTTTCTCCATATTTGCCTCGCTGAATGGTTGAGTGACCTTATCTTCAAATTCTGAAGTAGAATTATCAGAACTTGATTCTCCAGCTTCAACAGTTGTGCAGACTTTATTTTGATCGCTACTTTCCTGCAAAACTTCATTCGAAGCAAGATTTTGATTAATGCATTCAGTTTCATTGTTAATGGAACTTACTCCTTTGATTTCTTGAAGCTTGGACACAAGAATCTTAAGAGTAGTGTCAATGTCTGTTGAGATGACCAAGTCTTCAAGATCATTCCAGTTTCCTTCATCAAAGAACCCTCTTTCTTCATTGAAAATAATGTTTCTTGAAACATGAACACGTCTGGTGCTTAGATGATAACACTTGTAGCCCTTTTGAATAGGAGAGTATCCGATGAACATGCATTTGACGCTCTTGGGTTCAAGTTTATTTCTCTGACCTTCATCAACAAAAACATAGCAAACACAACCGCAAATTTTAAGATAATCAATATGAGGTTTAGATTTATTGAGTACCTCATAAGGAGAAATGTCCTTTAGACATCTTGTTGGCCGTCTATTGATTAAATAACATGCGGTGATAACAGTATCACCCCAATATTGCTTCGAAACATTCCTATAGAACATTATCGTTCTAGCAACTTTCATGAGATGTCTTTTTTTTTCGTTCAGCAACACCATTTTGTTGAGGTGTATAAGCACATGATGTTTGATGTAAAATGTCATATCCATTAGTATACTTTTGAAATTGATGGCTTGTGTATTCTCCACCATTGTCTGTTCGTCATCGGTATATCTATTTCTTAATTATGACGAAGCAAACCATTATCAAACCATTTCTTAATTATGACGAAGCAAATTTCTTAAATTGGATTAAACAAATGACAATTCGAACATTAGGAAAAGTCATCATCATAAGTTTTTTAAATGATTTATTTTATTTGTTTTGTGGCTCGAAAGAACGATGTGGTCGTGGCTCTTGCAGCTCCACAAAATTTAAGTGTTTCTTTTTTATACAAATTTATGGCTCTTGTTGAGGACAAAACGGAGGAACAAGTTGCAACACTTGGTACTTTTTATACAAATTTAAGTGTTTCTTTTTTATACAAATATATATATATATATATAACCAAGTTGCAACAACTTGGTACTTCATGCTTAGTATATTATATATATATATATATATATATACACATCATAGATGCACACATGTGATCTTTGTTCTTCTTGATATTGCCGACGGGGGAAATTTTCTCTTATTATCATTTTTTTTCATTTTAAGCATATCTTTCTACGTCTATCTATCGTTTTTTAAACTAAAGCTTCCATAATCTTTTGAATGATGAATATCTAATAATAGGCATTTTAAAAATGGATAAAGTTATTCTTATTAGAAATCCCATATAAAAAATATAAATTATCTACATAAAATGTGAATCAATGAACTCATTAACATTTAATTTTAACAACAAATAAATCATTATTATGAGATTAGAGTTTGATTAATTTGAATAGGTTATATTATCAATTCTAAATGAAATAACCGATAAGATATATAATCTCAAATGTTATGGATATTATATCAAAAATTCATAAAATCTAATAAATATATAAATAATGTGAACCCTTACATGATATTACAATGTAGTATATATGAATGTAATTATTTATCGTATATATACACGATATTAGAGTATTTTATTATTATTAAGTATGAATGATTAAGAAAACCCAACGATTTAGATGTTGAAGGATTTTTATGATCGCATTATGGTTTCTGTCCTCTGCGGACAAGTCAGTTTTACAAGGCAATTTTTGTATTTTACACATTTACATTAACCAGTAGAAAAGACTACTCTAAATTTGTAATAGTATATAATACAAGTTCTGTAATTTAAATATAATATTAATTGTAGTGGTATAGAATACAAATTCTGCAATGATAAATATAATATTATTTGCAAAGAAGGGTCCTGATTTGTCTATTTTACAATTTTCCCCGTGAAATTTTATTTCTCTTCACACAATAAGATTTCTCACTTAAACCTAATTTCGGGCACTACATTAGGGAATCGGATTTTTGTTCTCAAATAACTATGAGAAGACACCGCGTGAAATTTGTATTTTATATCACTACATAGAAAAAATATTAAAAACAAACACAAGTTAGCTTTCTGAACACACGATTTAACATTGAAAATTTCAGTTTTTAAAGTTGTGTTAATAAAAATATATATATAGAAAGATAAGAATCTATATATATATATATATATATATATATATTAAAGACTTTCGAAGTTACACGGACGAAATTACCAATGAACAAGTACAAGGATCGTTCTATAAACAATTTCAAACTGATTATTTTTTAGTTTGCACTGTTCAAATTTAAAAAGGGCAATACGGTTTACTCTTGTAAACATTTGTGAATATAATCGATAGATAGGTATAACGTTGTTTTCATGATAATTGAAAATTAACTCATCCAAGGTTGAATATTCGTTTTATTGCTTGAGAAATTAAGTGAAGTCTAAGGTGATAATAAACTATTAGAACGATCGATATAAAGAAAGTATTTAACGAGCAACATGGATGAAATGTTCCAACAAGATAACTCCTTGGACTTTAAAAGGGCCTTCGCCTACTTATAAGAAGGATGTAATTGAGGAAGAGTTTACTGTAAAATATCAGTATATATCCTATGAAACTATCATGGATTATACTATGTACTAGTAGTGATTGTTATATAAACAATTTTGAAATACTTTAATTTGACTATATATAATTATTTTTTGTTGCATATGTACAGCCATTTGTTGCTTCAAACAAATAAAATGAATATGTAATCTATGTTTCAACTAATCAACCATCAAACTGTTTATAATCATATATCTAATCAAAATATTTTTTTTTTCACAAGGAACTAAAATGCTAAAGGTTTAGGGTTAATGAACCCTAACAGTAGTTAGGAATGATTCATGAATCTGACGCTTCCCAACGTATTTTTAACTTAATATATATGTATAATAATAATAGAAAATAAACAAAAAACTCACCATGCCACCTATTTAAGGCTATGAAATTATTTATAAGGACACGTCACTAAATTACTAAAGGACATCTAAAGTACAAAAAGACATGTCTTTAAGTGACCAATGTAAAGTCGACACGACTGTAGAAGCATTATGGGTTTCGGTGTCTGAAAAACTAACAGTTCTCGTTCCTCGGGGACTCTAGATTTGTGTGTCATCTCTTTATCCCCTAAATAATAATAACAATATCTTTAATAATAAAAAATTAGTTTAAATGTAAAATCTGTATGAATATAAAGATTAGATATACATTTTGTTATATAAATAAATAAATTATTATATTTTGTAAATATATAAGTTGGTGATATACTTCTGAATAATATCAAATTCCAATTTAATGGATTTTCTCTTCATTGATTATTTATCAAAATATTCTAATCTAATTATGAAAATCAATTCCTTATCTCAAAAGTTATTACAAATTTATATTTTGATATGAAAATAAATTAAATATTCAATTTATTCATTTCAAAAATTGAATATAATCCGATTTTACAAAATTTTACAATCTTTAATTATAAGATCTTAAACTATTCTTCTAAACTTTTAGAAAATATCGTAATATTATAGATCAAATATGCTCGCCACAAAATTTTAAAAAGAAATTTAATATGCTCAAGTCCAATGTTCGCGTCCATGTTTTGTGGAGTATATTTGCCACTTTTTTCAATCATGGTATGAAATATAAACTATTAAATAGAAAAAATAGATATTCAAAGCAAAATCTTTTAGAATCATACAGTCTCAACGTAAGGTCTAAACTTATAGATTCGAGCGTCAACACTATATAACAATGTTCACATTTAAGATCCGCGCAATACTCAAGGCAAAATAAATCCTAATTTTAATATCATTAAAGACAAATTTATGAATTTAGACATGGAGAATAGAATTCGAGTAATTGTTTTGATGAAAAAAGTAAATATAAAAATGAATGTAAAAGGCAGTGTAAACCAAGATATAAATGTTTTCCTCAATTTATTTGAGTAATTATATTAAATTGAAAATTTGTACTAACCAAAATTCTGAATAGGTAGATATATTATATCACAAACTTTTTACAGATCGCGGATCTCATCTTCAAAAAAATTAAAAAATTTAAAGATTTGATGATTAATCTTATAAATTACCGATAATTTATTTTCGTGTGTTGTTTTCGTATGTATATATTTATATATAAGAATTTTTGAAATTGTCATCTATTGCAAGACTATCCAACCTTAAATACGCTTAATTAGGAAATTTTTATGAGGTTCATTTGATATATATTTAGAAGAGTTACATCGACCTAAACAGAAAACACATAAACTTAAAATTTGTGAGGTTTCACTAATTTCCGAGTTCAAACATGTAGAAGTAAGACAAATGGAAATCTTGAGAGAGAGAGAGAGGTTGAATGGATAGATCCATATAACGTATTTCGTATATCACTATTAAAAAATGTTAAAATGTCTAATTATACTGAAAAGATTTATGTAGAATCGACAATAACATGGAAGAATTTGTCATATATCAATGTGAATTATGTATCGATAAATCAAAATATTATGTGGAAAAAACTACGTATATATATCTAGAGATAGTATGTTAGGAAAGTATCCAAAGTTGTTTGACCAAGAGTGGATTAGAAGAACTTTGAAAAAAATTTAATTATTAAACATTCTTTTCTTAACCTCATTGAATTCAATAGCACCCAAAGTTGTTCAACCAAGAGGGTTAAAAACACCTGGAGAAAAGAGAGTTATACACAAGTCTGTTATAGAAAATTTTAATTTAAAACATTAAAATGGTTATTGAAGGTATATTAGTTACAATTGAATAGGTATTATGAGAATAGAATGACTTAAAGAAACAATTAAAGTGGCATAAAAAGAAAGAAAGCAGAAAGAGAAAGAAATGACCTAACAAGAGAGAAGAAAGAGAGAGACAACAAAACCTAAAATATATTAAGATGAAAAACAAGGAATAAGTCAAAAGGTTGAAACAAATTTGTTTGGGTAACTTTAAAAATATTCTCGTAGGGCTAAAACACTTCAAAAATACCCTTTCCGGAAAAGAAAAAAATTTTAACTTCAAAAATACCCTTATAAATGTTGATATTCCCAAAATACCCCTGTGACCTTACGATCCAGTTCGACCCAGCGATCCAGTTTGACCGTGCGACCCTTGTCCCTCTGCGACCCTTGTTCCTCTGCGACCCTTGGACCCTTGCGACCCTTGTCTTCGACCCTTGTTCCTCTGCGACCCCTGGACCCCTACGACCCTTGTCCCTCTGCGACCCTTGTTCCTCTGCGACCCTTGGACCCCTGCGACCGTTGTCATTCTGCGACCTTGGACCCCTACGATACTAATTTATTATTTACAAATTATTTACAAATAATATGAATAAATTTTTGAAAATACAGCTGAAATCAAAATATATTGGACCCGTGCGACCCTTCCGACCATTGCGACCCTTCCGACCATTGCGACCCTTCCGACCATTGCGACCCTTTCGACTAGTCTTTTCAATGTCAGACTACTGCTTTTTTCATGTTCTAGCTATGCTTTTTATTTTACCAATGCTACATTGAAGACCTATATTAAAGGTTCTTTAATGTGTCAATACATGCACCTTGGTCATTCTTTGTATTTATTGTCTTTCTGGAATTTTAGGAGTCCATTTATTTTTTGTTATAAATAGAGGAGGAAAAACCGTAAAGCTACAACAAACACCAAATCATCTCTTGTTTCGACTCTTTGATTCTCTCAAAAGGGCGATTTCTAACATCTAACCCTAAATTCTCTGAAAAATCCTTGTTACCTTTGTGACCGTTAAGGTCACATGGTCAACCTAGGGCATCGTGCTGTCTATTTGTTACTCAATGTCTTGGTAATCGTCGGACTCAGTCTGTATGCAGATACACACAAGTACTTACAACTTGGATGGAGGACTTTGTGATGTATCTGCACTACATAAGGTCTTGGTAATCGACGGACTCAAACATCCGCGTTAACTAAGGTCATGGTTGGAGGTCATTTGCTACTGTGGAACTCACCATACATTACTCAAAGCCCGAAATGTCAATGGAGCATTTCTTGCGGGGAAGGACTCATTAATCTTCGACAAATTTGACATTTTTTTTCTTTCCTTTTTTTTCTCGAACTTCTTTTTGCCTTTTTCTTTT
>CM071860.1:63335880-63403550 GCA_036759665.1 Gynandropsis gynandra | reverse complement strand
TAGGTTCATCTGCATCAAAACGAACCAAGTCAGTGACATTGAAGGTGGAGGATATGTTATACTCACCTGGAAGCTCGACGCGGTAGGCGTTGTCGTTGATCTTCTCGATTATGCGGAAAGGGCCGTCTCCGCGCGGGGCAAGCTTCGAACTTCGTTTGTTGGGGAAACGCTCCTGACTTAGATGCAGCCACACCCAATCTCCAACCTCGAACTTGACGTCCTTGCGGTGTTTGTTGGCTTGCTTCGTATATTGCTCGGTTCGCCTTACAATGTTGTCGCGGACGCTTTGGTGAAGCTTTTTCATTGCTTTTGCTTTCTTTGCTCCGTCAAGGTTGACGACCTCGTTGTGTTGCAGCGGGGTAAGGTCCAATGGCGTAATTGGGTTGAAGCCATAGACTGCTTCAAACGGCGAGCACTTGGTGGCTGAGTGCGTTGCTCGGTTGTACGCGAACTCCACGTGAGGTAGACACCCGAGCCAATTCTTCAGATTCTTGCCGATCGTTGCTCGCAGCAATGTCCCTAAGGTCCGGTTGATGACCTCAGTTTGGCCGTCGGTTTGCGGGTGACATGTTGTTGAGAATAGGAGCTTTGTTCCGAGCTTTCTCCAGAGCGTCTTCCAGAAATAGCTCACGAACTTCGTGTCCCGATCAGACACGATTGATCTCGGAATCCCGTGTAGACGCACCACCTACTTGAAGAAGAGATCAGCTACGTGCGTCGCGTCATTTTCCTTTGCGCACGGTATGAAGTGCGCCATCTTGGAAAACCTGTCCGAAAACAACAAGATCGAATCTTTGTTGTTGACCGAGAACAAAGTCCATAGAAATATCAGTCCACGGATGAAATGGAATTGTTAAAGGAATGTACAAACCGTGGGGGTGAGAACGAGATTTGGCCTTGTGACACGTGATACACCATGCACAAAGCCGTTAACCATCGAGAAAACCTCCTACCAACACTAAGTACATCTCAAACAATAGAAAGTACACGCCCTTCATATTCAAGCCAAAACAAAACCATATGCAACAAAGACTAAAAACATAACCATAAGTTTAACATTACTTCTTCAATAACATTAGTTGTTCTAAATTCATATACTAAAAAATTTTAAATATTTACCTAAATTAAACAAATCATTATGTTGACAGCTAATTGTTGATTTTTTCCTATTTCTTCAATTACAATACAGAAATATTATATCTCGTGCAACGCGCGGGTCCATTCCTAGTATTTGATAAAAGAAGGATATAAAAATGATCATATATGTCCATGTGTTTTCATAAAAGGTTCAAACTCAAAGATCCTTATTCAGTTTATGTCATGAATCATAAAGATCGCATGGATCACAAGAAGAGGAAAGTCACAAAGATCACATGGGTCACAGTTTTTATCATGGGTCATAAGAAAAAGAAAGTCATAAGGATCACATGGGTCACAAGGTTCGTTTGGATCACAAGAGTCGGATGGGTCGCATAGATTGCCAGGGTTCCACGGGTCAGAAGGGTCGTTTGAGTCGCAAAGATCGTATCGGTCACACGGATCACTAGGGCAATATGTGGTAATCAATATTATAAGGATAAAACTGAAGTTGTTTTTTTTTTTAAAAAATGATAAGATTGAAGCTCTAATAGTATATCAAGTGTATTTTTTATTTTAACCCTAATAAATGTATCAATTAAAAATTATGTATTATATTTAAAACCTTTAGTCTAAGTTAGAGTATCTCAACATAAAATGTTAACTAATTTTCAAAAAATTCAGTGACCAATTTAATCATTTATATTGTATTTTAATATGATTACTTACAAAATTCAAATTTGATACTAATGTATTTCAAAACTATTATGTTTGTGGTACATCTATTCCATATTAAATTTATGCATTGGTTCAAAAATAAAAATAATATTTTTGTATGTTTCTAAGTTAAAATTTATACACCTATATTAACATTCTTTTTTAAATTAATTACTTTGTTTGTTTAAATTTTTTATCAAATTTTTAACTATTTTTTTATTAATATGGTTTTCAGGAATCACACATATTATAACTCAAATGGAAAAAACCATTCAGATACAGTGAAAGTCCTTTAAATAGTTTGGATTGAAATACAAGTACGTAACTCTCGTCCAAGTGCAATTTCTACAAAGGCACCATAAATAACCATTCATTCGATTTCAAGGTTCCTAACAAAAGAGAGCCACAAGTCAAATCCAAATATTAGCTCCAATGTAATAAAAGATAGAAGATATAAAAAATCTGACATAAGAAGTGGATCATGTTGATTAAATGAGAAGTTTCAAAAGAGTTCATGGTTCAAACCATTGCATGATAGGTAAAGAAAACAAATAGGACCAAAATATGACATAATTATATTTTGTTTTGGTCTCAAAGATCATTACATTAGGGAGACTATTTAGCACTACATGTGTCTTTAATTCAATTCAATCATACAAATTTGAACAAAAATGTGTCAAAATACATAAATATGTATATATCACAAATAATAGATTGGGTCATGGGTTCGATCTTCACCGTTTGGAGCCTGGATTCCCTCTGATAATCGGTGGAATCGATATCCCTCACGACAGGGGTTGCGAGACTCACTCCGATGGTAATTAATCTTGAATTTCGATTGGAAGTATCACCGTTTGAATCCATTAGAATTGGGATTAGAAGACCGACAGGCTCCCTTCTCTCTCACATTGGTTGCTTTTCCGACCGTCGGCATCAATAAACCGGTGATCTCTGATAAACCATCCAAAACGCTGCCATTTCGATTGTGTCATGGGTTCGATCTTCACCGTTTGGAGCTTGGATTCCCTCTGATAATCGGTGGAATCGATATCCCTCACGATAGGGGTTGCGAGGCTCATTCCGATGGTAAATAATCTCGAATTCCGATAGGAAGTATCATCATTTGAATCCATTAGAATAGGGATTAGGGTTTTGAGCTGTGATGTTGTTGTTCAGGGGATGTTGTATTGCACTGTGTAGTAGATGCAATTCTGCGTACATTGGGGCTTCCTGATATTGGTCAATTATTTCCAGATAATGATCCCAAATGGAAAGGAGCTTCATCTTCTGTATTCATCAAAGAAGCAGTAAGATTTCATAATTTTATTTATGATGATTAATCATTTTATTTCATATTTTATTGATGTTGTCCCTGAAAATATTTATCTTTTGGTGAATCATACAGAACTATGGTTTAGTTTATAGACTGAATGAGACTTTGGAATTAGGGTTCATAGGTTGGAAATTAATTGGTGACCTGTTCGTACATTTTGCATCTGCTTTACTTATCTAAGTCAAGGTTTTGTGAGTGTGGTGCTATGAAAAATTTGGGCTCTTCTCACCATGTCTGTTATTTATGTCTTTTAGCGTGTTATAGGTAGGGTAGCTGTAGAAGGCAAGGTAGAACATAAATTTGATATGAAATCCCATGGTGAAGACATTGAAGAATATGATGGGTATTTTCGATGGCTTGCCCGTTTCCCAGATAAAGCAGTAAGTTTGATTCTCTTGTTCTCTTTTGTTAGGTTCAGTTCTCTCCTTCCATAGTGTCAGTTAGAAGAGGAATGGATGCATCAGTGGCATTGTGATCTTTTCTTTCGGCTTAGATTTCGGGTTATCGATGGAAGATGTTGTAGACGATGTTAGTTAGGAAACAGATTAAGCATATCATATGTCCCGATTGTGCTCTGTGTTTATTCTTTTAACATAAATTGTGTGTGTGCCTGGCCATGTGCAGTACCTGAAGGAAGAGCTGGCAAGAATGGATGAGAGTTGGGTCGTCGCATGGTTTGATTCTTTGCCTCACGTGGTTCATATCCTAGCGTTGAAAGATCGTGAAGGTGAATTCAAGTTTTAAAGGAGCAAAGTGACATTGTCGCGGAGGTTATGGATGAGTTGGGCATTCTTATCATGGTGGCTTCAACAAGGCTATCCAAAACTATTCTCAGGTTTCTGATATCTGCTAAGCCCTTTTTTGTCGTGTCTCATAGCCTTACTTCTGAACATTTCCTTAAAGAACCAATCCTTCTAGTTGCGTTGTGTAGGTAGCATTCCTTTGTTTTCAAGAGTTTCGTGATAAATTATATTCAACAAGGATGCTATCCAGCTATAGTTACACGAAACGGCTTCCTTCTGATTTTTAGTTGGAAAAATAAAAGTTTTTTCATAATTTTTTTATTAGACCAAATTGGGAACAAGAATTTGGTTCTTTTTACGAATTTTACAAAGTTAAATACATAGATCTAAAAACTCATTTCGGACAATTGAACCTTCTCAAACTATTTCTTTTTTAATACAAAAAGGATCATCTTACCTTATTACCAATAATTTTGTTAGGATTTTTCTGTATTCAAACAAATAATTCATGAGGTACCCTTAATTTTTTCTTTTTCTTTATGCCTCTCTTTGTTTGTATTTATAATCAGATATTGCGATTATTTTGGCGAATCCACCGAGAAGATAGCTGAGTTGAAGTGCGACTTGACAGATGCAAAGAAGAGCTTAGGCACCCACAATAAACAATTACATCAATTGTGGTACCGGTCTGTTATATTGCGACACATCATCTCACTATTAGATCAAATTGAGGGCATTGCTAAGGTTATATGCATTACCCGTAAGATTACTACATCATTACTACATCATTTTTATAAATTTAAATACACAGATCTAAAAACTCATTTCGGACAGTTGAACCTTCTCAAATTGTTTCTTTTTAAATACAAAAATGATCATCTTACCTTATTACCAATAAATTTGTTAATTTTGTTAGGATTTTTCTGTATTTAAGCAAATAATTCATGAGGTACCCTTAATTTTGTCTTTTTCTTTACGCCTCTCTTTGTCTGTATTTATAATCAGATATTGCGATTATTTAGCAAATCCACCGAGAAGATAGTTGAGTTGAAATGCGACTTGACAGATGCAAAGAAGAGCTTAGGCGCCCGCAATAAACAATTACATCAATTGTGGTATCGCTCTGTTACATTGCGACACATCATCTCACTATTAGATCAAATTGAGGGCATTGCTAAGGTTAGTTGCATTACCCGTAAGATTACTAACATCATTACTACATCATTTTTATAAAGTTAAATACACAGATCTAAAAACTCATTTCAGACAATTAAACCTTCTCAAACTATTTCTTTTTAAATACAAAAAGATCATCTCACCTTATTACCAATAATTTTGTTAGGATTTTTCTGTATTCAAGCAAATAATAAATGAGGTACCCTTAATTTTGTCTTTTTCTTTATGCCTCTCTTTGTCTGTATTTATCATCAGATATGCGATTATTTAGCGAATCCACCGAGAAGATAGCTGAGTTGAAGTGCGACTCGACAGATGCAAAGAAGAGCTTAGGCGCCCGCAATAAATAATTACATCAATTGTAGTACCGGTCTGTTACATCGCGACACATCATCTCACTATTAGATCAAATTGAGGGCATTGCTAAGGTTAGTTTCATTACCTGTAAGATTACTACATCATTTTTGTCTCCAGTGCTTGATATATGACTTAGGGTATATTTATACTTAATTTATGGCCAACTTTTTATATGATCGTAATCTTGTTACTGTGTTTCTAAGATTTAGCTTATCTGCTTTATCAACAGATCCATGGTTAAAAATAGGCAAATACAGGTTTAAGATTTGGTCTTCAAGTTAACTTTGTCTAACTTTTCATGTTGAATATAAATTCTGGCTGTAAACCGGGAGCTAATCTATTTTAAAGTTATCGACAGTGATCGTGACATACATATGAGGCCCATGCATGAAATGTTTGGTCTAATTTCTTCTAATTCCAAGGTACTGATGTTCTTTTCTCATAAGAATTTCTTGAATTAGTGTTGTAATATAGAGCATTATCGCAAATCTTGCATTAAAAAAATCAATTAATATGTTCTCGTATGTCTTTACTTTCTTTTGTAGTATATGTATTGTGTTGTTGCGTTACTTTCTTTTGTTTTTGCATTTTTGTTATTTACTTGTGTATTATCTACTTGCATGATGTGCTACTGAGTTATTTTCTTTTGTTTTTCAGTTGCATCATTTACCAGATGTGTTGTTGTTTCTTTCTTTTGTTTCTGCTTTTTTGTTCTTTTGTGCTTACTGCAGGTTAAGCCTAATGAGAAACCATGCCTCATTGTTGCGAAGATATACACTTCTTATTTGTTTTTCCTCATTTCTATCATTCAATCAATGTTGTGTGTTTGTAGAGTTTGTGAAAGGATATGATTTCTTGAAGTTCTTCCCACGAAAAATGAAAAAAAAAATTGATGTTGATATTGTGATTCAAATGGTTTTCACTTCTTATGAATTGTGAGAGTAGAAGGATGTGTTGTTGTACCCTAAGATAATAGATCATAACTTATAGTGCCAAACATTTTTTATGAATATGTTCTTTGCTTTCTTTCTAGCTCAAACAGCGGGAATGCAGAGAATGCAAACCCAGCAGCCTCACAATTCTGCATATAGCGCATGTAAATATTGGAGATAATGTCTGGTCATCGATTATCAAAATAGGTCAGTCTCTATACCGTGAGGCACTAGATAAAGATCCTTTCAGACCCGATCAAAAGACGCCTATAAAGAAATTCTTCCTCGCTGGCTCTTATACAAAGCATGTAAGTTTGAGTCTCCAAAGAAAGGAACAAATGAAAGCTTCTATGTCTCATCATATTAGGGGTGTTATGTGATTGTGTGATTACTGCAGGACTACATAGACAGTATCAAAGGGGCAACGCTGTCGGGGAGACAAGCTTCAGCATTCATCTGCGACGCGGGTAAAGAACTGGCAGAGCAAAGCAAGAAGCTTAATGTGGTTTCATCATCTGCAACTTCAGTTGCTGACGAACTTAGTTTTGTCTAATGAAGGATAAGAAGTTTGGTTTGTATGGTGAAAAGCTCGAAGATACTCCCATGGTTATTTTTCTAATGGTTAAAATTGTAAAAAGTATATGTTGGTGTTTACTAAGTATAAACGGTGTAACAGCCTTTAGATACATTGAAGCATATGGAAAATTCATGTCTTTGTAACATAGTGTTCCTCATGAATGACCTGCATTTTGGTTCAGAGATTCAAAATCTTAAAATTGCATTTTTCTTTTGCATAAAAATTTTATGCGCTCTCTCCTCTAGTTTTAATACTTCATCGTCGATCCCTTACAAACCCTTCTTAATGTTTTCCATGTCATAATCTGTGGATACGAGAACACGCCAATGTGGGGAACTTAGGTTCTTCCTGATATTGTTCTAAATTTTAATTTTAGTTCACGTTAACCACCACACAAACAAAAATAAATTATCATCTCGCGTATCGCGCGGGCCTTTTTCTAATAGTACAAAAGAATTCACAAATAGTACTAATAGTAGTCATCATCGAACTAAGACTCAATTATAATATTTGCAACATTCCTCTACAAAATTGTTGTTACATATAATTATAATTTCTACAAATAATTTTTACTGATTATTTTCACAATAATACTAAACAATTTGTTTTTAAATACAAATATCGATAAAAACACGTGATCATTGTAAAATATTTACAACTAAATATTCTATTTTCAACTTCTTCCAATTCTAATTTATTTTTCGATTTAAATTATATATGTTTCTTTAAAATTTTTGAAATTTCTAAAAAGATGAATATTTTTTTATTTTTAAATATTTTATTCTGTCAATTTACGATTTATATTGTGTTTTCCATTTATAATATTAACTTATTGACTATAAAAATATCATTTAACAACAAGATATACAAATATGTATAAATAGTATTATAAAACCTAGTATAATCTATATATAAAAAGTTGATATTTTTTTAGGCTCCTCAGAAATTCTACATTATCAGACCTCCACGTGGATTTTAAAAAAAATCAAAATAACGTGTTTTACTTTTAGTCTCTTTGTTTTCACCCTTACCTTGACTCTTCAGTTTTAAATTGAAGGACTTATTCAATTCCCTTAAAATCTTTAGCTCCAGTCGTTCCTTCTTCCATTCCCTTTCTCTCTACCACAAAGCTTTTGCGCGTCGGCGTTGCCTCCACCGCTTGTATCGTGAACACCGTAATCGCATTCTGTGAATAGTAGTGGTACCATCCTGACAAACTCTCTTTTCAATAGATTTCAAATCTTCCATTTTCTTTTTTTACCTTTACTCACATGCTCAAATGAGCTCCTCAAATCCCTATGTGGTCTCGATTAATCGTTGTTTCCCCACAGGGATCTTGATGAATTTTGGGTTGAGATTAGTGACAAGAAGATGAGTGACCATTGATGCGTTCTCAAAGTTAAAAAATAACCTAAACTACCCGCAAATGCACGGCACGTGTGTAGTACTTCAGGTGTCGATCCCATAGAGACTACGCAACACAACCTAAACTCTAACTGTGAATCAAACTTGCTAACGAACGAAATATGGTCTGAAGAATGAAATACTAAAAGCAAATAAACAAACTAGTTCTTAAGAATGAGACAAACGTTCCAGGAAACCAGTTTCACCACAAGACTACCGAAACCAACAATCAATCTATCTATCATGCAATCCCAGTCAAGTTATCTAAGGCAGACGATTCTAATATGATATCTACCCTCTCTCGTGGCATAGACACGTGATCTAGTCAAGTTGCCCCCTACTTGTGTGGCTGACTCCCTGAACTAAACCCATAAGATCTGTGATTCATCTGTTTTACCCTCAACCATTATTACCCTACTTTCGTGGCCTAACCTCGGTTGTTTTATACCTGATCTTCTAGGACTAAAATTCTCCTGTCGGTCCTTCTCCTAACCCCTAACACATGCATCTACGTGGCCTTTGTAAACCCAAGTCTTTTAAGCACTCAGATTAAGAATAGATAAATGAAAACGGGAAAGATAAATCAAAAGTGGTTCCGGGAGAGCCAAGGGCTAATCCCTTCTCCTAGAACAAACAAACTACTCGCTCATGAGTCCGTAAACAAACATAAACGAAATAGAAGGTCTAAGGAACATGAAAACCAAACGAAACAGAAGTGTCGGGTTGATCTCCAATGCTCCTCGTAAGTCTCTTTCGCAAGAACATTCTTTTTCTCTCCCTCGATCAAGAACTGAATAATGAATGAATGAATCTCGATCTCTAGCCCCTTTTTCCTCCTTTAAGGTCGTTTTCCTTATTGTCTGAGTCCCCCACAAACTTCCATTTGTTTTAAGTCAAATTAACTTATTTTAAGTTGCAGGTGACGGTCGCGACCCGCGCGGGCAGAGAAAATGACTCGCTCGGGTACGGCGCGGAAGATCGCGCAAGAACGCGATGAAAAGGAGGCTGCCCGCTCGGGCTCAAGGGGTGCCCGCTCGGGCACAAGGCCTGCCCGCTCGGGCTCATGCCCCGGGCGGGGTATTTCTCGCCCGACTCGTGCTCAATTTGCTGCCCAAAATCGCCATAACAAATGTCCGCTCGGGTTAGGGAGTTACCCGCGCGGGTAGTGATTATTCCATGCCGATTCTCGTCCCGTTTTCCCGTGATGATCCTCGATGTTGGTACTTTGTTTCGTGCACGTCCTTTAGCTCCGAAATGAACCGAATACGCATAAAAACCTGTAAGAAGATGAAAACACGAAAACAAGTAAAACGGATACGGAATCATACGTAAAGCATCGCATATATATCATAAACATCTCTAAAATCGTACAAGAAATACGAATGAAAACGAGATGATCGACCATGTTGTTGATTTTGGAAATGAGATAAGGGTCGAGTGAGTACCTGGAAGCTAGGGTTTTCACGGAGCAGCCATGGATGAGGAGGGAGAGGACCATGGCGACTGCGTAATCGAGGGGAAGAGGGAGATTAGAGGTGGCAATGAAGGGCTCTAGTTTTTCGACGATGGTGGTGAAGACAGGTTACGAGAGTCCGTACAGAGACCTCCATCGCACGTCGTAGAGAGGCGCGTCGAGGGACCAGATATAATCTGTGGACAGCGCTCGGAAGGCGGCGACGGAGTAATCACTGTCGGGGAGAGGCGACGATAGGGAGGGAGAGGCAGAGTAGGAGGATTCGTCGTCTCTGTCGCCGGAGGAAGAAGTAGATATGGTGGCGAGGAAAGAGAGAAGAGAAGCGCGAGTGAAGAACAACAACGATGCGACAGAGGGAATGGAAAGGAGGGTGGAGGGCGTGGCGGAGGAGGATGGCGGAGATGTGGAGGAGCCTTCTCAGCCATTCACATCAGCTTTTTACTTTTTTTATAAAATTCTGTTCCATCAACTATCTCGAAGAAGTCGGCGATTTCAGCATGATGACCGGTGTGCAGGCGGATCTGGTCCGCAAGGTGAATGCAGAGCAGCTCCGACGATAATACTCGTGGTTCCACCTCATACTATGCTAAGGATTCTGGTCTTCATTGTGATATCTTTTTTTGTCCCCGCGCCAGCGACGCTGTGTTATTGCCTACCCAAGCTCATAAAGTATGATCCCTCGCTATATCATCTCTACGATTCAAATCTACCTATAAAAACATATTCGTTTTGTGCAAGATGTTATAGTAAATTATTATGTTTTGATGTTCGTAGCTACTAGCCATAAATGCAAGCTCTGAGAGAAGCAAGAGTTGTCTGGAGTGCGAAGACTGCTTTGATAAACAGCTTCATGGTTGGTATGGAGCATTACAGAGGCAATTTCAACGGTCCCAATATCTAATGCATTACAGTAGATCAGTCCAAGTTACAATTTGGATTGTTCTCCTACTTTTCTTAATTGGTAATGCTTTTGAAACTGGATTTAATTTCTATGTGCGATCAAATAATGATGTTGAGCACAGAAACAAAACTGCTTCTATATGGTAGTTAAAATGTTTACCATTCATTCTTATACGTCAACACTGGAGACCATGATATTCTATCTGGTCAATTAGTATGCACATGTTTTTTGGTTAACGAAAGCGTATCCAATTTTTGCTTCCCTTACTCATAGCTTTTCGATTAGTTGTACCATTTCCTTGCATCAATCATTTCCCTTTCCGTTTTGTCTGTTGCATATTCAGTCCCATGGAAAGTTACTTTCATATCTAAGGTAGAATCTATAATAAGTATTGAGATACTTTTTTTATGATTCTTGCAGCTTTAGTTGCCATTCACACAATTTAAAACATGATTGGCATAATATGTTTAACATGGTACGTTATCGGGGCAGATTCGATCATGGGCTACACACAAAAGTGGAACATTGTATGAGAGACGAAGAAGACTGAGTTTTACAGGTAACCTGATCAGCAGGACACCTCCAACGCCTACAGATTACAATCAACTTGGTTGTGCGTTGCTTCAGCATTCTGTGTTTGTTTACCCTTTCTGATTTTGATCTTATTGCAGCAGAGAGAAGGCGACAAGTGCTTCTTGTCATTGTCTATGACTGATAAATCAGAGGGTTGTTAGCTTCACCATGCAATATACTTGGTTCTGCGGTACGATGTAATAATATAGAACTGTGACATGTAGATGCCATTCTCTTTGAAACATCAACAAAGACATTGTGGTTTGAGTCATTCCTGAGTCACAACCAGAAGTAAAAATTTACAATGGTTACCTCAAAAACTTGAAAAGATTCCGATGTATCTCTTGTAGGATCGAAGGTCTCACATTTACTATGAGATTTCTGAAGAGATGTAGACAAGGAACTTGTTATGAACCAAATTCTTAGGTGCTTTTCGGTATGTGTTCTGTTTCATTGTGCTCACATTTATCGGCCTTCTCGAATTCCATACCTTCAAAAGGCTCCCTCGAGATGATCGGTATTTGCTCCCAAAGGCTGTCCCAAAACCCCATCTGATTCCCAACCCAACCCCGTAGCCACCACCTTTCGACAAAAAATTACAGTATAAATAACTAGGGAAAACAAAGGCGGGACTGTAAACATGGCATCACTCTAAATGAGCGTGTGCTTGAGATATATAAGCTTATCGAACTAGAGGTTTCGTTGATTACCTGCACCAAGGCCAAAGATATTGAAAGGCGCACTTGCGGAGAGTTACTGAAGGTTCAACCTCTAGCCACAAATGATGCTCCTTTCCATGTTAAAGTTTCTCTTGCAAAACCTCACACTCTTAACAAATTAAGGTTTGAATTTTTATATTGAAGGTTCAATCTCTAGCCGAAAAAATTTGTTGCTTCCTTGAAGCTTCTCCTGCAAAACCTAAACCTAAGACTCTTAACAAATCAACCTTTGTTCTTGAATGTAAGGCTACCACACCATTGACTGAAGATCCTCCTGTAAAAAGCTCCAACCAATCAGGTTATTCATTGTTTTATTATATTTCTGTAAAATTTATGGAGAGGTGAAATGTGAGAGAGGGACAACATTATGATAAAAGAGAATATAGTTGTTCAATAGATGAATGCACTTGAGGAAGTGTTAGGCATAAAAGAACATCAATATTTTGACATCCTTCATAATTATTCAAATTTAAAAAATCTGATTTGTTTAGAGGAACATTGCAGATTGGATAGAAGGATTCTGTAGAATAGCTTTATTGTATTTGATATTGTATCTCTTTTCACGCCTCAGAGTTGCCAAAGGAACATTTGAATCATCAATTTTAGACAACTCTATATACACATAAACAAATTATATGTTGAACCCTCTAAAGCATATATGTAAAATGGTTGTAATTTCTCACTAAACATATCCACAATGATATTTACATGCGTGATATTTCAAAATTGAAAAAGTCACTATTTATATATGAATCCCTAATGAACTTTGAGTTACAAAGAAATTAATGACTAGATACGAGGATTCCAGGTTATATCCTAGCAGAATTATTCATGAATGAATGAATAGAAAGCAAACAGTGAGAACAAATATTATTCATATATATATATATATATATTTCTCAAATGTATTTTTTTACTAACCTTATTTTTATCTTCTCACGTTTCAGGATACGTGACAAATCACGAGATTTTCAATAATCATATCTTCCCTTTTAGATGTACCCAACAGAGATTAATTCACACTTATACTATTAGCATGTAGTACTACAAACAATGTTTGTTTTATTCTCTTTAAAATTATTAGTAACCAATTTTTCTTTCATAATGCCAAATATGTTTATACTATTCAAATGATTGTCTAATAGTTATTTATATTTTTAATAAGATCTTCATCATATTTATTTAAAATACTGATTGATTTACAATACATGTAAATAGAGTATTACTATTTAAACATTTTTTTAAAAATTCCTTTTAATATAAATTTTGCAATTTATGCGGGTATATTAACTAGTAATAATAATTAGCATTGCAAATGGTTGTAGATAATTTTTTGTGATTTTTTTTTTTTTGAAATCGCGTTAAAGTAAAGTAAAAAATTAATTTTGAGAGGATTGGATGATTGTAATTATAAGAGGCAACCAAACCGAATTATTAATAGCATGAATTGAATGTAGAGATTCCTCCATTTTGATGTTTATGGACAATAGGAATCGAACTATTAATGATATGAACCAAAGTAACGATCGAAAGAAATTTTGTTTTGGTGATTGGATAGAGACCAGTGATTCACGTTTAATGGTCATATTGAAATGATTTCGAGCGATGGCTCGAGTTTAGGAATTGGAGAGTGTAATGGTGTTCTGTATGATGTGGTATTAATCGTCTATATGGATATTAGTCCAATATGTGTACTTATATTAATCTCATTTGTTACAATTATTCATATATTTATATTCTAAAGATTGTCACAATTCTAACATGATTTTTTATTTTTATGTCAAAAAAGTTATTAAATATACGTCGATTTTATATGAAGATATCTCGACTTACATACTCAGATTCTCCCTAAATACACTACATGTTTTAAATTCGAAATCCAAATCAAACGTTACATAATCTCATGTATGAAACACTTAAAACTGTTTTCATAATAAATTTAAGAATAATTTCTCACAAATGATTCACCTACAAGTCTTTACACTACAAGAAAAATACAATTTCGAGACGAATTCCGAACGGTTTACGTCCATCTGGAAATGGACATCTGTAATTCATTTATGTCTGCAACTCGTCCACATTTACCGACGAAAAATCGCAGTCTATAATTCGTTTGTGAATACGAATGAAATGGGTCATCCGCAATCCATCAACCGTTCTACGGACGACGATCTCATTCGTCCGATTTTTTTTCAAACAAACAAAATAAAAAAAAATACATGAAAACCGGAAACAGAAATTTCCCAACCAGATTGAAATTGAATCCACATTCACTATAACCAGATCGAAACATAATTTTAGGTAATTTGTCACAGAAAAAGAAGAGCTCGAATTTGTAAAGGCAATACAACCAAACTACCAACACAGACCAAAAGATCGTATAGGAAATAGAGAATGAGATTATATTTATGTGTAGGATGTCGATTATATTCTTTTAAACTTGAATTTGTTTTTCTGTAACGAATACAAGGACCACAAAATTATAGTTATTTTGAAACAATAAAATTTAGACGGATAAATAATGTATTAATGTATCACGTGGATGTAAAACAGATTGTCGGCAAAAAAACAAAAACAGGGAAAATAAAAGTTCATGAAAAGGATAAATTGATTTGATTGGAATACTGTCTCGAATTTTTAATTAATATTATGAAAATAGCTAGACATATGTCTCGAATTTCAATTCATCCATTCATTACTTTTTTTTATAATCAAACCTTCTGACTAAGACAGATAATACGATAAGTCATTCACAAAAAAATCTTACGAGACATAAGCACACGTGGCACTGGTCATATAAATATCTTCTTATTTTTTCCAATTTTTTATTTTGTCAAATTCTTTTGATTAATATAAATTTCAGTAATTATGGCTACAGCAAGACAAAACACTACAAGTTCTTTTAACTAATAAAATAATAGCGGAAGAGATATATTATAATCCTTCTTCCCGATGCACCACGACGTCATTTTGAATTTGAATCTTGTCAAAATAAGTTGTTACGAATGAGTATAAACACCTTAAGGGTATATTTCTGCACATGTTTATATATATTTATAACTATTCATATTTTCGTCGTCAGTAACTTGAATTATCGTCAGATTTACTGCAAATAGATTGAAATCGTTTGTTTTCAACAAAAAACCTTGCAATTAAATACAATCTGTAAAAAATTAGGTTTATAGTGAGTTTGTCATGTTTTTCTTGTGTATTTCGTGTTTTTTTTGTGAATTAGATAACTCGAATGAATAGTGAGTAATATGTATAGATTTGATTCGGCCTTTTCAAAACTAGTCTTATATTGATGTAGTCAAAACGAGTCATATTCATTGAAATATTAAATTATCGAAATAAGTGACAGTCTCTTCGGATGACACTGGATCACAGAGTCATATTGAAACACACGATCGCATTGGATCACATAGTCTCATCGAGTCGCACTGTCGCACTGGATCACAGAGTCTCATTGAGTCACACGGTTGCACTGGGTCACAGAGTCTTATCGAGTCGCACGGTCGCATTCGGTCACAGAGTCATATTGAAACACACGGTCGTATTGGATCACAGATTGTCATCGAGTCGCACGGTCGCACTCGGTCACAGAGTCTCATCGAGTCGTACGGTTGCACTGGGTCATAGAGTCTCATCGAGTCGCATGGTCACATTGGGTCATAGATTGTCATTGAGTCGTGCGGTCGCACTGAGTCACAGAGTTGCACGGTCGCACTAGGTTATAGAGTCTCATCGAGAAACACATGATCGCGTTGGGTCACAAAGTCTCATGGAGAAACACGCGGTCGCACTGGATCACAGAGTCCCATCAAGTCGCACGGTTGCACTAGGTCACAGAGTCATTTTGAATTTGAAACACATGGTCGTAATACGTCACATAATTTACCCTCTTTTTATATTTTTGTTACAGGTGCAATGAATTCGGTAGATGAGAAAATCACACTGATTTATTTTTTATATGATGGTAAATGGAAAAAAACGTAAATGGAGAATCTAAATGGGTTGGTAGAGTTTAGGAAAATTAAAAAGTATTTTTCTATTTTCCTCCGATTAGTGTGACATACCAACAACTTATTGATGAGTTATGCGCAGAAATGATGGTGGAAAAAATACAACGAAATTGAAGTTAAGCTATTTGTCCAATATTTGTGAAATAAAAAGCCGACATATGAATGACAAGCATCTTATTTGTTATCTGTTCGATCACATAAAAAGGAATTTGACCATTGTTTTATGTGGAGATAGAATTGGCAAGTGTGAAGTGTGAAATGGAAACTGAGAAGGAAGTTAAACCTCTAATTCCTGTTTCTGGAAGCATTGCAATTGAAGGTGAGGATGAATATGTTGTAGATTATGATGACTGTGTTATTGTAGGTTCAAATAATAACAGTAGAATTGGGAGTGATTCGACGGAAACAATAAATATTTTAGAATCAGTTAATTCCGAAAGTGAACATACCAGCGGGTTAAGAGAAGATGGTGGTTATGCTATAAATGTGGTAGTTGATGAAGTTATTTGTGGCAGTGATAAAGTTAATACATATGCACCAACAAAGCATAAGAATGGTGATGGTGAGAATAATTTCAAAATGGTAGTTTACAAGAAGACAAACAATTAAAATAATATCTTTGAGTTCAGAGATGGATTGCAACTTAAAATTGGGCTAGATTTTGATAGCAAGAAGGATGTACATGCATTTAAGTAAGGGTTCACTTGAACCGTATTTTAGATATAAAACATTGAGTTCTGATTCGAAGCTATGGAAAGTACGATGCAAGTTTGCCGAAAGTGGTTGTAAATGGAAATTACGTGTGGCAGCAATTACAGATTCCAAACGGTTTAATGTGAGTATACATTATCCCATTCATAAGTGTTCACTTGTATCTAAATCGACATAAGCTAGAAAGGGTATAGTGAAATTGATTAAGGATTCCTTGAATGAGGAATATGCCGGGAAATATGAAACACCTTCAGCAAAAGAATTGATGACTCATGTAAAAGCAAAATACAATGGCAATGTATCGTATTTGATGGTATTAAGAGGCAAATGAAATGTTCAAAAGGAGATTCGTAGTAATGACTTTGAACATTATAGAAGGCTTTTAGGGTGGTTGCACATGTTTACAGAAAGAAATCTCGGATCTGTCAATCTTCAGCTGGACAGTGATGGGAAAAGCTTTAAATACGTTTTTATGGCTGTTGGAGCGACTATAAGAGGATAGAAATACATGCGTAAAATGGTTACTGTGGATACAATATTTCAAACAGGAGTGTACAAATTAGCATTGATCGTGGCAACCGTACAAGATGGTGAATATCACCAATATCCTCTTGGTTAGGGAATAGTCGACAGAGAGAAGGACAGATTATGGATGTGGTTTATGTCAAGGTTGAAAGAGGTGATCCCAGATAGATGTGATGTAGTTGTGATATCCGATCGCCATAAAAGCTTGATAAAAGTAGTCAAACAAGTGTACAAACAAGCTGATCATGGTTTTTGAGCACGTTATATATCACAAAACATAAAGAGTTACGTCAATAAAGGGCAAGGTAAAAAGAGTTCAATGGGTGATACTGTGGCGGAAATATTATTGAAATGTGCAGCAGCATACATAGTGAACAAATCTGAAGTGCTATTTGATGATTTGAAGGCCAAGTACAAATATGATATTTGTAACTATTGTGACCTTTGTGACCATTTTGACTTTTGTGACCTTTATTACCTTTGCGCAGGTATCCTAATGGTTCAAAGTATTTGGAAAAATTGAAATTTGATCCCGTTAAGTGGACAAGATGCAAATTTAAGGGTAAAAGGTACAACTTATAACCACTAATAGAACCGAGTCAATAATTCAATGTTGAATACGTGAAAACAACATTTTGATCCTAGGGTTTTTAGATGTTTTTTGGGAAAGACAATGAAATGGTTCAATAGGTATAGATTCGAAGCAGCTACTGGTGATGATTCTCAAAATTAACACATTACGTTAAGAAAACGTTACATTAATGGTTTGGACAGGCATCAAAGTATGAAGTTATTGAATTGAACATGTTGAGTAAGGAGTAGGAGGTGAGAAATGAGATGGGTAGAAGATTTGTAGTGAGTCTTAAAAAACGTGCGATGGTAAAATATTTGATGTGGATAAGTATTCATACAGTCACACAATTGCGGCTGCACATAAGGTTGATAAAGGTCACAAGATACCAGAACTATATTCAACATACTACTTTTGGGAGATATGACGTTTGACTTACCGAGAAATCGTGTATCCGGTTCCTAATTGTAGTGATTGGAATATTCGTTCTCAATATTCTGAAGTTACGATTCTAAGTCCTATGTTGGTTGAGAAAAAGGAAAGTGAGAGGCCTAGAAAGAATCATTATCCTGGACCTGGTGAGGCTCAGAGAAAAACCCCATCTCCGTCGAGACAAATGGGTTCAAATACCAGCATCACTGACAGTGTTTGGAACGTGACAATCTAGATAACGCCAACTTAAAGAAAAGAAATGTTTGTTAGTTTGTAATATTATATTATTTGTATTATTTGGACTAAACCTTGGTGACTTTAATCATTATAATTTGATAATTCCTTCAAAATTGCATCTAGTTTTCCTTATTAACGTTTAAGTACTATTGTGATCTTTGTAACTCAAGCGACTCATGCGACCCCTACGACCCATACGATCTAACCCTTGTGGCCCATGTGACCATTTCGCCTCATGGGACCCATGTGACCCATGTGACCATGGCGACTAGTCGTTTCGATGTTAGACTCCTGTCTTTTAGAATGCCAGCTATGCATTTTTCGAATTCCACACTCATGACCCATGTGACCCTTGCAACTCATCATTTCGATGTCAAACTCCTGTCTTTTCAACACTCTCTGTCCATCCATCTCTGTTAGCCATATATTAAAAGGTTCATCAAGTTTTTTAAGTCTCACCATCTCACCCATTTGAGATGAGATTAAATTAGGAGAATCTCATCTATCCCCTCTTTTCGTCTACGTCTCTAACCCTAAATTCTCAGAAAAATCTTTGTGACCTTCGTCACGAAGATCACATAGTGGACGCAAGGCATCGTGTTGTCTTTGTGTTACTCAACATCTTAGTAATCGGTGGACTCGATCTCTATGTAGTCACACACAAGTCCTTACAACGTGGATGGAGGACATTGTGTTGTCTCTGCATTACTTAAGATCTTGGTAATCGGTGGACTCATACATCATGTTGTATCCGCGCTCCTAAAGTTGAGGGTTGCAGGTGATCTTGGAGACGATGTAGAGTAACACTAACACACGACTCTCTGTAATGCTTTGGGACCTTTTGTAACCTTTTTTCCCTTGTTTTAACCTTTGTAAGCTTTTGCAACGTTTTTTTCTTTCCCTTTTTGTAAACTTTGTGTCCTTTGTCAATCATTATAAATAAATCCATATTTAAACATTGAAAATCTCTTATTTTTCATCTATTGTTTGTAATTACTTGAAGTCCATAAAATCATCGACCTTCAATTGGCACTAAGAAAAATGAATAAATTAGAGTCAAGTTTAAGCAGGAACCCATCTGACTTATAAAACCCAATATGACCCTCGTGTGACCCTCAATTGGAATAAATTAGAATCAATTTTAAACGGGAATCCATCCGACTAATGCGACCCAATATGACCCTTGTATGAACCTCAATTGGAATAAGCTAGAGCCAAGTTTAAATGGGAACCATCTGACTCATGAAACCCAATATAACCCTTGTGCGACCCTTAATTGGAATAGATTAGAATCAAGTTTAAACGGAAACCCTTTCGACTCATGCGACCCAATATGACCTTTGTACGACTCTCAATTGGAATAAATTAGAATAAAATTTAAACGAAAACTCATCCGACTCATGCGACCCAATATTACCCTTGTCCAACCCTCGATTGGAATAAAGTAAAATCAAGTTTAAACGGGAACTCATCCGACTCATGCGGCCCAATATGACCCTTGTGCAGCCTCAATTAGAATAAATTAGAATCAAGTTTAAACGGGAACCCATCCGATTCATGCAACCCAATATGACCCTTGTACGACCCTCAATTGGAATAACTTAGAATCAAGTTTAAATGGGAACCCATCTTACTCATGTTATCCAATATGACCTTGTGCGACCCTCAATTAGAATAAATTAGAATCAAGTCTAAACGAGAACCCATCCAACTAATGCGACCTGATATGACCCTTATACGACCCTCAATTAGAATAAATTAAAACGATTCATGCCATTCGTGACCCTTAATTGGAATAAATTAGAATTACTCATGTCATCTGACTCATGTGATCCATGTGACCCATGTGATCCATGCGACCCATCCGCCCCATGTGGCCAATGGGACCCATGTGACCCTTCTGACCCATATGACTCTTGTGATTCGTCGTTTCGACGTTAGACTCCTATCTTCCGACCCATGTGAACCTTCTGATCTATGTCACTAAGTATACGTCTACGTATCCTCTCTTACTCTACGTCTCTAACCCCAAATTCTATGAAAATCTTTGTGACCTTTGTGACCTTCGTCACGAAGGTGACATGGTGGATGTAGGGCATCGTGTTGTCTCTATGTTATTCAAGGTCTTGGTAATCGGCGGATTCAGTCTCTATGCAGTCACTCATGAGTTGCAAGGGTGACCTAGGTGACGGTGTTGGGTCACTCATGAAATGTGACTATAAGACGCCTGGTAGAAGATAACTCTGGACTGCAATACCAAACAAGAAAAAACAGAAGTCTAGAAGACCGAGTAGATGGCAAGAGATAACTCTCGGCTAATGAACTATCTTTCCAGTGGAAATAGAATGTGTGCAGAGTATTTGCTTCATGCTTATGTTCCTTGTAAACCTCTTCCAGATGATACTTGTGAAGATTTCTACCGTGTCGCTAGTACGGGTGCAATTGTAACTCTAAGCTCAAGTGTTGGCTTAATATATTTCTACTGCTCAAGGTGTCCATCTGATGGGTTAGTCCACCTCTTCCAAATGATACTGCTCAATGTAAACAATAATATCAATAATATCGACATTTTAACAAATTTTAAATGTATTATATTGATTGGTTTTTTTCCTTTCATCTTTATAAATCCATAAATTCGTCGAGTTTGCATCTATTGATCCATATATGCGACCAAGCGACTCATGCGATCCATGCGTTTCGTTTTGAAAATGTCATTATCAAAATATTTGAGTTGTAGATGTTTAATTAAGAATCAATGTCGACAATAATATCAATAATATCGACATTTGAACAAATGCTAAATGTATTTCTTTTTTGAAATTTTCTCAAACTCATCTCACGGGTTCTTAAAACACTACTATCACTTTTGAAACACATGCATTTGTTCTATACTTCTTGGGACACATGGATCAAAATCCGTTTTAACCAACGATTGGCGTTGTGTATTATTTTGATTGGTTTTGTCCTTTCATCCTTATACATCCATAAATTCGTCAAGTTCGCATCTATTGATCCATATATGCGACCAAGTGACTCATACGACCCATACGACCCTCAATTAGCATTAATTAGTTTGACATTGTAAATGTATTATGTTCATAAAAATCCCCGTCAAGCTTTTCATCAAAATTTCAAAAGACATAATAGTGTGGTCAAAGTTGGTCACAACCTTTCTCTTTCGTCGATTTGATGTCAGGGTTCTTTTTTTTCGAATTCCGTCCTTTCCTTTTTTTGTAAAATGACACTCTCTCTAACTCTCTTAATCTTCCACCCATCTTTCGCTCTAACACTCATAATATCTCGGTTTCAAAACGCCAAATTTCCCTCATTTTGTCCAACTCATTCTTCCGAGCAATCTAGAGAACTACCTTGTAATCTCCTTAATCTGTCTCTATGACTATATGTTACATGAAGAGAATATAGAGATTTTTTTTTTTTGCTTTTTTTATTACAGGACATTCTGAGGAAGTTCTTTAATGAACATATTAACGGGAAAACGAAGGAAAAAAACACGAAAATGCTTAAATCGGATGTATCTTACAAAACATGGGAAGTCAAGTTGGATGGCTCCACATTCACTGATGGATGGAAAGATTTCTCCAAGGACCATGATTTGCGTATTGGGGATTTTGTAGTTTTCCATCATGAAGGTGGGCATTTTGGGTTACCCGGACCGACCCAACCCGAAAAACCCAACCCATGAGATAAATGGGTTTTGTAGAAAATCCATATGGGTTCAAAATTTAAAACCCAAACAAGTTCAGGTCGGTCCGGGTTGGGTTCGAGAGAACCCGAAAAAACCCGAACAAAAAAAACTAAACAAACCCAACCCTCCTAAACCGCGAGTCTTCAACAATTAATGGATGAAACCGAATTCATGGACACACTTTTTCAAGGTATGATTTTTTTCTATTTTTTTATCATATTATGTTAACTTTAAATTTATTGTTTTAATCTTTGTTATGTAGCATATAAGACACAAAGGATGAATGATTATGAAACGTGATTTCCTTTTCATATAATTTGATTAGAATGTATAAAATGAACTTTAAATATTTATTTATTTATGTATTCTAATCTAAACTCGTAAAAAGTGTGTAAATTTCAGCTTGAAGATGTTTATTTTGGTGTTTTTCAAAGTAGAAGCCTTCTTAAAAAGTGAATAAATCAAATAGTTTTTATGGATTTTTTACTTGTTTTTTTTTTTAATTTTTACTTGGTATTGTTGTTTATCGACTTTTACTTTGTATTTGTTTAAACTTTTTGTATGTTCAATTTGGATTCAATGTTTCAGAACCCGAACAACCCGAACCCGGATCGAAATCCGAGGAACCCATCCCGAAAACCAAATGGATTTTGTGGGTTAAATTTTTTAAAACCCAAGGAACCCGAACCCGGACCGAACCCGAGGAACCCGTCCCAAAACCCGGATCGCCCACCCCTAGTTTTAAACGTCACCAGTTTTGGAGACGATATGTGTAATCTGAAATATGCGTCATCATCATCATCATCATCAAACCTAGTTGCAGGGTCATATTCTTCTGCTCAAACATTTTTCACGATAACCGCCATGCATTTAAATCTGACCGTAGATGCATTGGTAAGTGATGTCAAACTGATTCATCATATATCATTTTGGTTATTTAATTGATTTTTAATAATTTCTACTTATGTAACTTGGGTGATGGTGCATACACTTTCGATAGAGTTTGCACGGTCGAACGGTCTTATCATTAAACGATGTAAGATAATACTGATGAACGATCAAGGAATGGCGTGGTCGGTAGATTTGAGGCTCGTGAGTCGTGGTGGAGCTAGCAACAGAATGGGTTGGAGAAAGTTTTGTTATCAAAATGGATAAAACGTGGGATGTTCCCGCATATTCGAACTGGTCTCCAATGGAACAACACCTGTGCTCCGGTATGTACCCCTAACAAGGTTTAAGAACAACATTGTTTGATTTCGGTAATTATTGTTCGAGGTTCAATACCTTAAATTTGAACTTCATGTTTGTATTTTGATTGTGAATTTATTATTATTATGGATTTACTATTATTGTGGATTTACTATTATTGTTGTTATTGGTATTTCATTCTGTTATGACCCATTTGACCCCTCCGACCCATTTGACCCCTTGTGACCCATTTGACCCAACATACTCGACCAATTTGACCCATGCGACCCTTTCAACATATGCGAACCAACATATGCGACCCTTACGACCCCTGCGATCCATGCGACCCCTCCAACCCTTTCAACATATGTGAAACAAATATACGCGACCCATGTGAACCATGCGAACCCTTACGAGCCATTTGACCTATGCGACCCCTTGCGACCCTTTGAACATATGCAAACCAACATACACGACCATTGCGACCCCTTGCAACCCTTTCAACATATGCAAACTGACATACACGACCCATTTGACATACACAATAATTGCAACCCATTTGACATA
This sequence comes from Gynandropsis gynandra, assembly GCA_036759665.1. Taxonomy (NCBI): domain Eukaryota; kingdom Viridiplantae; phylum Streptophyta; class Magnoliopsida; order Brassicales; family Cleomaceae; genus Gynandropsis; species Gynandropsis gynandra. Next base: position 63,379,608 of record CM071860.1, on the reverse strand, counting down.
TGCGGCCTATTTGACTCATTGCGACCCATTTGACATACGCAACCCATTTGACCCCTTGCAACCCTTTCGATATATGCGACCCAACATACGCGAACCAACATACACCAACATACAGGACTCTTGTGACCCTTTGACCCGTTGTGACCCATTTGACCCATGTGACCCTTTTAACATATGAGACCCAACATATGCGAACCAACATACGCTAACATACGTGACCCTTACCACCCTCTGACCCGTTGCGACCTATTTGACCCCTACGACCCATGCGACCCATTTGACCTGTTGCGACCTATTTGACCTCTGCGACCCATTTGACCCATGCGACCCATTTGACCCTTGCCCCCATTTGACCCCTATGACCCATTTGACCCCTACGACCTATTTGACACCTGCGACCATCATATGCGACCCATTGCGACCATGTGACCCAGCATACGTCAATATACACGACCATTGCGACTATACGACTCAACATGCGAACCAACATTCGTGACCCATACGAATCAAGTGCAAACAAATATGAAGCAAAATTTTTAAAAAATATCAAGTTATTTACAAATAATATGAATCAAGTTCAAGGATGACATGATGGGATACCATTACTCTCGGGGTAGATCTATACTTCTTCCATTCACAAATACATTAACAACGATCTTCTCACGCATGTAAGCAACCTTCTCATCGCAAAGTTCAGGAACTTATCCTTATATTTCAATACAACGGCTTCTAAGAATTTGAAGGCGTAAACACCACAGTCACTCGATATTTTGTTTTGTGACAGACCTTCATAATACTTGTGCTGCCATTTATCTTCTCCAGAAGTCAAGAAACGAAACTATCCGAGTCAAAACATCTTGGGCAAAGTTGTTCTTATCTCCATGACCGGATCGATATGCGACTCCTTCAACCTTCTCTGGCAGTCGTATACCATGATGTTTTGGGTTTTGAAATCCACTTTCATGGCTACCCAATGACAAAGAATATATTGATTTTAGGGTGATGGAATGTTTACAATCGAGACCAAACCATTATACTCTTCCACTGTTTTTAACTTATCTCTGAATGGATAGATGCCATCCAAATAATCAATAAGAGTTTCCAGTAATTCTTCCATATCCTCCTACCTCCACGTCTTGAGCATCTGTATGAAAGCAATAAGACAAACGTAATAATTCTAATATAGTGTTAGGTATCTCTTGATGTGATCATACAACTCGAACAACGTCTCATCTAATTGTTGCAAAAAATTAACACACATTTAAACATATGACCCAAAATGATCTTTGTGACTTTCGTGAGTAAGGGTTAAAAAACTTACATCATCTTCAAGTCATACGTCAACCTTTAATATGAACCTTTTCAGAAACACCAACGACAGCATCTGCATAAAAATTACTTCATTTATTAGACTCATCCTTCGTGAAATTGATGTGACCCATGCGACATCTGCTACATATTCAACCTATGGAACATGTGCGACCCTTGCGACCTTTGTGATTCATGCAACCTTTTGTGACCCAATATTACTTGGTAGAACTTCGATCTCTTTGACTGGAACTTTTGGAATCCCCTCAGCACCAACATCAACGGCAACCTCTTCAACAAGACTTACTGGAGTATCCTCGACAAGAACCTCCTTAGGAAAACCAATGGTAACATCTTCATAAAAATTACTTCATTCATTACACTCATCCTTCGTGAAATTGATACGACCCATGCCACATTTGCTACATATGCGAACTTTAGGATATATGCGACCCTTGCGACCAATACGAACCATGCGACCCATACGACCATTGTGACCCATGCTGACTCATGCGACCTTTGAGTCAATATTACTTACTTGGTGGAACTTCGACAGGAGCAACCACTAGAGGAACCTCTTCGGAAATGTATTCAATTAGAGAAATGCTAGCGACAAATGTAATATTTTCAATTAATCTTGAAATGCTTACCACACCTTCTTCTGAGCTATCTCTAAAGTCATTTTCAACCTCTGACTCCACCGGCTTTTCGCTTGGTTCTTCTCTTGACATTGGAAATAAACAGCGAAGGAATTCAAAATCATCATCTCTCACAGTTCCCAAAGATTAATGTCCGATGCTCGTATCTTTCTCGGTAGACTTTGATTTTGCATTGTCAGCACCTTAGGGATTTTTCGCCTTTGATTTTAGATTAGGCAAATGAAACCTCCTTAGAAGGTCTCCTACGACGTTGATGATTCTTTTCTCCGACTTCTTTATTTCCTTTATTAATTTCTGCTCTAGTGTCAAAGGGACTACAACTTCTTCTCGTTCAGCTTCAACATCGTCATCACTTTCTCTTTCAGCTTTAGCTTCAGCATCACCTTCTCCTTCTTCATTAACTTCAGCATGACCTGCACATCTTTCTCATTCGTCAACTTCAGATATGGGTAGAACATCTACAACCTCTATTGCTTTTTCACCCGTACTCTTCTTCCTCTTAGTCAATTTTCCTTTACCCTTCTGTTTATCACCAAAAGCTGCTTTTCGCGTCAGCAGTTCTTGCTTGCGGATGTCCTCCCAACAAATACCCTTTAGATTTCTATATAGATGTTCCATCAGTATCTAAATGTCGGATTCATTGCATCCCTCGTAATCCTCCAGATAAAAAAGTAAAGCTTTATCGCCGTGTTCATCATAAAGAATACTTCGAATATCCTGCAAAAATAATAAATAACCATTATGACCCTTTGTGACCCTTGTGACCATTGTGACCTTTGTGTAATTGTTATCTTAGAATCTTCGATCTGCCTCATCATGTCTACATACTTCGGGTTAAAATTGGATTTAACCCTCTTCTTCCATATCCTTGGGCATGATGGATCGACATCCATAACATCAACTTATCATTCATTTCCGTCCAAAATAAGGATGGTTTCAAATGGAAGTAACAGAAACATTAAAAAAATGATAAGAATATAAAAAGTATGGAAACATTCGTGTTATTCGAATAATATATACAACTTACCATTAGTGGGATCATGAAACCGCCACAATGCCATTTTGGTTTTGGTGATTCCTCACTAATGTGTTTGTGGCAAGTATCCACAAGTTTCTCAAATGTGTAAAGCCCCCATGGAAAGCCTTCACAAAATTCCAAGTCATCAACCATGACAATGAGATCATGGCTGATAAAATTGTTTGATGAAGGCTTGTGATCCAGAACTTACCACAACAAAATCAAAGTTACCAACCTCGTCTAGTCGGCAGAATTCTTCGTCTTCACAAGCTTTTCATTCACTTGTGCGTCGGTCACCTTTCCACGGTCAAAATTCTTCAGTCTGATTGTATCACCCCTTTTGGACTCACATCCTCTGGAATAGGGTCCAGAGTTCAATCTAGTAATTAGTACATACTCCACTATAGAATGTCGGATGGAAACACTGTTTACGACGAACCACAATTATTTCTTATCTCATATATACAATCACGGAGTGATTTAGTAGGACATACATTTGACCCTTCATCAATGTGGAGTCATATTAAAAATGGAATAAATCCCTAAATTGTGACTCCTTGTTGAAGTAATGCAACTCATATTCATATAGGATTCCTCTCAATTTCTTTATTGTTTCGTGAGGATAATACTTCGTGGTGATCTTTGGAATTCTGTCTATGTGCGTGAATTCATAAAAAAACTTCGGCTTTGGCAGCACCTGCAAAATGGCCAATTAAGAATACATTAGACTTCTACCGACTCAAGCGATCCTTGCGACTCAATCGACCCTTGTGACTTAAGCGACCCTTGCGACTCAAGCGACCCGAGCGACCCATGTGACTAAAGTGACCATTCAAACTCAAACAACCATTGCGACTTAATCGACCCTTGCGACTTAAATGGCCCATATGACTCAAGCGACTCATACGACTCAAGTTGTCTTTGTGACTCAAGCGACCCTTGCGACTCAAGCGACCCTTGAGACCCAATAAGTCACTTGAGTCGAAGAGGCTCATGAGTCTCAATCGACTCACTGAGACTCCTCACCCTCTTCGACTCAAGCGACTCAATGAGACTCAAGCGACCCTTGCGAATCAAGCGACCTTTGAGATTCAATGAGTCGCTTGAGTCTAAGAGGGTCACGAGTCTCAAGCGACTCACTGAGACTTCTGATTATCTTCGACTCAAGCGACTCACTAAGACTCAAACGACTCACTAAGACTCAAGCGACTCATTAAGACTCACACCTTCAAATCAACAGACAATTTCTCTTTCAACAGTCTGATCTCTAATGTATTTCATCTGCAATATAAAACCCTAGAAATTCGATCCACTTTCAGACGTCATTGAAGATTGACTCGTACTCTCTTCTTCACTACTACTCCTTGCAATTTCTTTCCCACTTCAAAATTTACTTGGTCTCAATTTGAATTTTTCTTCTTGCTTACTTTGAACTCTATCCTTACTCTCAACTTCAAAATTCCTTCTTGTTTCTTATTCTCAACTTTGAAACAATTTTTCATTTCGAAAAACTACCAAACCGTGTGTTTTCACGTGCGAAAATTAATGACAAGTTTGTCATTTTTCCAATTTTTTTTCTATTTAGTAATTGTTTTTACGAGGGTAGACATGAAGTCTACGAGTATATCATTGATATTCTCCCATTTAAATGACTCTAAATAACTAGGATTTATGTAGAAAATATTGAATGATGATTTTAATACGCTCGAGTCTTCACCACCGTAAAATATTAAATTACAATTAACAAATTTTGAATGCCTATTAAATAAAATGAAATAATGATAGACAACGTAATATGCAACTAATTGTTTAGGTGTGACAGATAATCTTTGATGAACTTTGAACTTATTTGCAGTTATTATAATGTATAAAATAATATTTTAGATATAATGTGATTAAAAAATCATCACCAATCATAATGTTTTACAAATATATGTGTTATTACTAACAAATATTTGATATGATAGAGACATTTCCTATAATATTTGATACGCAACAACATGACAAAGAAAATCAATAGTTTAGTTACTGAGCAGAAAAAAAAAATAGTTTTAGAAACAAAAAGGAATGGACCATTTAAACCAAATCTTAATTGAATAATAAACTTTTTTTCTATATGAAAGTCTTAGGCGAACGGACACTCAACGCTTAGCGTCTAGAGTATCTAGGTGGGGTCTAGACGATGTCTAAATGGGCTAGGCGGATATATATATTATATTTTTATTTAATATAATTATAATATAAATATTTAATTCTAAATATTTATAAGTACTTAGTTTTATAAAAAAATATAAATAAATAAAGTTTAGTATTTATAAAAAATATTATAAATAGTAAATTCACAATATCAAACTTAAATGACAAACAATATAAAATAAACAAAATATAGAAAATGGTTGTCGAGTGAGGATGATGTTTGACCAAGACCAGGGCAAAGGCGATGACGAATGCGGGAGATGAAACCAAGGGTGGATATAAAACAAATATGAAGATGATAAATGAAGGCGATAACAAAAGATGAAGATGATGACAACATACGAGAGACGATACAAGATAAGAAAAACAAGGATGAAGGCAAAGACGAGAACGTGATACGCATGCAAAGACAAAAGATTTAGATGAAGACAATAAACGATATAATAGATAGAAAAAAGATAAATGAAATGACGATGATAAATTCGATAAAAGATAAACGCATGGATATATGTCATTGTTAGTTTTTTCTTTAAGTATCAAAACGACGTCGTTTTGACGTCAATTTTTTTAAAAAGAGATCACATAGAAATTAATCGAGCGGTCAAGGAGCGCTTAGCGTTTAGACGGCGTCTAGGCTGGATTTTTAGAACACATATAATACACGATAACTAATTCAACTTTGGTAGCATGTATTAGTTATTTAAATATATTTGATTGGTTATTTTGTTTATTTGTATTATGTATTCAATTGCATTAGGAAATATATCTTATATTAAGCCTTTTTAAAAGACAATGTAAAACGTTCATACATGTCAACCCGTAAAAAGAAGTATCATATATATATATATATATATATATATACTGTGGTGTAATAGGTTATTTAATCTGTAAAAGACATGTCTCCACATCCAAATTTTCTGTGTTTTTTCATCAATTTTAAAAAGTATTTCGATTTGCATAATTTCAAAAGTATTTCAATTTGCATACGTTTAGTTGCAAAATTCTCCCAAAAGCATTTTCTAAAACCAAAGGTATAATCTGATACCATTAATAATAAAATTGAATCTTTAACATTTCTTCTACAAAACATATTTTTTCAATTCGAGACAATTGTGGGAATGCATTTATACGAATGCATATGATAATCATACATATAACCATATATGATTATATATGTATATAAAATCATATTATGGTAATGATAGCATTAGCGCAAAAAAAGGAAAAATAATGGTGATATCTAGGCACGGTCAAATCGATTTTTTGTTCGGGTTTCGGTTCGGTTATGATGAGTACGAGTTATTCGAATTTCTATAAATAATAACTAAATTATGACCAAATTTAAATCAGTTTGATTCGATTCGGCTTTATAATTGTTCACTTCGGTTATATGTATAAAAAGGATAACCAACTCTAATTAAATCGGTTTGGTTCAGTTATTATTCGGATATTTGTTCAGTTTCTTCAGATGTAAGATGAAATCAATCTGTGTAAGAAAAATATAAATATATATAATAAAAAAATAAATGTAATTGAATATCACAGTAAAAAACTAACTTATTTAAGTTAAAAAAATCTATCATTCACTAAAAAATAACTCTAAATTCGCCACAATTATATAAAAAAATATAAACGAAGATAGTACAAACTAAAGAATAATCTCCAAAGAATTTAAAGTTTTTTTAAGAAATCAATGGTGAATTGAAAGAAAAAACTAAAGGAAAAATGAAAAAAAAAATCACTTAAAGTGAAGAAGTAAATGGAAACTAGGATTTTTAATAATATATTTCAATAATCGTTTAGTTAATCGATGTTTTCCGATTATTATCCGAACCGAACCAAACTGAACGATTTTATATATTTATACTCGATTAGATATTTTAAATATATCCAAATCGAACCGAAATATTATAATTCGGTTCAATTCGGTTTGGTTTTAAAATCCGAATCATAATATCCGGCAGTAGTGATACCATATATATATATATACATATATTAAAAATAGATTAATTCCAATGTTCATATCGGTGGTGATGAGTGTGACAAATGAACAACGTTATTAAATTCAATTTTGGAAAGCCAAATGATCCGTGAAATTAAAAAATTAGGGTATTTGTCGTTGTTTGTGCTACATATAGTACAAATATAATATATACCCTTATACTACTGACATATATGTACTGTGAAAAATAAAAATATTTTGAAAAAAGAAGATATAATATTAAAAGATTAAATTTCTTAAAAAAATTAAGAGCCTATCAGATCCGGAAAGCGCTAGAAAAGACGACGTGGCAAATTTGTATTCGTTAAAGGAGACAACTAATTAAAGCATTTATTTTGTTACTTGTCTCATATGGTCAACTTTAAGCCGACACGTGTCCTTCCCTTTACCTATACTTTTCTCCCTACTTCGCGGCAGCTTTTTTTTCCCCTAATGGCTTTTTTAATTTTCTGTTCCAAAAACAATTCAGCTCGGCTCGGCTCTCTCGGACGACGATTTGGCTTCCAGATATTTTGGCCTTAATTACAAATTTTATATTCCTAACCACCTAACCACGGTTATGTTTATGTATTTGGCCAGGAAACCAAGTATTCTACTTGAGAAATTTAATAAAAGCGAAATACATTTTTAATAACTTTTGATTATTATAAACAGTTTTTCTGTGAGCACATATATATATATATATAACAAATAACAATAAGTAGCACGGAATGACAATTTAACTTAATTAAATTTTGGGTAAGAAATTTATGTCGCATTAGCAAATCTATTATCGAAATATTTTTAAACGTTATTTCACCTTTTGCCCCGGAATATAATGTATCACTCAAACCTATCCAAATTGAAATTAATTTATCATTGTCGAGAATTTGATAATCTAGGTAAGATTAATTACGTTGTGTTTACTTTTTTATATTAAAGATTTTCACTAATTTTAGATGTTATTATAACAATTAAGTTTTGGAAAAGGTGTATTACATATTTTTTATCAAGTTATTTGAAATTAATTAAGTATACGTAGAATCTATAAATTGAAATACTAATATTAAAATTGGGAAATATGAACAATTAATTTTGAATGAAATTTGATGTATTTTCAAAATAAATGTTTTTTTGTATAGACCTTTTCAAAATCGTTATTATTGTTTTTATTATTTAATGAAATAATTTATATATAAAAGGATAAAGATTAATATTTATATAGTTTGAATATATTTAATAATGAAATAGTTGATAAAAATCATAAAATTTACCAACATTCATCATTATTTACTCAAATTTCAAATCACGTTGTAATGGATACCAAAATACAAATAGTATTGCACTATTTTGTAAAATCAATATGTAAAATCTAACAATATAAAATTAACAATACACAAACAAATTTGTTCTGTATTCTAATTATTTTATAATAAAATAAAAAATGCTTCACATATATATTTTTCTTAAGAAACTTATAATGTTTGTTTTATAATATTTTTAGATCCATTACAAAAACATAATATAAAAAGGTTCAAATATTAATATCAAATTATAAAATTTCCTATAAATCATTTAATCTTCTTGAAATCTTTGTATTTTCCAAACATATAATTCACTAAAAGCATTTACAAAAAAATGGATAAAAATGAATATTTATACAATACAATGTTTATATCTAAACTCAATATATGTATCCTACAAACTGTAGCCAGAGTTTTGGAGAGAAAAAATGTTTGAAATTTAAATGTAAAAAAAAAAAGAAAGAAGAAAGAAAACCTAATGCTTATACATTAATATTTTTATTTATTATATATCATAATATTGACTAAGTATTAATATTTAAAACGAGAGGGTGTGTCTACATGTAACTTATCATTCTAAAAATATTAGTTATTGCATAGTCATTGAAAAATAGCGAAAATAACAATACTTAATAAACTGGATTTATGTTAACGTCATATTTCACATTTTTGTATTATTTTAACTATAAATTAATTTTTCCAAAATTTTGTATGTAAAAGTTTTTAAAAAATATGGCTGTTTGCAATTTATGTCTTTTGAAAATTTATATTCATAAGGCATATATTTGATTTTATTTATGGAATTTGTTAGGATTATTTATATTTTGTATATATCTTTGTTTAGTCATATATAACCATTAATATACTGGCTTTTGATGTAAATTTGTAAAATTGATTTTTTTAGTTGAGAAGTGAACTATTAACAAAAAAGAGAAAGAAATGACGAGTAAGTGGACTAAGTGAGGTAGGTGAGAGGAAAGAAAAAATGTTTACACTTGAAGAGAAATAGAAAAAAGAAATTAAATATAAATAAAATAATAATAGTTAAACTATACTTGTTTTTAAAGATATTATTTTGCATGTATGTATCAATATTTAAAAACATTGTTAAGTATACACAGAATGAAATTTATCATTTCATATCCTATATCATACTAATTCTATAGATTATTAAAAAATATTATGTTCAGAAACAAAATACTCTAATGACAAGAAAATTGAAGATAAAATAAATCTTCAACAAGGATTGATCACACAAATGCAATGAAAAAACCTTTATTAATTTAAATATTCGAGAAAAAAGAGAGGAGAATAAATAAGACTAACCGAGCCTAGCAACATCAGCTTGACGTTTGGGGAGAATCCTAAACCCTAGATTTTATTAATAACACATTTAATCAATTAATTAAAATTATGATTAACGCACTAATCAATAATTAAGATTTAAAATAAGCTAATCATCCCGCACATTACTTGTATAAATATTCTCTGCCTCATTAATATCTTCGTATACCTCTTTTCTTTCTTTCTCTCTCTCATTCTTTGGCTCACTGTCCGTCTCTCTCTAAACTGCCCTACTTGTTCTTCCGATTCCGCTCCAGATCCTCCGCCGTTATGAATTCCGTCAGACTTTCCTCGATTTCGCAGCCGGATCTCGAATCTGTTCATTGTGGCGAGATCGGCATTTACAGATTCTTACTTACTCGAGCCTCTTGCTTCGCTGCTGCTTAGTCAGTCGGTAATTGTGGTCTGTTTTGTCTTTAGATTTCTCCGGTGCTTCTTATCTGCAGATTTAATTTACGTAGACGATATTTATCTTTCTGTTAAAACGTTTTTGAGATCTGTTTGGCTGACGAGAATGTTTGAGAAAGTAGATCGACAAAATGAACGAAAATGAGCAGTTAAATGATCACTTAATTCGTTTTAACATAGACCGACAAGCTGCATGTATTTTATATTTTTGGATTTCGTAGTTGCTGCTGCGACTCTTCCATCTCCGTAATTCTTATTCGAAGACAACGATGAAGTGATTTCACTCCTAATGTAATGTATATTGAATGCATGCCCAGATTATTCCCGGAGATGAGAGCTATTTGTATCTCAACTGAATCTGTCTCCATTTTCAGGTGAGAATCCTCTTTCTATCTTTTCATAGCTGCATGTGTTGACCCTTTCCCCCCTTTTCATCAAGATGCTGCAATCCATCTGTTTTTATATATATTCACCTACTTGAAAGTGAAATACATATAATAATGTCGATTGTGTATTTAATATGCCTTATATCATATGATCCTTGAGACTGTAGAAGTATCATCTTCCTCATTTGCAGGTTTCGATAATTATACATTTTTTTTCTTAAATTGTTTAATAATGGGTATTGTTTTGATCGCTAGTTTATGTCCATTTCTAAAACAACTCAATTTATGGTCTCATAAAATAAAGTCACTTAATAACATAAACTTTGTATTGCATTGAAAATATCCATTGTCTATGACGAGCGAAACTACTGTTTAGAGTGCGGATCTATTTAGAATCAACTATGGTTGTGAAAAAGAGAGACAGATTTGGCACAGGGCCATTTCGAAGTTGACAATTAATGCTTGCTAACATGTAATGTAAAACAATATACTTAAATTCGGTGAGATGAGAATGTTCTACATACGACATGTTATTCAGTGTTAATGTTCATTATGTGCATTAATGGAGGACAGTGAGAGGAACATGATTGTCAGGTAAGTTGTACTATATAGATTAATGGAAAAGGTGTGATGACTACAGCTTTGTTTCAATAGCTTTGAGCTGTAGTCGCATTCTATATAAAAAAGAAGAGTTATTTGCATGACATATAGCTTCTCGTTATGAATTAATAGCAAAGGAATATGGATTTAACTTCTTAGGTCACCCTCTCATTGGTTTTTGTTGTCATTTTCATCGTATTCTTTCCGTATCTAACCTGTCGTATCTATCTTAGTAGAGGTTTGAGAAGTATTTTTGATTTTCTACTTGTACTTAAAGTTACATTTGTTGAAATATAATTGATTTGGTGCATTGTATTATTCACACCCAAATTAAAAGAAAACTCCCATCACATATTATATTTTGAACCACTCAATCTAACCATCAATGCAGAGTTTGAAGTTCGTTAGGAAGTTTTATTGTCTAACATGACCTAATAATCTGGCTCTCAGAATGGAACTGATCCATTTAAGAAGCTTCTGAGAGTGAAGCTTGATCCATAACTTCTTTTCTTATTCAAAACAAATAATCCTCATAACTACCTATTTTAATATACTAATACAAACCATGTCCAAGAGTATGTTCTAGGTAGCAAAATTTCATTTTTTATGGGCTGGTAACTTGTGACCATTATGGTATGTTAAGCTCTTTTGGAAAATGTTAGTTGATGTTTTACGGTAAACTCAATGATCACGAAATTGTAGGTCGTAGAGAATCACTGTGCACTTTGAGACTTGTTTTTGTCTCGAATGTTCAATCATAACTTCCTTCACGATAACATATATCTAAAGAAAAGCTCCACGGTTTGTGCTAATGTAATGTGTGAATATGAGTAATGTCAATGATTTGGATTTCTTGGGTCTCTTAGGTCTTGAATGTAATAATAATTCACGTTATAAATGTTACAACAACTAATATTATTACATTCCAAAACTCTCTCCTATAAGTAGCTACATCCATTATATTTACCTCCAATATTGTTGCATTTTTTTTATCAAATTTGTGTATATAATTTTTGAGTTCCACGTAATTTCTCAACCTTAATCTTTGAGATAAAGTTGGGTTTAAAATATGACATACATACGGCCCTTTCATCTTAATCTTTCAAATTGCTAAATGTGCACAAGAAATCTTGTTTAAGGTGAAGATTTTCTCTGTAATTCTTCTTTTTTTAAAAAAAGGGGTAATGGCCTAGTTCGTTTTCAGATGCGCCACCACAATAATGGTTATTGATCATATCTTCAATATGTGTTATCAATATATAGTGCAATATTTGATATATCATATATGTAGACTAGAGTGCAATATTTGATATATATATATATGTAGACTAGAGAACATGATTTCTTTGGAAAGAAGAGGATGAAAGGAAAATGATCTCAGTTCCAAATATCATGTTGTTATGTAGTATATTCAGTAAAGTAGACACTAGAGAGGCTTTTGAAAGTAAATTTCCATATGCAGTCTATTTTTCAATCATATCTCCATTCTTTTCCTTTGTCAGAGCTCCATGCTCTTTTCTTACAAATTTGGGAGATATAATAGGGCAACGTAGGGTAGAATGATCGAAGGTTCAAGTCGGTGTTGGATATATAACTCATTTTAGTTTAGTATGACTCTTTAGTATTATTAGTAGGGCGTCTGCTCCATTTTTAGTTAGAATGATCGTAATAATTATGATCTCTGTTGAACTGTTATCTTGTTGATCATTACATTTAACATTAAAGCTGATATACACTGCTTAATTAACTACCATTCCCTTGATTAGTACCTACAAATTATTCAGTTGAAAACCAAGATAGCAAATGTATAGTATCTCGTAAACCCTTCTTCAAGTTGCATTTTTTTCCTTTTTTTTCTCCTTAATTTGCTTTAAATCCTTCTTCGAGTTGCATTTTTTTTTTAATAAATTGTGAATGCTTGAATTCGTTATTCTGGACTTCGCCAAACTTTAGTCTAAAAGACTTCTAATACTCTGAACTACCAGATACGGGTATGCTTTTAGTCTGCATCTTTGAAGTAAGAAAATAGTTTCAAAAGTTTTCTTACTCTTGCAGATGAATTTAGCTTGATCGCTGCTGTTGAAATACCTTTCGTTTTCCGTCATGATACCCTGCTAATAAGGGATTCACCTAAAAGTACAAATAATTTTTTACTGTGAATAGATAGATACCCTCACACCGTTTTTAGTTTGAAAGCCAGACAATGTGATGGGTTGTCATCCTACCAAAATATTTTATCCTATTGAATATGCTACCTACCATATTGTTCTTGACCCTTAGCTTTATAATTTTTTGTCATCCCATTTAAGTAAACAAAATATATTTTTAAAGTTTAGATATTAGATATACAATGAGTTTTTTAAAAAAATTTCAAACGATCACTGGCTATGATTTGATTTTCTGTGATGATATCTTAACTACATAACTTTAAATCTCCCTAATAACATAATTTGTATCCAAATTTCAAACAAAACGTTACACAATACTGTAATTGAACAACTTTGAACTATGTAAAATATTTTTTATGCTAAAGTATTTTCTAAATTCTTCTTAACTTCCTTTTCATTTTCATTTTTTATGCAAATCTTTCTAAACATCTTGCTTCTAAATAAGAAACAAATATTTTACCCAAATAAAAATCTCAACAATAATTGAAATCATATGGCATTAACACCTTTTTTCCGTATTATGAGCGTGATGTCTTTTTAAAATTTGTGTAGTTTACTTTCTACACAAGGTATTCCTTACATTCCTCCTGTGCATAGTTGTCATTTGGGATGTGTATTTTCTTCAGTTACAAGTTGGTCCTTCAGCTGTTAAGATCTTTCTGATGGAGACCAGATTGAGCGAGTAAAATCAACCTGTCTTACAGATTCTATTATGCTTGATTCTTTGTTTACTCTGGGAACAATTCTTCTTTGATCATCAAATACATGTAAAGAAGTACTGTTTCAACGTTGATAAAAATGGAGTTTCAGCTGATCATGCATCTGATATTCGTTGCTAATACAGTGTGAATAATATGCTGCAGTTAACCAAAAGGAAACGATATTCTGAAGAGGTCCAGGTGATAATGTGCCTGCACTTTGGACATACATATACTACGTGATGAAGGAAAAGTACCCTGGTTTGGTAGCTCTTGTTGGGGCCTCATCATCTTCGTGCTGTGGTTGACTGAGTTGAAGATGAACAGGTTCGCTTGAGTCATCTCTTATCTCTAGACCATTTGTGAGAAGGGAACTCCTCTTTGTACTATTCACACCTCCCGGCTCAGAAGCCTAACATAGATGTTGCCCTCGTTAAAATACGTAACTCACTGAACACATATTGTGCTAGCCTTTTAAAAGAGTATCCTAGCACCTGGATAGTTCATTTTAACTTTACCTTCTTCCGTAGATCCATATTCTCTACCCGCACTAGGTCTAGTTTCTTGTGAAGCTCTAGATTCTCTTGGTGCATGAGATTGCCCTGCAGCCGGAAGAAGAACTTAGTAAGTTTCAACACAATATAGATACAGGAAGAAAGTTTGTTCTAAGTTAATTGCCACTAGAGTCTCACCTTTCGGTTCAGTTCTTCTATTTCGTCTCCCAAAAGCTGATCCTACAAAAGTAAAACAGAAAAGAAAGAGCATATATAGCACGACCACTGCTTTTTCCAAATGTCACAAACATTACTAACTAGTTATGGCATCCAAACCTTTTTCATCCGAACACCTTGAAGACTCAACTCAAGTTGGTTTTCCAAATTCTGTAAATCTTTCACACTTAGTCCAGAAAGCTCTTCTCCCATCATTTGCCTGTCAAGTATTTAGTAGGAGACTACTTTGAACATTATTACGTACTGAAGTTAAGTCTCTGTCAGTCTTGAGGTTTTCGATTACTACATACGGATATTCCTAGTAATAAGGCTCTGGAGGTGTTTGGTTATTCCCTTCTCATGGATGGTCTAGATGTGTGAGGTGATTCTGAAAGTGCAGATCTGACTGTGGTGTTGGAGAGGCTATAGGCATCCTGCATCTCATGGTGGTTTGCACAGGTAATTCTTACTAGTTTATGGCATTTTGAGCTTGAGAACTTGCAATTGCGGGATGCACTATTTACGGATAGTCTATTCACTCTACAAATGTTGCAATTTAGTTCATTATTATAAACCACTCTTTTACACATCTCATATAGGATCTTGTAGCGATTATGGTTAGATAGTTTTACTATTAATGCATACAGAAGTTGGGCAACTGTCACACCTACTCTTATTACTGTTTCTTCCCTGAATTCCTACTGAAGTCCTATCGCCCAATCGTATCTGCATTGATCTTTTTCATTTTATTACATAACCTGCTGTTCTAGCTTTTAGTTTTCTTTTAACAATATGTGGGTAATGTATCTAGTTGCAAGATATACATAACTTACCGATGGTTTTCTTGCAAGTTATGCAGCTGTTGCCTCAGAATTGCTGCCTCCCTTTGCCAGAACTAGAATGTAGAACGAATTACATTAGGTGATTTACTAGAGAAAAATGTTGAAAAGCAAAAGCAGCGGTCCTCGTGTTAGTAGGAAGAATTGTATTCTTCATTTGCAGGACCTCATCTCTGTTATATTGTGTGAGTATCTAAATAACATTATGAACTCTTGATATGAGTTTTTCATTACAGGTAAGCAGATTCATAACTATGAAAACTCTCCCCCTTTCAAGAAGTCTGCCTTTCAACAAGTTATGCGTCATCTCATATGGGGGATAGGGTTACTAAAAGTCTCTTTAAGCACAGCAATACAGACACCTTATTTGACCTTCTCTCTCTCAATTGCGAGTAAATTAGGTCAGTATTACATATGCATCTAAAATATAAACAGCAAAACATTACATCTGTAGTAATGTCGTGTTTTGAAAAAGGAACACACGGGGTATCTAATTTCCGAACTTGAATGCATCTTTTGAGCTACATTTATATATGCTTGGAAAACTTCTAACACAAGAAGAAAACATTTTCATTTAATCTGATTGTTCACAGGTACATGTTCTGAAGTTTTCCGCACAGGTATGTATCGAGAAATAAGTATCATGAAATGCATGTAGTACCCCTACAAGAACTAATTACATATTTATCCTAGGATGCAGGAACAGGGTGATCAATAATGGAAATCTGCCCGGTGTAAGGCTAATCCATGTTTGTTGAATAAGCTTTGAAAAAGTTTTGATTGTCGTTATCGGATATATGAGGCTAAGTCAAAGCATGTAACAGTAAGATGAAGAATTCCATAGTTGGTAAACCAAGTTAAGATAGCTGAAGCAATACACCTTGATTTCAGATGTCGCGTTACTTTCCTTGTTTTCGCCTTTTGCATCGCTGTATCTTTCGATTATCTTTTTCATGCTGCAAGAGAAAATATTTAAACTGTATGAGAAAATGATTATGATTTACTCAAGAAAACACAACGATTGGTTCTTCTTCTTCTTTGGTTCTTTTTCAATTTACTTTATTTTTGTTGGACTTAGGTGTGCGTGTAACAGCAAGTAACCAAGCGACAAGTCTGGTCCAAACAGGTATATCTAATCTAAATCTTATGAACAAGTGGGTTTCCATACATGTACATATGAGACCTGACAATGAATATAAAACTACCAACTTGTTTTTGTTTCACAATTATTAAATATTAAGAAAAATCCCGTTATAATTTCCAATCTTATCTCTTTCACTTATTTATTAATAAACTTTTATATTACTTCAAAAATGAGTAAATATAAATTTTCAAAATTACTTCTAAATTTATCAAATTTGAAGTAATTAATGTAACCGACAATTCAATTAATGAATAAATATGTAAAAGGATAGTTAATTTATTTTTCTGTTAATCTAAAACAAATTCAGTAATTATTAAGGATTTTCCCTAAATAGTACTAAAAATATCATTAATTTCACGAATCCATGAATCCATCCGCACAAGCGCCCCTGATTAGTTAGGTACAGCTAACCACCAAGTTGCCAATATAAAAGGATAAACATTTCACACGAACTCATATTACCAAAAGAAATAAAAAACAAAAACAAAATGATTCACTTTCCAATTTGAGATGTTTCCTTGACCTCAGACCTAAAAGCAATTCCTTGACCTCTCTCTTCTTCTATTCTTCATTTCCTAAAACCTTCATTCACACTCTGTCGAAACAATCTTGTTCCTTTAGGATCTCACAGTTCTGTTTCTTCTATAGATTTAAACACTGATTCAACTTACGATTAATTTTCTCCAAGTTGACACATTTATGTACTTTTCTGGCTATTTTGTAGTTTATTAATCCATCATGATTGGACAAACAAGTCCACCAGATGAGGAATGTAAAGGGGTAGTGTTCTATATCGGGTAAATCACGCAGCCTTTTTTCCATTATGGAAGGATATTATGAATCATCTCACCTATTACTTACTTACACCTACTCCTAACATCATGGATCATAGAAGCATTAATAAAGATTCAAACATATGCAACTTCGAATTAGGAGTTGTTTGTATTTGGAACTGATTATACTCATGAAAAGTGTCAGATTGATCAAGCAATCATGATTCTCTCTTCAATCACATGGATCAATGAAACAAGAGGACGAATTGAGGGTCATCTCTAAAGTCAAACAAAAACATTTTTTTTTTAAAAAGCAATACCTGGAACTGGAGAAATCATAAAGCTTGCCGGTGCTGGAGAAGATGATAACACCAACTTCCGCGTCGCAGAGGATCGCAAGCTCCTTGGCTTTCTTCAACAATCCACTTCTTCTCTTGGAGAACGTCACTTGACGACTGGTAGAATTATCGATCCTTCGAATCACAATCTTTCCCCTTCCCATTTATTGCTCTCTGCAGAATCAACGCATCAACATTCATAGTCAATAATACACATCCAAATCCCAGATCTAATTCAACATTGCATCCGAACAATTTCTAAGTTACCAATCTCGGATTCGCGAGACTGTTACAGAGAGATGGAGAGAGAGAGAGAGAGATACAGTGCCGAAGACTTCTGCTCGTCGTCGTCCAGAGATGGAGGAAAAAGAGAAGATACAAAACGGCCAAGTTTCAGGGCAGACAGAGAGAGAGAGAGAAGTAGCCACGTATGGAAAGCATTTGGGTATCTAGGGTAAAGAGCTTTTATTTTATTTTTTAAAAAACAAGGCCACTTGTGGTATTCCCCTGTCGGACACTTACACGTGGCCTAATATGCTACGGCTTCATAGGACCTATTTAATTAATTAATCAAAACTCGATTATTAGTCTTTAATTTTAATATTTCTATTATGATTGATCTCGAGGTGGAAATTGGTCGGTTTTGTCCCTACGAAACGTGAGTGGTATGACTTCCCATTTTTAGAAATTATGA
The DNA here is from genome assembly GCA_036759665.1 of Gynandropsis gynandra. Classification (NCBI taxonomy): domain Eukaryota; kingdom Viridiplantae; phylum Streptophyta; class Magnoliopsida; order Brassicales; family Cleomaceae; genus Gynandropsis; species Gynandropsis gynandra. The sequence continues at coordinate 63,361,040 of CM071860.1, read as the reverse complement.
AACATCATTTTTTTGCTCTTTAATTATCCCTTTTTAGAATTTTAAAATTCTTTTTTTGGAAAGGCCTGCGTATTGGTGGATGTGTCAATTAGTGTGTTTTTTTCATATTTCTACTGTTCTCATAGTTCGCTTTTAATAGCAGAAGTCTTACAATTAAACCATACTTATATATTTTCGTTTTTGTTAGTTTTTGTTTTTCATTTAATAAATTTTAGGTTCGAAATCATATATATATATATATATATATATACACACACGAATACAAACAGAAAAAATTGTAGATTCCTCCTAAACTTTTTTCTCATCCGATTCTTTATACACTATCGTTAGTAATACTTTTTTCCCTTAAACCTTAAACATTCATCATATTTTCTCCTCCGTTAATTTTTCTGTTAATTATTTCTAATCTTAAATATCCAATTATCTATTAACCCAATTACCCGAATCCAATTATCCAATTAATATAATTATCTGAATCGAATTATCCATTAACTAAATTACCCATTAATCGAATTACCCATCAACCCAATTACCAAATTATCCAATTAATTAAAAAATATTAAACCTAAAAAATAAAAAAATAGTTTCCTTATCCCTCCTCCTCAAGCCGCCGTTCTCCTCCTCAAGTCGTCGTCCTTTTCGTCGCTGTTTGTTCTCCAAGTCCGAAAAATTCTGCGGGCGTCCGGAGTTGGTTCTCCCGTGAGGTATGTCTTCGCTATTTGGTTGCTTGGTTGTTATTCGTTGGTTCTCCCGAGTAGGGCTAGCCACGGGTCGGGTATCCGGATTTTTTAGGGTACCCGAACCCGAACCCGGACGGGTAGGCATATTCCTATCCGAACCCGAACCCGAGGAGTTCGGATATCCGAGGCTCGGGTACCCGCCAAATGCACCGGGTACCCGCGGATACCCGAACCCGAATCTATCCAAGATCAAATTCCTAAAATCGATAACTATTCAATTCATAAAAAAGAGATTTTTTGAAGCATGTCATATATCAAAAGATCAAATCCATAAAATCTAGCCAAGAAATCCACATTACATCGATGTAGCAAGTGAACTAACATATACGAAAGCTAATTAAACCAAAAGGATCAAACATATAGCGATAGAAAAGAAATTGGATTGAGAGCAAAAAGAGAAGAGAAGAAGGGCATCAAGAAGCGGCCGCACGAGAAAAGGCGAGAAACAGTCGCACGAGAAGAGGCGAGAAGCGGCCGCACCAACCAAGTGAGATGGAGAAGCAGTCCCCAGAAGGGAGGGGAGCACCAGTCGGAAGGACGCGAGCACCAGACAGAAGGAGATGGAAGGAGGGAGCACCAAGGAGGCAAGGAGATGGAGGGAGGCGTGAGGGAGGCTGTAGGTGAAATGATAGAGAAAAAGAAAGGGAAGAAATAAACCCTAATGGCATTTTTGTAAATAACTTGATATATATATGGGTATATTAATATTTTTGTATATATATGCTCGGGTACCCGCGGGTACCCGTCGTAGAAATAAAAAACCCGAACCCGAACCCGCGGGTAATGAGATTTCATTACCCGAACCCGAACCCGCGGGTAATGAGATTTCATTAGCCAAACCCAAACCCGGGGGTTCAAGTAATTTTTCGCGGGTTCAGGACGAGTTTCGGATCGGGACGGGTTCTTCGGGTAATTTACCCACCCCTACTCCAGAGTCCGAAGGATGCTGCGGCCGTCCGTCGTCTGTTCTCCCGACCACGAGATACTGTAGCCAAAGTACCCTCGACCGAGACCGAGACAGAGGATGCTCACGCTCGCGGCAGATTAACCAAATTACACATTAACCCAATTACCCATTAACTGAAGTACTCATTAACCCAATTAACCAATTAATTAAAAAATCTTAAACCTAAAAAAATAAAAAATAATATTTTTCTTATCCCTCCTCCTCAAGCCGCTGTTCTCCTTCTCCTTCTACAGGTTTCCGGCGCTGCTGTTCTCCTCCTCAAGTTGTCGTCTTTTTTGTCGTCGTTTGTTCTCCGAGTTCGAAGGATGCTGCGACCATCTGTCGTTGGTTCTCCCGTGAGGTATGTGTTGTTTGGTTGTTATTCGTTGGTTCTCCCGAGTCCGAAGGATACTGCAGCCGTCCGTCTCTGTTCTCCCGTCCGTCGATGTTCTCCTGTATACCCTCAACGCGAGATACTGCAGCCGAAGTACCCTCGATCGAGATGGAGGATGCTCACGCTCGCGGCAGATTGGGACACTCGGGGCAGATTAGGATGCTCACGCTCGGGGTAGATTAGGATGCTCGAGGCAGATTGGGACGCTCACGCTCGTAACAGATTAACCGAAATACCCATTAACCCAATTACCCATTGACCGAATTACCCATTAACCCAATTTACCAATTAATTAAAAAAATATTAAACCTAAAAAATAAAAATATTTTCCTTATCCCTCCTCCTCAAACTGTCGTTCTCCTCCTCAAGTCATCTTCCTTTTCGTCGTCGTATGTTCTCCGAGTTCGAAGGATGCTGCGACCGTCTATCTATCGTTGGTTCTCCCCTGAGGTATATCTTTACTATTTGGTTACTTGGTTGTTATTCGTTGGTTCTCCCGAGTCCGAAGGATACTGCGGCCGTCCATCGTCCATTCTCCCGTTCTTCGTTGTTCTCCCGTATACCCTTGATGCGAGATGCTGCAACCGAAGTACCCTCGACTACGATATGCTGCAACCGAAGTACCCTCGACCGTGATATGCTGCAGCCGAAGTACCCTCGACCGAGACTGAGACCGAGACGAAAGATGCTCACGCTCGTGGAAGATTGGGACAGTCGGGGCAGATTGGGACGTTTATGCTCGGGGCAGATTGGGACGCTCATACGCTGGGCGGATTGGGACGCTCGGGGTAGATTGGGACTCTTGGCTTGGACAGATCGGACAACATTAATAATTTTTGGTTTTTAATACTTGTTAATGGTTGGTTTTTAATTATTGTGGGAACTACGTCGAGGATGATGATATACAATTAGAAAGTTTTTGTGATGAATTATGGATTGATAGTGATGAAGAGTCGGACGTGGAACCAGATGTAGAATCGCGTGATAGTGATACGAAATAGCGATCAATTTTAGAGGAATGAGCGTTATCAGTTTTGGAGGATATGAGTTACAGTTAGGAAAAACATTCAATTTTGGTGAAGATTTCAAGAAGTGTGTTGTTGAGTTAGTTTTGAATACCGAAAATAATGTATGATCGATGGGATAAAGATGCCATTAGTGCTATATGTTGCGAGTTTGGATGTAAATGGAGGGTTTATTGTGCTATGGAGAAAGAGATTTGGACTATAACAACATATGTTTCTGAACACATATGTGAACCTAAAGGAGAATGCAAGTTGTTAAAAGTGCCGTTAATAGTGAAGATGTTTGAGGATGATTTAAGGAATGATCCATATATGATGCCGTTGAAGATGCAACAGTTGATAAAAAAGAAATACAAATTGATAACATCAATAAACATGTGTCAAAAGGCGAAGAGGACAACATTAGAGTATATTCAGAAAGAAAATGATGAACAATTTGCTAGGCTGCGGAGAAATGTTTCTCTTATAAGAAAATGAAACAGAATATGCGTGGTAGACCTAGGAAATATCATAGAAGAAAGAATCCAAACGAATCTCCATTGAAGAAAAAATTCAAGTTAAGCAAAAATGGAACTAAAGTTCATTGTGGACGATGTGGAGCATCTGGACATAATGTTAGATCTTGTAAACAAACACGAGAAATCCATGTATTTTTTATACTTTGTTTTAGATTTTAAGAAAATATATCATTCTTATGTTAGTTTATTATTTTTCAGCAAAACGATGACATCACAATATCTTCTCAGCCTCCAAAAAATCTCAAAGTATACCATATTCTGCTTCTCAAGACGTTTAGGTAAGATGCATTTTTCAATTTTTCTTAGATTATAACATCTTCTAATATACTTGTGTTTATTTTATTTTGACAGGTATTTGATCTCGCAAAATCATTTTGAAGATCATTTGTGGACATCATGTTATATTTTTTTTATCATTTAGTAATGATGAACTTATTGTGTAATTCAACATCATGTTATATTTTTTTATCATTTTGTAATCGTTAGAATTGTGTGTTTTCATTCATGTTGAATATATTTTAGTATTTTTATAAATCAGAATGAATATATATATATATATATATATATTTCATCGACAAAAAAAACAAACAAAAAGTAATTAAATCAAAATTGTTAAAATCCTTAGCCTAGTAAAGACTTTCTCAACTTTACGAACCAATACCACAATGTTTAACGTAAATTATAAAGAGATTTATTTAACTTGTATATGAGAAAATCATACTAATAATAATGAATTTTTTTTTACGAAAGTTTCAAGTACACATATTCGAAAATATCTTGGCGTAAAATTGTATTATGGACGTACATTTGACATGTTATTATTGTTCATTAGTTTTAGTTAATTTTTAATTAAAAATATATATTTATCAAAAAATTAAAAATATTTACAAAATAATTTAGATTTATTGAATATTGTAAATTTCATATTTGAATATTATTATAGTTTTAGATTTTCATTATACAAAATTTTTAATTCTGATTTTTTTCAGTAATTCCAATGGTTTAATTTTCAATTTTGTTAAAATAAAATTAAAAAGTTTATCAATTAACTCAATCTTTATATTTAACATGGTAACTAGATTCGAATTTTTTGTTCGTAATTTTTTTTCTGTAGATTCTTTACAACCATTTTCCTTATGATAATTGTTTTTTTATTTCTAAATTTCTTTTTGTCTATTTAAAGCAATTTGATATATATACATATATATTATACATGAATCATTATCAAAGATAAAAATGATGTATTACTAATTTACTATAAAATTAAACTATAAATAGATCTCACAACTTCAAATGAAATCATATATATAAAAGAGGGGTTTTTTCCTCCCCTCTCATGCTGCCACGTCAGCACGGGAGAAAAAAACCCCAAAAATTCCTCCCAGTCTAACGCCCAAAAATACTAAAACGCTTCCTCTTCCCGAACACTCCTCAGTTTCCATGGCAGAAGCATGCATTTTGGCTATTTTCAGAGCGGTCGGGAGCGATCGAATCGGCGGTGCGAAGAGGAAGGCGGAATATGGCTGGAATCGAGAGGGTTCCAGGTTCCTCAAGGTATCTTTTCATCTCTTTATCCTCGATTTCTCTTTCTCTCTATAGTGGGTTTCGATCGAATCAGAATTCCCTTCGACTCGGCTTCGCATCCCTTTTACTTCACTATTGACAAGGCATAATGGTCGGTATTCGAGCTCCGACGAAACTGACAGGAGGCGGAGAAAGCGAAAGACGGTGAACCTGAGCGAAGACGAAACCAACGATAGTCCGGAGATGAGCGAAGGGGACTGAGAGGAAGAGGAAAAAACCCCTCTCATAGCAAATACCATTCTTCCTCTTCTTCCTGAATCAACTAATTGGTTTTAATTTAATAGTTCCAGTACAAGCGACTGAGAAATCGACGATGATTTCTCTGTTCCTTGAAAGCAAGTGAAGCGTTTGCTTCGTCTTCCTCCTTGATTCCGATAAATCGGCAGCCTCACCGAGCTCAGAGGTAAGCGAAGAAAAAAGGAACTGGTACCAGTTCCTTGAAGACAAGCGACTGAGAAATCAACGATTATATCTCAGTTCCTTGCGACTTATTGGTTGAGTTTTTCGGCTCGGTTCGAATTACCCGAATTGCCCACCGTGTCAGGCCAACGGAATGGGCAAACTCTGATACCTATCGATAAAAACCTATCTCATAATAGAATCAAACCAATCCCATAATATCCATGAATCTCATCTCGAAAAGCTGACCAATGAGACGATGGTAGTCATGACCTTATAAAGCATTAATGTGAGATCCTATCAATACCCTCATGGATAATTTTGAGAAATCTGTTGCCTTTGGTGCAGGAATGGTCATATATACCTGTTGGTGGCTCTTTGAGAAATACTGAACAAAAGAATCTTGCCTTTTGTCCAACTGCAAGCATGGTTCATCCAACGATAGGTAATTAATTAACAGTTCTTATTAATCAACAAATCAAATCTATTTTTATTATTCTGGTCTTACAAGTCAACAATTTTTGTGTATTTATGCTCATAATAGGTTATTCTGTCGTGAGATCTTTATCTGAGGCTCCAAAATATGCTTATGTCATAGCAAGTATACTCAAACAGGACACTTCCATTGTTAAACACATGAAAGACATAAGTAACAGTAATATCTCTATGCAAGGTGAATGCTTTTAGACACATTAGTTTACCCCCGTCTATCTTAATAATAGGTCTCTTTGCTGAATCAATCCATATTTTCTTACCTAATCTCACATTCGAAAACATATATGCAGCTTGGAATTCTCTATGGCTGCAAGAATGGAAGCGGCAAAGATCCTTCTTTCTTTTCGGGTTAGCCTCGTATTGGAACTCGATCTCAACGGTATCAGAACGTTCTTCCACACTTTCTTCTGCCTCCCTAATTGGTGAGCTATTCGGATAACGTCTCAAGCTGCGTTCATACAATCTGTAAGCATTTATATTCACAAAGATCACATCAAAAGGCACTAAAAGCTGTTGTTTTTCTTTGGTGAATGTTAATGTAAAAGCAGGATGTGACACGGGTTTCTAGGGTCGACATTGCCGTTGAGAGATCTAATGGTCTTCGCATTCTACATGTTTGTGATAGCAACCGACCGACATGAGGAAACGTCTCATCAATCATCTCTTCTCTGACCCAACTGGTGCTATTATGTTTCAGACCTATCTCATCCTTTGATTCTATCTATCTCTTATGTCATTAAAAGTAAAACATGGACCTTGTAGACTCGACGATAAACTAAAGGTATTCCTCTACAACATATGCATTCACTATGTTGCTTATTTGAATAATCTTCCTTCATCGATTTTCTGAACAGATACATCATTTAAAATGATATCTACAGATACAATTGAGTCATTGGCTTCTTATTTTCAATTATGTTGTTGCTTATTCTAAGTATCTGTGTATGTTTATCTTAGTGTATGTTCATCTTAATTCAATAGTTTTATGATTAGCATGTAGGAGAGCTGGGGAGCTTCGCCAATGATCTAAGATGTAATCGCTTTTGAATTTCGTCGAGAAATAGGGGATCGTCAACATCCACCTTCGGTGGTTGCCGCCATCGTTCCCCCGCCTTCTCTGGTGGTTTTGTGGGGACTGACGTAGACCCCTTCGGAGCAGCTCCACCAACTTCATTTTTGTATCCATTCAAACCTTTCATAGTTTTTTCATTTGAAGTTCCATATTATTTATTCTTGATTCATATGCAAAGATGACCCAAAATTTAAAAATATTTTGCTGTCAAAATGTGCCAGTTTTTAGGTTATATTTGTCTCCTGTTATTGTATAACGAGGAGAAATTTTGTGATGGTCTGTTTCCCGGAGATATACATTAATCATAGAACGTTTTGTGCTTTTTTATGAATTGTTCATTTCTCAACGTGTTTCATATATGTTTTAAGTTTCGAAAAGCACCGACACTGAGAGTAGTATACTGATCCAGAGACTAAAACGTAAATGAGACCGAAACGCAAATAAAATAGTCGTTCTTCATCTAATTATAACATTCATGCAATGTTATGTGGAGTTTCCGACTCTGGACATTTTGAGATATCTAGCATGTTTTGTTTAGTTCTTGGTTTGTGAACCGTAATTTATGAAGTCACTGAACTTTGGTCCGTGCAGGAACCTGAACCTATTGACTGGGACTTTTACAGAAAAGGAGTTGGATCTCGCATAGTAGACATGTACAAGGAAGCTTACGAAAGTAAGTTTTCGTTGTTCTTTAGCATGAATGTAGAGACGTGTCCTTCGATAACCCTGTTATATTTTGTGGTATTTGAATCTATTCTTAATATCAGCTTTGTCTTAGCAGCCGTGGCGATGGAATTAATTTCGTTCGATTTCAGCTCTTGCTTTCAATAGATCGGCGTCTTCACCAATGTAAAGACTCATTCATCTTGCATGTCATTTTCCCGCTTCTTGGCATTGATTTGAAAATTTTGTTTTACTGTGCAACTTTGTCACTTTTGATGAGCAGACATAATCACAGAATCAGTTCGAAAGACATGAAGAGATTCAAGTTGATGCCACAACGACACTCTCTATTGGCCACTCTTATCTTCGTTGTTCCATCTTTCATACCGATCGGGTGAGTGCTGCAATTTCCTTTTTCGATGTGAGATTCAAGTTCTTGGTGTAGCTACCAAGCCAACAAAGACCATAGCGAAGGAGGATGGGAATTATACATACTTCGTCGGTAGTTTAAAATATTTGGTTAAAGTGTAATCCACGACGTGGAAATTCGACAATGTAACTATTTTTGTGATTTAACCATTTTCTTTCATAATCATTATATCAACTTTTTGCATTGGATATCAATGTTGTTTCTTTTATCAAATGTGAATCTCAAAGGGCGAATACTATGAGTTTGGTCCAACTAAAGTTCACATGAAGGGTTTTTACGTTCATAAGGGTCTTCTGTAATTTGGATTACTCATTTTTGGTTCCAAGTATTTCTAATTCATCACTATGTTGGTTTGTAGTTCGAGAATGAAACAATTTGAATGATCTTCTCTCTATGTGTAAATGTAAAACCCAAGACCCTCATCCCATATCAACCTCGGGCCTAGAGTGTCAAACATCACTTACAAAAGGTGTCTATAGGTTCGTCGTTCAAATACATTTACAGAATAAAATAAATTCTTTTATTTCAAATTGTGAATGGTTCGAACCATGTAGCAGAAGAAAATGTATAAACTCATAATCAAACCAAATACAAAATGAATAATAAAGTTTATCTAAAAACAATCAAGAAATTCAAACATAAGTTAGTTTTACATATTAAAAAAATATTTGTACCTCAATAATTATTTTTAAATCATGTTATAAATTGAATTTAGTCCAAAAAAAATATGCAGGTACATATAAGAAAAAAAGCGTGTGAATAACTCCAGTCCAAATCATATAATCACTACTTCCAACATATTACGTTTTAAAATATCAATGATATTATGAACAAATGTCACTGTTAGTTTACATTACATCTTATAAATCTATTGTTTAAACTTTAACATTGAAAATTAAAATTTTTAAATGTATAACATTTAAGAAACATACAATGTAATTATAAAAAAAACCGCGCGCAGATATCATCTAATTTAATTATAATAATTTCACTTATTATATTTAAGCTTCATTTTACTTGATTGTTATGTATAAACTCTCGATCTTTAGTAATCTTAGACTTGTGATATTAGCGAAAGGGAACCTTAAATCACTGAGTTTATATGCTTTCTATTTTTAAACTAAACATTCTTCATAAAAAATTTAACTAATTTATATTCATATGAAAATACTTACAATAAATAAATACGTTAAAATATTTTTTATTGAACGTTAACATTTTACCGTAAAAATTATAATATTGAAGTGATAGATCAAATTGTGTGATTCAAATAAATTTATTATTTATTTTTATAAGATTATATATTATGGTTAAAAAATTTAATCAAAATTATCAAATAAAAAAACATTTATGATTCTAATGCTTGTGGAAATTTGCTTTTACAACAAAATTTTTTATTAAACGAAATAATTTTCATTTTTTTAAATTCTCTTAAAACGTTACATAAATAAAACATTAATAGATTAAGATATTAGTATATATACATATAATAATATGCATACACGCATCCTATTGTTGGAGATAGATGTGTTGTCATGGGATAAAAAAAAAAAAACAAGCTCATAAATGTCCACATGAATTCTCTATCTTAATAATAAACCTAAACTTTAACAAAATTAAGATACATTGACATTTACAAGTTCAACGGGTTGAATAGTATCATACTTTGATCGGATGGTCAAAATGTTATCACATCAGAAAATCATCTGCATTGTTCACTTGAATTTCTGTTTTATTATATAGTAACATTCAATGATTATGATATATAAATAATATAAATGAACATTTTGATTTTTTTTATAATTTGATAATAATTTTTTGAAAATTATTTGTAAAAAAATTTTAGAAGTTACTGTATCTATATGTACATATATCAACATAATAAATAAACAAAAATCTAGGTTAACCAAAGAATATAGTGATAAATCAGGAATTGAATGATTTTATCAATATCATAAGATACATAAATAGAAAATTAGTGTTTAAATTTTAATGTAATTTATATGGACATTACTTTGGTATCTTCCAATTTTATATGGAGATGTATATTTTTGGTGACTCCAGTCTTGATATATAAATCATCAAATAAAGAGGGTGATAACGATTGCGAGGATATTTAATTGATCCACATCGAACATGAGTGACACAAAGAGAACCATCAGACATTTTATAACGATTGAAGTAATACTCTAACGCCAACTATTTCATCCTAAAATGATAAACTAGGTTGACAAAAAGTCCAAAATTGTTACAATAGATCACAAATAAATCGATCTAGAGAATCTTGAATTACGTAAGTGAAGATATGCAAGAAATTTCTACAGCAATAGAAGCTAGTGATCATATTTTGTTTTAGTACAGTAATAGGATGGTATTTTAATATTTTTCGATGAACAAAAAGTCAGATGATCCAAGATACATTATATATGTTCCAGTGGATGTTCGATATCACGATCACTTGTCCAATTCGCATAACTTAATTCATGTATAGATGAATGGTTATGAACCTTATAGAACATGCTCACATCTCTTGTACAACTTAGATATTGTAGACTCCGTTTGGTAGCTTTTCAATATTCAATTCATTACAAAGCAAATAATATGTATGGTGATTATCAAATAATGACTTTCAACGAAAATTCAATATTTGGTCGGATCTATGAATGCATAATCACATAGAAAAAGATGGATGGTAGACACCATGAAAATAAGAACCGCTTAACATCGCACATTCGTAATCCATATTAATTATAAATTAAATTGAGAAGAATTTGTCAAAAACTATATGTATGATTACACTTATATGCATCCAACTCTGGTGGAATGAATTAGAGAGATTAAGGCAAAACTTGAGGACCATTAAAATATTTAATCAAATTTCAAATAGTATGGCGATTAGCCAACAATCACTACTTTTGTTTCCTAGTTGGATGTCACGTTGGATTCTCCAATCCGTAGATATATTAATAATCACTATATTCAATAAAATACTTTATCAAGCCAACAAATACACCACAAACTCGTATACCCAATACATTTTCATACTTTTGTTCTAGAAAAAGATACATAAATAAAATAAAGTTAGTTTCTCATTTTATAATTTTGAATAATATCATTCTTGGATAGGTAAATAGTACGTAAAATTAATAATCTAAAAAATTTCCATCTGGAAGAAAAATGCATAAAATATTTGCATTAAACAGTCAAATAAAATTTAAACATTTTAGTAATAGAACAAATATTTCTATTTATTTAATTTGGGTAAGTTATATATCTGATTTTTATACTTTATCACTATAAAAAAGTTTACGAATTAGAGACTGACAAATCTGTCCGTAAATTCGCGTCATAAAAATAAAACCGTCCGTAAATACGGACGGATAAAAAAGTCCACAAACCGTCCGTAATTACGGACTGCAAAGCCGTCCGCAAATCGACGGGAAACGCGACCCAACTACGGACAAAGAAACAACTTAAAAATTGCGGACGGTTCGTGCCCCATTCCCAATGTTAAGGACGGGTCGCGTGCCGTTGCCAAACTTTAAGGAGGGGATGCGACCCGTCCTTCAAATTTGCGGACGACACTGTAGCCATCCACAAATTTTGTTTTTTTAAAATAAAAATTCAAATTACGATTATAATTTAAAATTAATATTAGTTAATTAGTGTTTTTACATTATTAACATATATTTACAAATTAGTTGGTGATAATTGGGAATTATCGTCGTCAGAATCATTATTTCCGACCGTATCCCAATTGATATTAGACATATGTTCCTTCATCATTCTAAACCACGGTTGACGTTCACTTTTTAATCGTTCAACTTCCCTTTTTAATGTTGAACGTTGTTGTTCTGATTCTTCTTGCATTCTAGAGACGGTGTTTCGAAGTTCGTCGGTCGCGGCTTTTTCCTTGTCTTTGGAGGAACTCGCAATTTGCGGATGTCCTTGAACGTGGTCTCCATACCGCAACGTATCCTAAATCCATCCAAATCCGTATGTAATCACAGACGATTTAGGGACTACTTTCCGATCTGCAAATTTGTGGACAGATTAAGTTCGTATTTATTTTTTCATCCTTAATCCGTCCCTAAATTTAGGGACAACACTTCAATCCATAATTTCCGTCCGAAAATAAGAATTTTTTTTGTAGTGTATAAATTACAACAAAGGTCGGACAAAATCCTTTATAAATTAGTTTTAAAAGTAAATGAATAATATAAAAAATATATATCATTTTAAATTTAAATTCTCGTCTTAAATAGAGTGTCCACAGTATTTGAGATCTACATTAGAATAAAATATGATGAATGCAATCTATAAATTTCTTTAAAAATATATAAATAATGGGATAAATATCAACATTTATTATCCACGTACCCTAGGTCTATGACTATATTTGTTGATAATTGATTATGCTTATATATTCAGTTAGCAACTAATTGTTAGTAGAGATATTAAAATAACAATAATGAACGTTTCTTATAAATAAACAATTTAATCAAGTTAATAAAACATGGGAATTTTCCAAATCCCAAAACAGAATATGCAAAAAATACTGTTGTTTTCTTCTGAATATCCTCTTGTACTTACGTGCCTGAAGGTTCCTTGCAGATTACATGAATGACATTTCTCATATACCAAACAAAAATGTCTAAGTCCAAGGAAATGGCTAAACCAAATCAATTACAACACAAAACAAAAGGGGCTAATGTATCGTATTTGATAACATTAAAAGATAAATGCAGTGTTCAAAGAAATCCCGAATCTGTCGCAAATATTTAGCTGCAAGGTGATGAGAAAAACTTCAAATACCTTTTTATGACTGTGAGATCGAATATAAGAGGATGGAAATACATGTGTAAATTGATTGTTGTGGATGTAACATTTCTGACAAGAGTTTACAAGGGAGCATTGATTGTAGCAACCACGCAAGAAGGTGAACCTCACCAATATCTTTTAGCTTGGGGAATAGTCGACATAGAGAAAGACACATCATTAATGCGGTTTATGTCAAGGTTAAAAGATGTGATACAAGATAGACGTGATGTCATTGTGATATCTGATCGCCATAAAGCTTGATAGAAGCAGTCAAACAAGTGTAAAAGAAGCTGATTATGGTTTTTGTGCGCGACATATATCGCAAAACGCAAAGAGCTGCGTCAATAAATGCCAAGGTAGAAAGAGTTCAAAGGGTGATACTGTGGCAAAAATATTCTTTAAATGTGAAGCAACATACACGGTGAACGAATTTGAAGAGCTATTTAATGATTTGAAGGTCTGGTACAACTATGACTTTTATGACTATTGTAACATGACATTTGTGATCTTTGTGACTGTTGTGATCTTTATGAACTTTGTGACATTTGCACATGTATCCAAATGTTGTAAATTATTGGAGAAAGAGGACTTTGATCCCGTTAAGTGGGAGAAATGCAAATTTAAGGGCGAAAGATACAGCTTATTATAACCATCAATGCGACCAAGTCAATTAAATTCCATGTTGAAGACGTCAAAAATGTTTTTGGTACTAGCGCTTTTAGATATGGGTGGGCAAATTACCCGAGAAACCCGTCGCGATCCCACGAGAAATTACTCGAATCCACGTGTTTGAGTTCATGTTTGAGTAATAAAATCTTATTACCCGCAGATTTGGGTTTTCCATTATTAAAAACGGGTACCCGTGGATATACGAGATTATATGTAAAATTCCCAAAATACCCATATATATTTATAAAATTTACAAAAACTCCATTAGATTAATAATTTTAATTCCTTTCTATTCCCCTAGCCGCTTCTCATTCTCTCTCACCCTCTTTCCTTCTCACTCCTTTTTCTCTCTCCCAAAGTTCTCCACTCTTATCTCCTTTCCAAGCTATTTCTTCTATTCCTTCGCCGTCTCTGTCCTTGCTGTCGTTGTTTTCGTCGCCGTCATTCCATCGATGTCCTTGCTATCGTAGTCAATGTCGTTGTCCCTACTCCCTTCCTTCGCCGTCTTTGTCGTGCCATGTGTACCTTCATCGTCTTTGTCATTGCTATCACCATCGCCATCCCTGCCTTCATCGTCCCTACCGTTTCCGTGCATGCCTTTGTCGTCTCTGCCATTGTCGTCCCTTCGTCATGAGTGTATCTATTAAAACAAATCTTATAAGCCCTTAACATATATTGTGTAGATCGATAGGTTGGTTTTGTATTAGATATGTGATAGTGATTTTGAAATTATATGAAATAAGGTTCACTATAAAAAATAGCATGTTTCCAACGGACGGGACAACGAATCCGTCCGTTAATGAAAAATGGCAACGAATTGCAAAGGATATACGAGAACTTCCAATGGGCATATATCCGTTGCAATCCGTCACAAACTTCAACGGACGTTTAATGGATATCGTCCATTGCCCCTTTCCATTGCAATCCGTCACAACTTTTAACGGAATGTTAACGGATAACTTCTGTAAGTACCGTCCGTTGGAACCCCGTTAGAACACTGGAAAAAATAGTCCAACGGACATCCATTGCAAATTGTAACGGATGCCCGTTGAAAATTGTAACGGATGCTCGTTGAAATTGTTAATTTCGAGGTTTGTCGGTGGAAATAAATTCACGTGAACTTGCCACGGTCATCCGTTGAGGTTTCCAATGGATGTCCATTGCAAATTAAACTATTTAATGATAAAAATCAAGGTTTTAGTATCAAACCATTAACAACAAATATATTTTCAACAAAATATCGTCTTTTTCAAATAGAGATATATATAGATCGAGAGAATAGAAGTATAGAAGAAAAGATCCTATAACCAAAGAGATTATGTAAGAATTATTACAAGAATTAGAGCAATTCATGAGTTTTGCATCAACGCAACCTTTGTGTCAAGAACACGAAACAATGTTATGTCCATGCAAAAGATGCAAAAACATGAAGTATCGAAGTGAGGAAATTGTTGGCAAACATCTTTACAAGGTGGGTTTCATTGAGAATTAAAATTTTGGTTTTTTTCCTGGTGAAAATTGCAGCGTTAGAGATATTGTGCAAGAAGCACAACTAGAAAGAAATGAAGAAGTTATTTATGAAGCATCAACGACCAATCCATATGCGGAAATGGTGTCAGATGCTTTTCTCGGAGTTGTGAACAAACGCATGAAGAGATGCCGAACATCAATGCACGTCGATTCTTCAACCTATTGGATTCGACGAAACAACCTATATATGAAGGCTGTCGTGAAGGTCAGTCTCGCTTATCTTTATCTTCAAGATTAATGAGTATAAAAACAGACACAATGTTTCTGAAAATTACATGGTTTCATTTTGCAAAACCATGCGTGAATATTTACCGGAAAATAATCAAGCTCCCGAGCCATACTACAAAAAGAAGAGGCACCGTGCATGCAAACCGGAACACAAATCCTTTACGAAAGATTGAACACAATGGCCGATTTACAAGAATTGGTAGAATGCGGTGGAGATCGTGGACATCGTAAACCAAAAGGCCAAGGTGAATGGCATAACTGGTATAAACGTAGTATCTTTTGGGAACTACCATATTGGAAATCATTGATATTACGTCATAATTTAGATGTTATGCATATCGAAAAGAACTTTTTAGATAACATCAGCAAAACTGTTTTGAATGTGGCGGGTAAAACTAAGGATAATATACAATGAAGAAAAGATTTGAAGACAGTATGTCGACGACCTGAGTTGGAATTAAGAGATGGAAGGTCACCTGTCCTAGTATTCAGATTGTCTGGTCCGACGAAAAACGAAATTATTAAAGTGGTTAAAAGAAGACGTTAACTTTCTAGATGGATATGCACCGAACATTGCTCGGTGTGTGGATATTGTTGGTTCAAAGCTGATCGGGTTGAAAAGTCGTGATTGTCACAATTCATGCAGCGACTCATTCCAATTGCATTTGCTGAGCTCTTACCACGGAATGTTCACGATGTGCTATGCAGAATCATCATATTTTTCAAATATATATGTTCAAGGAATTTAAAAAGGGGTGACTTGGAATTAATGAAAAACAATATCTCAGAAGTATTATGTGTATTGGAAAAATGTTTTCTGCCTTCATTCTTCGATGTCATGGAGCATTTGCCAATACATTTACCGGATGAGGCAATACTCGGTGAACCAGCTCAATTCAGATGGATGTATCCTTTCGAAAGGTTTTTCTTTCATTTAAAGAAAAAAGAAAAAAAAAGTAGCGGTCGAAGGATCTATTGTCAAACAATACTTGCTGAAAGAAATCACATATTTCAACATATTTTATTTCGAGTCGCATATTCAGACGAAAGAATGACGTGTAGCGGATGATCACACAAACATTTTGTATCAATATAATCCACGGATTGGAAAAATTTCTGAGATGTTTACACCGATTGGACGTACAGGAGGTAAATCCGAGGAATATTGGTTAACACCAGAGGAGTATAATCACGTCCACACATATATATTACTAAATTGTCAACAGTTATTACCGTTTGAAAGATACAAAACAATATTATTCAATCTTTTAAATTTATATGTATATATATACAATATTAACGTATTTTCATTATACAGGATATTTGATGAAGAAGTACTTGGTACATATCCTCATCTAAACGCAAATGAACTTACAGACATGAAAGTTCAACATTATGGATCGTGGTTGAGAGATTACGTAAGTACTTATACATCTATTAAAATTAACTGCATTTATTATAAAGTATTCATTCGTTTTTATGTTATACGTACAGGTGAAATATTCTGATGAAAGACTTCCAACGTGGTTAAAAGATTTGGCTAATGGTCTTTCACAGAATATTATGTGTTGACCAATCTTGTTTACTCGCGGCTACACGTTCCACACGTACGAACACGGAAAACATAGAAGCACATAAAATTAGGGTGATAACTTCTACATATTTTGTACCAAATCTTACAAGCAGAATATCTCGGTCTCGTTAGGTTGAAGATAATGCTTTTTAAATGTCATTGGCTCGACCCAACCGAAAGACGTGGAATACGAAAAAACCGATTGGGAGGAATTGACATCAATCCGACACGACAATATGGTAAGTATGATCCATTCATCACAATAGATCAAGCATATCAAGTATGTTATGTGCAATATCAAACAACATTGAAATGTCAAAGAGAGGAGTGGTGGGTCGTAGTAAAGATCAAGCGATGAGGAATCATAAGCTCAGATGATCAAGAAGATCCGTTGCAACCCGATCATCCGTAGCCGATTTGTTTAATTGATACAGACAATCTCGAGGAGATTCTCGCAAGAACTAACATAGACAAAGAATTCATACGCGATTATGAAGACGTTGAACAAAAAGATGATGAAGATGAAAACGACGATGAATTCAATGAACAATCAAATGAACACTCGCAAATCGATGAATCTACTGAAGAATAAATGTAAATATAATGTGTAATGTAGATGATGTGTCATCGAACAATCGAAATTTAAATACAATCGAAGAATATATAAATGATGTTCAATGTTTTTAGAACTTCATATGATATAATACCAATGGGCATCCGTCGAAATTATTAACGGATGTCCGTTGGAACAAGAAATCGCCTCCGACACTTAGAAAAAATTTATAAGTTTTCCATAATTGCTGTTGCAACTTTGTAATGGATGCCCGTTACAAATATTCTAACGGGCATCCGTTAACAATGGTTAACGGATGACCGTTAAATTTTTTAACAGGCATCCGTTACAAATGCTTATGGACATCCGTTACAAATTTCCAATGGATACCCGTTAGAACAATTGTAACGGGCATCCGTTACCATTTTGAAACGGATGCCCATTGCAAAGTGTCATGATGCCTACCCTAGTCTACAGAATATTCCAACGGAAATCTGTTGCAAATTGTAACGGATGCCCGTTGCAATGGGAGACGAACCACCGTTTTTCCGTCCATTGCCTCGGGAACACGCATTTCAAACGGGCATCCGTTGGAATTTCCAACGGATACCTGTGGGAGAAACATAACATCGCGTTAATTAATTGCATCCGTTGAGTTGACGTCTTTTCCAACGGCATCCGTTTGAACAGTTTTATTTTCAGCACACTTCAAAACTTCGAAATCCTCTCAAACACTTCCTCTCACACATAAAATCATACTTAAAAACACTAAACACAAAAATGAGGGCTAGACGACTCATAGGTTGGGGAGGTATATTGGCTGGTTCCGTGGGAGCCCTTCCCCCGCCTCCACCACCACCATATCACCCTCCTTCACCAATTTTGGCACCGCCGATATTTGATGTAGAGGACGATATGGTGGATATCGACTCTTTAGTTGATAATTTCGACGGGCGTCCCACCCTTCCAATTATCGATCCTAATCCTCCTCTCGGGACGCTATGGTAAATTTAATGTTATATACTTTTATATTGTTTTACTTTATAAATTTTATTTAATTATTTAATTTTCATGTGTAGGTTTGACGTGGATGATGTTCTAAAACATATGAACAAAAACATCATCCAAGGGTCCTTACAGGACCAACTCTATTATTCCTGGCAATTTACGCCAGAAGTCATACGCTGCAGACGGTGGTACACCTCAGTGTATTTCAATTTACATTTTTATTTAAAATGATTATTTATATATGTTATAAACTAACTTATTGTAATTTATTTTGTAGCGCGCATACAAATGGCGGAAGAAGGATACGTTGCGCATCTACACGGCTTGGATGCGCGACATGCAGGCTCGCATGCGCTTGATGATGAGCAACGCCAAGTGCAACTACTACACCAAGAAAACCGACTTGGGCAACGGACGAGGTCTCCAATCAACTTATTCAACATTGGGAGTCTGAAGACTTCAAGGCCAAGAGCGAGAAGGACAAAAAATGTCGATACGGCGAGAAGGTTCCCGAAGAGGAAGCAAGAATTGGTAAATTTATTATTATTTAAATTTTTGGTTTTTTACAATATTTATCTAATTAAATTTATTTTATATCACATATGCAACGGATAGGAAGAGAACCAACTCTTCTTAAGCTGGTAGTGGAAAACCACGCCAAGAAGAAATGGTCGTCGGGGAAGAGAGCGACGAACCCGAACTCGTCGATCCTCGAGTGGAAAGAACCGTGAAAGCTATGACAGAGAAGATCACACAACAATCACAAGCTTGCAGTTCAACTCTCAACGAGCTTAGCCCTTTACAAAAGGATAAATTTATTTGGAGGTAAAAATTTATTATTTTATCTTTCGATTATTAATAAAATATTTTGTAAAAATTCTAACTCTAATTTTGTTTGTTTTGTAGTCGGTTAGATAGTATAAGAGGCATCTATACGGTCTCAGGGCACTTAAAAAAGATATCATCGAGGACGCCACAACGGTACCTCCCATGTTCGAAGAGAGCTACACACAACAACGGTATATCGAGGATCTCGAAGCACAAAACACGATCACAAATACCGCACATAGAGAGCGTCATAGAGTTGCTATCCGGTCGGGCGAGGGAATCAACGCCGCAGCAAGAACCAGGTATCGATTCGGATGCAACGGCTTCCAGAGGTGCTGGTGACCACAAAGATGATATCGGTGCAACCGACTTAAATGAAATGTAATAGAATTAGGTTTATTTTTTTTATAAAAAACTTTAATTATTTAATTAAAAAATTTAAATTTTGTAAATTATTTTTATTATTTTTAAAATTTTTTATCAATTTTCTAGCGGATGCCCGTTGCAATTTCTAACGGGCATCCGTTGGGAACCATTTTCCCGCCAAATGGTAACAGATACTCGTTCCCATTTCCCACCAATTTGTAACGGATGCCCGTTGCCATTTTCCGCCAATTTGCAACGGATATTTGAATTTAATAAAACATTTAGTATTAAATTCGGGTTTGGGTACTCGCAGGTATTTCATTTAAGTTTCGAGTATCCGAGCTTCGGATCCGTGTTCATGGGTTCGAGTTCGGGTATAAAATATAGTACCCGTCTGAGTTCAGTTATCCTTAAAATCCGGGTACCCGACCCATGCCCACCCCTACTTTTAGATATTTGTTTGGGAAAGACACTGAAATGATTTAATAGGTATAGGTTGAAAGGAGATAGTGGTGATGATTATCAAAAGTTAACACCATATGTTCAGAGATTGTTACATAAACGGTTTGAACTAACATCCAAGTATCAGATAATTGAATTGAACAGGCTGAGTGATGAGTATGAGGTGAGAAATGAGAAGGGTAGAAGATTCGTAGTGAGTCTTAAAAAAAGAACGTGTGACTGCAAACCGTTTGATGTGGATAAGTATCCATACAACCACACAACTGCGGCTGCACATAAGGTTGATAAAAGTCACAAGATACAAAAACTATGTTCAACATACTACCTGCGGGAGACATGGCGTTTGGCTTACCAAGAAACTGTATATCTGGTTCCCAATTGCAGTTATTGGAACATTCCTTCTCAATATTGTGAAGTTATGGTTCTACCTATTATGGTGGCTGAGAAAATGCAAAATGGGAGGCCTAAAGAGAATTATTATCCTAGGCTCGGTGAGGCTCGAAGAAAAACACAATCTTCATCGAGACAAACGAATTCAAATGTCAGCATCACTGCCAGTGTTTGGGACGTGACAACCAACACAACATCAATATCAAAAAGAAGAAAGTATTGTTAGTTTGTAATACTGTATTATTTGTATTATTTGGTCAAAACTTTGGCATTTTTAATGTATTATTGGGATAAAACCTTGGAATTTATACGCTTTCATTATGTGCAAATCATGCAACCCAATATTACGGGAATCCATCGAACTCATGCGATCCAATATGATCCACGTGCAACCCATAATTTGCATAAATCAGTATGATGCATATTTAAACGTTAAAATATCTTATTTGTATGATTTACGTCCATTCACCCTTATAAATCCAAACTCGTCAAGTTCGCATATATGTTTTTTCTCATTGATGCAAAATGACTATTATGAAATTTGTGACCATGCAACCCATATGACACATTATTAGAAATGTCATTTTCAATTTTTTTTTGAATTGTAGATATTTAATTAGGAATCAAAAGAGATAATATAATTAATAATGTCGAAGTTCGACGAAATAACGAATGTATTTTTTCTTTTTTAAAATTTTTTTTCTCAAATTCATCAAACGAGTTCTTAAGACACTACTATCCTTTTGAAGCACATTTATCCATTCTAAACTTCATGTGACACATGCACAAAAATATGTTTTAACTATTGTTTGACGTTGTAAAAGCTCTGAATTAACATGATTTACGTCTGTAAATGCATCGAAAACACAATTTAAACGTCCAACGTCATCTGTGACCTTTGTGACAATACTACGGTTTTTAGGAAACATGTGGGACCCACCATTTCTCCCGAACTTTTCCAAACAAATTCAAAAAGCATTTCAAACTTTCCGCTAAAATTTAACTTTCCGCTTTCCACCAAAATTTAACTTTTGGCGAAGATAAAAAATAAACCAAGTTCATAGATAATTTAAAATAAACCGAGTTCAAAATTAACAAAACAAACCAAGTTCAAACTTAACAAAATAAACCGAGTTCATAAATAGTTTAAAATAATCACACATGAGATGATGAGAGGCATTTTTCTTCAAGTACTTCAATACTTTCTCCATTCATAAAGACATATGAAACAATCTTCTCACAAATGAAAGACATGTTTGCGTAACAAATCTGAAGAAATGTATCATCTTTCCCGATAGAATGGCTTCTATGTATTTGAAAGAGAAAACACCACAATCGTTCGTGTTTCTGTTATGTGAAAAACCTTCATAATACTCGTAATCCCATATCTCTTCTCCGACAGTCAAGGAATGGAACCCTCCGACTTCAAACATCTTAGGTAAAACTCTTTTTATTACCTCAACCACTAGATCAATATGCTTCTCCTTCAACCTTTTTTCGCAGTCATATATCGTGATGCATCTCCTCTTCAAATCCACTTTCATGACTACCCAATGACAAGGTATATAACGATTTACAAGAGATGGAATATTAATAACTGGGAGCAAGACATCATAATCTACCACCGCCTTGGACTTGGCTCTCAAAGTATATGTACCTTTCAAATAGTCCATAATTCCTGCAAAAAATTGATACACATCAATACATATGATCCAAAATGACCTTTGTGACCATTGTGGTCTCTATGACTATTGTGATCTCTGTGACAATACTAAATTTTGTGACCTTTATGACCCATGTGACCATTATGACCTTCATGACTACGGGTTAAAAAAAATTTACGTCATCTTCAAGCCATATACCATCTTTCAATATAATCTCCCCAAACTCTGGCTCGCGGAAACAACCTATATCCGATTTTGCCACCAACGCTCTTGGAGAGGTTTCATCATAAACTTATATAGACTTGTCAATCTGGAACTACTACCATCAATGAATGAAAGAGTTTAAAAGATCTTGCCTTGTACCAATCCCTTGGACTTCCACACAAAATACCCACTCCCTTAAGCATCTGTGAATTCTTCAACCACTTTTTCTATGGGTTCTCTTCAATCACCTCTTCTATAGTAACATCTTTTTCTACACATCTCCCTCGCGCTCTCTCTCTCCTTTTCCTCTCGCTGCCCTTGTTTTTGGTCCACCCCATGTTTTTTGGTTCTCCATGTGTTTTTTGGTCCACTTTGTATTTTTTGTCTTTTAGTTGGTGGATTGGTTGGCAAATGTTCAACAGATGGCTCATGTCTTGCCTTCGATGTTCATGTATTTTTGTTTTTTTTGCCGGTGGCTCAATCGATGGAGGTTCAAAATATGACTCTTGTCTTACCTTCAATGGTTTGAAATTTCGTTTAATTTTCAATGGACTATCAACTCATCTGATGAAGCTCCAACATCTGCATAAAAATCAATTCATTAATTAGACTCATCTAATGTGACCTTTGTGACCATTGTCTCGAAAGGATAACACTTGGTGGAAATCTTGGATATTTTTTTTCATGTGCTTGAATTTATATAGAAACTTAGGCTTTGACAGCACCTAGAAATGACCATTTAAGAATACATTAGACTTCTATTGACACATTGAGACCCATATGACCCTTTGCGACACAAGAGACCCTTGTGACTCAAGCGACTCACTGAGACTCATGTTCATCTTTGACTCAAACGACTCACTGAGACTCGTGACCCTCTTCGACTCAAGCAACTCATTGAGACACACTCATTTAAAATCAACAAACAATTTCGCTTTCAACAACCTAATCCCTAATAAATTTCATATTCGTTAATCTCTGCATAAAATAACTGTAGAAACCGATCCCTGCCAAATTTCGAAATTAAATTACAGATGCCGATGAAGATTGATTCGTGCTCTCTTCTTCGTTCCTGATCCTTGCAAATTCCTTCTTCCTCACTTACACTTCGAACTCGCTCCTAACTCTCAACTTCGAAATCGCTTATCACAAAAGGATTTGAAATCGGTTTCAAAACCACTCCAACCTTGTGTGTTTTCACGTGAAAAAGTAAAAACAAATTTGTCTTTTTACCATTTTATTTTTTAAAATTTTTTAGATTTTCGAAAATAGTGTGAAGTCTTGATTTCTGCTATTTCGCCAAACAAAAATCCACTGTTCCCATAAAAAATATCAAGAATATAAAATAAAATAAAATTTTAGAAAATAATACAATAAATCATTGAAATAAAGTTGTGATTTCCTTTTTCATTTAGGCTACTGTTACAGCTTTTATGTGAAAAAGTATCTAATAATAATACAAATTATAAATTTAAATGTAATTTCCAACCATAAATTTTAAAATAAACAATGCATATGTTACAACCAACCGACATTATTTTTATGTTTACACTAAAATTAAAGTATCATGAGATATCTTGCGCGAGGTAAAAAAATCATTGTTATATTTTATCATTAAATATAAATTGACTAATTTTAAATCCCAATATAATAAAAGTCTAATTTCAAATCTATAAATGCCAAAATAAATAAATGACATTATATTATTAACCTATATACCGTAATCAGATATCATAATTCTTAGTTTTATAATAATTTTCGGATTGGTACGGCGAAATATCAGAAATATTTTTATAGGGCTAAACCACTTCAAAAATACCCTTCCCTAAAATAATTATTAAATCCGAAAAAAACTGAAGAAAAGACAAATTTGCCCTTAATGTTCGAACGTGGAAAAACCCACGTTCGACAGTTTTTCGACGTGAAAAACTGCCAAAAACGAGAAAACCGAACAGTTTTTCGCCGTGAAACCTATTTAAAAGTTTATAGCAAGAAAGAAATAAGTGATGTCGAACTTGAGAGGGACGATTTGAAGTTGGCGAGAAGGAAAATGGCTGGAATCAGCAGCAGCACTGGCGAAGAGAGCACGAGTCAATCTTCAATGGCGTCAATAAGTGTAAGTAGTTCGATTTCTAGGGTTTTGAAAGCTTTCGAGTCACAAAATGGTTTATTGATTTGAAATGGGTGAGTGTCAGTGTCAGTGAGTCGGTTAGGTCGCAAGAGTCGCAGGAGTTGCATGAACATCTTCGACTCCGTGAGTCGGTTGAGTAGCAAGGTTCGTAGTAGTTGCATGACCATCTTCGACTCAGTTTATTGATTTGAAATGGGTGAGTGTCAGTGTCAGTGAGTCGGTTAGGTCGCAAGGGTCACATGAGTTGCATGAACATCTTCGACTCAGTGAGTCGGTTGAGTAGCAAGGGTCGCAGGAGTTGCATGACCATATTCGATTCAGTGAGTCAGTTATCTCAGTGAGTGGGATGAGTTGCAATGGTCGTTTGAGGGGCGTGGGTCGGTTGAGTCTCAGTGAGTCGGTTGAGTGTCACAGAGTCGCATGGGTCGCACGGGTCGGTTAGAGTCGCACGGGTCGGTTGAGTCGCA
>CM071860.1:63274283-63328067 GCA_036759665.1 Gynandropsis gynandra | reverse complement strand
GTCGTACAAGGGTATTATGTTGGGCACATGAGACGTCCATGGGTCATGTTTGGTCGCATGAGTCGTCCATGGGTCATAATGTGGTCATTAGGGTGGCATGAGTCGTACAAGGGTATTATGTGGTCGCATGAGACGTCCATAGGTGATGTTTGGTCGCATGAGTCGTCCATGGGTCATATGTGGTCATATAGGGTCGCATGAGTCGTACAAGGGTATTATGTGTTCGCATTAGACGTCCATGGGTAATGTTTGGTCGCATGAGTCCTCCATGGGTCATATGTGGTCATATAGGGTCACATGAGTCGTACAAGGGTCTTATGTGGTCGCAGGAGACGTCCATGGGTCATATGTGATCATATAGGGTCGCATGAGTCGTACAAGGGTCTTATGTGGTCGCATTAGCCGTCCATGGGTCATGTTGGTCGCATGAGTCGTCCATGGGTCATATGTGATCAAATTGGGTCACATGAGTCGTACAAGGGTTATGTGTGGTCGCATGAGTCGTACCCGTTTAAACTTGATTATAATTTAATCCCATTGAGCGTCACATAACGGGTCCTATTGGGTCATAATCTTACGAAAAATAGATGCAAAATAAGACATTTTCAA
The DNA here is from genome assembly GCA_036759665.1 of Gynandropsis gynandra. NCBI lineage: Eukaryota > Viridiplantae > Streptophyta > Magnoliopsida > Brassicales > Cleomaceae > Gynandropsis > Gynandropsis gynandra. Next base: position 63,327,458 of record CM071860.1, on the reverse strand, counting down.
CGTTTAAATATTGATTACATAAGGTTTCGAAGGTTATAAAGGTCATAAAAGTTACATAAGGTTACATAAGGTCTCAAAGGTCACAACGGTTAAAAAAAAGGAAAGAAAAAGGTTGAAACATAATAAAAAGGAAAAAAGAAGTTCGAGAAAAAAAAAGGAAAGAAACAAAGGTCAAATTTGCCGAGTTTAAAGACACATCGCAACCCTTCCCCGCAAGAAGAGTCGTGTGTGACTTCTCCAATTTGACCTCCAACCGTGACCTTAGGTAACGCGGATACAGCTTGATGTCTGAGTCCGCCGATACCTTATGTAGTGCAGATACATCACAAAGTCCTCCATCCAAAGTGTAAGTACTTATGTGTATCTGCATATAGACTGAGTCCGACGATTACCAAGACATTGAATAACAAATAGACAGCACGATGCCCTGGGTCGACCATGTGACCTTAACGGTCACAAAAGTAACAAGGATTTTTCAGAGAATTTAGGGTTAGATGTTAGAAATCGCCCTTTTGAGAGAATGAAAGACTCGAAACAAGAGATGATTTGGTGCTTGTTGTAGCTTTTCGGTTTTTCCTCCTCTATTTATAACGAAAAGTAAATGGACTCCTAAAATTCGAGAAAAACAATAAATACAAAGAATGACCAAGGTGCATGTATTGACCACATTAAAGAACCTTTAATATAGGTCTTGAATGTGGCATTGGTAAAATAAAAAGTATAGCTACCACCTGAAAAAAGCATTAGTCTGACATTGAAAAGACTAGTAGAAAGGGTCGAAATGGTCGGAAGGGTCGCAATGGTCAGAAGGGTTGCGAGGGACAAGGATCGCATGGGTCCAACATATTTTGATTTGAGCTGTATTTTCAAAATTTTATTCATATTATTTGTAAATAATTTGTAAATAATAAATTAGTATCGTATGGGTCCAAAGGTCGCAGAGAGATAAGAATCGCAGGGATCCAAGGATCGCAGAAGAACAAGGGTCGCAGAGGAACAAGAGTGGTAAGGGTCCAAAGTCGCAGAGGAACAAGGGTCGCAGAAGGATAAGGATCGCAGGATCAAACTGGATCATAAAATCGTAGGGTATCTTAGGAATACCAACATTTATAAGAATATTTTAAAGTTAAAATTTTTTTCTTTTTTGGAAAAGATATCTTTAAAATGTTTTAACCGTATGATGATATTTTTGAAATTACCTCTATTGGTACACGTCTTTTTTTAGGATGGTTTGTTATCTTTTAAAATAATAAAAAAATATGTAGTTTTTTTAAATGAATATATGCGCGCGTGTGTGCGTGTGTATATATATGGGTGGGTTGACGTGATATGCATTAATTGTTCTTTTGTTATGCCAATATAAATGAATGTTTGTTAATTCAACCGTTAAATAAAATGTGATTATTAGTTTTTTTTTTCGGAAAACTAGAGTCCAACTCAGATAGAATAAAATAATTTTTATAATTCTTTTAGTTCTATACAAAGAACCCAATTTTTAGAGATTCTAAAGATATAAAATATCTGAGGAATTTGATGTAATTTTGGAATGAACGGAAAAATGAAGTTATTCATCGAAATTATTTCGTTAAAAATCGTATGGATTTGTATTTCATTGGCTATGATTTGGAAGAGAATCTTGTAAGTATGAGTAATTAAGAAAAGAATGACAACACAATGTCGACATAATTGTACTTGGGGTCACTATAAATTAATTGTATAGTCAATTAGACCAGAGGTTTTGGGTTCATATGAAGTAACTTTAACTCATATTGCATTTTTTTTTGTGTTTTCCCTAACATAGCAAAAAGCAATGTTAATTTATGGACAAAATTCTTTATTGTTAATTATTGTGCACCATTTGGATAATTCTGGAATATTCTTTCTTTATTTAAATAAATAAATAATTAAAATTATCATAAATTGAGATTTTGAGAAGAATTGCTTTTTAGATAATTATGTACGATGAAAATTGTAAATTGCGTTTTAAATTGAGTTATTGTTTATCGTTGATTTTTATGATAAATTAATTAGGAGCTTGATGAATGGCGGTTTCAGTTTTCAATTTCGTTTATCTCTAACATGTGAATTTTAATCGATGTAAAACTATATGATATAACACCCAAAATTTTTCAATTCAGTAATCCAATGTATAATTTTTTTATTTGCGATTGTTGATAAAATCTTTTGATTTGGCACAACTTAAGTATGGCATAGCCTAAAATAATTATAGGTTTTGTATTAAAATTAACAATATATGAGTGTAGATGATTTTCGCATTTAGTGAGAAAGAAAAAGACTACCGATATTATTCACCACTATTATTTTTATATACAATGTATTAAATAGGGGAATTTAAAAAATATTCTTGTAGGATTAAAGTGCTTTAAAACTATCCTTCATTGAAAAAAAGTTTCAAATTAAAATATATCCTTAAAATATTGATAATTGTTTCAAAATAAACTTGAACAATATGCAAGATGAGAGAGCAAGAGGTAGAACAAGATAATTCTTTATTCAAGAAGATTTCTCAAGTGTACATTTACAAATGAAATTGCCTCTATTTATAGGCTTACAAGGATAGATGAAGAGACAAACAAATAGATTAAGAGATAAGGTAGTCATAATTCATAGAATTAAATAGAAATAAAGTGGGAGAGTAAATAGAGAATATGAAGAGTTGGAAAACTCAAAAGACATTCACATAATATTATTATTTTATAATACTCCCCCTTGAATGTCTATTGAGTAATTGGAATATGCTTTATTAAAAATTTACTAGGTAAAACCCGTAGAGAAAAACCCTAGTAAAGAATACATATCCTTAATGATATGGAATAGATATGTTGCCTCGTTAAAAACCTTTTCTAAGAAAACCTAATAGGAAAAAACTTAGTAAAAGGGAAAAAGAGTGCAACACATATCTTTTCTCCCCCTGATAAGATCATTATTTTATATCTTTCAAACGACGCATTCCAATTAAAGAAACCATCTTCTCAAATGATCTCGAAGGTAATGCCTTAGTGAATAAATCAGCTGGATTCTCACTAGACTTTATTTGTTGAACATCTATCTCACCATTTTGTTGAAGATCATGGGTAAAGAAAAATTTAGGTGAAATATGTTTTGTTTTGTCACCCTTAATGTAACCATCCTTTAATTGAGCTATGCATGCAGTATTATCCTCAAACAATATTGTAGGGATATTTTTATCAATTGGGAGACCACATGACTCCCTAATATATTGAGATAATGATCTCAACCAAACGCATTCACGACTTGCCTCATGAATAGCTAATAACTCTGCATGATTTGTTGAAGTGGCTACCAATGTTTGTTTTATAGAACGCCATGAAATTGCGGTTCCCCCACAAGTAAATACATACCCAGATTGAGATCGGGCTTTATGAGGATCTGACAAATATCCAGCATCTGCATAACCAACTAAAATTGGTTTTGATAAGTTATTATAATATAAGCCCATATCTGTGGTCCCTCGAAGATATCTAAAGATATGTTTTATACCATTCCAGTGTCTTCGAGTTGGCGAGGAACTATATCTTGCCAATAAACTTATTGCAAAAGATATATCAGGACGTGTATTATTAGCAAGATACATTAGTGCTCCAATAGCACTAAGATATGGTACTTCAGGACCAAGTAATTCTTCATTTTCCTCACGTGGTCTAAAGACATCTTTATTAATGTCTAATGACCTTACTACCATAGGAGTACTTAAAGGGTGCGCTTTATCCATGTAAAACCTTTTAAGTACTTTTTCTATATAGGATGATTGATGCAAAAATATTCCATCTTCCAGATGCTCAATTTGAAGACCTAAACAAAATTTTGTTTTTCCAAGGTCTTTCATCTCAAACTCTTTCTTTAAGCATTGCATAGCTTGTGATAACTCTTCAGGAGTTCCAATCACATTTAAATCATCAACATAAACCGCAATTATAACAAACTTTGATTTTGATCCTTTTATGAATACACATGGGCATATAGGATCATTATTATATCCTTCTTTTATCAAATATTCACTAAGACGATTATACCACATCCGTCCAGATTGTTTTAGCCCATACAACGCTTTGTTTAATTTAACAGAGTATATTTCTCGAGAATTATTACATGCTTCTGGCATTTTAAATCCATCAGGGATTTTCATATATATACCATGGTCTAACGAGCCATACAAATAAGCCGTGACCACATCCATGAGGCGCATTTCAAGTCTTTCGGTCATTGCCAGACTTATCAAGTATCGAAGCGTTATTGCATCCACCACAGGCGAATATGTTTGTTCATAATCAACACCAGGAATTTGGGTAAAACCTTGAGCAACAAGTCTTGCTTTATATCTAATGATCTCATTTTGTTCATTTTTCTTTCGTAGAAATACCCATTTATTTCCAATTGGTTTGATTCCTTCTGGTGTTTGGACAATTGGTCCAAAAACTCCTCTCCTTTTAATAGAGTCTAATTCAGACTTGATTGCCTCTTTCCACATTGGCCAATCATTTCTATTTCTACATTCCTCTATAGAGGTAGGTTCATGATCCTCGTTTTCATTTATTATATCGCGCGCTATATTTTCAACAAAAATATTGTCGACAATTATTTCTTTTCGGTTCCATCTTCTTCCTGTATTGATATAGTTAATTGAGATCTCTTCATTTTCATTGGTTTCAGGTACCTGATTACTTTCATCATTAACCATATCAATGATCTCTTCTGGAGATACGTCATCATTTTGACCATCAAGATTAGTTGCTCCTTTTCTTTTTCGAGGAAGTTTATCTTTGGAACCAAGTGGTCTACCACGCTTCATGCGCACCTTAGACTCACTAGCAATTATAGGTTGTCCTTCTGGGACATGTATTTTAATTGGAGCATTCACAGCTGGAATATGAGATTTTGTGACTTTTTTTGGGTCAGCGAATGCGTCTGGCAATTGATTCGCAATACCTTGTAAATGGATTATCCTTTGAACTTCTAAATCACTTTCTTTTGTTCGAGGATCTAAATTTGTAAGTGATGATACATTCCATGATATCTCTTTCTCCAAATGTTTGTTACTTTCCCCTAATGTTGGGAATAATGATTCATCAAAATGACAATCTGCAAATCTTGCAGTGAAAATATCTCCAGTCATTGGTTCAATATATTTTATTATTGACGGAGATTCATACCCAACATATATTCCCATTCTCCTTTGAGGTCCCATTTTTGTTCGTTGTGGTGGATTAATTGGGACATATACCGCACATCCGAAAATCCTCAAATGAGAAATATTTGGTTCCTGACCATAAACCAATTGCAAAGGGGAATTATCATGATAACTAGTTGGCCGAATGCGTATAAGTTGTGCTGCATGTAAAACAGCATGACCCCAAGCCCAAATGGGAAGATTGGATTTCATAAGTATTGGTCTTGCAATCCATTGAATTCGTTTTATAAATGATTCTGCTAGACCATTTTGAGTATGAACATATGCTACAGGATGTTCTACTCGTATACCAATCGACATACAATAAGTCACAAAAGACTGAGACATGAATTCACCGGCATTATCAAGACGAATTGTTTTAATCGGATGATCAGGAAAATGTGCCCGTAATCGTATTATTTGTGCAAGTAATCTCGCAAAAGCCAAATTACGAGATGATAATAAGCACACGTGTGACCATCTTGTTGAAGCATCAATTAATACCATGAAATATCGAAATGATCCACACGGTGGATGAATCGGGCCACATATATCACCGTGAATTCTTTCTAGAAATGATAATGATTCATTTCTTATTTTTGCTGAAGAGGGTCTTGTTATTAGTTTTCCCTTTGAGCAATCAACACAAGAAAATTCATTGGATTGAAAAATCTTCTGGTTTTTCAATGAATGACCACATGAATTTTCAATAATTTTTCGCATCATCGTTGAACCGGGATGGCCTAACCGGTCGTGCCAAACTTTGAAATGATTTACAACATCAGTAAACTTCGGGTTTACTGTATTATATGCTTCAATCATCTCAATAGATGTGTAATATAAACCAGATGATAAAGCATGTAACTTTTCTAACACACACCTTTTACCCATTATAGTTGAGGTAATACAAAGATACTCAATGCCTTTTTCATTCATAGTTTCAATGTGATATCCATTAATACGAATATCCTTGAAACTTAACAAATTTCTTGAAGACTTTGGAGAGTACAAGGCATTGTAAATGATAAACTTTGTGCCATTTGGCATCGCAAAAATTGCTCTTCCGGAGCCCTCAACAATTTTTGCACATCCTGATATGGTATTGACATATGCTTTATCATTTCTTAAGTTTGAAAAATATTTCTTTTCTTTTAGAATGGTATGTGAAGTAGCATTGTCTGCGAGACATAAATCTTTATCTTGGATCTTCAATTGATTCATATTCCAAAATCTATATAATAAAAAATATGAATAAATAGACATAAAATAAAAGAAACATATATTATTGCATAAACTTTATTCAAATAAAGAGAACTAAAAATAAAACCAACATTACTTAGAAAAGAAACATAATTCATAATATTGAAATAAATAAAAAAAATTAAACTTCTTGATCAATTCTGAGCACTTCCATCTTCAGGATGGATAAGGAAATGGACAATGTCAAGGGACATCAGATCATCTATGTTTTCCATAAATTTGTTGGAGTCATCCAATCCTTCAATAATCTTGTTGGAGGTCATTGACAACGAAATTAGATTCAACATCATTTCCTTTATTTTTCAATGACTCTTGGTAGATGTTTACAAAATGCTTAGGAGTATGACAAGTACGCGTCCAAATATCCATGCATCCCACATCGGTGGCAAATACTTTTCTTACTCTTGCCTCCATTATTATTCTCTCATTTTCGATTTTTAGCATTGTAATTGATTAGTCCACTGTGGGAATAACCTCTACCTTTTCCTCATCCACATCCACGATAATTGTTAAATGCTACGACATTCGTTTTAGGGAATGGAGGTCACAAAACAACAGGTAGTTCATTCGCTCTACAAAACAACGGCATGCGATGTGAAAAAAAATGTAAACGATTTGAAAAATATCAGATCAAATTATAACTTTTCTGATACACAAGATCCATATAAATGGCGAGTGTAGAGCATACTTAGTTATTTCGATCTTACTATAATATTGAAAAAAATTGTAATGATTAAGAGAAAAAAAACCTCGAAAGATTGAAAGAAAAACAGAGCCTCGTGCTGATAACGTGTTTCAAAATAAACTTGAACAATATGCAAGATGAGAGAGCAAGAGGTAGAGCAAGATAATTCTTTATTCAAGAAGATTTCTCAAGTGTACATTTACAAATGAAATTGCCTCTATTTATAGGCTTACAAGGATAGATGAAGAGACAAACAAATAGATTAAGAGATAAGGTAGTCATAATTCATAGAATTAAATAGAAATAAAGTGGGAGAGTAAATAGAGAATATGAAGAGTTGGAAAACTCAAAAGACATTCACATAATATTATTATTTTATAATAATAATCTCATTTTACCCTTGTCGACAATTTTTCTCTCTTCCAAAGCACCTCTATTTCTCTTTCTCTTGTACCGCGAAAATTACTGTTCTTCCGCACCACAACAGATTCGACGAGAGTAGCTTGAAATCAGTATCAGATTCGCTGCCAATAGATTGAAATCATTTGTTATCAACAAAGAAGCTTGCAATTAAGCACGTACCGCATAAAACGCAGGTATGTATAGTGAGTTTTTCATGTTTCTCTTATGTTTTCTCGTTTCTTTTGCGAGTTATGAAACATTGGGTCAATATAAGACTCGTTTATTGAAATCGAGTCTAAACGAGTCATATTTATTGAAATGTCAAATAATCGCAATTAGTGACTGCATCACAGAGTCGTACGGTCGCACTGAGTCATATAGTCTCATCGAGGGGTCAAAGGGATAAAAGGTCATCGTAGGGGTTCAAGGACACTAGAGGTAAAGGGGTCGCAAAGGGGTCAAAGGGTCGCGTGGGAAAGGGGTCACAAAGGGTTCAAAGGGTCGTAGGGGTCCAAGGGTTGCATGGATACAAGGGTCGCAGAGGTACAACGGTCGCAAAGAGGTACAAGGGTCGCAGAGGTACAATGGTGGCAGAGGGGTACAAGGGTCGCAAAGGGGTACAAGGGTCGTAGAGGGGTCAAAGGGTCACAGGGGTACAAGGGTCGAAGAGGTACAAGGGTTGCAGAGGTACAAGGATCGCACGGTCGCACAGGGTCACAGTGTCTCATTGAGTCGCAGGTCACAATGGGTCGCAGAATTTACCCTTCTTTTTATGTTTTTGTTATAGGTATAATGGATACGGTGGATGGGAAAATCATACCGATTTATTTTTTGTATGATGGTAAATGGGAAAAAAACCCAAATGGGGAATCTGAATGGGTTGGTAGAGTTCAGAAAAACCTGAGAGTATTTTTCTTATGTTCTCCGGTTAGTCTGATATACCAGCAACTGATTGATGAGTTATGCGCAGAGATGATGGTGGAAAATAACACAACGAAGTTGAAGTTAAGCTATTTGCCCAATATTTATGAAATTAGGAAGCCGACATATATAATGAATGACAAGCATCTTATTTGTTATATTTCAATCGCATAAGAGGAATTCGACCACTGCTGTATGTGGAGATAGAATCGGCAAGTGTGAAGTGTGAAATCGAAATTGAGAGGGAAATTCAGCCTCTAATTCCTGCTTTTGGAAGCATTACTAAAGAAGGTGAGGACCGAGGTGTTGTAGATTATGATGACTGTGTTATTGTAGGTCCAAATAACAAAAAGTAGAGTTGAGAGTAATCCGGAAACAATAAATATTTTGGATTCGGATAATTCTGATAGTGAACATACAAGCGGGTTAAGAGAAGATGGTGGGTGTGCCATGAATGTGGTAGTTGATGGAGTTGTTTGTGGTAGTAATAAAGTTGATTCTGATGTGCCAACAAAGCATAAGTATGGTGATGGTGAGAAAAACTCGGAAATGGTAGTTCACGATAGCGGAAATAATATCTTCGAGTTCGAGGATGGATTGGATCTCAAAATTGGGCAAGACTTTGATAGCAAGAAGGATGTACATGCATTTGTAAGGAAGGGTTCAATCGAAGCTTCGTTTAGATATATAACATTGAGATCTAATACGAAGCTGTGGGAAGTACGATGCAAGTTTACCGGAAGTGGTTGTAAATGGAAATTACGCGTGATAACATACTCGAATTCCAAACGGTTTAGTGTGAGAACACACCATCCCATTCATAATTGTTCACCTGTATCTAAATGGACCGAAACTAAAAAGGGTACATCATAAATGGTTAAGGATTATTTGAAAGAGGAATATGCCAAAAATTATGATACACCTCCAACAAAAGAATTGATGGCTCGTGTAAATGCAAAATACGGTGCTAATGTATCGTATTTGATGGCATTAAGAGTCAAATGCGATGCTCAAAAGGAGATTCGTGGTGATGACTTTGAACATTATATGAGGCTTCCAGGGTGGTTGCACATGTTTATACAAAGAAATCCCGCATCTGTCGTAAATCTTCTGCTCGACAATGATGGGAAAAGCTTCAAATACCTTTTTATGGCTATCGGAGCGACTATAAAGGGATTGAAATACATGCGTAAAGTGGTTGCTGTGGATGCGATATTTCTGACAGGAGTGTACAAGGGAGCATTGTTTATGGCGACCATGCAAGATGGTGAACATCACCAATATCCTATTGCATGGGGAATAGTCGATAGAGAGAAGGACAAATCATGGACGTGGTTTATGTCAAGATTGAAAGAGTTGATACCAGACGGACGTGATGTCGTTATGATATCTGATCGCCATAGAAGTTTGATCAAAGTAGTCAAACAAGTGTATAAAGAAGCTGATCATGGTTTTTCTGCACGTCATATATCGCAAAATATAAAGAGCTACGTCAATAAAGGCCATGGTAGAAAGATTTCAAAGGGCGATTGTGGCGTAAATGTTATTCAAATGTGCAGCAGCATACATGGAGAACGAATTTGAAATGCTATTGAATGATTTGAAGGCCAGGTACAAAAATTACTTTTGTGACCTATTGTGACCTCTTCAACCCTTGTACCCTTTGCGACCCTTGCACCTCTGCCACCCTTGTACCCTTTGCGATTCTTGTGCCCTTGTGACCCTTGTACCCCTGCGACCCTCATACACCTGCGACCCTCGTACCCCTGCGACCCTTGTACCCCTGCGACCCTTTCACCCTTGCGACCCTTTCACCCCCTGCGACCTTGTATCTATGCGACCCTTGTATCTCTACCACCCTTGTGACTGTTGTGACATTTGTGTCCATTTTTGACCTTTGTGACCTTTGCGCAGGTATCCTAAGGTTGCAAAGTATTTAAAGAAAAAGGAGCTTGATCCCGTTAAGTGGGAAAGATGCCAATTTAAAGGGGGAAATGTACAACTTATTAACCACTAATGACGCCGAGTCAATAAATTCAACGTTGAAGAAGTAAAAAAAATACAATCCTAGGGCTTTTAGACATTTTTTGGGAAAGAAAGTGGATTGGTCCAATAGGTATAGGTTGGAAGCAGCTACCGGTGATGATTCTCAAAAGTTAACACCTTACGTTGAGAGAACGTGACATGAACGGTTTGGACAGGCATCCAAGTATGATGTTATTGAATTGAACAGTCTGAGTGATGAGTATGAGGTGAGAAATGAGATGGGTAGAAGATTTGTAGTGAGTCTTCAAAGAAGAACGTACGAATACAAAATGTTTGATGTGGATAAGTATCCATGCAGTTACGCAATTGCGACAGCACATAAGGTTGGTAAAGGTCACAAGATACCAGATCTATGTTCAAAATACTACCTTCGGGAGACATGACGTTCGGCTTACCAAGAAACCGTGTATCCGGTTCCTGATTGCAGTGATTGGGACATTCCTCCTAAATTTACTGATGTTACGGTTCTACCTCCTATGTTGGCTGAGAAAAGTCAAAGCGGGAGGCCTAAAGAGAATCGTTATCCTGGATCCGGTGAGGCTCAGAGAAGTACCCCATCTTCGTCGAGAAAAACCCCGTCTACTTCGTCGAGATAAACCCCATCTTTGTCGAGACAAACCCCGTCTTCTTCGTCGATACAAATCCCATTTTTGTCGAAACAAACCCCGTCTTCTTCGTCGATACAAACCCTATTTTTGTCGAGACAAACCCCGTCTTCTTCATTGAGACAAACCCCATCTTTAAAACCAACATGTTTGATAGTGTTTGGAACGTGACAACCGAGACAACACCGATTTAAAAAAAAAAGAAGGTTTTTTAGTTAGTGATTGTGTAATACTATATTATTTGTATTATTTTGGTTAAACCTTTTGTGACTTTCATCATTATAATTCGATAAATTCTTCATTATAATTTGACCCATGCAACCCTCAATTAGATTAAATTAGAATCCATCCGACTCATGCGACCCAATATGACCCATTGTGCGACTCAGCCGATCCATGCGACCTCATGCGAACAAATATGACTCATGCGACCAATGCGACCCTTTCGACCCATGTGACCCTTCCAACCCATGTCTAATTTAGAATCAATATAGACAATAAAACACTACTATCGCTTTTGATTGGTTTTTGACATTTTATCATTATAAACCTGTAAATTCGTCAATTTCGCATTTATTGATCCTTATATTTGACCGTGCGACCCATGCAACCCTCAATTGGCATTAATTAGTTTGACATTGTAAATGTATTGTTTTGATTGGTTTTTGATATTTTATCATTATAAACCCGTAAATTCGTCGATTTCGCATTATTGATCCTTATATATGACTGTGTGACCCATGCAATCCTCAATTGGCATTAATTAGTTTGACGTTTTAAATGTATTGTTGTGATTGGTTTTGACATTTTATCATTACAAACCCGTAAATTCGTCGATTTCGTATGTATTGATCCTTATATGCGACCATGCGACCCATGCCATTATCAATATATTTGAGTTGTATACGTCTAATTTAGAATCAATATAGACAATAATATAAATAATATCAAAATTTGAAAAAATGTTGAATGTATTTTTTGAAAATTTTTCAAACTCATCCGACGTGTTCTTAAAACACTACTATCGCTTTTGAAGCACATGCACTGGTTATACACAATTCAACTAGGGACACATGGGTCATAATCTGTTTTAACCATTGATTGACGTTGTAAATGTATTGTTTTGATTGGTTTTTGATATTTTATCATTATAAACCCGTAAATTCGTCGATTTCGCATTTATTGATCCTTATATGTGACCGTGCAACCTATGCGACCCATGCGACCCTCAATTGGCATTAATTAGTTTGACGTTGTAAATGTATTGTTTTGATTGGTTTTTGACATTTTATTATTATAAGCCCGTAAATTCGTCGATTTCGCATTTATTGATCCTTATAACCGTGCGACCCATGCGACCCTCAACTGGCATTAATTAGTTTGACGTTGTAAATGTATGTGTTGATTGGTTTTGTCATTTTATCATTATAAACCCGTAAATTCATCGATTTCGCATTTATTGATCCTTATATGTGACCGTGCGACCCGTGCGACCCATGCGACCCTGAATTGGCATTAATTAGTTTGACGTTGTAAATGTATTGTTTTGAATGGTTTTTGAAATTTTATCATTGTTAACCCGTAAATCCGTCATGTTTGCATATATGCTACCCGCCGAAAATTCCGTCACCGAAATTCCTGCCGAAGTTTTCATCAAATTTGAAAAAATTTGAAAAAACGTAACGTGTGCGACCCTTGTACTTCTACAGGCATGTCTTTTCAAATTCCATCGGATGGCGATTTGATATCAGGATCATGTTCCATCAATTTCCTTTTTTATAATAACGACACACACTCTCTCTCTAACTCTCATCATCTTCCATCAAATTTTCCAAAAATGCCACATTTCCCTCATTTTTTCAGAGATATTTTCCACGCTATATGGAGAACTACATTGTAATCTTCTTCATCTGTCGGTATGTTACATGTAGAGAATGTATAGATTTGACTTTGTTGTTCGTTTAGTTACAGGATATCCCGAAGATCTTTTTCGATGATTATATTTACGGGAAAATGATGGTTAACAACACGGTAATGCTTAAATGGAATGGGTCTAACAGAAAATGGGAAGTCAAGTTGGATGGCTCCAGATTCACCGATGGATGGAAATATTTTTCCAACGACCTACACTTACGTATTGGGGATTACTTACTTTTCCGTCACGAAGGTGACATGGTCTTTTACGTCACCTTCGCCACTCCTGCTCAGAGGATTGTCACGGTGGTACCAATCACTCATTCGAATCTTGCTCTAAACACATTGGTAAGTGACCTCAATACGGACTTGGGTGATGTCAAGACTTGGGTAAGGATTTTCATGATTTTTATTCCTTTCTACGAATGTCATAAACATTTCCGATAGGGTTTACGAGGTCGAGACGTCTTTGCCATAGACGATGTAAGATATATCTTATGAAAGAATACAGACTGGTGTGGGAGGCATATCTAAGGCCCGTGGCACGTGGTGACGCTACCATCAGAAGGGGTTGGAGAAAGTTATGAGTCATAATTAAGTAAAATTTGAGTCATAATTGATAACACTGAAAGTCTATCAATATTAGGATAGGTTTTTACACCATTTTCGCATGTATCTTACATCGAGTCATACTTATCCGATACGATTTCGAGTTTTACACACCCGTTTTCTTGGTTTTCAGGTTTTTAGGCGACAAGGCCTAAATGAGCTCAATATGAAGGATTCCCTGCCAAAACCACAAGAATTGATGACATATCTACTCAGAGCTCTAGAACCCAAAGGAACACCCGAGCAACGAGCGGAAAAGAGAGATTTCAAGGACACAAGAGTGCCCGGTCGGGCACTATTCCTTCACCCGCTCGGGTAGAACCTACGGAGTTTATCCACGTAATTAGCACGACCCGGGCACATGAGCAATGAGATCGGGTAGCCTTACCCGATCGGGCGCACACTGAAAACCCGCTCGAGCTATTAGTCGTCCAGTCTGCCCCGAGAACTTACGCGACTCGGGCCCGCTTAGTCACGCGATCGGGTGATATCCACCCGATCGGGCACCATGAATCAACACGAGTCAAGCGACCGGGTTACGTTCATCCGATCGGGTCCATGAATCAACACGGTCGGGCTGCCTATACCCGACCGGGCAACACCTATGCCCGAGCGGGCCGCGTAATCCGCAACAACCTAGATCTCAATTTCAAACGAGCGAATAAAAAGAACTGATCAGATCTAGGGCAAAGGGGGCGACGAACAGGGGAAGAAAGGACTGGAAAAACATCTGGGAAGGCTCAGGAAGCATCGGAGAAGAAGAGAAGCACCAATTCGTACACCGGTAACACAATAGGGAAGGTCGAGGCATCGAATTCCTTAGGGTTTATCATGTATAGAATTCTGTTATCTTCTGTTTTCGTTTCTTCCATGAGTGAGTAGAGTCCCTACTGCGGGTAGGGATATCGGATTTGTATGTATGAACGATGTTTTACGTTAATACTTAGTTTTATGATTTTACTCTTGATTTACGGTTCTACGCTTAGCAATATCAATAATACGTTAGTGCTGACCGCTCAACAACATAGGATCTCGAACCTTGCTGGAAGGTTAAGGAACGAATCCGGTCCGCTAAGTTGTAGATTAAGCTTTGGCTAATGAGAATCTGACTGGTCGGTTAGTCATCTTACGGTTAGTGATTGCGGTCATAACGCTTCCATGGTATATGTTAATCGCTGCTGGAAGGTAGGGTTGCATGTATCCATGGTTAGGAGGTTTAGGCTCGGAAGAATCACTCCTCACCGTAGAGCATGAATTTCCCATAGTCAAGAGTAGGTTATAGATCTATAATCCTTAGTCGTTCATCTATGCAATTCCCGGTATCCCGTACACCCGTAGTATTCACCATATCTAGTCTCATCCTTAACCTAGTTTCGTTGTCACCATTAGGATAGTTTTAGGAAATTAGGACCATATCCCACCTCTATCATCTTCGTCTTAGTTTAGTTTCATTCTTAGTTTAGCTGCAATTAGTCCCTAGAGATCGACCCTGGTACTACAAGATCCGTATACTTGCGGTGAAGTGGACTAGGATAATTATAACTTGAGTTTCCACACGTCAATAATTAAGTAAAATTTGAGTCATAATTAAGTAAAAAATCGGGTTTAAATCGAGTCAAAATTGAGGTCACAACTTGGGTCAAAATTGGATCGGATTTGGGTCAAAATCGGGGCAAATTGATTAACTCGATTTGATCCAATTTTGATAATAATAACAAAACCGTATTCAACTTTAACTCAAAATCAACTAAGTTTAATAATTAACTTGATTTATTATTGATATTCGGGTTAAAATTAAGTAAAATTTGAGTCATAATTAAGTATAAAATCGGGTTCAAATCGAGTCAAAATTGAGGTCACAATTTGGGTCAAAATTGGATCGGGTTTGGGTTAAAATTGAATCAAAATTGGGGTCAAATTTGGGTAAAAAATGATTTCAAGTAAAAAAATCATACTCAATTTTACTCGAAATCAAATAAATCAAGTAAATCGATTACATTGAATAAGTAACTTGATTTATTGTTAAAATTCGGCTTAAAATTAAGTAAATATTTAGGTCAAAATAGAGTACACATTCGAGTTAAATCGAGTCAAAATCAGGTCAAATTTGGGTCAAAATTTGGTATAATTCTGGTCAAAATCAGGTCGATTACCGGATAATTAACGGATAAATAATGAATGGGGTTTTAGACAGTTTTTTGATAGTTGAGGGGGGAATATGATGAAAACTAAAAATCAAGGGGGAAATAGGATGTGGTAAAAATCAAGGGGGAAATAGGATTAAAACAGTATTTTCGAGGGGGAATATGATGAAAACTAAAAATCGAAGGGGGGAATAGGATGTGAGTCAAAATGGAGGGAGAATAGGACTAAAACAATATTTTCAAGGGGGTAATAGGCTTTTTTCCCAAAAAATTATTGTAAAGATATGTGGGAAACCTCTTATGGTTGTTTTTAGATCAATATATTCTTTTTTTTTTATTCTATGGTAGTATATGCATCAAAAATATATTATTGAAATAACAATATCATTGAATATAATAGTCTCCCCTTCTCACAGCCTCGTTTATCTTTGATAAGTGTAAACTCTATTATTGTGACAATCAATCGCTTATTTTTTTTAATCTTTGTACGATATATTTTTGTGAAATCCATATTGACCAAAAAGGAATAACAACAAATATTGTTGACTCTTGAACAATAGATGTAAATCGCTAATTCTGTACATTTGGCCAGATGGTCTTAGTTGTAATTGATGTGTGGAATCAGAGGTTTTAAATTTTCCAAGACCACTCTACCGCAAGTATACGGTTCATGTAGTACAAGGGTCGAACTCTGGGTACTGAGTGCAACGTTAGAACTAAGAATTCACGAGAAGAAGATCGATCAATATAAGATTGTGAAATGGGAAAAGTAAAGATAATAAAGGATGACGAAGTTAGACTCAACAAGATACAGTATCATGGGCTTCGGAAATACCAGAACATGCAATGGATGTTTCTAAGGCTCATGAAGTCGGTTTGTATCAATCGATGGGGAACTAATATCTAATCCTCTACCTAGGAAATCAACGTCACTCATCTCCCGATGTAGCGCGGAACGTCTAGATGCATGAAGAACAGTAGGGACCTCTACCCCTAATGCTAGAAATGACTTGGCGTAAACCTAAATCTCCTACCTAGGAAATCAACGTCACCCATATCCCTATGTAGTGCGGAACTTCTAGATGCATGAAGAACGATGGAGAATTCAACCTCTAATGTCGGATGGAAACTCGACCTCTATAAACGGAAATGACTCTCTCAAGCCTAAATCCTCTATCTAGGAAATCAACGACACTCATATCCCTATGTAGCGCGGAACTTCTAGATGCATTAAGAACAATGTGAATTCTATCTCGATTATTACCATTCTTAAATAGATTAATGGATTGGCCAAATTCTCGTTAACCTAATTCATTCAAAAGTTCATTCACGAGATTCAAATCTGACTCTCCAAAGCCTAGAAGAATCTCTAATCTCCCTCAAACATGCATAATCTCAGTAGAATAGATCTAGTCTTATTCAAGCATGAAATCAACAACGTATGAAGGCATTACGCACAAATCGAACCATTCAATTAAACAAAACCGAAATCAAGCATTAATAACTTAAACGATCCAATACAATGGCATCCCTAACCCATGGCAACGAGAACTACTCAGAATACATAGAGAAGCAAACAAAAAAAGAAGTAAGTGTTCGACTCCCCTATCATCCCGAGCGTAACGTCCGACGAATCCTTCGGTTCCCCGAAGTCTCCTTCTTCAGCCGTGCTCTCTTTCTTCTCCTTTGCCCGGCTCGTTCCCTTTGTTTTCTTCCTTGCCCGTTTCTCATCCTGTTTGTTCCGTTATAATCTCTTATGCTCGTAGTTTTTCTGGTGTATGTTCTTTAGCTCTGAAAACAACCAAATACGTATAAAGGTGGACCCGCGCGGGCACAACCTTCACCCGCTCGGGCACAAGACAGCCCGTGCGTGCACCACATTCAGCCTGATCGTGCACCATGTTTAGCCCGAGCGTGCACCATGTTCAGCCCGAGCGGGCTCTCTTGCCCGAGCATGCATGCTATCAGCCCGAGTCGGGCTTGCTCTCGGGGGTTTTCTGGTTTGATTTTGCAACCTGAGCCCGAGCGTGCACACTTCACATGCCGTTTCCGCTTCTTTCGCTCGGTGCTTGAATGTTTCATTTGCTTTTGTGACCGTGCACATGAGGTATCTTGACATTCAATCACATTTTCGGGGTGGAATTGCCGTAATCACTCGTGTTTTCTTTCATATCTTCGTTTCCTACACAAAACACGAAATGTAGATAAAATCCTCGAATATGCTCAATAACTCGGTAAAGTCCAAGAAATCTAATAAAAACTAAACCTAAGAATCATAAAAATACTACGACGGATTACGTGTTATCAGTAATATAATGTCTCATTCTCCAATTGTTGAAAGATCTCTTACAATCAAACCAACAACTTTTTAGCGTGTTGGAAAATCATATTGTTTGTCTTTCTTTTAATGTTCAATAAATCCTAAAGAAATAGCTTGAATACTGTTCATATAAATATCAATCACGAACCTTATAGAAAATTTTAACCAGATGATTTATGACTATCAACCATCTGTATTAGCCGAACAACAAAGTTTTCATCCAAATGGCCAATACTACCTTTACGACTGAGAGTATTTATATTATTACATATGTAATTACATATATGTATAGTTGTGTTCTCAAGGTATATGAACCACTGCTAAATGTTATTGAATGATCTATTTTAACACTAGTAGATATAAAAGTTATTATTTAATTATAAACTCTAATATTAGTGCAGAATGCAGTTGAACTACTATATAACTCTTCTAGCTGAGGCGGTGTAACATGTTCCATCATATTTAACGCCCGTTGCATGTAACAAATGTTAAAGATATAAGTTCTCATATTTCTATCCCTCCCAACACTTTCATTATACTAGGTTAACACTTTCATTATACTAGGTTAATGCATGCAAAATTTCCAATGGTGGATATCTTTTTCGTTATCAATATTTTCGTATTGTAAATTTGAATATTTTTAATTAAGATTGAATAAACTTATAATAAAAAAAATCAAATATGTTAATTAATTCTACTTTAAATAATAATTGGATTCCTTTTGTGTATATATTGATATCTTTCCGTGTACATGGATATAGTTTGAATATATAAGATAATTGATTTTTTTTGTAAACAAAAAATTTATACATAAATATATACTATAATACTTTAGTTCTATAAATGTAATTTTTAAACAAATAATTAGGAACCTAAAAACTAAATAAAATAACCCATGAAGTTTTTTAGTAATAATTGTAATATACATAAGTATTTTGTTTATGAATTGAAATTTAATAATCACAACCCTTATACATAACTAAAAACAATACAACACCTAAAAATAGCAATACATCTTGAAGAATATATCGAAATCTTTACGGAATGAATGATGGACAACCAATGGATTTTTCTAGCGATTTTCACCGAAAAAGCCTTTACAATTGCTGACCAAAAAATGTATCGGTACGCATTTGGTTATTTTTCACAATTTAAGGGATTTATGTTTTAATTTAGGGTTTTTAGTTTTTATGGAATTTGTGTTTCTTAGTTTGGAGATCTCAATGCTTATGATTTCATCAGGTCCTTATGCATTATTAGAATGATTGTGTATCTCCATGCGCATGGGTTCAAAGTACAGTTGCTATTTCTATGAGGAATAAGTCCGAACTTACGAATGAAATTTACTTAGGTGATTTAAAGTGAGTCAATTGTAGATGTTTCAACATGATTTTCCTCCACGACCAGACACTGGTTTGCATTAAGGTTTGTCGTTCGTTTTGAAACGAATTGGTCCATGTTTTGGGTTGTTTGGTTCAAATAGGTTATAATCGTACGTGTATATTCCTTTTTCGATATCAAAGGTTTTTCAAAAATTAAGATTATAACATGGCTTATAACAATATTGATCATTGTGCAGGTTACGTCGGCTTAAAGATGAGGTTATTTTCATGTGATTGGTTCTATCCAATAATCGAAAGAGAAAAAAAATAAACAAGTTAGGTTTCTTAAAACTCAACTCAACATGAATATATACAAATACGAGCCATTTATTCTTGCTTCACAAGCATATCAAGTTTGTTATATCACATATCTGCACACTAGACGATCTTATGGTTGACATATCACATTGAAAATACTTTCAAGGGGTAAGTATATCGACAAAACTGAACCCTAACAACCGGAATTCTTTCAGTTGATGCGGTGATTATTGAAGAACTTGCTCAAGGAGAATTTTCCAAATCTGAATATGATTCATGTTAAAATTGTTACGCGTATACAACTTTTATAAAATAAATATCATCTTATTGAAGTTTAATTGTTTTATTTTCAAATGTTAAGTTTTTTATCTCTAATTTTTTGAATGTATTCTATATTTTAAGTGTATTATATGTAAGTTTTTACACATTCTAGAGATGGAGACATATTCCTGACCATCGCAAACTGTCCCTAAAAAGCTGATCGACATATTTTTGGATGTGCATAACCAGTCGTATAGAATTATGAACACAAATTTGTAGGCCATCCAAAATTATGGACAGTAAAAAATGTTCATTCGTAATTGCGGACGGAATTTCTAGCCGTCTGCTAGTCTAGAAGCGATCCATGACCCGTCTTCAATTGCGAGGGGTCGCGGTACCCATCCGCAATTACAAATGGGTGTCTATAGACAGTAATAAAAGACGATCCAAATTTGAATATGATTCATGTTAAAGTTGTTACTTGTATATAACTTTTATAAAATAAATATCATCTTATTGAAGTTTAATTGTTTTTATTTTCTAAAGTTCAGTTTTTTTATCTCTGATTTTTTTAATTTATTATATATCGTTAAGTATATTGTATGTAATTGTTTACACATTCTAGAGATGGAGACGGATTCCTGACTATCGCAAACTGTCCCTGAAAAGCTGATCAACATATTTTTGGATGGACATAACCAATCGTATAGAATTACGAACGTAAATTTGTAGGCCATCCAGAATTACAGATGGTAAAAATGTTCATTCATAATTGCGGATAGACTTTCTAGTTGCCTGCTAGTTTGGAAGCGATGCATGACATGTGTTCAATTGCGAATGGTCGCGTTACCCATCCGCAATTACGAATGGGTGTCTGTAGGCTATAATAACATACGACCGTCTGCATGCTGCTATAATTGCAAACGATCATCCATAGAAAATTCATAATTGTGGAAATACCATGTTTACCCGTCTAAAAATATGAATTGATCACTGATGGTTTTAGACTCTACTCGAAATTTTGTATAAATGCTGGTTCATCGCGACAAATGGCATACTTGATCGATGTGGCTCTGTACCGGCATAATCATAACTATTTCGCACTGTCTCAATTCGACATATTGTTGCCTTGTCCTTCGTCGGTGCCGTTCGCTCACCCGTTGCCGCCGCCCGTTTTATCGTCACAAATATCCTAAAATTTTATTTTTCAAATTTTGCGTCTTAAATCTGTGCTTTGATCGTCGAACCCATGCATGGGCACCACCTAACCCATGTCCGTCGCCATTGAATCCATATCTATCGTGCATATTCAAACCCGTATTTGCCGCGCTTGGTCGAACATGTTCCATTCGCACCTGGTCGAACCCTTGCCTCGCTCTTACTGCGACAATGTCCTTCATCTGGCAAGCTTCCGAATCGTAATTTTCGGATTTCATGAATTCAGATGTGTTTTAGACTCATGGATTATCATAATATATGTTGTTTCAATATTACCATCAATTTCCGCCTCCACTTCTCGAGTCATCGTCATCTCTGGTACACCACGTACCAACGACGATGAATTATTAGTGATGGATGAAGAAAGATGTAAGCTTTTGCATTTAGATCCAAGCCGTGAAGAAGAAACACAATGATATAACATAATAAATTTAAATTTAAATTTAAATTTATAATTTATTAATATAATATAAATCTAATTAAAGTTTTATTTATAGGTTGTGGTATGATCAGCTTTCTCATCACATAACTAAAATGATGAAAGCTTATTTTGATCGGTCGTATTATAGTTGGATGCGAACCGATCCAGTATTCAAAGAATATTAATGGAAGGAGTTTGTTGTACGTTTTTAATAATAATTATATGAAAAATTATTAATAATATCATTTTTAATACTTTAATTAATTTTTTCAGCAAAATATTTATTGGAATCTCGAGATTACTAGACTAGTAATGTTCGAATTTGAATAGGTTGCGGGATAAAGATTTAAAACTCTCATCAATGAAATCAAACATGATCGAGTGAAGAAGAAAAAGAGAAAACCTGTGTGGATGACTTCTAACGTGTGAGATGCCATGTGCGTCTATTGGGATGATCCTAGCGCCAAATAAAAAACGAGAGAGCAAATCAATCTCAGTGATTTGATATAGAAGGTTTCAGGATGAATGCTAACACAACTGAATCTCGTTCATTTGGTGTGTTTTATGAACAAATGGTATGATCTCACTATTTCGAAAAAATATATAAATTTACTACCATAATACATTTTTAAAAGATATACTTATAATTTGTTTTAGGTGAAAATAGACAAAGAACCAACATATTTTGAACTAATCGATTGAACACATAAGAAGTTAGATGGTTCTTAGATAGTTGTATGAGCAAAACGAGTTCACAATAATATTCAAAATGTTGTAAATGAATGAGATTATATTGAGGTAAATAAAAAACTTGATATAATTTAAAATTTTATATTATCTAGTATTGGAATTTGAAATTTTTTTGTTGCACACTACGCGGTACAAAGGTCATTTTTTCGGTCTTGGAGGAATGAAATCATAACACTCAACTTCTTTTAATGGCAAAAGGAAAAGAACAAATGAAGAGTGCAAAATTGGATGATGCAATATGAATCAAACGTTTAAATCCACTTGAAATGAATTGGAGGCCACTCGAACGCAGCTACGAAGAATCAAAACGAAACATACGATGGTTAATGCATATGCTCAAGACAAATATGACTTTAATTGATTGGAACGACGACTATGACGATGATGATTCAAAACCTCCAACATCATTATAAAATATTATTTAACAGAATTGTATATAAAAACTTTTCAAAGAACTTATTGTGTACTAATTTTAATTTTAAATTAATATTTTTTAAATATTTAATTTTCCCTTGGAAAAAAGCTTTTGGACAAACGGGCAATTTTTCTGGAAATATTACAACCGACTATATTTCTATCCGAAAATTTTGCGGACGGATAGGTTACCCATTCGTAATATTAGCAGATGAATTGGTGGCCCATTTGTAATATTTTTGGACGTATGGGTTTCCGTCCAAAAATTTTGCGAACAGATGGATCACACGTCCGTAATATTTCCGGATGAACATGTCACCGTCCATATAACAGGCCAATGAATGTTCCAATGGAGATTCTGTCCGGAAATCTGTCAAATTTTCCGACGGATTGTGGACCACTTGTTTTGTCCGTATTTATGAACGATTATGAACTACGTTTTCCGTCCGTTAATGCAAACGAATTCCAGACGAAAATGAATTCCAAACAAAAATGAATCATGAACGACTGTTTAAGCACAAGATACAACAAAAACAAAAGAAGGCAAAATGCTTGATGTAAGGTAAAAAAAAACAGTAAGGACAACAAAATCCATATTGCTTTAATTGTTTGAAATCAAATGGTTAATTTTATGACAACTATTTCAAATTGTTATGTTAATCACAACAATCTAAAACACTTAAAATGAACCACATGATCAAATAACACAATCACATACATACACACACATATACATATATATATATATAAAGAATAACACACAATCTTATTGAAATATATAACACAACCATATCTCTTTAGGCTTCTTTACCTCATGCACTCTATTCCAATTACCCTCTTTCTGTCCTCTAGTCCTGAATTAGTCTCTTAGTTTCAAAAGTTGTTCACAACGAAATTTCTCACGTTATTAACTGTAAGAAACTCATGTATGCTTCTTTTCCCTATGAGTAATACTCTTTATTAGGAGAATATTATCAAATATTCTCCACGATATCAATATGTTTATGATTATTATTATTATCATTATCAAATATTCTCTAGGATATCAATCTCTCTATGTTTGTTAAGTTTTTTTTACATATCGGATATCAATATCTCTATGTTTGTTAAGTTTCCTTACATATAGGATCTTAATCTTGTATATATTTTGATGTATGTTCTTGGTGAAATCAAGTGAAAAATATTCAAAAACTCTATTTCCCTAAATGGTATCAGAGCTCTAAGCCGAAAAACATCAACCCTAAACACGTTTCTGAATTCCACCACGGACAATGGCTTCCGACGCAGACACCACCTCCACCGGAGCTCCTTCACCGAGTGATATTGTTACACCATACAATTCCTCGAACCCTGTCAACGTTTCCTCTACTTTGATCCATATCAACGTTTCCAACGTCACCAAACTCACGGCGACGAACTATCTCACATGGAGCATCCAAATCCGTGCAATCCTCCAAGGCTACAATCTCATCCCCATTTTTCCTCATGTGGTGACCAATCCCGAGGCTACCAAGGAAAGTGCCAACTCTACGGTACACACGACCATAACGCCCGACGTTGCCATCTCTTCTGCTCGCCGGCTCTATCTTGCAACACTTCTACTTCCCGCAGTGGATCACCATGGCCTCCGAGTGCTCATCATGCCTCACATGCCTCGATTCCCTCTGAGGCTTCACCGACGTGGATCCTAGACTCCGAAGCCTCCCACCACATCATCTCCGACTTGGCGAATCTCGCTCTTCACGCCTCTTACACGAGCAATGACGGTGTCATACTCGGTGATGGTTTGGGGCTTCCTATTACATATACGGGTTCCTTGTCCTTACCCTACTCTTCTCGTCACTTATCCCTTTATAATGTTCTTTGTACCCCCTCGATGCATAAAAACCTTATGCATCGAGGGGGTACAAAGAACATTATAAAATACTGTTTTTAATGTTTTAGTCCTATTCTCCAATTAATTTCGACTCACATCCTATTCCCCCCTCAATTTTAGTTTTCATCTTATTCCCTCCTCGAAAATATTGTTTTAATCATATTCCCCCTTGATTTTGACTCACATTCTGATCCCCCTTAGATTTTTAGTTTTCATTCTATTCCCTTCTCAATTATAAAAAATCTGCTTAAAATCCCCTCCGTTATTTATCCGTTATCCGACCCGATTTTACCCGATTTTGACTTTAATTTTGACCCGAATTTGACTTAATTTTGATCTAATTTTGACTCCATTTAACCCGAATTTGTACTTAAATTTAAACCTAATTTTAACAATAAATCAAGTTAATTATTCAATTTAATCAATTTACTCTGTTTAATTGATTTCGAGTAAAATTGAGTATGATTTTTTACTTGAAATCAATTTTCACCCAAATGTGATCCCAATTTTGACTCAATTTTAGCCGAAATCCGATCCAATTTTGATCCAAATTGTGACATCATTTTTGACTTGATTTGAACCCGAATTTTTACTTAATTTTGACCCGAAATTTACTTAATTTTAATTTGAATATCAACAATAAATCAAGTTAATTGTTCAATTTAGTTGATTTCGAGCCAAAGTTGAATATGATTTTGTTAATTATATCAAAATTGATCAAATCGAATGAATCAATTTGCCCCGATTTTGATCCGAATTCCGATATAGTTTTGGCCCAAATGGTGACCTCAATTTTGACTAGATTTTAACCCTAACTTTTACTTGGGGTAAAAATTAAGTAAAAGTTCGGGTTGAAATCGAGTCCAAATTGGGGTAAAAATTAAGTAAACATTGAGGTGGAGTCAAAATTGGGGTAAAAATTAAGTAAAAGTTAGTATAAACATTGAGGTAAAAATTAAGTAAAAGTTCGGGTTGAAATCGAGTCAAAATTGAGGTCACGATTTGGATCAAAATTAGATCGGATTCGGGTCAAAATCGGAGCAAATTGATAAATTCGATTTGATCCAATTTTGATATAATTAACAAAATCGTATTCAACTTTTACTCAAAATAAACTAAATTGAATAATGAACTTGATTTATTGTTGATATTCGAGTTAAAATTAAGTAAATTTCGGGTTAAAATTAAGTAAAATTCGGGTTCAAATCGAGTCAAAATTGAGGTCATAATTTGGATCAGAATTGGATCGGTTTTGGGTTAAAATTGAGTAAAAATTGGGATTAAATTTGGGTAAATTTTGATTTCAAGAAAAAAATCGTACTTAATTTTACTCGAAATCAATTAAACCAAGTAAATCGATTAAATTGAATAATTAACTTGATTTATTGTTAAAATTTGGGTTAAATTTAAGTAATAATTCGGGTCACAATTAAGTACAAATTCGGGTTAATCGAGTCAAAATTGAGTCAAAATTAGGTCAAAATTGAGTCAGATTCGGGTCAAAATTAAAGTCAAATTTTGGTCAAATTCGGGTCAAATTCGTATAATTAATGGATAAATAACAAAGGGGGGTTTTAGGCAGATTTTCGATGAAGGGGGAATATGATGAAAATTAAAAATCGAGGAGATAATAGGATGTGAGTCAAATCAAAGGGGAAAATAGGGTTAAATGAGTATTTTCGAGGGGAAAATATGATAAAAACTAAAAATCGAGGGGAATAAAATGCGAGTCAAAATCAGAAAGAAAATAGATCTAAAGCAATATTTTCAAAGGGAAATAGATTAAAACATTTTGATAGACATTTAAAACCATTGATAGACTGTCACATAAAAGGTTTTCAACATTAAATATAAAAAACTAATGTGTAAAATAAAACGACACAATTGAATATACCAAAAATGTAAAAGTATATCATTTCTTCAATCATCTCAAGCTTTTTGATTGGTCGATTTGGCAATCTGACGGTCGCAAGCAACAAAAGTTGCAACTTCACCCCACGGTTCCGGACCATTTCAACTCTATGCCTTTGAAAAAATAATTAACAATAATGTTGAGTAATATAATATGGAACAACTAATTATTCTACTCTAAATGAAATTCGAAAACAAACCAATTAATTCCCACAATGGCTATATTGTTTTAAAAGGTACAAAGTAATGATGTCTTGGATTTCTTAAGTTTTTTTAACACATAGTATATGTTGTATAAGTCCAACCATTCTTTGATAACACAATAACGATATATGTGTTGCATATAAATTCAACCTCTTACATAGGGAAAAAACAAATAAACAACATAGTTTTTTAAATAATATATGATTGATGTTACCTTCTATTCACCATTCGTTATATAATTGTATAATTCAAGAATGGAAACATAATCATGTTTGATATCGATATCCATATCAATTATCTTGATGCTATATTCAAATCCACATTTTATGTTGAAAACAAATATATACTATTACATGATTAAAGCCTAATTAGAAATTTGAAACATATGATAATATTACAAAATACCTCTCAAAGCATTTTTTGATCATGTCATATTCACCATCAAAATAAAATTTAGTTTTCAATATCGACTTAAGACATAATTGATCTAGAATAAATGAAATATAATTTTAGAATATGGTAAATAGATAACAACATATGCCAATACAAATCAGACATTATATCTTAAATCAAAATTGAATTTAGACTCGTTGCTAAAATAATAGATGGTTGTCCTTAAAAGACCTTGGTGGTTTTATATAAATCTAATGCTTTATCGTCCCATGTTATTATCATCACATTCATCCCCATTTCACATGTTTGATAATTTGGGGTGAAAGTGATATATACAAATACAATAAGATATAAAGTATAAAAAATTTATAATCTAAAAATCAAGGTGCAAAAATATTCTCTATTATACGAAAATATTTTTTTTTTGTTTATCAGCTTTCAAAATATCCAATGCAACGAAGTTAATAAAAGTCTTAACTAAAAATAATTGTAATGATGGATGTTTCACCTTCAACAATTTCATTCAATTTGGTTGTAATAGTAACCCTTGCAACGTTGGCATCAATCAACTTGGAGTTTTCTTTGCTTTTGAAAATTGGCAGTTCGTTCAGAAACGACATGAAACAATTCAAAATATTGAAATTTATTAACCCTGGAATCATGTTCAACTGAAATATAAATACCAATTAAGTAAAAAAAAAAATAACCAAGACTTATTACACATACAATATATATATATATGAAGAATACAAACAATATATATATATATATATATATATGACCATTATGCTTTCGAAACACATTAAAAAATATACCGTATAAAAATTTTTGAACTTTAATTAAATTGAGAGTTTATTAAATTAACACATATTATATAATTTGAAGTGAACATATTTTATATACATAACAAACTAAATGGTAAAAATGAAAAATATTAGTATTAAGGATTAACATTTACAAATACAAAACAAAGAATAAACAAAATATTAAAAGTTTTTATATGGAAAAATTAATTTTTCAATGCATAAGAAAATTTAACATGATAAATGCAAACAAAATAAAATCATATGATTAATCCTATATGGTAAAATTAGTAATTTAAACAATATATACTTATTTTAATTATTTATAGATAACAAACAAGATGAAAAAAATACAAAGTAATAAGTAAACCAAATATTATTATAATTTGATGCAAAATGTGTAATGTTTTTACCAAAATGAAGTCGATGTTGAAGAGATTATTCGGAGATTCAAAATAGATTGTTGGACATTATGTGCTAGTTCAATATTTGATAAGAAAGAAGCACACATATTGCAAAATTGTCTCATTTCCGATCAACATGAGGAGAAATGGGTATTACTAAAGAGAGAGAAAGAAAAAAAATGATTTTTTATTGATTAAAATTGAATCAAAGTCTTGCAAGTAGATATGTATTTATAATACACAATCAATAACTACCTAATTAACAAAATAATCAAGAAAGACAAGAATAAAGAAATATATCAAGATGATATTTTAATACTCCCTCTCAAGATGATGAGTATAGATGTGATACTCCTATCTTGGAGAGTAAATGTTGAAATTGAGCGGATGATAAGGGCTTTGTAAGTATATCTGCAAGTTGATTATTGGTATTGACATGTAATGTCTTGAGAAATCCCGATTGTAGCCGATCAAGAACGACGTGACAATCTATTTCAATATGCTTTGTTCTTTCATGAAAAACGGGATTGTTCGCGATGGGAAGAGCTGCTGTATTATCACAAAACAAAAGAGCATGCATAGAGATAGAAATGTTAACTGTTTTAAAATTGATGTTAACCATAGTAACTCACAAGTTGCATTTGTCATAGCTCGATATTAGACTTCAACACTGCTTCTTGAAATCGTAGCTTGTTTTTTTTTATTTCCATGATATAAGAGATTTGCGTAAGAATACACAATAACCTGTGACAGATCTACGAGAGTTAAGACAAGACGTCCAATCAGTATCAGAAAAGGCTTTAAGATGAAAATCACAATCAACGGGATAGAATAAACCTTGTCGATGATCATTTTTTAGATAACGTAAGATTCTTTGTACAACGGATAAATGTATTGAAGTAGGTGCTGACATGTATTGACTTAATTTGTTTACAGCTTAAGATATATCTAGCCTTGTAATTGTTAAGTATATAAGTTTTCCTAGTAATTTTCGATAATATGTAGGGTATGTTCAAAGCACACCATTAGATAGTTCAAATTTTGAATTGACTTCCATGGGTATTACAAGTGGTTTACATCCTAACTTTCCAAATTCTTCAAGTATTTCTAATGTAAATTTACGTGGACTAATAGAAATTCCAAGTTTAGAACGAGAAATTTCAAGACCAAGAAAATATTTAACCTTACCAAGATCTTTGATTCTAAAAACTGTAGATAAAAGTGACCTGACTAAATCAACAGCCGAATGATTATTGCTAAAGATTAAAATGTCATTCACATAAACTAATAAAGCAAGAAAATGATCCTTACAAGTAGGTAAAAACAAAGAATGATCACTAGAAGATTGGATAAAACCAGATTTCATATACCATTGACGTGAAGTTTGTTTTAAACCATAAAGAAATTTATGTAAATGACAAATAGCATTAGGTGGGAATTTCTCCCCCTATTTCGGAAGATATCCTTGGGGTAATGACATGTAAATTTCTTCGGATAAATCTCCATTCAAGAAAGCATTCGAAACGTCTAATTGATCAATTATCAAATTAAAAGAAGCAGTCAAAGAGAATAAAAGTCTTACTGTAATCATTTTTGCAACCGGACTAAACGTATCTACATAATCTATTCCTTTTTTTTTGCGTAAAGCCTTTAGCTACATCCTAGCTTTGTATTTGTCTAAACTACCATCTGAATTATACTTAAATCTATAAACTCATTTGCAACCAACTACATTTTTATTTGATGCAAGAGAACAAATAGACCATGTACCAATTTTTAACAATGCATCAAATTCCAATTGCATGACAATAACCCATTCTTGCGACTTACTTACTTCGAGAAAAGATTTCGGTTCTGATGTTGTAGAAATTACCATTGTAAAACATTTATCAGCAGAAGTGAGTTTATTATAACAAACAAAAGCATAAATAGGGTAAGATGTAGTATGTTTAGAATGGTCAATGTTTGAAATGCTATTGTAACAATGATAATCTGATAAGTAACTTGGTGGTTTTATGATTCGTTTAGGTTTGTAATAGAGAATAATATCAGAGGTTGTTGATGATAAGCTAGTTGAAGGTATATAAGTATTATCAGAAAAAGGTTCCAAATGATCTTTAATAGGTTTAGGTGAAACAGAATTAGAAAAAAAGTTTATGACATGGTTCTGAATTTTTGTTGAACGTAAAAGTAAAGATATTCTCATGAAACACTATATTTCTAGAAACTAAAATTCCATTGATAGAAATTTCTAAAACTTTATAACCCTTGTATCCTAAAGGATAACCTAGAAAAACACATGGAAGAGCTCTTGCAGTATATTTGTGTCTATCTTTTTTATGTGTTAAGACAAAACACAAAAAACCAAAGACTTTAAGATGAGAATAGGTTGAAGAATTACCCGTTAGGATTTGGTAAGGTGTTTTGTTGTGAAGAATGGCCGCTGGTGTTCTATTTATTAAATAACATGTTGTAGAAATACAATCACTCCAATAAAATAAAGGGACGTTAGAATTAAAGTATAATGCTCTAGCAACGTTAAGTAAATGTTGATGTTTCCTTTCCACAACAGAATTTTGTTGTGGAGTATAGGAACATGAGAAAAAAAATGTAAAATTCCATATGTAGAAAGAAGATTCTCAAATAACAATTCAGGGGCATTATCGGTCCGGATTGATTTTATATTATGATTTAATCATGATCAGGAATTTAGAAAAGATTAATTCAGCTTGTGATTTAGATTTTAAGAAGTAAATCTATGTTGTTCTTGAACAATCATCCACTAAAGTCATAAAATATTTATAACCTTCAGCGGTTTCATGTTTAAAAGGGTCCCATATATCTATATGAACAAGTTCAAAAGGAATAGTAGATTTATTATTATTTGAAACATATGGTAGACGTCTTTATTTCGCTTTACGGAAAATTTCACAATGAAAGTCCTTAAGAAATGTGGAAACCTAGATAGAAGAAGAATTGTTAGGATGTTGACCTTGACATTAGAGGGGTGCCCAAGTCTTTGATGTCATAAA
Organism: Gynandropsis gynandra; assembly: GCA_036759665.1. NCBI lineage: Eukaryota > Viridiplantae > Streptophyta > Magnoliopsida > Brassicales > Cleomaceae > Gynandropsis > Gynandropsis gynandra. Next base: position 63,296,016 of record CM071860.1, on the reverse strand, counting down.
GTGAGAGATGAGCTTACTGAAAAAAATGATGAGACACATGATCCAGAAAATAGAGGTTATGATAAAGTCTACCCTTCCCAATCATCAAGTCCCGAGTAGGGTCCTATATGATACAAGAAGAAGATGTACAAGTTAGATTTAATCCAGAATTAACAGTGAATGAACTTACGCTAATGAGATTAAACTTAAAATTAGGAATATAGAAGACATAATATAAGGTAAGAATAGGCGATAGGAAAACTGTACCAATATGTGAAACAGAAAGATTAATACCATTTGGCAAAGTTACCAAGATGTTTTTAACTGAAGAAGTATGAGAAAACATGGTAAAATTTTTACATACATGATTGTTGGCACCAATATCAATTATCCAAGAGTTTGAGTAAGAAATATTGTTATTTAATAAAGAAGACAAATAGTAAGAGAAAGTAATATTACCAATAGAAGGTGGCATTGAAATGGAAGTGAAAGTGTTGGTGACTGCAGATTTTTTGCCAGTGTTTGTAGAAGATGGTATTGTTTGAAGTTGATAGAGATGAGAAACCACTTGGCTAAGCGGAGCACGGGTTAAAAGTCCAGGAGATGGTATGGTGATGTTAGGAATGGTTAAGGGTGGAAGATGGGTACTAGTGGGACAAAATGGAATTGCATTGATTCGAGGTCTAAAACAAGTAGGTAAAGGAGGTCAAGGTCTGGAATTTGTGGTTTTGTAACCTAGAGAGAATCCATGAAGGCGATAGCATTTGGTTACAAGGTGTCCTATAAGTCCACAATGCGAACAAGTAGGTCGGGGTTTATTGGGTTGATAATTTGGATTATAGTTTCTAGGTCTACTACCCTGATAAGGAGATGGAGATGGATTGTTTGTGGCTGTTTGCAAAACCATAGCATCAGGTTGAGGTAAGATATGTTTCTGTTGTTTATCTTGGATAACTAGGTTAAATGCTTTAGAACTGAAGGAAGGGGATCCATAAGCAATATTTGGCGACAAACTAAAGTATATGAATCGTTTAATCCCATAAGAAACTTGATAAGGTACCTACTTTCTTCCCTACATTGTAGTTGGGATAAGTTACAAGAACACTTTTGGCAAGTACAAACTGGATATTCTTCAAGATTATTTAACTCTTGTCAGAAGGTTATAAGTTTGGTATAATATGCATTCAGGTCGAGAGATCCTTGTCGTAGGTTCTGAAGTTCTTGTTCCAATCCAAAAACCCTAGGCATATTGTTCCAATTAAAACGTTCATCTAGATTTATCCAAATTTCGAAGACAGTTCGCATATGGACTATACTATCTGCAATATCTTTGCTGATCGAGTTGATGATCCAAGAGCAGACTATGTCATTGCACCTGTTCCAAGTTTCATATTCAGGATCATTCGAAGAAGGCTCAAGAATCTTACCTGAGACGAATCCCAGTTTGTTACATCCAATTAGAGCCATCGTCATCGATCTCTTCCAAGTGATGTAATTCAACTCGCCAATAAGTTTGTCGGAGACCAACAAGATACAACTATTGTCGTTGTTATGGAGATACAGTGGATTCTGGTAAGGATCAGAAATGGTAGAAACAAAAGATGATTCTGGACTTTCTTAGTGTGCTGCCATGGTGAAATCGGCGAAAACAAATGAAAACAGATGGAAGATGACTTGAAGATAGAATTAACTTGATGGAAACATAAACAACAGAAGATTCCGACGAAACAATAGAAAGATTCCGACGAAACCAGAAATCAAAGAGCCGAGAAGCAATAAAAATGGAAATGAACTCGACGGAAACCAACAGAAATCACCGAGAAAGAAGAAGACGCCGAGAAAGAAAGAAAAAGAAGGAAGAAAAAAGAAGAGGCCAAAGAAACCGACGAAATTAAGAAGCCAAGAAAGAAAAAGATGCAGCGAAAAAAAGAGCCAAACAACAGGCGGAATTTTGTTTTGCGAAAAAAAAGAATGAACAGGAGAACCCCAGAAGACGCAGAAGAAGAAGAATGAAAACTGAATAAGCTGAGAAACAGGCGAAATAAGAAGACTGCAGTGAAAGATGGAGTCGAAGAAAAAAAAATTGTTCAGGGAGGTGCCGAGAGAAAAGGATAATGCAGGGGAAGGGGAAACCCTAGAACAGGGGAATGGGAAGGCTATTTAGTTAAAAAAAATATATCAGCTCTGATACCATATTACCGAAGAGAGAGAAAGGGAAAAATGAATTTCTTTATTGATTAAAATTGAATCAAAGTCTTGCAAGTAGATATGTATTTATAATACACAATCAATAACTACCTAATTAACAAAATAATCAAGAAAGACAAAAAGAAAGAAATGTATCAATATGATATTTTAATAATGGGACCTCCCAGCGAAGTAGATTTTGGAAGCTAAAGTTTGAAGCAACTTGGAAAATAAACTATGATAATTGCAGTCATGGTCGGATTCTAAGGAATGTCAAAGGGGGATGTGGATTTGGAATGAAATTTAAAGACACCAAAAACATCGTCACTCGCTGAAACGAGAACTTTGATTTTCGCATTGGATCATTATAAGTGTCTTGGTTTGAAAAAGATAATTGTAAAGACGAATTATAGAGACCTAGTTCTCGGTATTTATGCAAAAGAATAGTGGCCTATCATTGGAATCTAGGTGTAGGATGTTAGATAATTTCAGGCTTTTAGAGATTTAACTTTTATGAAAACCTAAACACAAACAGGATCTGGCTTTGCATAATTCATACAATATTCACTATAATAACATAGATCAGAAACTTACCTGAATCCATATTGTGCAGCATAAAAACTTTGAAAAAACTCTAAAACTAGAGTTTGTTCTCTCTCCTTTTACCCTTTATGTGATTTGCCTTTTTTTATGGATAAAAGCGTAGACGGTAAGGTCTCTTTTTTATAGGTTTAGGAAACCCTAAACTCTAATACTATATGGGTAAGGAGAGATGGGTCTTAATTAGATAATTGCCCACGGGCTTTAATTCTTTAATAGATACCTAACCATCAAAGTGATCTACTTTAATATGAAAGCCCAAACGCCCAAGTTACATGGGCCATAATATTTCATTAATTCTAACATTCTCCCACTTGGCCCATGTGACGACTTGATGATCTAATAAACTTTAAGTGCACAACTTTACGTTAGATTCATCTTTCGTCAATAACCTTTAGTTGAACAACAACCGATTGAATCATGGCGGTTTCACGTCATTATGCAACATGATCCCTTCCAAGTATTACAACTGATCATCATCCAACATTCTTAATGGCCAGGAGAAAACTATAAGTATCACTCATGCATGTTATCTCACTTAACATCATGTGTACACAAATAATATAATGATAACATGACTAGTAATCGCAGAAACATAAATGTTATTGAATTCAAAAATGTCATAAACATCTTGAGCAAAACATTCACTGAACATGTCACTACAGCAAGGACTTATCTGTAATGCTCATCCTTTCGACATGGCCTCTAAATGCCTTGGGCGATAATCCCTTAGTCAACGGATCCGCTACCATAAGATCAGTACCAATATGCTCAATAGACACTCTATGTTTCCGCACTTCTTCTTGAACAACCAAGTACTTAATCTCCATGTGCTTAGCACCCTTAGAGTACTTGTCATTCTTAGAGAAGAAGATAGCTGTGGAATTATCACAATAAAGTCTCAACGGTCTGGCTATAGAGTCGACAATTCCAAACCCTGAGACAAAGTTCCGCATCCAAAATTCATGAATAGTAGCCTCAAAGCATGCTACAAATTCAACTTTCATAGTAGAAGCAGCGATGACAGACTGCTTTCCCCTCCTCCATGACACTGCTCCTCCAGCTAATAGGAACAGATATCCGAAAGTCGACTTTAAGGTATCAACACATCCATCAAAATCTGAATCTGAATTCTTTCTTTAATGGTGCTGTAATTCACCTGGAACTGGCCAAACTCAACAGGTAGGGAGTTAATGATGAACTGAACCAAAAATGTCTCATTAACATCCATCCCCATAGTCTTCAACCTTGCTGTCATGTTAGACATATGAGTCACATGATCATGGATAGGCTTAGACCAGTCAAACTTTCTCGTAGTCAGTTCGCTCATAATGCTGCCTACAATTGACTTGTTAGCCAAATGAGATTGGGAATACTCCTTAATCTTATCCATGAATTTCCTTGCACTGTTGTCTTAGGCATTGATGGCTTAACGCTTTCCGCCATGGTCATCTTCATGAAGTTCAAACACAACCTGTTAGACCGCTCCCAAGCCTCATAATAAGACTTGTCACCTTCCGAGCTAGTCTATGTTATGGCTGCGGGCTTTTCTTTTGATAATAATGCGAGGTCCAATTCATTAACACCCAGATAAAACTGGATTTGTTCGAACCAATCTGCATAGTTAAGCCCGTTGAACTTCACCACAGCATTGCCAGATGCCATAAGGTTAAAAGAAGCTGCAAAACATTTATACATGCTTATCTATTAGTGCTTGAGTCAACAATAACAGATCAAGAAACTTTAAAACGCATTCAAGTAACCTTTGGGCATTACTTAAACACGCATAAAATTACTGATGCTAAAATAAAAAATACTTTAATGGAAATGAAAACATCATACAGTCAATAAATATGCACTCTTTGGAGAACACACCACCGACCAAATATCATTAACCAGTCCCTTTAATGTTAGTGATCGCACACAATGGTACACCTTTGGATGACCTCATAGCCATGTGACCAATGACTTCAATTGTTGAATCAACTTTCATGTCATTCTATAGCATCCTTTAACAATGAACAATTGAAAAAAGAAAAAAAAAACGCTTGATTCAAATATATAATCTTTAATTCTGGTCAGACCACTTTGGTGACTAACAAGCATTGTATAATTTAGATATCAAATCAAGTAAACTTAAAATAGGAGATTCAATAATTATGGCATAATTTAACAAACATATTACATATATGCATAGAACACATATTAATCACCTTTAAATTCAATCAACTTTAATGAATAATTATGCATAGCCAAAATTCCAATGAAATAAGTATGAATATAACAACCTATACGTACCAATACCAAAACATATATACATATAGCTTCAATGTTCATGCTTTATAAATATATAAATAAATATATATCGTTACTAATCATCTTCCTTTTATGTGCCTACTTACAAAGATATCAACATAATGTAAAGAACTAAATTAAAGAAAAGTACAATGATGGAAAATTCAAACTTCCAATTTTCCACTTTCTCATTATATATGATATATATATATTTACAATACTTTACAAAACTTCAATACTTCCAAATACGAAAGTAAACACATATACTTTTTTTTCTATTTATGAATAAACAAAAAAATCCCATGATTTGATAAATCTCAATAATTATCAATTCATATACGCATGTCTAAACTTTACAAATATGTTTATACACCACTAATACAGAGAGACACTCAGATCATCATATATGCATACACAAGTGCTTACACGTGGGCAAAACAAACATTCAAAAGAATGATAAATTACACGTGGCAATAATTATGCTCTTTACTTTATGATTACATTCATCGAAGCAACAAGAGTCATATTTAACGAACATCTTTACGTCAGAAATTTATCTGGACGATCTCGGTGCTAATATACGAATCCCAACCCATTATTTAACAATAAAAAACATAAACTTTAATTGATGAATTATACTTAGTCACAACCAGACTCTGATACCAATTGTTAGATCATTTCAGGTTTTTAGAGATTTAACTTTTATGAAAACCTAAACACAAACATGATCTGGCTTTGCATAATTTATACAATATTCACTATAATAACATAGATCAGAAACATACCTCGATCCATGTTGTGCAGCGGAAAAACTTTGAAGAAACTATGAAACTAGGGTTTGTTCTCTCTCCTTTTACCCTTTCTGTGATTTGTCTTTTTTTTTTATGGATAAAAGCATAGACGGTAAGGTCTCTTTTTATAGGTTTAGGAAACCCTAAACTCTAATACTATATGGATAAGGAGAGATAGACCTTAATTAGATAATTGTCCACGGACTTTAATTCTTTAATAGATATCTAACCATCAAAGTGATCTACTCTAATATTAAAACCCAAAAATCCAAATTACATGGGCCATAATATTTAATTAATTCTAACATAGGAGATTTACCTCATGGACCAATTGATTGTGCAGAAAGTTAAATTATCTTTCTTTTTTATTTTATCACGTGTTCTTTAGTATATCTCAATGAATTCAAGAGACCATAGATGTAGAAATTGATTTAAATGAATGAATAAAATATATTTTTCGTAAAAAGAATTAAGTAAGATAATTAGGTAAAAAATGGATAACTTATCAATTGGATATTTGCGTTTTTTTATTTGTCGAATAATTTGATTGACATAGAAATAAATGGAATTTAAGAGTTTTGAATGTTAATAGAATTATGACTAAATTGGAAAAGTAATTAGATCAACCAAATTGCTAGCGAAAAATCACATTAAAGCAAAGTTCTTTAAATTGTAATAGATCGTTTGTATAAGAAATTTGAAAATATTATTGTATATTTAGTTTTGATGAAATTTAATTATAATATAATTTATTTTTATATTTGTATTTTTGTAATAAAAAATTAGGATTTACTGTTTTATTATAAATTGTAACTAGCGTCTTTTTTAAATAACACTTAATAATATCTATAAAAAAATTAAATATACGAAAATATTATAAAATATTTTTAAATAGTTGATCGTTTGTTCATATTTTATTATCTTTTTAATAAAATTATAGATTTTATGATTTATTATTTTTTTATTCGAAACTCAATCAATATAAATATTTTTATCATGACAATTTCGAATGAATAATGTTTGTTTACCGGTAAATAAAAGAATTGTTAGCCAATCGTATAATGTAGGGCTCGAAAAAATATTCGAAGTATACGTATCTGATTCGTATTCGAACCGAAATTCAAATATCCGTTAACACAAATACAAATACAAATATTAAAAATCAGATATTCGAAAAATATAAATACAAATACAAATAAAAATAGTAGACTCAATTATTCAAACTATTCGTATCCGCAAATACTAAATAGAAATTTTAGTTAATATATAGATACATATATAACAAAATTGATTTTAATGATCAAATTGGAAATAAAAAATTATTGATCTTATTTAAACACTTATTAAATTAATATTTAGACAAATATTCAATATATTTATGATTAGAGGACTAAAATATCACATACTTTAAAATAGCTAATATTGTTGAAGATTTAATTTAGACTTAAGATTGGTTTTAATCCAAATAGGTTGAATAATGTCATAGAGACATTACAATATATATATAAAAAAGAAATCACTGAATACATAAATTTTTTACGAATTTCATTTTAGTGTATAATCTAACAATGTATTTCATTGTTTTTGGTGAATTGACGATATTCCTAGAATCATCGACGAAACTAAATTTAAATAGCTAATCTGAATATAAATGTGAAGATTTGGTGTTTTTTATTTATATTATGTATCTTTATATTTTTAGCGATTTGAATTTTAGTTTTAGATTATATTTGATGATTATTGATTTTTTATTAAATTATATATATAATATACGTTAAAAAGAATTTAGATTCTATACAAATATCTGTATATCTGACGGATATTCGTATATCCAAAAAATATTTGTATTTATAAATATTCGAATTTACAAATACAAATAATAAATTTAGATATTAGTAATGCATTTTTATTTTTAATTGTCGATTTGTACAACTTGCTTTATTTTTTAAAACAATCATCGTGGATTTGTGGATGGGTTGACAAATTCGAGAATTTTACTATTTTATTTCTCCAATCAAATGGTATTACAAATAATAATAATATTGAGATAGATTTAATTTAATTTTTATCAATAATATTACATATTCATTATCAAAAATATTAAAATGTTGCGTATTAGCTTTTTGATTTGTTTCTACGTTTATATCATTATATTAAATTACTTTTCCTTTTTTGTAAATTTGATTTCCATATCTATATTTTGTATGAATGTAATGGATAGAACAATAGAGAATTGTAGTTAATAGTTTAAGATTACTCAATATCATATATAAGAGTGTAATTTATATTGTAATATGTTAATGAAATAAATTAGGAACGTAGAATATAATTATGTAAAATCAGGTTGTTGAGATATATAAGAAGCAAAAAGGTTTATGAGAGGAATGAGGAGAACTTTAACGAGTCAAAGAGAAGAATGAGGAGAAGAAGATGGAGTCAACAGAGGATTAAGAGAAGTCAAGATATGAAGAAAAAACGGCAAGGATGGGCGGTTGGAAAACCGGTGGGTTAGCTGAGCACATGTGAAGTATATATAAGTTAACTCAAGAAAAAGGAGAAGTGAACTTATCTGGGCGAGTATCGAAGAAGTACCAAAAACAGAGTGAATGCAGTTCACAGAGTTTTAAGTGTACTTAGTGGGATATCGTGAAAAAATGTAAGAGACATTTTAGCGTTTATTTACATCTAATTCAGGGGGAGATATCTGCGGAAATCTTTAGTACGTTGTAAAAGCAAGCAAGTGTACTTAAAAAATTGATTGGTAAATAAAACTAGTATTGTTTTGTGCATTTTGGTCTGTTTAAGATATTATGTGATTTAGTTGCCTGTCTACACGTTTTCAATTGGTATTGGAGCTAGTAACCTAAATTTAGAGTAATTCTAAGATCAGGTTCGAGATCCTAGAAGACAACAATATGGAAGGACCAAGAGATCTGTATGCTTTCGGAAAACCAGTCATGCTTGATGCGTCAATTTATGGTTATTGGAAAGTTAAAATGAGAGCAAACATAAGAGGAATCGATGAAGATGCTTGGAGTGTCGTAAAGGATGGGTGGAATCCACCAATATTGATAAATGAAAATGGAAATGTCAAAGAAAAACCTTCAGATTAATGGACGCCAAGTGAGAAAAGAAACTCAACGTTCAATGCTAAACTTTTAACAACTATTTTCTCTTCTGTAGACATAAATGAGTTCAAGCAAATTCAAGGATGTGAATCTACAAAAGACGCATGGGACACTCTAGAGACCATACATGAAGGAACTACAAGTGTCAAAAGAACGCGTCTAGATATTCTGGAACATCAGTTTGAAAAACTGGAAATGGGTGAATATGAAAGTGTCAAGGAATTCAATGGCCGAATGAATGCAATCGCTAATGAAGTAAGTGTACTTGGGCAAAACATTGATGATAAGAAGCTTGTCAAAAAGCTGCTCAGATGTCTACCAAAAAAATTTCATGCTCAAAAAGTTGCGATGAATATGTCATTAAATGCAGACACTACAAATTTTAAAGAAATTGTTGGGATTTTGGCAGGCTTATGAATTAGAACTACAACTCAAACAAGGCGAATCAGCAAAAGAAGGAAGTAAAGGGGTGGTTCTTCAGGCTACCAACGAATATTCCAGACTTGATAATCTTGAAGAAAATATTGTTCTACTTACCAAAAGATTTGGAAAGTTTATGAAAAAACGCTCAGGATTGAGAAAATCATCTACTGATAAATCAGGAAATAAGAAAGATAACAAATCCGGAGCCCAATGTCATGAGTGTAAAGGGTTCAGACACTTTAAATCCGATTGTCCCGAGTATCTCGAAAAGAGAGAGCGTTCTGAAAGGATTATGAGAAACGCAATGCTACAAATGTAAAGGATTTGGAGATACAAAGAATGAATGTGCTTATGGAAACTTGGTCAAAGGAAAATCACTGATCATGTTTAGTGAATCAAGTTCAGAATTTGAAGATGACAATGAAGAAGAATTATCAAGTTTTGTTGCGTTCATTGGAATAATTGATGAAACTGATAAAGAAAGCAATAAAGCAGATGACGCAGAAATTGAAGAAGAGGAATATGAAGTAGATGTGGAAACCATCTACAATGAGTGGTTAAACATGAGCACGCTTAACGTCCAACTAGTCAAAACAAATGAAATGTTGGAACCTCAAATTGTAGAAATGAAACTAGAGATAACACTGAAAGAAGAAGAAGCGTGCTATGTCAAGAGTAAACTTGAAGAAACGAACAAATAACTGAAAATGCTCTCAAATGGCACTAATAAACTTGATCACCTGCTTTCGATAGGCAAACGAAAAGGAGATAACCATAGAATTGGTTATACAGGAAATTCAGATGACATAGAGAATAAATTTATTTCTGGAGGAGATTTACAAGAGGATGTGAGGAAGAAAAAAACACAATTGAGCAACACATTTAAAAGGGAACAATATTTCAAAGTATTCAATAAAAACAGAAATGGAAAATTTCCTTTTTATGAATACAATTCAGGAAGATAGTATCAGACTTCACATCATAGATACAACACTATAAGATAATATCAGGTACCATTTCATGGACATAATATTGAAGGAGGTATCAAGGTGTGAATCAAAAAAGGAATACTGTGATATGCTATTTATGTGGAATCAGAGAACATAAATAGACAACATGCCACATAAAACTCATGTATGACACAAGTAAGTATATATCTTCTAAGGTGAAACAAATTTGGATCAAGAAAGTGATTTGTACTGCAATGTTGCATATATATCTGCTAAAAAAGATAAGTCTAATATCTGGTATTTTGCTAGTGGATGTTCCTGACATATGACAGGTTCAAAAGAACTTCTATAAAATTTCACAGGTAGTGTCATATTTGGAGATGGAAACAAAGGAAAAATCCTTGGAAGAGACAATATAAATTCTCCTGGACAACCTCTTCTGAAAAACGTGCAATATGTAGCAGGATTGACTGCTAATCTGATTAGTATCAGTCAGATGTGTGACAACAACCATCGGATCCAATTTAATCATAAAGAATGTCAAGTAATGAATTCTGATAACAAATGTATACTTACATGTGCACGTTCTTCAAATAATTGGTATGTATGGAGCGAAGAAAAAATCTGTCTCAAGGCAACAGATGATACTCTATCTTTGTGGCATCAAAGACTAGGACATGTCAACTATTGCTCTCTTGTGAATCTATCAAACTCAATTGTAGTTAGATGTATTCCTAAATTAAATCTTGATAGAACAGAAGTTTGTAAACCATGTCAATTAGGAAAATAGGTCAAAGTACATCACAAGAAAATGCCTGACGTGAAGACTGATAAAATTTTGGAACTGGTACATATGGATCTGATGGGTCCAATGAGGACGGAAAGCTTTGGTGGGAAGAGAAACATTTTTGTAGTTGTTGAAGATTTTTCAAGGTACACTTGGGTAAAATTTTTAATAGAAAAATCTGACACATTTGAACTATTTCATTATTTGTTTCTTCAACTGAAAAACACAACAGGCTGTATTGAAAGAATCAGGAGTGATCACGAGAAAGAATTTGAGAATGATGTATTTCAGAAATTTTGTCAAAAACATGGTATCATTCATGAGTTCTCTACACCCAAAACACTACAACAGAATGGTGCTGTTGAAAGGAAGAACATAACTTTGCAAGAGATGGCTCGGACTACGCTGCATGGAAAATCCATTTCTATCAGTTTTTGGGCTGAAGCTATAAATACTGCATGTTACTTCATCAATCGTGTGTATCTTCGACCAAGTATGTCGAAAACTCCTTACGAACTGTGGAAAGGTAAAAGTCTGAACCTAAGCTATTTTCATGTCTTTGGGTGCACTTGCTACGTGTTGAATGGCAGGGAATATCTGGATAAGTTTGATGCTAAGAGCGATGAAGGAATATTTCTTGGTTATGGTACCAATACAACTGCGTACAGAATATTTAACTTGCGTACCAGAATAGTTGTTGAATCTGTGAATGTGGTGTTTGATGAAGATCATTTGACTAATAATATTATATTTCCATTTTCCACACATATAACACAAGAACAGTTAGAAACCGTTAATGAACATCCAAGTATACTTACTGTACAAACTGGGGCTGAGTGTTGAACGGACGGAGATCATTCAGAGTGCAACAATAAAAAAACTAACCTGGAACAGATGACGGTGCATAGAAATCACTCAATAGGATATCATAGGTAACATCGAAGATGGTAGAAAAACACGAAATAAACCAATGATGTATTATCATGATATGGTCCAATTTGCATGTTTTACGTCTCAAATAGAACCCAAGTGTGTTCGTGATGCCTTAGATGACGAATCCTGGATAAAGGCAATGCATGAAGAATTAGAACAATTCGTTGGAATGATGTCTGGACATTAGTTCCTCGTCCTGTGGTAAATAGAATAATGTGTTATAGAATAATGTGTTATGTTACGTCGGAGGAGACACATGCAATAGCTTTCTTGGACCATCTAGAGCAAGAATAAATCGGACATTTCATTGCCTAGAGAGAGACAATTCTTTGAATAATTCCGGCCGAGGAGGAAAAACCCCTTTTCCATTAAACGAAACCTAACAAATGCCCATTCGTCTTCCTCCTCAATCCTTGAATCAAATAAATTTCTTCCAATTCTAGAGCTTTGATTTTGATAAATCGGCGTCGCTTGGAGGCAAGCAGAGAAAAAGCGTAGACGGGAGAAACGCCAAGCCACTGAGAAGCATAGGCGGCGATGGAGATGGAGGTGGTTCCCCGGTGCAATTAAGGTAGGATTTTTCAATAGGAGTTTAAGCTCCTCGATTAAGGTAGGCTTTCAATAAATTTCTCTCAATGCAGCTTGCAATCGTCACTTCTCTACTACGATCTAGGAGAAAGCATATGAAGGGGAGATTATTCACCAACTTAGGAGAAATCATATGAAGTGAAGATTGGAAAAATCTCATGTTCTCGCTATTCCTACGACATGGAGCTTTTGCCGGTGATATCGACGGTTTTAGCAATGGTTTCCACCAAAGATTGGGATAATCTCATGTTCTCTCCATCCTTACGACATGGAGCTTCTGCCGCTGGTGAATCGACGTTTTCGGAAACGGTTTCCACCAAAGATTGGGAAACTCTCATGTACTCTCCATTCCTACGACATGGAGCTCTTGCCGCCGATGCTATTGATGGTTTGCTAGGTTCCTTCTATTTGTCTTTCTCTCTTTAAAAGTTTTACACGATTTATAGGGTTTCATTTCCTCCATTTTGGTCATTTCAAAGGGTTCGACACTGTCCATCTCTCATGTGAATCCAGTAGATATCGTGGAAGATATTCATTATATCAGCTGTGTTTTAATTTGAGATTGTGGGATTGGCTCCTGTTTTCTTTTTTATCACTTTCATGAATATGATCATCATTGTGCTTATTAGAAGGATTTGGTGTTGTGTTCTGTGGACAAGATCTTCTTAGTGTGGTCATATTTATTTGCGTTTAAAAATTTTATTCCTCTTCATCTTGTATTCAATTTGTGCCATTTATGCTCTCCTCTACTACGTCTTTGTTAACCAAAGACAACATTTGCTTTACCTGAACATCAAAGCTCGATGCAAACGCCACCTTTTCTAGTTACATTGTAGCGACCGTGGACCAGATGATTGTGCCAAATGAACCATTCAAATGTGAAGTTTGCTTGGTAATTAGCATGTATAAATCTACTGTCTCATTTGAGTTGTATGAATACTTGGTAGTAATATTCATCACAAGCATGCATATCTATTTTTCTACTTTGGTGTGGAGGCCGAGCTTCTAACAGTTTGGACACCCCTCAACTGTATTTTGTCGCAGATGCAAAGAATTGTAAGTTGAAGGATGACGATTGGGAGAAGTGACGAGAGAGAGGTAGCAACGTTCCAAATTAATGCAGTTTGTCGGAGCTGAACTGCCATTGATTAGCAATGTAACCAATGTCGGGAAACACAGTGGCCTATGATGAAGGCCACAATGTAAAGTTGGTAGAAAAACTTCTACTCAAAGATGCGATTTCTGAACTTCCACCTGTAAGTCTCGCGCCTCTGTGTTACTTGCAGCGATTAAGCTTGTCTTGCTCACTCTCGCGTCATTGTTTCTTTGTGGTTATAGGTTGCTAACAATGAGAAACGTGATGAGATACCATATAATAAAGAGCCTGAAATCTTATTTCAGCAGTATATCGGACTAAGCAAAGATGGTAAGTTGCTCTTATTTTTTGGAAAATATTGGCTTGAGGTTGCTTAACATTTTCAATAATTCTTCAATTTCTCATGAAAATCACATACTCTTAATTTGGTAACTATCAGTCTTCAATATTTCGTTGTATGGGAGTTTCAGCATTGTGTAGTTAGTTTCTATTCTACTTTGTTATCGAGTCCATTCATAAAAGTATATTCTCTTCTACTTTGTTATCATTTCCATTCATAAAATTCTTGTACCTGTATCTCCATTAATATCCCATAACTATTATACAGTGGAGAAACAAGATTTATTTATTTTTTGTTATATCGTTTTAGATTATTCTTTTCCAAGGTTTGTTAAGCTGAATGGTTTCTCTCCGCAGAATTGTTAGGTTCATCAACAAAATCTTAGCCCACAAAGTGTTTGCTATATGATCATCATCCCTTAAATCTGAATTCTGATGATTATCAACGTGTCTGTCAGATCTCCAAGAGAAAGGTATACTATTTTTCATGGTCATGACCATATTTTTCTTAAGCCATTCTCTAACTGTTTGGCTCCAAAGTTGTACCAAGCCAGCATAGTTGACAGAAGATTTGTGTGAATGGTGCTTAGGACTATGGGCTTAGCACCTAAGGTTTGGAAAAATTGCAAGGATCAAAGATAGAGTGAGATATGTGGTTGGATCATGTAATTTTTATGCCAAAGAAGTGGTGATGTTCATCGGCATGTATTTTGATGATCGCAAAGAGCTTTATGCATGTCACTGGGTTTCTGGAACCAAATTTACTCCTATCGACTATTGAAGATTTTAACCACATCTTGGATTGATTTACTGTGTCTTGTTCACTATGTTAAAACTTTAGAACATATTGGAAGTATTTGGTTTATGATTATGTAGGCACACCTTCTAGGAAATAGGAAGGGCCTTTGTTTTAGCGTTGGCGAGTATGTTCCTTTAAGTCACTCTATATATTCGATTTAAAACCCTTTTCTAGAGTAGATCAGTACTCTCGATTTATGCATGGTAACTTCATACATCATCTGGGAACTTTTTCCATCTTGATGGAAAGATTTATCTCACATGTTCTTCGATGAAACAACGGTAAGTATGTATCCTTGCATCTGGAATTTCATTTTTCTTTTCCATGAATCTTATGTCTTCATTTACCATTGTATTCACAGCTATGGCAAAAGCGCAAATATGAAGATGCAATCTGAAGAAGGGGACAACATCAAGGCGCGCTACAAAGGTACATCTATCCTCTGGCTTAAACTGCTGCATTATGCAGAGGTAAATCAAGAACGTCAGAAATCCCGTGAACTACAAAGTTAGTGGAAGAGAACATATCTGGAGCGACAATTGAACTTCTGAGATCATAAGTATTTGAGAGCAATTCATATTTGTTTTAGTGATCTCAAGACCTCGATCGGGAGTCAGTGTGTTGAGTGAAGCTTTATTTGGCATGGACGCAAAATCTTTACTCATAAGCCGATGACCTATGATATGGTGTGTTACAATGGTGTATTGCAATGGAGAAGCAGAAGATAAGGATGCCAAGTTTGGTGGGGCAAGAACAGTTATAGCAGTCAGATTCTTGTGGTCTTGAAGAACCCAATCGAGAACCGAGTGCAAGCAAATCACAAAGGGCAAAAAGCCTCTCGAGCTAAGTTGGTGAATAATCTGAACCTATTCTATTTCACTGAGGTTCATGGCTTGGTTGATATCGGAACTTGAGCTTTGCTGGGAAAGAATAAATTTGACATTGGGCCTTTATCTTAAAGGGCACAATGCAACTTCCAATCGTCATTAGATTTCATATGCATACGTGGCATTAGATTCAATATATACAAGCTGTCGAGGATCATATATATCAAATGAGCCAAGAAGAAGATGGTAGAAAGGGCAATAAGAAAGCAACACTCAACAAAACCATTACAAAAAGGGCTCTGAAGGCATATGGGCAGTCTGATCTTTCTGGAAATGCGTCCAAGGATCTGTTGCTCATGCATAGATTAATTTATTCATTCTTTTGGCTATTCCTTTGCATGTGCATTTGCTAATTTATTTAATCCTTCATTTTGTGGTTTTATATGCTGCTTTGCTGAATTTTTCGTTTTTTTAATATTACTATGTTTTTAACAGGTCGGTTAGAACATTCATCCCATGAAGGAAGATTTTGTCATGGTTCACTTGCAGCATTGTTACACCTATTATTGTATACTGATGGAATCAGAACAGTTGAGATTAACTGTGATTTATTTCTGGCAATGATGAAACATTTTGTTTCAAAATTATGTATATAACCATAGCAGCATAGAAACATTTGTTGGGTAGATAGAAACCTTGATGGTTGAGAAGTTTATCTTTTGCCATGAAATAGATGGGCTATATATATCCTCAATTCTGGTAGAACTTTGCAATAGCAGAATTTCATCTACCTTTCAGGTGCTATGGGGCGGAGCAGAAATGCGAGGACAGGGAAAGGCATCCTATTAATCAGAAGGATAAACACATACTTAATTTATTTGTGATACTTATAATTTTACACACAACTCTTATCGGACGAAGAGCCCTAGCAATGGATTCAAAGAAGGGTTTCTCAAATAACTCCTTTGCATGACTTGTCACATATAACCGAAAAAATAATTTCAGGGTTCGATTTGCACGTTCAAAGGAAGTTTGATAAATGCTCTTTACCTGTCGGACCTAATGAATCCACGATAACTGCATCATACGTTCCTTCAACAACATTCTTCAAGAAAGCAACTCCTGCAAGCAGAACAAAACATTGGTTGAGATGTAAATTAGTTTGCAAAGAGAAGAAAAAGAAGCAATTTATATCGTTGTCAAAGTGAAGATTCACACTAAGATCATCATAGACAACTGCTACAAGAGGACAAAATTCCCAAGGGTATGTAAGAAAAGTGTATAGCCACTCACATCACCCACCATTTTATAGATTTCACAAATGTCAATATGTTCAACATAAGAATGGCATGACACTTCGTGAAAAAATCCACCATCTCCCCCTCCAATGACTAACACCTCAAGAAGAGCAATATAAAGAAATCCACTTGCTATAAAGAAAAATCAGACAGTTACGATGGTAACAGACATTATTCCTATAATGATCAACACTATTAGAAAACATATTAACACTTATATTAATTAATATTTTTTATTCATGTCGTTGCATAGTTATCCTTTGTAAATTTATCAATAAGGTTTATTAACACTTCGACCTTCATGTTCTACAAACATCTACACCAATCAAATTCTAAAGACAATCAAGAAATTAAAACATTAGTGTATTTAAAGAATTTCAAATTACGACTATACCTCATTAAATTGTTTTTAAATCATGGAATAGATTAAATAGTCCTAAAACATTATGCAGGTACGGATATAAAAACAATCATGCGCAAAACTAATATCCAAAATATACAATCACTTTCTCTGATAAATTACGTTTTAATATTTCAAAGATATTATGGACAAATCACAGTGTTATTTTACATTATATCTATTATTTAAACTTTTACATTGAAAATTAGAATTCATGCATTTGTATTGGTTGATACATATATCAATTGTCGTAACAATGTTTGAATTAGTGAATTATATATAATACTTAAGAAAAACACACTTTAATTATCACACACAAAACGCGAATATCATCTAGATTTTGATAAATGGTATTAAAAAAATTAACACTTATATTAATTAATATATGTTTTTTGTTTATGTTGTTACATAATTATCGTTTGTAAATGTATCAATCATTTTTGTTAACACTTCGACCGTCATTCTCCACAAATATCTACACCAATCAAAACCTAAAGACAATCAAGAAATTCAAACATAAGTTAGTTTAAAGATTCTCAAATTATGTTCATTTTTCAATAATTGTTTTTAAATCATGTTATAAATTAAATTTAATCTTAAAAATATGCAGGTACGGATAGGATAAACAATCATGTGAAAAACTCTCGTGCAATCACTACCTCCAACAGATTACATTTTAAAATTTCAATGATATTATTATAAACAAATGGCATTGGTAGTTTACATCATATCTTATAAATCTATTATTTAAACTTTTACATTGAAAATTAGAGTTTGTGTGTTTGTATTGAACGATATATATCAACTGTCATAATATAACGTTTAAGAAATATACAAGGTAAATATCACAAAACTGCGCAATGCGTGAATAACATCTGGTTAATATAATTAATTTGTTTTTTAATAAAAGTAATTTTGTTATGTTTTAGTATTAAATTCCACTTCTTGTATATTTAAGTCCTTATAATATACACATGTAGAAATTAAATGGGTTAATATCATTATGTGGAATGATTATACACAAATAAAATTGTTACAAAAGATCACTTTAGGATATTCAAATTTGAATTTAATATCTTAATAACAATAATATGAAGATATCCCTACTAATATGATAATATTCTCTAATATTGTATAATATTTTCTTATGTTGGAGCGTATAAATTGTGAATGTCCGATTTGGAAAGAAAAATATTAAACTCATTTTCTTTAATATTTGGGTGAAACTATCTACCAATTAATTTGATGTAATCGACGAAGCGGTAGTAATAGTAAACCAAGAGTCAAGCAGTTGAAGTCGGCGATGTAATTAGAGAGTTCGAGTAGTCGAAACAATCAAGTGTTGATTAGTCAGAAAGTTAGAGATGTCGATGGGCAACTGTAGACATAGTAGTCGAAGAGGTCAATCATGAAGTCTGAGTAGTCAAAGTAATCAAATAGATTGGAGCAATTATTGTCACATAAGTAAAAGGCAAAAGGTCAGAGAGTTGAAGTGGTCACATAGTCGAGTAGTTGGAGAGTTAGAGAGTCGAATTAGTTGCAAAATGTGATTAGTCATATTACTTGAAAAAATTGAAGGAACAAAGCATCGTAGAGTCGATAAAAATTGTAATAATCGGATTCGTAGAGTCAAGAAATGGTAGTAATAAGATTGTTAGAATAAGAGATATGATTGAGGCAGTTAGGATAATGTCGAAGGAATCATTGAATAAAAAAACTACGATGAGAGACAAGGGCCGAGGTCACCAAGGGATGTCGAGATTCACTAGAGGATGTATGCTCGAGGGTACCGGTTCTCCAAACGAGAAAAAGGGATTTATGAAGAGTTGAAAACTCGATGGAGGTCGAGTCCAACGAAGAATAAACGAGCTCGATAGAGTTCAACAGGTTGATCGAGTCCATTCGAAAAAGATGATTCGAAATTTTGGGCTCATACTTTGTTAGAGACAACATAAAATATAACACATTTTCGGATGATTTAGTCACATGTGATGGCTCATACATATATAAGTGTTACAATAGTAATCTCTAGGACATTCAAATCCAATTTAATATCTTAATATATTAAATAATAGGCTTGGAACTAACTAAACTCAATATATAGTTTACGAGGTTATAGTTTTCAAATACCATGTAATAAAGTTCATGATTCATGTCCTAACCGATGTGAGATAACACAACATAACACTCCCTCTTATATCTGATTTTGTTCTAAAGCGTGGACATTGAAATTGGAGAACCAACATTAGAATATTCAAATCGAGATGATCGTGACTCTCATACATATCAAAAATAATCTTGTGCCTAACTAAATCCAAAAGTTATCTCAAGAGTTTAGAGTTGCCAATACCATATATAGGAGTCCATGTTCACAATATAACAATCCCCTTCGTGTTCGATCTTGATCCTGAAATATGGATATCACAATTACGCGCTCAAAAGCGGAATATTCAAATCATGATTTACCACACTATTATACCCTGTCAAAAAAACTAGTTCAAGAATTTAGGATTGATTAATAACATGTACAAGTCCATAATTTATATATTAATTGATTGATGTGGGATAACACAACATAACAATAATATGAAAATAACCCTTAATAATATAAAAATTGATTGGCCTCCCACCCATATTCACTCAGGACTTCCAACAGAGTTGTTATTGCCCGAATACAAATGAAATAAAGGAGTTAGTTGCTTAGTTGTTGCTACCATGCTAGTTTCCAGGAAATTGAAGAATTGTGTGATTTTCCCCATTTGCAAATAAGAAATGAAATGCCAGAAAATGTATATCACCCATCTCCTTCCTCCGGAAAAGTCTGCCATGCTGCGACACATAACCCTTTTCCTTCCACCAACGAAGTCTTCCATGTCGCAGCTGTGACAAAAGAGGGACAAAGCCTTATCTTTATAAGTATGAATTCTATCTGACATTCCTATCCCAATGCTAAGTATTATCTTTGGAATCCATTTTAATAACATACACTACTTGATCGAAGTAGCTAAAAAAAGGAATGTCAATTTGGTGCATAGTAGTATACATTTCTGGATCCTCTAGAGAATTTGAGAAGCAATGAACCATTTTGTTATACCATGGGGATGAATTCGATATCCTCCTCACCATAAAGAAGGCTCATGAAAATTGTTTTGGATTAAAGGGGAGAACGAGGGAGAATGACGCTTGCATAAAATAAATTTCTCAAGTAAATTTTCCCAACCCCCACCCCAGTCACATTTCATGGAAGAAACCTCCGTCAGGTGTTGTAAAATGCAATGTGAATGAATCTTGGATTGAGAATGAAGATTGATCTAGTTGTGGTTGCATTTATGAGATTGAAGGGGTGGGATTAAGAATGGGTATGAAGATAATTCCCCAACTCAAAATGGCGATGCATGTGGAATTGAGAAATTGAATAATGATGCAGTAATTTCTTATTCCAATTGCAGTGACTTTGGAAATGCCTTGCAGAAGGCATCCGAATGGCCATGTTTTGTCCCAACAATCTTTCACTCCTTTCACATGTTAAACATGTTCCATCAATGGAAAGTGATATTCACAAGTCATTGTGCTAATAGATGTGTGGATATTAAATGGGGGATTATCAAAAATGCCCCTATAGGGCTAAAGTGCTTCAAAAATACCCTTGGCTGAAAAAAAAAGTTTCAACTTCAAATCTACCCTTAAAATATTGATAATCCCATGTTACCCTTGACGACATTTTTTCTCTCTCCTCTAGAGCACCTCTAATTCTCGCGCGAAAATTACTGTTCCCCCACACCACAACAGATTCGGCGAGAGTAGCTTGCAATCGGCATCAGATTCGCTGCCAATAGGTTGAAATCCTTTGTTGTCAACAAAGAAGCTTGCAATTAAGCACGTTCCGCAGAAAAACCAGGTATGTATAGTGAGTTTTTCGTGTTTCTCTTGGGTCTATTGCAATGTCAAAGGTGACAGAGTGGGTCACAGAGTCGTACGGTCGCACTGGGTCACAGTCTCATCGAGGGGTCAAAGGGATCAAAGGTCGTCGCAGGGGTCCAAGGGTAAATGGGTCGCAAAGGGTCAAAGGGTCGCAGGGGTGCAAGGGTCGGATGGGAAAGGGGTCGCAAAGGGTTCAAAGGGTCGCATGGGTCCAAGGGTCGCATGGTAAAGGGGTCGCAAAGGGTTCAAAGGGTCGCAGAGGTAAAGGGGTCGTAGGGGTCCAAGGGTCGCAGAGGTAAAGGGTCGCAGGGGTCCAAGGGTCGAATGGGAAAGGGGTCGCAAAGGGTTCAAAGGGTCGCAGAGGTAAAGGGGTCGCAGAGGTAAAGGGGTCG